>OY970828.1:66102360-66728193 GCA_963853835.1 Calendula officinalis
ACAAGAACGGATATTTCTCGATCATATCTTCCCTTCTTTCCCACGTGCAATTCGGGCCTCTATGATGTTTCCATTTGACTAACACTAACTGAATTTCTTTGTTCTTGAGATTGACCGACTTTTTGTCAATTATTTCTTTCGGTTCCTCTACATACTTCAATTTCTCGTTAACTTTGACTTCGGTCAACGGTATCATTTCCACGTGTTCTCCAAGGCTCTTCCTTAAATAACTAACATGAAACACATTATGGATACCCGCCAATTCTTCCGGTAATTCTAGTCGATAAGCTTGTTTCCCGACCCGTTCAATAATCTTAAATGGACCAATAAATCGAGGGCTCAATTTACCTTTCTTACCAAATCTCATAACGCCCTTCCATGGCGACACTTTTAACATCACATAATCGTCTACCGAAAATTCTATCGGTTTCCGCCTTTTATCCGCGTATGACTTTTGACGATCTTGGGCCGTTTTCATACTTTCCCGAACAATCCGAATTTTATCACTTGTATCTTGGATCAACTCGGGTCCCACTAACACCTTTTCTCCAACTTCTCGCCAACACAAAGGTGTTCGTCACTTTCTTCCATATAACGCTTCATAAGGTGCCATTCGAACCGAGGAATGATAACTATTATTATATGAAAATTCGGCTAACGACAAATATTTATCCCAACTTCCCCCGAATTCTAAAATACAAGACCTAAGCATGTCTTCCAAAGTTTGGATCGTTCTCTCGGTTTGCCCGTCCGTTTGTGGATGATAAGCGGTACTAAGAGCTACTTTCGATCCGAATTCTTTTTGCATGCTACTCCAAAAATTTGAAGTAAATCGAGAATCCCTATCTGATACAATCTTCAAAGGAACACCGTGCCTAGCAATTATCTCGTCTAAATATACTTGTGCCCATGAATCCATCGGTACCGTTTCCCTCATAGCAAGGAAATGCGCACTTTTGGTTAAACGGTCAACACTCACCCAAATACAATCGTGTTGACGAGCGGTTCTCGGAAGTTTGGTGATCAAATCCATGGAAATTTCTTCCCACATCCAAACAGGAATGCTAAGTGGTTGCAAACTCCCGTAAGGTTTTTGATGTTCGGCTTTAACTTGTGCACAAACATTACATTCTTGCACAAACTTCCCGATATCCTTCTTCATTCCCGGCCACCAATAATCCAATCTCATATCATGGTACATTTTATTCATACCCGGGTGAATTGAGAATTTTGAACTATGAGCCTCTTTTAACACATCAATTCTCAAATCTCCAATTCTCGGTATCCATAATCGGTTATTAAAAACTTTGACACCCCGACCATCCACTTCCAAATCTTTCTCATAATTCACCATCCTTTCCTTCTTAATATTTTCGGGTTTTAACGCCTCATCTTGCCACTTCTTAAGATCATCGAGTAAAATAAACTTCAATGTAGTGGTGGATATTGCATAACACATACTCGAATGATAAGGCTTACGACTTAAAACATCCGCGACTATGTTAGCTTTACCGGGATGATACAAAATCTCACAATTGTAATCTTTTATGAGTTCCATGGCACGTTGTTGTCGCATATTCAACGATTGTTGGATAAATATATATTTAAGACTCTTATGATCGGTAAAGAGTTGGAACTTAGTCCCATACAAATAATGCCGCCAAATCTTTAGTGCAAACACTACCGCGGATAACTCAAGATCATGAGTCGGATAATTCTTTTCATACCCCTTCAATTGACGGGAAGCATAAGCAATAACTTTTCCCCGTTGCATGAGAACACACCCGAGCCCCATTTTCGATGCATCACTATATACAACGAAGTCTTCCTCACCCTCGGGTAATGACAAGATTGGAGCATTTGTCAAACAATCTTTTAACACACTAAAAGCTTTCTCTTGTGCCTCACCCCATTCATAATTCACGTCTTTTCGGGTAAGACTTGTGAGAGGCACGACAATACGAGAGAAATCTTTAATGAATCGGCGGTAATAACCCGCGAGACCTAAGAAACTTCGGATCTCGGAAGCATTTCGAGGCACTTCCCAATTCTTAATCGCCTCGATCTTGGAAGGATCGACCGATATACCTTCACCTGATACCACATGACCAAGGAATTGAAATTGGCGCAACCAAAATTCACATTTGGAAAACTTGACATACAATTTCTCTTTTCGCAACAAATCAAGAATTTCATGAAGGTGCGATGCATGATCACTTTCAGATTTAGAATATACCAAGATGTCGTCGATAAAAACAATAACCGACTTATCCAACATAGGACGACATACCCGATTCATCATATCCATAAAAGCGGCCGGAGCATTCATTAAACCAAATGGCATGACTAAGAATTCATAATGTCCATATCTAGTTCGGAATGCGGTTTTTGGTACATCTTCTTTATAAACCTTCAACTGATGATTACCGGACCTCAAGTCAATCTTAGAAAAATAACTTGCACCTTGCAATTGATCAAAACATTTCCAAAACATTTCCAATAATGATATTTAAGTAATACTTAATCAATAAATCAAAATAAATAATTAAACGTGACTCGTAACGAATTTTATTCCAAACCGATACATCAATTATTGTCCCGACCACTATGTGGCCGAACCTAGTCCCCCTCCTCCATAATTTCGTCCAAACCACCCTTGGTGGTGTGGTTATCTTCATTTTAAAGTTTAAAGCTTAATCCTTATCTCCTTGATCATTATCCTTTTCCTTGAATTCAAACAAAGTTGAGTTGTACTCAAACTCTCACATGAAACCCTAGATAGCCACACTATAATTAAGACCCGCAAGCCTCCTTCTTGCCCTTGTTGATTTCGTCCCAAGCATCCCCAAAACTGCCCCGAGTTTCTTTCATTCGGCCAATAAACCCCAAGCATCCCGTTGTTCGTTCGATCTTCCCAAGCAACCCACAACCCTACTCGATTTCTCTCTTGTTCGATCCCAAAGGTATGATATCAATCCTTGTTTTTTGTTTTCTTTGATTATTCCGATCCTTAGCTCGAACCTAAGACCATGGCCAAGGGCATTTGGTCTCGGCATGAACCCTAACACCCAAAACCGAGTATACATGCATGTATGCAATCGATCGTATACATGTGCGTATGATAGTGTTTAAAACTCGTGATTTATTGCTAGAACCCTTGATCTAGACCCTTTGTCATGACAAACCCTAGATCTATCCTCTAAGACTCAAACCCTACCTGATCTAGACACACCAACTCGAAATCTAGCCGATCTAGATACAAACTCGTAGGGTTTCGCCCTAGCCGGCCAACCCTAGACCAAACTGAACCCTAGTTGACCTAGATTGACTAGATTTGACTTTTGTTGACCAAATATTGTGATAGATCAAACCCTAGATCCGAACACCAAGACCTAGTCGAAATCTTGAACCTTTAGTTGACTTTTGTTGACTATTTTGATCTATGTTGACTTCTAGAATTGACCAATAAGTCAAACCGGGTCAAGGCCGGATCTTGACCCAACCGATCAACCCAAACCCGAAGACCTAATCGGGCCAAGGCCCATACTTGGCCCATTCGATCTACCTTAGTCTATCGGGCCCAAACTTTAGTTGGCCCATTAGTATCCAAGCCCATTTGGACCAAAGCCCAAACCTTTGGCCCACTTGTACCCAAACCGAACCCAATTGGGCCCAAGCCCAATCCATGGCCCAATCTAATCGGACCTAAGCCCAATAAGAGGCCCAAGTGGTCCAACCTAGTGGCCCATTAGGCCCATTAGGCCCAATCTAGGCCCATTAAGCTTAACCCAAGCCCATTTCATTTCATTTCGAAGCCCATTTCATTTCATTTCATTTCATTTCGGCCCATTAAGGCCCAATGATCCAAGTTCATTCGATGTCACAAAACATAAAACATAACATTAACTACATATCATTTAACTTATATTGTATCTAGAATCGCCTGTATTAGCTTAGTCTAATTAGTAAGTTATATCGTTTAGGAAGCTAGGAGTCTCTGAAGGATTCCTCTCTCTTAATTTTTCGCTAAGCTTTGCCCAGGTGAGTCCACAGACCCCTTTACTACTTTTACTGTTTTTATAAACTTTGTGGTGGAAAACATAAACACAACTGCTACTGTTTTACTATGACTATACAACATCTTTACATTTTCATTATCGCATTGGCATGACAAACAATTATTATACCGGACTAAGGTTCCAGCAATCATTAACTAGTGGATCTAGACCATGGATATGCAGATAGTACTATTGGCTGACACTCATCCTCCCAACATTATTTTATCACTACTTGGTTTATCCAAGACATCTTTCGGGAGTGTATATCCATAAAAGAACGATAACATACTGGAGTTGAAGTATTGATTGTGGACTTATGGGTTGGTATATTAACTCAATAGACTAGCTACCTGTTGGGAATAACAGTTCATGCGATGTCAAACATAACAATTTGGTCAGCACTTTTTCACAAACATAACTAGTAGTTGTAGATATTCTACAACTACACTACACTTTTCATACTTACTTCTCATATTATATGACTGTTGAACTTTATACATTTCCAGTCATAAACCATTTTCATAACAAACATTTTGGGTAGCAAAACACTTTACTTTATCTTTTACATTAACCCTGTGGATTCACTCAACATTATTTGTTGACCCCCTTTTACTTACGTTTTTCCAGGTGATTAGGTGCACAGTGAGACTGGAGGATATGAGCAGTGGATTGTCGTCAGCCATGAATGAACATTTAAGTTTACGAACAATCACTTCATTTTCAAAACTTACTATTTTTAGTAACTACTCTTTTGGAAACTTCCCATTTTTAGAAGGTAAACCATTTTCATTATGTTATTTACGTGGTTGTTTGTTTACTTAATTTTTTGCTATGTAATCATGAACGTTACACCTTCGTTCTTCCGCAAAACATTTTAAATAAAGTAAAACTCATTTTTGACGGGGTGTGACATGGTATGAATGAAGTACATGATTCATTCATATCTTAATAAAATTGTATAATTAAAATTTATCATACCTAAGATTTAAGTCACGCCGTCCAGTCGGTTGAAATCACTTGCTTCTATTTTTGAATTCACGTGAGACGTGGTTTGAATTTAGATCCGAGGTCATTATTCTCTACGCGTGAGACCTAGATCTATTTTGACATGATTTCACATTGGATGACTTAATCGAGTTAACGGTGAGACCTTGACTCGAGGCGAAGATGCGACAAACATGCCACTTGACCCTAGATGCTTGTTCACTAGGTGCCATGAAGTCCCATACCTCTAAGAGTTGCACTTGTAATGCAATTGTTGATCGTCATCTACCTATTGGATCTATCATCTCTAGCAGATCAACTGATCTGATGATAGAAGCTCAATGAGATCTTAGCTTTTAATTAAAATTAATTGGGTAGTTAATTGATAAAAGAAATTACTATTAAAAATACTAGTTAATGAACTTTGTAATTTTGTAGATGACTTCAAACAATCAAACCCTAACACACACCACCATTCGTTCCGTTCTCGAAAAAGAGAAACTTGATGGAACGAACTTTGTGGACTGGGCTCGAAACCTAAGGATTGTCCTTAGGACCCAGCACAAGTACCACCATTTGGAGGAGGCGCTGCCCCTTGCCCCTGCTGCTACCGCCACTGCTGCTGCTCGTATGGCCTATACAAAAAGGTTTAACGAACAGCAAGAAGTCGCCGCGCTCATGCTGGTGAGCATGACCCCCGAGATTCAAAAGAATCTCGAGGACCTCACAACATTTGATATGATGGTTGAACTAAAAACCACATATCAAAAGCAAGCCGAGCAGGAACTCTTTGACTCTGTCAAAGCCTTCCACGCTTGCAAGCAGGAGGAGGGTCAGTCTGTTATCTCTTATCTTTTGAAGATGGAGAGTTACTTAGACCAAATGGAGAAATTTGGTTACGATATGCCGCACGTCCTAGGGATTAGCTTGATCCTAACTTCCCTCAACAAGGACTTTGCAGCGTTTGTCATGACTTGTCATATGCATAGTATTGGGAAGACTTTCGCCGAATTACATGCTATGCTGAAATATACGGAAGCAAGCCTACCCAAGAAAACTCCGGCCCCTACTGTCCTTTCTATAAGACAAGGAAAGATCCAAAAACCAAAACCGCAAGTAGTTGCTAAGGGCCAAGGCAAGGGTAAGCAAGTTTACAAACCCAAGACAAAGGTTCCCCCACCTACTCTTAAGGAGCTTGCTTGCCATCACTGCGGTGAAACAGGCCACTGGAGTAGGAATTGTCCTGCCTACCTGGCGGAGTTGATGAAGAACAAAGCCAACAAGGTTGGCACATCAGGTATCTTCACAATAGAACTATATGCTTTCCCTAAGAAATCATGGGTATATGACACTGGTTGTGGAACTCACATTTGTAATACCATGTAGGGTCTAAGGAGAAGTAGAAAGCTAAACCATGGAGCTTTGGACTTGTATGTGGGAAATGGAATGTGTTCACCGGTTGAAGCTATAGGAAGCCATGATTTAAACCATCCTAATGGTTTAATTATTGTACTAGACAATTGTCACTATGCGCCTTGTATTACTAGGGGTATAGTATCGCTTTCATGTTTGTGGAATAATGGTTTTATTCACTCTTTTACGGATTATGGTATTTCGGTTTCGAAGGATACTATATTTTTATTTTAATGCTATTCCTCGTGATGTTATCTTTGAAATTGACATGCATAATCATATAACAAACAGTAGTTCTATTTATACGTGTAGCAATAAGAAATCCAAGAAGAATTTGGATTCTACTTACCTATAGCATTGTCGTCTTTGCCACGTTATCAAGAAACGCGTTTCAAAATTACAAAACGATGGACTTATTAAATCAGATGATTCTGAATCATTTGATAAATGTTTTTCTTGTATATCCAGAAAAATGGCGTGCAAGCCTTTCTCCCATGTAGGCGAAAGGGCCAATGATCTACTTGGACTCATACATACTGATGTATGTGGCCCTTTTAGAACTAGAACTAGGGAAGGTGCTACCTACTTCATTACTTTTACTGTCGACTTTAGTCGTTATGGTTATGTTTACTTGATTAAACATAAACATGAAACCTTTGAAACGTTCAAAGCTTTCCAAAATGAAGTAGAAAATCAACTCGGCAAGAAGATAAAGGCTCTCCGTTCTGATCGAGGAGGAGAGTACATGAGCCATGAGTTTCAAGACCATCTTAAGAATTGTGGTATTCTCTCACAATTCACTCCCCCTTATACACCACATCATAATGGTGTATCAGAGAGAAGAAATCGGACCTTGCTTGATATGGTCCGATCGATGATGAGTCCTACCACTCTGCCTCTATCCTTTTGGGGTTATGCACTCAAATCGGCTGCTCGAATACTGAATATGGTTCCCACCAAGAAGGTTGAAAAGACACCATATGAGATATGGCATGGGAAAGTCCCTAACTTGTCTTACTTGAAGGTCTGGGTTGTTAGGCTCTCGTGAAATGAGACACACCAAACAAACTTGAACCCAGAGCTGTCAAGTGCATCTTTATAGGATACCCTGAGGAATAGATGGGTTACTATTTCTACTACCCACCTGAGCAAAAGGTAATTATTGCTCGTTATGCTGAGTTTCTTGAGAGCAATCTCATTTTACAAGAAGCAAGTGGGAGTACAATCGACTTTGACGAGATTCCAAGCGATGAAGATGCACAACCTATTGGAGATACTAGCGAACATCAAGATGAGGTTGAACATGAATCTGTTCCTGTTGCACCTCAAGGACACTTCATGCACCTGAACGATATGGTTTCCAAATCGATGCTGAGGAGCTAAGTTTAGGGGATCATAATGAACCCCCGTAACTATCGAGCTGCATTAGCAGATTCTGGATCTGACAAATGGCTTGATGCTATGAACGCGGAAATGCAATCCATTAAAAATAACCAAGTATGGACTTTGGTTGATCTTCCTCCTAACAGCAAGACTGTTGGTAGCAAGTGGCTCTTCAAGAGGAAGACCGACATGGATGCAAATGTACACACCTATAGAGCTCGGTTGGTAGCAAAAGGTTACACTCAAACCTACAGGATTGACTATGATGAAACCTTCTCGCCTGTTGCCGACGTCTTAGCTATTAGGATCGTCCTAGCCATAGCAGCGTACTATGACTATTAGATTTGGCAAATGGATGTTAAAACTGCTTTCTTAAATGGACACCTTGATCAAGATGTCTATATGGTTCAACCTGAGGGTTTCGTAGGTACAAAACACCCTAATAAAGTATGTAAGCTTCAAAGGTCCATTTATGGACTAAAGCAAGCATCCAGAAGTTGGAACAAAAGATTCGACGAGGAACTCAAAACGTTTGGTTTCACTCAGAATCCCGACGAGCCATGTGTATATGTAAGAGCTAGTGGGAGCATTGTCGTCTTTCTAATCCTATATGTCGATGACATACTACTCATAGGAAATAACATTCCAATGCTACAAGATGTAAAATCCTGGCTTGGGAAGTGCTTCGCTATGAAGGATCTCGGGGAAGCGGCATATATACTTGGTATAAAGATCTATCGAGATAGATCAAAGCGGTTAATCGGATTAACTCAAAGTGCGTACATTGAAAAAAATTCTAAAATGGTTTCGAATGGATGCTTCCAAACGTGGAAGTTTTCCTATGCAACACAATGTACACTTGAGTAAGACTCAAGGACCGTCCTCACCTGATGAGATGAAACGTATGCGTGATGTTCCTTATGCCACGGCAGTATGATCTATCATGTATGATGTGCGGTTTACAAGACATGATGTAGCGTTCTCTCAGAACCTTACAAGCCGATATCAACAGAATCCAGGTGAGAGTCATTGGACTGCTGTTAAGAACATACTGAAGTATCTTAGGAATACTAAAGATATGTTTCTTGTTTATGGTGGTGAAACTCAAAATGAGCTAAGCGGTACTTGTCATTCTGACACTAGTTTTGAGACTGATAGAGATGATTCCAAATCTCAAACAGGGTATGTTTTCGTTCTGAACGGAGGCGCTGTTGATTTGAAAAGTGCAAAGCAGAGCACTATCGCTATGTCTTCTACAGAAGCTGAATACATTGCAACTACTAAAGCTGCAATGGAAGCTGTTTGGATGAGGAACTATATTTCTGGGCTTGGAGTTGTCCCCAGTAATGAAAGACCTATGGATATGTACTGTGATAACACAGGTGCAATCATCATTGCCAACGAACCTGGTGTTCAGAAAGGCGCCAGACATTACCGGAGGAAGGTTCACTACATTAGAGATGTCATCCTAATGGGAGATGTACACTTGCTCAAAGTTCATACAGATGACAACTTAGCTGACCCCTTCACGAAGCCAATGTCATGTACCAAGCATATTGAGCATGCGAGGAACATTGGACTTCGACCAGCTAGTAGTTTCATGTAATCTGTTTTAGTATTTGAATAATGGAACATTGAGCAGTTTTTATTAGAATAAATTGATATATTTGATATGATCGTTTTTATTGGAATAAATTGATATATTTGATATGATCGTTTTTATATGAATATCTACTGTGTTCTATATTTGCATGTTTATATCCATGAATATTTACTGCGTTTTATATTCTAAATTGTCCATTGTCATATAAATAATATGGGAATATTATTGAGACAAATCTGAGGGCATTCATGACGTTATCTTGGTACGACCAAGGATAATGAAATCAAACTCACATGTTGGTCATTATGATGCACAATTGGACTGACCCAACCTCTGAGAATCACTTCCTGGATTTATGTCACAAGTGAATCTCACAAAGGCTTTGTCACTTATCCTCTGACTTGAGATGCAAGTTGGATTGTGTATGTAGAGGGGAAAACTTTGATGTGGTTAAACGCTGACCTGAATAAGGCTAACAACCATTATCGGGTTTGTCATTAAGCATATGACAAACACGTGTAGTCAATAAAGAATTTGTTCCTCCACATATGTGTATTAGATACTACTAGGCCCCTCGATGATTTTGAATAGATGTATGTGTGGCCACACCCAAAAGGTAATCAAGATGAATCTTGATTGGTTTTGGTAATCTACTTCTATATATACATCGAGAAACAGAATCATTGAAATTTTAGATTGACATTAATCCTTGTCTAAAATTCAACATGGTATCAGTAACAAAAGGATAACTGCTCGAAAAACTTTGAACAAAGATTTTATGAAACTCCTCATGTACTTCTAGGGGCATTGGGGGGTTGCTAGACTCTAACCTTTGTTTGTATAACTACTTGATGTTATCACGTGCGCAAGTGGGAGATGTTGGAATTTGCTTCACTCGTATAACATATAGTTATATGGCTAGTTGTTTGTGAGCCTAAAGGGTCACACTTAAACACTTAACACCATAAGATATATAGTGTAATTAGGGTAATTGCATTATATATTAATATAAGCTACATGCTTGTATATATTAAAGTTTAATATTAATTGTTAATATTGGAACTTTATTGTAAGCAAACTAGAAGGAACAAAAGCTAGGGACTAGAGTGTAAATAAACCTATTGGTTTATGGAAGGTTAATAAAGGAGATTAGGGCAACCTAATCTTCCTCACTTATTCACCAATTGGCCGCCCCCTACACACACACTCTCTAGTTTTGCTTCCTCTTTGCTTGAAGATTTGGACTAGCATCCCTTGGTGTTCTTGCACAAGTGTTGTGTGGATCAACTTTAGTGGTATTCCCCATTGGAATCCTTGGTTTCATTCGTCCATCATCTCCATACGAATCCAACTTATTCAAAGGCAACTAGGGTATGAATACTTATCCCATTCTCTTTGAATTCTTGTATAGTTTGATTATATGTATCAATATTAGATCCGTTTATGGTGATATAATTATTTTCCGATGCGTATGTTTCTTGGTTAAACCAAATATCACCATTATCTGCTCAGGGGGGAGAAAAGAAGGAAATTAAATGAAGATCAACTTCCACAGCAACAACAACAACCATCTCAACACTTCACCCATACTGAACCCCTTCGGTTCCAGTATGAGAGAAGAAGACAAAGAGGGAGGTCAGTCCTGCAACAACTTGAAGAACCATCCGAGCCATCTGCTCAGGGGGAGACTAACATAGACCAACCTCAGCAAGTTGATACTGAGTCACCTGCTCAGGAAGTTAACAACTTGCTGATTATATTATACAGGCCTTTTGTCTGGCCTATTGCTGATGATGAAGATGAAGAACCAAATCCAGTGCCATCTCAGAACTTTCTAAACTTTGCACTAGATATGGCTGATAAAGAAAGCTCTTCATCATCATCCTCCGATGATGAAGAGCCCCCAAAACAACCACACTCTCCTCAGGCTGAATTGGCTCCTAGTACTTATAGAAGGCCAATAACTAGAAGAATGACAAGAGTTGTCATGTCCTCTGAATCAAGTGAGGAACCTGCCCCAGCCCCCTTAGTCAACAGACCTAGAAGATCTGTTCGTGATACTAAGGAGGTTCCAAGAATAACTGCTCAAGATATTGAGGATGAGGTACAAAAATTCTTTTGCCTTACATGCCTGTGGAATCAAAGAAGAAGATCCAAAGACTGATACTGAGGCTGATGTTCCTTCAACATCTCACAGAATTAGAAGGAGAGGAGCTGACCTTCGACAACAATTTTGGAACTCAGTGGCTCAAAGAACAAGGTATAGGGAGACAAGAATGGGTATGCTAAGAAACAGAGTATTTCTCAGTGTGAGGAATATACACTGTTAAGGCAAAAAGCCTTACCCCTTTAGGATCTTAAGATAACAAGACAACCTAGACTAGCTTAGATTAGATTGTAGGAATTAGCTAAGTCTTGGTGTTATACTGAGTGGGCAGTATTGGCCACTCAGTATCATAACTCAGTATTGGAAATCCAATACTGAGTGGATGGACTGAGTTACATTCTCAAATGTAACTGACTAAAATCAAATCCCTTGATCTTAGTCACTTTCCTTGACCAGTCCTTCCATTACTCCTTTGCCCATTTTGTAAGATCTCTATATCAATATAAATAGAGATCACTTGGTGTTAAGGCAAAAAGCCTTACCCCTTTTGTGTATCTTAGGATAACAAAACAACCTAGACTAGCTTAGATTAAAAGGTAGATTAAACTAGCTAAGTTAGGAGTGATACTGAGTTTGGCCAGTATTGGCCACTCAGTATCAGCACTCGGTATTGGAAGACCAATAATGAGTAGAAGGACTGAGTAATACTCAGTATAGTAACGGACTAAGATCAAATTCCTTGATCTTAGTCATTTCCTTTTCTTAGTCCTTCGGTTACACCTTTGCTCATTATGTAAGATCTCTATAACATTATAGATAGAGATCATCTTGCAAAGGAGTACTTACGAATTTACTTTACACGAAAAACATCTTTGTAATTGATTAGTGGTATTGCTTTTCCGCAGCATACCACACTTAGTGGAATTACACATTCGACTCTAATACTGTGTTTATCACTATAATTGTCTTACGTATAATTATAACATCAATTATATTAGTAATCCAGGGTTGTTGTGACCTAACAACTGGTATTAGAGCAGGCTAAATTAATTTCTATTTAGTCGATCTATTACCCTGGCAGCCATTCCCTATATTTATCCTTCAAACACTCAAAAATCCAAAATGTCTACAATCATTGCACCAGTTATGTCTGGTAAGGGAGTACCCATCTTTGATGGAAAAGACTTTCACCAATGGAAGCTTAAGGCACAGTGGTATCTTGAATCCATTCATCATGAGATGCTCACTGTGCTAAATGATGGTCCTATCATTCCACAGACTGTGGAACCCGTTGCTGCTACTGATGATTCTCCTGAGAGCACAAGAAAAATTCCTAAACTGAAACACACCTAGACTGATACTCATCGTCAGTTATTCAGTCTAGACTCAAGAGCAAAGGGGGTGATTGGTAATGCTGTTACTAAAGAAATATTTAACACAATTATGAAATTGCCAACAGCAAAGGCTGTGTGGGATAGTTTATCAATCACTTATGAAGGCACACCTAAGGTGAAGTTGCAGAGGAAAAGCAACATGCAAAGGAAGTATGAAAACTTCTTCTCTAGTCCAAATGAAGACATCACTACTCTCTACAACAGGTTTAATACTGTTGTCCATGATTTAATCAGTGTAGGCATTGTAAAGGAGGAAGGAGAACTTGTTCAAAATTTCTCGGAGAATCTCCCTCAACAGTTTCATGATATGACAAACTCTGTCAATGCTGCCAACAACATTGAGTCATACACTCTTCAAACTTTGTATGGTTTAATGTTGAATCATGAGGAGAATAATGCGGCAAGACTGATCAACTGGAAGAAAAGTGACAAGTCTTCCACTGGTATGGCTCTCGTTGTGCAACAGGCATATACTGTAATTGAGCCTGAAGGACCAGAAGTTGATCTTGCTGATGCTGAGGCAGAGGAGCTTGAAACACAAATGGCTCTTATGTCTATGAAGCTGGATCAGTTGAAAAAGAAGAGGCTTGGTGTTAGCTATTCCAATATTGATCCAAGATCATGTCTTTGCTACAGGTGTGGAAAGCCTGGGCATATTGCTGCTAACTGTCATACCAAGTCAACTGAAACTGATCAGAATGACAAGATTTCTTACCGAGCTAAAAGGTATAGAGACAAGTAGGTCAAGCTAAAGAACTGGAGCAAGGGGTAGAATGCAGCAGGGAGTGGTGCACCTCATCAAGCACTTTACTCAGAGGCTTGGATGGATGAGGAGTTAAGTGATGATGAGGAAGAGATTGAGAACAAAGCCTTCATGGCTTTTACTGAAGAAGATTTGAAGAGCTCCTTTGAAAGAGATATCAAAGAAGCTGAGAGGATGAGTGTCCATACTGATTGGGATTCCACTCAGTTGTACAAGGTGAGTTCCTTTCAAACTTATTCAGATAATGAAAAAGAAAAGATTTTTGAGTATATGATTGTTGATCTTAAAACTTTAGTACAGAGAGAAAAGGCATTAAAATTAACAATTCATGAACTTGAAAGGGTAAATAACGAACATTTAGATAAATTAGCAAAATTTAAAGATTTAGAACTAGATTTTTTAAACTTACAAGACATTAACCAAAGATTAGCTGATAAAGCTCATTTACACAAACTGGAAAAAGAAAAATTTGAAAATCAGTGTAAATCTTGGGGAAATGCATCTATTAAACTAAATAAATGTCTAAATCAACAATTTCCAGAAAATGTGAGGGCTGCACTTGGTGTTGATCCTCAGTTAAAAAATAGAAATAATTTTGCTGATTTATTTGAAGAATTTTCTAATATGAACCCTATTCAGTTTGTAAAAGCAAAACTTTTTTGTGAAGTAGGATGTCAAACTGAATCAGATGATGAGGAAAAAATCATTTTTGAAAAACCAATTGGTCCTTCCATCTGCTCTAAGTGCTATACTGAAATACAAGAGCTCAGTATTGAAGTTCCTGAAAATGAGATTTCTGATACTGATCTCCAAATTGTGCAGTATGACACTTCTGTTGTTCCTCCATTTGAAGTTTTATTTAATACAACAACTTTTGAGATATATAAAGAACCCGAGTCTACAGGAAAGAAAATCACTACTACTACTCAAAATGTTTTATCTAATACTGAGTCTACAGGAACAGCAAAGTCAACTACTCAAGAATCTAAAGAACCTGTTCAAGTTGTCATTCTAAAACATGATAAAAAGAAAACAACTTCAGCAGGACTTTCAAGTGTCAAAAACAAGAAGTCAACTAATAAAAAGACTTCTCTGTCAAGTAAAATTAAGACACCAGAACCATCTCCTTCAAAATCAGTTCAACATAAAATTATAACTCCATTAAAAAATGACAAAAATAACATTTTAAAATCTATTGGTGATCAGATCAAAATTCTGAGTCAAAAGTTTGCAAAACTCACTAATACTGATCAACCAACAGTTAAACAATTTTCAAAAATTCCTTATGAAAATATGTTTCGAAACAGACCTAGAAAATGTTATAGATGTCACCATACTGGACACAAAGGAGATGAATGTTGGACTGATCTCTCAAGTCCTAGGTACTCAGTACCAAAGAAAAGGAGAGAAACTAAGTCGGTATCACCAAAGAAAACCTCAAAGGTTTTTCCTGAAGTGATACTGACCTCTCCCATAAAAGAGATCAAGTCAACCCCCGTTTCTCCTACCAAAGGTCCCATTCAAAAATGGGTTCCTAAAAAGAACTAAGTCATTATTTGTGTCTTGTGCAGGGTGACAGAAAATGGTATCTAGATAGTGGTTGCTCAAGACACATGACTGGCAGTATGGAGTACCTTCTAAACTATACTCTAGAGAAGGGTCCTTCTGTCAAGTTTGGAGATGATTCTATAGGGAAAACAAGAGGGTATGGAGTAATAAAGGCAGGCAATATAACTTTTAAAAGAGTTGCCTATGTGGAGGGTCTTAAACACAATCTGCTCAGTATCAGCCAGATGTGTGATGATGATAATGTAGCTCGTTTCAGAAAGATTGCAGGAATCATCTACAATGATAAAGGGCAACCTGTACTAGTTGCTAGAAGAGAAAAGGATGTCGATGTGCTCAATCTGTCTGAAATAGACCCCACTATTCGAGTGTGCCTACTGTCTAAAGTCAAACAAGAACTACATTGGTTATGGCACAAGAAGCTCTCTCACATAAATTTCAGAAATATAAATGAGCTTAGTATCAAGAAACTGGTGAGAGGGCTGCCCACTATTACTTATTCGAAAGATAAGTTATGCTCAGCATGTGAAATGGGCAAGCAGAAGAAGTGTTCATTCAAGTCAAAGGTTAATCACTCCATCAATGAACCTCTTACAATGATTCATATGGATCTTTTTGGTCCCATCAGCACACCATCTTTGGCCAAAAAGATCTATACATTAGTCCTGGTTGATGAATTCTCAAGATACACTTGGGTTATTTTCTCAAGACTAAAGCTGATGCAACAACAGAAATCATTGCCTTCATTAAAAGAGAAGAACTTCAAAAAGGCAACAAGGTCAAACAACTTAGAAGTGACCATGGTACTGAGTTTAAAAACTCAGTATTGGCTGATTTCTGTGAAGAAAAAGGAATCATACAAAACTTCTCTGCAGCCTACACACCACAACAAAATGGTGTTGTAGAACGAAAAAATAGAACCTTGATTGAAGCTGCAAGAACTTTGTTATGCCATGCTGGACTGGCACTGAGTTTCTGGGTAGAAGCGGTCAACTGTGCGAATTTTACTCAGAACAGAGCTACAATAGTTCAGCGTCATCAAAAGACTACTTATGAGTTATATAATGGCAAGATTCCTAATGTGGAATACTTCCACATCTTAGGGAGTAAATGTTTTGTACTTAGTACTAAACAAAATCTCAACAAATTTGCTCCCAAAGCAAATGAAGGTGTGTTCATGGGCTATTCTCCACACTCTAAAGCCTTCAGAGTGTATGTCATCTCCACCAAGATGATTGTAGAATCTATTAATGTTACATTTGATGAAAATCTGAATGAGCATTCTACCTTAGCAACCGAAGACATCAGTGGCATATAAATTCTATGCAATCCAGAAAACTCTATTGCTGAACAGCCCAAGTCTCACCCATACTATGTTGATCATGGTATGAGTGATATTGATCAAGAAATACCTCAGTCTAACTCTAATATATCAAATTCTGAGGTTCCCATAACTGAGAACCCCAATACTGAGTTCCCAATTCTTGATCTGAACAACTCCACCTATGAGGAAGGTGAATCTTCCAGTACTGCTCAAGAATCCACATCAAATCTACAAAATTCAGAAGAACAGCAACCAGTATTGTCTGATACTGAACAAATTTCAACTCAGTATCAGGCAGACAATCCATCACCACAACAAGATACTGTTGATCTTGTTTCAAATGCTTCTTTAGGAAACAATCTAAGGGAACACAGAGACCATCCTCATGCTAATATTATTGGTCCCATTGAACAAGGTGTCCAAACAAGAAGAAAGTTAGAGTTTGAACCCCAAGCAACTGCAAACTTTTGTTTCTTCTCAAGCTTTTTATCTACCATGGAACCAAAGAAAGCTGATGAAGCTTTATTAGATGAAGACTGGGTAGAAGCTATGCAAGAAGAACTGACAGAGTTTGAAAGAAATAAAGTTTGGAACTTAGTACCACCTCCTGCTGGCAAAACTATTATTGGTACTAAGTGGGTGTTCAGAAACAAGATGGACAAGGATGGTGTTGTCATCAGAAATAAAGCAAGACTGGTTCCTCAGGGTTACAGGCAAGAAGAAGGCATTGACTATGATGAAACTTTTGCACTAGTTGCAAGAATTGAAGCTATTAGGCTGTATCTTGCATATGCAGCTTTCAAGAATTTCAAAGTTTATCAGATGGATGTCAAGAGTGCCTTTCTTAATGGAAAACTACAGGAGGAAGTTTATGTCAAGCAACCACCAGGTTTTATTGATCCTAAATTTCCAAATCATGTTTTTAAGCTTGATAAAGCTCTATATGGGCTCAAACAAGCTCCCAGAGCCTGGTATGATACCCTGTCTGAGTATTTAATTGAAAATAAGTTTATAAGAGGAAAAATTGACAAAACATTATTTTCAAAAAAAGGAAAGGTTCTAATATTTTACTCATTCAGATATATGTAGATGATATTATCTTTGGCTCCACTGACAAGTCAATGTGTGACTGGTTTGCTAAGATAATGTCATCTCAGTATCAGATGAGTATGATGGGAGAACTTACTTACTTTCTTGGTTTACAAGTTGAACAAAAGCCTGATGGCACTTTCATAAATCAAAGTAAGTATGCGCATGATATGCTCAAGAAATATAAATTTGAAAATCTTTCTTCCATGCACACTCCTATGGGTACTCAGGATAAAATAAGTAAAGATGAAACTGGTAAACCAGTATGTCAATCCACATACCGAGGTATGATTGGTTCTTTACTTTACTTAACAGCTAGCAAGCCTGATATCATGTTTGCAACTTGTTTGTGTGCTCGGTATCAGACTGACCCGAAAGAATCACATATGAAAGCTATTAAGCGCATTTTTAGATATCTTTCAGGTACTCCTAACATGGGTCTTTGGTATCCCAAAGACTCAAACTTTGACCTTGAAGGGTATTGTTAGGTCACAACAACCCTGGTTATTTTGACAATTGTTAAGATTAATAATTTACTTAAGACAATTAAGGTGATTAACACAGTAATTTAGTCAAACGTATATTATTCCACAAAGTGTGGCTTGTAGCGGAAATACAAGACCACTTGAACAATTACAAAGATAGATATGTGAACGTGTAAATTGGTGAGTACTTCTTTGCAAGATGATCTCTATTTATAATGTTATAGAGATCTTACATAATGAGCAAAGAAGTAACCAAAGGACTAAGTAAGTGAAATGACTAAGATCAAGGGATTTGATCTTAGTCCGTTACTATACTGACTGTGACTCAGTCCTTCTACTCGGTATTGGTTTTCCAATACCGAGTGCTGATACTGAGTGGCCAGTATTGGCCAAACTCAGTATCACTCCTAACTTAGCTATTTTAATCTACATTTTAATATAAGCTATTCTAGATTGTTTTGTTATCCTAAGATTCATAAAGAGGTAAGGCTTTTTGCCTTAACAATCTCCCCCTATCTAATGATAACAAAACAATTACAAAGAGATACTAAACAAAAATAAAGTACAGGCTGCAAAGTCTTCTCCTTTAGTCTTTGTTGATCGATTCAAACTCGTAGAAGACTTCTTTCTTCACATGGATGAACTCTTCTCTTTTCTTCAGTTCATCTTGCCTGTTGTTCAGTACAGCAACTATC
The DNA here is from genome assembly GCA_963853835.1 of Calendula officinalis. NCBI lineage: Eukaryota > Viridiplantae > Streptophyta > Magnoliopsida > Asterales > Asteraceae > Calendula > Calendula officinalis. The sequence continues at coordinate 66,121,225 of OY970828.1, forward strand.
TTCTTTCTAAACCAAGCATCTTCTTTCTTGGTTATCATCCATTTCAAGCCCACCAAATGGCTGATAGGAGCTGTTGGCAATTCTGCTTCAGTGATGAAGCACTCCCTGTCCTCTGAGTCAGTATACATATAACCAGATGTTAGATATATGGTACTCTTTTGATCCTGAAATATAAGGTTAGAAGGAACAGTGTACTTAGGGAACATTCTGAAGGTATTCAGGCACTCAGGTTTGTTGTTTTTGACAGCCTCATTCATAACACTGAGTGCCCTATAATCTACTGCATAAAGAATGCCCTGTTCATAACAAACAGCAGATACAGCCCATACTTCATCCATCATCACTTGGGCTTCAGAAGATCTAGATGGCAACTCCTTAATCAGTCTAGCAATTTTAATCCAATCTTGGAGTCCCATATTTTGAATGTCATGAAGGAAGATTTTCATTGGAGGACTGACTGGCCCAGTGCACGTTGCAGTAATGCACCTGTCAACAATTTTAACTTTGATTTTGTTGACAAATTCATTTAGCCAGTGTATGTTCTTCACATCCAGAAAAACTCTGTTCCTCAGCATGTTCATCATGGATTCCCTATATCTGAATCTTTGGGCAATAATGTTCCAATATTGTTGAAGAACATCATCACCTTTTCTTCTGACAGTATGAGGCTTCCAAGAATCATCTGCCTCAGTATCAGTTTTAGGATCTTCTTCCTTGACAGGAAAGTATCTTTGGGCTTCAATCTCATCCTCAGTATATTGAACAGATCTTCTGGGTCTAGAGATCAGTGGAGCTGGATCTGTTTCTTCACTAGATTCTGAAGTCATAACCACATTTGTCATTCGTCTGGTTATTGGTCTTCTAGGGATTCTAGAAGGCCCTTCAGCTTGAGGAGAGATTGGTTTTCTTTGAGGCTCTTCATCATCTGAGAATGATGATGAAGAGCTTTCTTTGTTTGCTTCACCCAATGCAAAGTTTAGAAAGTTTTCAGATGGCATTGGGTGTTCTTCATCTTCATCATCAGCAATAGGCCATACAAAAGGCCTATACACTATAATCTGCAAGTTGTTTATCTCTGTAGCAACTTGCTGAGCTTGGTCAATGTCAGTCTCCCCCTGAGCAGATGGCTCAGATGGTTCTTCTTCGAGTTGTTCCAAAACTGACCTTCCTCTTTGTCTGTTTCTTTCATATCTAAACCGAAGAGGTTCAGTATATGGTGTTTGCTGATGTTGTTGTTGTTGTTGTGGAGGTTGATCTTCATTCAGTTTTCTTCTTTTCTCCCCCTGAGCAGATGGCTCAGGTTGATCAACCTCTTAATCTCTTTGTCTTTTCTCCCCCTTATTGTTATCATTGGATGGGGAGGAAATAGGTTCAGTATCACCACCCATGTCCCCCTGTTGATCTTCAGGACTTGGCGAGAGCATAGGTTCAGTGTCAGCCTCCCTTGCACTTTGAGTGTGTGTGGGAGATGGTGATCTGCGAGGCTCAGTGGCAGGACCTTCTTCATCATTATTGCCTCCAGTGGAAGTTGGTGGAGGTGGTGGAGGCTGTTGTTGTTGTTGTAGTAGTGCCACTGATTGCTTCAAGGAATCAATCTCAGTACTCATTGCATCCATCCTGGCCAGAATGTTATTCTGAGTAGTCTGAATGGCCAGGATTTGATTCAGAATGGTTTGTAAAGCTCCATGTACTTCCTGAGACTGAGTCGCTTGTGCTCTTTGACCCTGCACAGATGGTGCTTAAGAAACCAAAAACATAAAACTGGTTAGTAAGAAAAGTTTATCAAATAGAATTGTGGTATTGATTAACTCTATAATCATATAAACAGAATTTGGAAGTCTGTATTTCATCTGGTTCATGATGAAATATTGTGGACTAGTGCAAAGCATGTGCAAGAAGTGTTTTAGTAAAAGTGAGTGTGATATTTGAAGTAGCTCAGTGTAGGATAGGTCACATTTACTAAAAGGTTTGGTTGGGAAATTCGAAGCCTGGGATATGCTTCTTGTTATTTTCAATGTTTATCACTCGGTGTTAGAGTGATAACAGTAATGTGGCTTTGACCCATGGAAAATTTTGGCTAATGTGGCTTAAAGGGTTTTTGATCATTTCTTGAACAATGTGATCCAACTCAAAATAAGTTGGACATCATTCAAGCAGCACCAGTGGGTGTCAGTGTGACATCAACCACTATTGTTCCTTTAAATGGTGGAACAACTGTAGACTGACAATGATCTTTAGAAAAGCTCAGTATATGAATTTTGCATAGCAGCAGTGGGCTTACTAAGTTGGCCATAAGAGTATATATATTTGAAAGTTCGATTGAGACTGTGGTCAGTATTGAGTTGGTACTGGCCAATACATAGTCTCTATGGGGGAAAATTGTATATATATATAAGTTTAAGGATTTTTAGAAATTCATACCTGAGACTTTATCTGATTCTCTTCTGGCATCATGAGAGGTCGGTGCTGTATCATTTGGATTCTGATTTGAAGCACCAGCACCTTCATGAAGTTCTTCTCTGCCAACAGCTGCACCTTCCAGTGTATGATGCTCAAACTGAAGTTCTACATCAAGAGGATCATGGGGTTCCTCAATATGTTGAGCTGTTGTTTCTGGTTCAGGACCTGGAAGGTCAGCATTGGCTGCAGCAGCACTTTGTTCTTGAAAAGATGCAGTTAGAGATGGTACATTTCCAAGTTGCATCTCTTCTGATGAGAGGTTTCCCGTAATAACCGAGGAAAGATTTCTTCTTCTTCTGTGGGTAACCAGTGGTGTGTCTTCTGAGGTCTCAGTATCAGAAGCGGTTTCAATATGAGGAGCATCAGGATTCTGTGCTGGTGGAGATGATACTGCTGCTGGTTGAGCTTCCACCATCTCAGTATCTCGATCATCGTTTCCACCATCACCACTGTCATCATCAGTATCATCATTTTCTGATTCAGTATCAGAAGATTGTGCATCATTAATGTGTGCCTGGACTATAGCCCAAATAGAGTGACTCATTACAGGCTCTCCTTCTCTTGGCCTGTAAAAGAAAATCTTCTCATGAAGAGGAGGAAGATCCACTGAAAAATGAGGGAAAGAAATCTGCAGAAAGGAACATTTAATTCTCTGATTTTGGCCCGAATTAGAGAGGCTAATTCTTTAAAAATTAGTCGAGCATAATCAATATCCCTTCCATGGTACATGGCGTGAACCATCTGCATACCAAAATCGTTGATTTGGTCCAAGGCTCCAGTCTTGTGAGTCATACACCGAATGATCGTGGTGATCAGTATACCCCACATCGGACCAAATTCATTTCTTTTAATGATCCCCGTAGTACCTCTGCGACCATTAAATGGTAACACGGATCTAGCCTCTAATCGGTCAACGAATGGCTCTTATTGAGCATGAGCAGGAAGACCCAGAGCTTCCCAAATTATGGCCGTGGAGACGAAAGTCCGTCTTTGTTCTCGAATAACCCAACCAGTAATCATGTCTGGTGAGTCAATTTTAGCAGAGTACCAGAATTCACAGAGCATTTCTGGGTAAATGGCTCTACGAGATCTAATCAATGCTTGAGTGATTGGGCAATGCTTCAGAAATGTAACCATTTGTGTAAATTCAGGGCACGCCCAAGCTTGACGAATATTGAAATTTGCTGTGATATTGTTCCTCGCAAATTTTGGTAGTTCATCGTTTCTAAACTGTGTTGCCGGTGCAGCCTCCGGTGCGAAGAATCTGTAGTTTGCCATCTGTGATTTTGATTAAAAAAGTTTGCTTGCAAAGAGAAATTGAAATCGTTAATCGCAGAGAGAATCGAAAATGAATGTAAGAAATAACTGTTGTAAGAAAATGTTAATGAAAGAGAAAACGGTTATTTATACATAATCTAAAGATATTTACGGTATTTGGAAGTTAAACCGGCTGATTTACAGCCTTATCCTGTATCAACGGTAATTTTCCTATTAAGAAAGGTTACCGTTGGGGAGTATAGGGGTTAAAAGTCAGTTGTATCACTCTAGGATTCCAATACCGAGTTAAAAAAAATTAAATTAAAAAAATTTAAAATTTAGAAAAACATTTAATTTAACCTATAAATTAATAAAAAAAGTTTAAAATTTATAAAATTTGATAAATCAGACGAGTGATACCGAGTTGGTCAGTATTGAAAGCAATACTCATCAGTCGGTATCAGAAAAATTAAGAAAATTTAGGGATTCAACATACCCAATTGTCCTAGTAAGTACATAAACCTTTCCTCAGAGAGAGGTTTAGTAAACACATCGGCCAATTGGTCATCTGTAGGAATGAAATCTACCTCAACCTTACCCTTTTCCACATTATCTCGAATAAAGTGGTGTCTGATATCAATGTGCTTAGTTCTGGAGTGATGGACTGGGTTTTCAGTGATAGCAATAGCACTCTTGTTATCACAATGTGTAGGTGTCTTCTGGAAGTTAAACCCATAGTCCATTAGTTGATACTGCATCCACAATAGTTGAGCACAGCAACTTCCTGCAGCAACATATTCTGCTTCTGCAGTAGAAGTTGCAACTGAATTTTGTTTCTTGGATGACCAGCCAACTAGTCTGCCACCGAGGAACTGACATCCTCCACTTATACTCTTCCTGTCCAACCGACAACCTGCAAAATCTGCATCTGTATACCCTTCAAGGTCAAAGTTTGAGTCTTTGGGATACCAAAGACCCATGTTAAGAGTACCTGAAAGATATCTAAAGATCCGCTTAACAGCTTTCATATGTGATTCTTTAGGATCAGCCTGATACCGAGCACACAAACAAGTTGCAAACATGATATCACGCCTGCTAGCTGTTAAGTAAAGTAAAGAACCAATCATACCTCGGTATGTGGATTGACATACTGGTTTACCAGTTTCATCTTTACTTATTTTATCCAGGGTACCCATAGGAGTATGCATGGATGATAAATTTTAAAATTTATATTTCTTGAGCATGTCTTGCACATACTTACTTTGATTTATGAAAGTGCCATCAGGCTTTTGTTCAACTTGTAAACCAAGAAAGTAAGTAAGTTCTCCCATCATACTCATCTGATACTGAGATGACATTATCTTAGCAAACCAGTCACACATTGACTTGTCAGTGGAGCCAAAGATAATATCATCCACATATATTTGAATGAGTAAAATGTCAGAACCTTTTCGTTTTGAAAATAATGTTTTGTCAATTTTACCTCTTATAAACTTATTTTCAATTAAGTACTCAGACAGGGTATCATACCAGGCTCTGGGAGCTTGTTTGAGCCCATATAGAGCTTTATCAAGCTTGAAAACGTAATTAGGAAATTTAGGGTCAACAAAACCTGGTGGTTGTTTGACATAAACTTCCTCCTGTAGTTTTCCATTAAGGAAGGCACTTTTGACATCCATCTGATAAACTTTGAAATTCTTGAAAGCTGCATATGCAAGATACAGCCTAATAGCTTCAATTCTTGCAACTGGTGCAAAAGTTTCATCATAGTCAATTATAGTTTTACCAGTCTTGTCTGTAACCCTGAGCAACCAGTCTTGCTTTGTTTCTGATGACAACACCATCCTTGTCCATTTTGTTTCTGAACACCCACTTAGTACCAATTATAGTTTTACCAGCAGGAGGTGGTACTAAGTTCCAAACTTTATTTCTTTCAAACTCTGTCAATTCTTCTTGCATAGCTTCTACCCAGTCTTCATCTAATAAAGCTTCATCAGCTTTCTTGGGTTCCATGGTAGATAAGAAACTTGAGAAGAAACAAAAGTTTGCAGTTGCTTGGGGTTCAAACTCTAACCTTCTTCTTGTTTGAACACCTTGTTCAATGGGACCAATAATGTTTGCATGAGGATGGTCTCTGTGTTCCCTTAGATTATTTCCTAAGGAAACATTTGAAGCAAGATCAACAATATCTTGTAGTGGTGATGGGTTGTCTGCCTGATCTGTGATGAATCCTGATCAGTATCAGACAATACTGGTTGCTGTTCTTCTGAATTTTGCAGATTTTGAGTGGATTCTTGAGCAGTATTGGAAGATTCTCCTTCCTCATAGGTGGAGTTGTTCAGATCAAGAATTGGGACCTCAGTATTGGGGTTCTCAGTAATGGGAACCTAAGGATTTGATATCTTGAAGTTAGACTGAGGTGCTTCTTGATCAGTATCACTCATACTATGATCAACATAGTATGGGTGAGACTTGGGCTGTTCAGCAATGGAGTTTTCTGGATTGTATAGAATTTCTATGCCACTGATGTCTTCATTTACTGCGGTAGAATGCTCATTCTGATTTTCATCAAATGTAACATGAATAGATTCTACAATCATCTTAGTGGAGATGATAAACACTCTGAAGGCTTTAGAGTGTGGAGAATAGCCCAAGAACACGCCTTAATTTGCTTTGGGAGCAAATTTGTTGAGGTTTTGCTTAGTACTTAGTACAAAGCATTTACTCCCAAAGATGTGAAAATATTCCACATTAGGAATCTTGCCATTATATAACTCATAAGAAGTCTTTTGATGACGCTGGACTATAGTAGCTCTGTTTTGAGTAAAGTTGGCACAATTAACAGCTTCAGCCCAGAAGCTCAGTGCCTGTCCAGCATGACATAACAAAGTTCTTGCAGCTTCAATCAAAGTTCTATTTTTTCATTCTACAACACCATTTTGTTGTGGTGTGTAGGCTGCAGAGAAGTTTTGTATGATTCCTTTTTCTTCACAGAAATCAGCCAATACTGAGTTCTTGAACTCAGTACCATGGTCACTTCTAAATTGTTTGACCTTGTTGCCTTTTTGAAGTTCTTCTCTTTTAATGAAGGCAATGATTTCTGTTGTTGCATCAGCTTTAGTCTTGAGAAAATAACCCAAGTGTATCTTGAGAATTCATCAACTAAGATTAATGTATAGATCTTTTTGGCCAATGATGGTGTGCTGATGGGACCAAAAAGATCCATATGAATCATTGTAAGAGGTTCATTTATGAAGTGATTAACCTTTGACTTGAATGAACTCTTCTTCTGCTTGCCCATTTCACATGCTGAGCATAACTTATCTTTTGAATAAGTAATAGTGGGCAGCCCTCTCACCAGTTTCTTGATACTGAGCTCATTTATATTTCTGAAATTTATGTGAGAGCTTCTTGTGCCATAACCAATGTAATTCTGGTTTGACTTTAGACAGCAGGCAAACTCGAATGGTGGGGTCTATTTCAGACAGATTGACCACATAAACATCCTTTTCTCTTCTAGCAACGAGTACAGGTTGCCCTTTATCATTGTAGATGATTCCTGCAATCTTTCTCAACCGAGCTTCATTATCATCATCACACATCTGGCTGATACTGAGCAAATTGTGTTTAAGACCCTCCACATCGGCAACTCTTTTAAAAGTTATATTGCCTGCCTTTATTACTCCATACCCTCTTGTTTTCCCTATAGAATCATCTCCAAACTTGACAGAAGGACCCTTCTCTAGAGTATAGTTTAGAAGGTACTCCATACTGCCAGTCATGTGTCTTGAGCAGCCACTATCTAGATACCATTTTCTGTCACCCTGCACAAGACACAAATAATAAGTTAGTTCTTTTTAGGAACCCATTTTTGAATGGGACCTTTGGTTGGAGAAACGGGGTTTGACTTGATCTCTTTTGTGGGAGAGGTCAGTATCACTTCAGGAATGACCTTTGAGGTTTTCTTTGGTGATACCGACTTAGTTTCTCTCCTTTTCTTTGGTACTGAGTACCTAGGACTTGAGAGATCAGTCCAGCATTCATCTCCTTTGTGTCCAGTATGGTGACATCTATAACATTTTCTAGGTCTGTTTCGAAACATATTTTCATAAGGAACTTTTAAAAATTGTTTAACTGTTGGTTGATCAGTATTAGTGAATTTTGCAAACTTTTGACTCAGAATTTTAATCTGATCACCAATTGATTTTAAAATGTTATTTTTGTCATTTTTTAATGGAGTTTTAATTTTATTTTTGACAGATTTAGAAGGAGATGATTATGGTGTCCTAATTTTATTTTTCATAGAAGTCTTTTTATCAGTGGACTTCTTGTTTGTGACACTTGGAAATCCTGTTGAAGTTGTTTTCTTTTTATCATGTTTTAGAATGACAACTTGAACAGGTTCTTTAGATTCTTGAGTAGTTGACTTTGCTGTTCCTGTGGCTTCAGTATTAGTTAAAACAGTTTGAGTAGCAGTAAGTTTCTTTTCTGTATTTTCAGTTTCTTTATATATCTCAAACGTAGTTGTGTTAAATAATAATTCAAATAGAGGAACAGCAGAAGTGTCATACTGTACTATTTCGAGGTCAGTATCAAAAATTTCTTTTTCAGGAAATTCAATACTGAGCTCTTGTAGTTCAGTATAGCACTTAGAACAGATGGAAGGACCAATTTGTTTTTCAAAAATGAGTTTATCCTCATCATCAGATTCAGTTTGACATCCTATCTCACAAAAGGTTTTCGCTTTTACAAACTGAATAGGGTTCATATCCGAAAATTCTTCAAATAAATCAGCAAAATTATTTCTATTTTTTAATTGAGGATCAACACCAAGTGCAGCCCTTACATTTTCTGGAAATTGTTGATTTAGACATTTATTTAGTTTAATAGATGCATTTCCCCAAGATTTACACTGATTTTCAAATTTTTCTTTTTCCAGTTTGTGTAAATGAGCTTTATCAGCTAATCTTTGGTTAATGTCTTGTAAGTTTAAAAAATCTAATTCTAAATCTTTAAATTTTGGTAATTTATCTAAATGTTCGTTATTTACCCTTTCTAGTTCATGAATTGTTAATTTTAATGCCTTTTCTCTCTGTACTAAAGTTTTAAGATCAACAATCATATACTCAAAAATCATTTCTTTTTCATTTTCAGAATAAGTTTGAAAGGAACTCACCTTGTACAACTGAGTGGGATCCCAATCAGTGTGGACACTCATTCTCTCAGCTTCTTTGATATCTCTATCAAAGGAGCTCTTCAAATCTTCTTCAGTAAAAGCTATAAAGGCTTTGTTCTCAATCTCTTCCTCATCATCACTTATTTCCACATCCATCCAAGCCTCTGAGTAAAGTGCTTGATGAGATGCACCATTCCCTGCCGCATTCTTCCCCTTGCTCCAGTTCTTTAGCTTGACATACTTGTTTCGATACCTTTTAGCTCGGTATGCAATCTTGTCATTCTGATCAGTTTCAGTTGACTTGGTATGACAATTAGCAGCAATATGCCCAGGCTTTCCACACCTATAGCAAAGACATGATCTTGGATCAGTATTGGAAGAGCTAACACCAAGCCTCTTCTTTTTCAACTGATCCAGCTTCATGGACATAAGAGCCATTTGTGTTTCAAGCTCTTCTGCCTCAGCATCAGCAAGATCAACTTCTGGTTCTTCAGGTTCTGTTACAGTGTATGCCTGTTGCACAACTAGAGCCATACCAGTGGAAGACTTGTCAGTTTTCTTCCAGTTGATCAGTCTTGCAGCATTATTCTCCTCATGATTCAACATTAATCCATACAAAGTTTGAAGAGTGTATGAATCAATGTTGTTAGCAGCATTGACAGAATTTGTCATGTCAAGAAACTGTTGAGGAAGACTATCCAAGAACTTTTGAACAAGCTCTCCTTCTTCCTTTACCATGCCTACACTAATTAAATCATGGACAACAGTATTAAACCTGTTGTAGAGAGTAGTGATGTCTTCATTTGGACTAGAGAAGAAGTTTTCATACTTCCTTCTCATATTGCTTTTCCTCTGCAACTTCACCTTGGGTGTGCCTTCATAAGTAATTGATAGACTATCCCACATAGCCTTTGCTGTTGGCAATTTCATAATTGCATTAAGTATTTCTTTGGTAACAGCATTACCAATCACTCCCTTAGCTCTTGAGTCTAGAGTGAATAACTGACGGTCAGTATCAGTCCAGGTGTGTTTCAGTTTAGGAACTGTTCTTGTGCTCTCAGGAGCATCATCAGTAGCAGCAACGGGTTCCACAGTTTGTGGGATGATAGGACCATCATTTAGCACTGTGAGCATCTCATGATGAATAGATTCAAGATACCACTGAGCCTTAAGCTTCCATTGATGAAAGTCTTTTCCATCAAAGATGGGCACTCCCTTACCAGACATGACTGGAGCAACAATTGTAGACATTTTGGATTTTTGAGTATTGGAAGGATAAGTATAAGGAATGGCTGCAAGGGTTAAAAGATCGACTAAATAAGTATTAATTTAGCCTGCTCTGATACCAGTTGTTAGGTCACAACAACCCTGGTTATTTTGACAATTGTTAAGATTAATAATTTACTTAAGACAATTAAGGTGATTAACACAGTAATTTAGTTAAACGTATATTATTCCAAAAAGTGTGGCTTGTAGCGGAAATACAAGACCACTTGAACAATTACAAAGATAGATATGTGAACATGTAAATTGGTGAGTACTTCTTTGCAAGATGATCTCTATTTATAATGTTATAGAGATCTTACATAATGAGCAAAGAACTAACCGAAGGACTAAGTAAATGAAATGACTAAGATCAAGGGATTTGATCTTAGTCCGTTACTATACTGACTGTGACTCAGTCCTTCTACTCGGTATTGGTTTTCCAATACCGAGTGCTGATACTGAGTGGCCAGTATTGGCCAAACTCAGTATCACTCCTAAATTAGCTATTTTAATCTACATTTTAATATAAGCTATTCTAGATTGTTTTGTTATCCTTAGATTCATAAAGAGGTAAGGCTTTTTGCCTTAACAGGTATACAGATGCAGATTTTGCAGGTTGTAGGTTGGACAGGAAGAGTACAAGTGGAGGATGTCAATTCCTCGGTGGCAGACTAGTTGGCTGGTCATCCAAGAAACAGAATTCAGTAGCAACTTCTACTGCAGAAGCAGAATATGTTGCTGCAGGAAGTTGTTGTGCTCAACTCTTGTGGATGCAGTATCAACTAATGGACTATGGATTCAATTTCCAGAAGACACCAATACATTGTGATAACAAGAGTGCTATTGCTATCACTGAAAACCCAGTCCATCACTCCAGAACAAAGCACATTGATATCAGACACCACTTTATTCGAGATAATGTGGAAAAGGGTAAGGTTGAGGTAGATTTCGTTCCTACAGATGATCAATTGGCCGATGTGTTTACTAAACCTCTGTTAGGTCACAACAACCCTGATTAGTTTGATAATTGTTTAGATTAATAATTTACTTAAGACGATTAAGGTGATTAACACAGTAATTTAGTCAAACGTATATTATTCCACAAAGTGTGGCTTGTAGCGGAAATACAAGACCACTTGAACAATTACAAAGATAGATATATGAACGTGTAAATTGGAAAATACTTCTTTGCAAGATGATCTCTATTTATAATGTTATAGGGATCTTACATAATAGGCAAAGAAGTAACCGAAGGACTAAGTAAATGAAATGACTAAGATCAAGGGATTTGATCTTAGTCCGTTACTATACTGACTGTGACTCAGTCCTTCTACTCGGTATTGGTTTTCCAATACCGAGTGCTGATACTGAGTGGCCAGTATTGGCCAAACTCAGTATCACTTCTAACTTAGCTATTTTAATCTACATTTTAATCTAAGCTATTCCAGATTGTTTTGTTATCCTAAGATTCACAAAGAGGTAAGGCTTTTTGCCTTAACAATCTCCCCCTATCTAATGATAACAAAACAATTACAAAGAGATATTAAACAAAATAAACTACAGGATGCAAAGTCTTCTTCTTTATTCTTTGTTGATCGATTCAAACTCATAGAAGACTTCTTTCTTCACATGGATGAACTCTTCTCTTTTTTTCAGTTCATCTTGCCTGTTGTTTAGCACAGCAACAATCTTCTTTCTGAACCAAGAATCCTCTTTCTTGGTTATCATCCACTTCAGTCCAACAAGATGACTGATGCTAGCTCTTGGCAGATCTGCTTCAGAGATGAAGCACTCTCTATCCTCTGAATCAGTATACATATATCCAGAAGTTGGATATATGACACTCGTTTGATCCTGAAAAACAAGGTTAGGAGGTAGAGGGTACTTCTGAATAAATTTGTATGCATGAAGACACTCAGGTTTGTTGTTTGAGAATGCTTCAGTCATTACACTGAGTGTCCTATACTCCACCTCATGGAGTAGTCCCTTCTCATAGCATACAGCAGAAACTGCACAGATTTCATCCAAGACTATCTGAGCATATGTTGATCTGGTTGGAAGCTCTTTGATCAGTCTTGTAATTTTCACCCAGTCTTGAAGCCCAATTGATTGGATATCATGAAGAAAAATCTTCATGGGAGGACTGATTAAACCAGTGCAGATGATAACAATTTTTCCTTCTTTGGATTTCACTTTCACCTTATTTACATCAAGGTTTAACCAGTGTATCCCCCTTACGTTTGGGAATACCTTGTTCTTCAAGAACTCCTTCCTTCTCTCCTTGTACTGAGTTCGAGCAGCAACCATATTCCAATAATGTTGAATATGATCTGAACCCTTCCTTGAAATTCTATGAGATGGACCAGGAGTGTCAGTATCTGGGTCAGTATCTGGTTCTTCTTTGATTCCCAACTCTTGTTCATACAGAAATTTTTCTTGTTCTGCACATAGTTGTTGTCGAGTCGGTTTTGGAATCAGTTCAGTATCAGTATCACTGTCCACAGTATGAACATGTCTTCTTGGTCTTGTGATTAAGGGAACAGATTCCTCACTCGATTCAGAGGAAGTAAGAATCACATTAATGGGTTTTCTTGTGGGTAGTCTTCTTCTTCTGAGAACTAGATAATCTTGAGGCTCTTCATCATCGGAGGATGATGATGAAGAGCTTTCTTGTTCTGCCATATCCAGTGCATGTTGAATAAGATTTTGAGATGGCACTGAGTTCGGTTCTTCTTCTTCATCATCAGCAATAGGCCAAATGAAAGGCCTATACACAACTATCTGCAAGTTGTTGACTTCAGTAGCAACTTGTTGTGGTTGGTCAGTCTCCCCCTGAGCAGATGGCTCAGATGGTTCCTCTTCAAGTTGTTCCAAGACTGACCTTCCCCTCTGTCTGCTTCTTTCATATCTAAACCGAAGAGGTTCAGTATGAGGTGTTTGCTGATGTTGTTGTTGTTGTTGTTGCTGTGGAGGTTGATCTTCATTTAGTTTTCTTCTTTTCTCGCCCTGAGCAGATGGCTCAGGTTGATCAACCTCTTGATCTCTTTGTCTTTTCTCCCCCTTATTGTTATCATTTGATGGGGATAGGTTCAGTATCACCACCCATGTCCCCATGTTGATCTTCAGGACTTGGGGAGAACATAGGTTCAGTATGTGCAGGAGATGGAGATCTTCGAGGGTCAGTGGCAGGACCTTCTTCATCATTACCTCCTCCAGTTGGAGTTTGTGGAGGTGGTGGAGGCTGTTGTTGTTGCTGTAATAGTGCCACTGATTGCTTCAAGGAGTCAAACTCAGTACTCATTTCATCCATCCTGCGATAAGTTAAAGGCTGAATTATGGAAATTTTAATCGAGTGTATTTGAAGTATATGAAAATGAGAAATTTGGGGAGATATATTTAATATTAAAATAATTTGTACTAATTATTGGTTCATATATCTTAATTATTAACCGAAGATGACCTAATATATATAAGCAAGTATATGGGAGATGAATCAGATGCGCGTAATTATGCATGTTCATGATTATGTATGAGATTTATGTGTGGTACGTAACGCTGTTACTAATAAATGTTGCTACATTTCTGAGTTAAAATTGTCGAGATTAGATTTATGGGTTATACTTCTGAGATATATTCCGAGTTAGACTTCTGAGTTACATTCATGAGTGACATTTCTGAGTAAATTGCATGAGTACTACTGAGTGATTTTAATTTCTGTGTGCATCATCTGAGAATTCTGTGTGATATGTACATCTCTTGTGAATAATTTTCTGTTTTTGTATTAACTGATAATGGTGTAAACTACTAGATTGCTTCTTTGCCTTATGCAAACTGGTGTCCCATGGGGCAGAGGACCTTTTTGGAGCCATTTCTAATATGGAATTGACAATAATAGGATTTTAAAATGTTGCAAATATGTATAAGTGATTATTATTTGATGGAGTTGTGCGGGAAGTTATGTCCCATATATTTATTGTTATCGCCATAAGAGGGTCGTGTGTGATCATGGAGCTGGATTGAATGACCAATTTCCACGACGAGATCATCTAACATCATTAACAAATCTGTAGCGAATCTCCAAGTGGAGTTGAATCGGAGATTCAACGCAACTTTAATCGTGGGGTGCAAGGACCGTGTCCGACTATGAGAGCATGAAGACACATTCGTAGTTATTTCGTGTTATTTTCGACAACCTTCCATCGATAACCGAGATCCTTGAAGAGCAATTTGATTTTTATTCTTTTAGCTTTATCATTTTGCGCCGCTAAAGACTGAAGGTTTATATGAACAACTGCGAGAGTTGGAGTTTATTCCGATCAAGTGGATCGCCCTGACGAGTTTAAGTATTTCGCAACTTTGTCGTTTTCTTCAATTACGGGCGTGTGTCATTAAGAGCCTGAGTCTGAGATGCGAGATTGTCATCCTGAGTTTCTTCCGAGCTATGACTTCGGGGACGAAGTCTATTTTAAGTGGAGTTGAGTTGTAACGCCCTAAAAATTATCGTAAATAAATTATTCACTTTTATTAAATAAATTATGTGATAATTATTTATTTGAGATTTATATGTGTTAAGTGTATTTAATTCGAGATTATTTTAGCTTAGACGTTTATTAATTCTCGAGGCCGGTCGCTAGGCCAAGGCCTAGACTATGCTATTTTGTTTCTTCCAATCGAATTCAATCAAGGCCAAGACGGGCCGGTTGTTTCTGTTTTTCTTTTCCCTTCATGTTGGTTTTTAATTGTGCGCATGAGAACCTCGACAAACAAGTGTGGAAAGGCCACGTGAGTTTTATATTTTGTTAGCTTGGGCCGGTTTTCAACATGGGGCTTGGGGCCTTAATTAGTTTCTTAAATATTAAACATTTATTCTTTTGGCCTCCTTCCATCACCACCGAAGTTTTAAAAAAAAATCTCGGCCTTGTACTTGTTCTTTTTCTTGGGCATTAAGCTATTTCATATAAGGATACAATCCCCTTTTTAATGACTTACCAATTATCAAGATCTTTCCTTCCCTTGGCTCCCTAAATCAGCCGTTACCTTCTTTTCTTCTTTCCTGTGCGTTTGGAGTAGAAAAACCCTAGCAGCTGGTTCGGTGTTCATCAGGCAAGAAGGAGGCAACATTTGAGTTCCATTGATCGGTGTTTCATTGTGTTGGTAAGACTCTTCCCTATTTCATTGTGTCCCTCACTCGTGTTCTTTCTGCGAAATTCAGCCATGTTCTAACCATGGTTTGCTTTCTTTGCTTCGGGTGGCATGTTGGAGTAGAAGGGCTGACGTGACCAAGCAGCCTAACTAGGAGGTGGATTTAAATTGAAGATTTTCCGGTGTCTAGAAGATTGGCGGTAGCATGTGTAAACAAGATAAATACCCTTGTTAAAATGTGTGGTTGTCATTGATCGTATCTTCAAATAATGATTTCATTACTTTTATTATGACTTAATAAATGAGGAATTCAACAATTGTTGTGGGGCTGCGTTTTTCTTTGGCATTCCCATTGATGCATCCAAATTTCAGCCAATGAAGTCCCATGTTATTTGTTTACGATCGACGGGCAAATGTGGTGGTGTTCGGTGTTCGTGTTTCTTGCATTTTGGTTCTTAAGGGTATATTTCCATCCCTTTTTCGTTTCTTCATTTTTAATTCCTGAACTTTTATTTGTTTCGTGTTTTTATTTTGGGTTTGAACCATTAGAGTAACGTTTTAAAACCGGCGGTATTGAGACCGAATATTGAGGATCGGTTTATTTTGTTGTTGTTGATTATGGGTTCGATTAATTAGGTTTTGATTAATTGTTTGGTCAAGTTTTAATTTCAATTTCTTAGTGTATGGTTATGGTGACCGGATGAACGGATAGCTAAAGCCCGAGGGTTTAACTAAGATGATGTTCAAGTAACAATGTTGTAAATCTCGGGTTTAGTTGTTGTAGAAAACGTTTTATCAAAAATTTTAGTCTTCATTTGTTTTGTGGTGATGATCGAGGAAGTTTCCAACGTAAGAGAGTCAAATTATTTTGAAACACTTTCTGTGATATAATGGTTTTCGGGGCTGTCGGGTGCCCTCGGGTTACACAGGTTGTTGTCGGGGTTTAAAACGGGTTTAAACTACATGCTGAATTTTGTGGGCAGATTCCGTAGGTCGAGTTCGGGTCTGTTTTTGTCACACTTAAATTACGTTTTTGGATTTTTTGCCCGTGTTGTCACTAGTTTTCTGAGTCCTCTTTCCAATGCCGCTAACGGCTCGTAAATCCGATATACGGTTTAAAAGTTATTGCTGTTTTAGTTAACCTTCGCTGGATAGTTTTCGGTTCAGCTATTCTGTCTCGTGGGCCTGTTTTGAGCCTTTTCTGTTTGGATCTAGTTTCTGAAGTCTTCTGTAAAATTATAGTCCTCTGAGTCATTTAAGTACTGTAAACATTTGAATAATATCTAGTGAGCGGTTTGAGAATTATAGCCGTTCCCGCGAAAGTGCTGAGTGCTGTTTAGTTTCTGCTGAAACAACCTTGGAGCCTAATCCTAACCCGAGCTTCCTTGTATATTGTAGGACCTTCTAGGACCGGTTAGAGACGCTCTTCAGTACCGCGGATATTTAGGAGCTTATGGTTATTCGAGGTGAGTATTCTCACCATGTATTCAGTTATAACGATACGTGCATGACTCATAAGGTTAACTGTTGATCTGTTGTACTTTCTGTGTGTTGATCTGTTATCTGGATGACTGTTTTTTTTTACATACCACTGATCTGAGACGGACGTGCCGAGTATCTGAGCCGGTACCAAGTCATTTTGTGCTACTAAGTGATAGGGCTATCTGTGTGGTTTATGTTAGGAGTTGAAAACATAAAAATAATTAATAAATCTCAGTGGAAATTCTGTGTGGTGGCCTGAGTGCCAAATTCTGTGTGGGCCCTTGTGGCAAATTCTGTGTGGGCCCTTGTGGCAAATTCTGTGTGGGCCCTTGTGGCATTTTAGTGTAAGGAGAGGCGAGGTTGATCTCTCGACTCGAGTTACACAAGCGCGCTATATAGATTTAAAAGATACAAAAACTGAGAAAATAACTTAGTGGTAAATGATTAGGAGTTCACCTGTGTGCCCTAATGTATTGTATGTTGTAGTTGTTTACATTTTGAGTTTATTCACTCAGCTTCCCCGCTGACCCAAAATCTCCCTCCCATTTTCAGGTACTAGCAAGGGGAAAGAGAAGGTGGACGGTTGACGGCTGTACTATGTGCGGATGTGAAACGTTTTACTATTTTAAGAACTCTGAATTTTATTTAATACATTTCCGCATTAAATACATTTTATATATCAAACAATTATTTTGGGGATTGTTTATGGGACCTTTTTGATTATAATTTTGTTTTCAAAATTTTTAAAAATCTTGTAAATTTTAGGGTGTTACAAGTTGGTATCAGAGCACTGACTTGAGGGATTTGGGTTCGCAAGGGGCGAATTCAAACTCAAGTTGAAATATTTTTTTTTTTTGAAAAGAGTAAAACAGTTTCTAAGAGAAGTTTCACATCAAACGTACAGCATGTCACGTCGACTCTCGCTTTTCCTGACGCCGGTAATATTTAAGAACTGTTATTTATTTTGGAATTTTGTTGAATTATGTGTATTGAGGAATGACAAATATGAGAATTGCTGTTATTATTTTGAGTATAATTCTGATTTAACTCTGATGGTATTTCGCGACGAGGAACGCTTTTCTGAGTATATTTTCCGTGTGTTATTCTGAGTGCATCTGCGTTATACACGTTAAAAATTATATGCATATAATTTTATATAACTGGTGAGATTTTACAATTTTGAGAAATTTTAACAAAAAGGGGTAATAAATGGATATGAAATTATGATATAAATTCTATAGATTATTAATAAGAACATATCTTGGGTAAATAAGAAATGAGGAGTAATAAAATTTTCATATTGAGAAAATATTAAAATCTTTCATTTTGGAAAGCACTTAATAGAAAGAGTTACTGAAACGAGTAAACTGTGAAACGAGTAAATAAAAGATATTTTATTATCAACTGATTTAAAGAATATTTTTATGATGGTTTATCAAGTCTAGTAAAACGAAAGTACCGAGAACATATCCTTATAAAAGTTTTATTTAAAATTGATAATGGTTTAAAATTATTTACATTTGAGCTAGACGAAAAATCTTAACTATAATTGACTTTTATTTTTATCTGTTATTTAAGAGTCGTTTTTGTTTTTAATTTTAAAACTTTAGTTGGATTAAACATGTTTTTAGATGTTGAATTATCATTTGAGATTCTATTTAGTGGAACCTTTTCACTTGTTTATCAAATTGAAAAACTTTAAATTTAGGAGAATTTCGGGTGTTATGAAATCTTTGGACAATTAAAAGGAAAATGTTTTTATAAAGAGATGAGACATGATGTATGGGGAAAATCTTTTGCTGAGAAAATAATAAACCGAGATTTATTAAATTGAGATCAAACAAGTAAACTTTTAAAGTATGTGATTTTAATAGCTGAGTCTGAAAATCCATAATTTCTTTTTCATGAATTCAGTGAGAGATTATTAATTTAACGCAGAGATATTGAATAACCTATATAAGTTTGTTATACCAACTAATCGAGGATTGCCGAGTCAAATTAAACAGAAATTATTCAAGTTTATCTTAAAGGGTATTTATTAAAAGTGAACTAAAGAGAGACTATCATCATGAATTCGGTGATGATTTATTTAAAAATGAATCAGAAGAGCTTATTAGTTATATTATGTTTTGAGTTAAAAGCATAATAAAATGTTTTGGCTGAGTGCCCTTTGGTGAGTGCATTTATGAGTAATGTTTATAAGATTTTGAGTGATTTATCAGATATGAAAGTAAAATTTTCTTCCTTTTTAGTGTGATTTGCTGGTGGATTTATGTGTGGGAAGTTGTGAACTTTGGGATTGACCCGTGACCAAACAAAAGCATGTGTCGAAAGTAATAGAGGGCCCCTATTACCGTACACACAGGACTTTTGGTTGGTTAGGGGAGATTTTGAAGGGAACGATGGACCAATGTTTGTTATTGTGAAATTAGTATGTGTATCGTAATTGTTTCTATGACTACATGCTTGCTTGTTTTATTTTGATAGTGGATATTAGTTCCAAACTCGAGGACGAGTTTTTCTCCAAGTGGAGTTGAGTAGGGGTATAAAAGGGAAATTGTCAACAAATAATTATCATTAAATATTATTTATAAATATTATGAGCATGATGCTTATGCAGAGATATTTTATTTGTATGAATTTAAAGTGCGTAATCTAGATACATATTATTGATCAAATAAATTATAAGAGTAACTATCAAATCAAGCAGTTGAGAATAATTAAATTTATTTTATGGGTAATTATAGAGTTTATAACAAACTGATAAATCGGGATTACTGGAGAAATTAATAAATCAAGTTAGTTGGGTTGAATGAATATCGTGCAAAAGGGAAGTAGTAATACTACAATTATATACAAAATAAGATAATATACTTATTCTTGTGTGATTATAATGAGATAATGATGAATTATTAAATTAAAGTGATGAAAATTTATTAATGAGTCTGATATGAGAAAACAATTACAATGAAATTTTGAAGAAATGAGTTAAAGGAGAAAAGTTTTGAGTTAACGGGAAGTCTTATTCAAAATTTTAGAGGTATTATAAGGTATTTATGAGAAAATTGTATTTGTGAACAATATATTTTATTTAGAGTTATTGATTAATATATCTGATTATTAAATTATTAAATTAGAACTTTAAGGTGTTATAAAATCTTTATGGAAAATATTATTTGTAAGTATATAGTTTATCAAATAATATAGTTATTATTAAATTATTGAATAAAGGGCAATTGAGTATTGAGTAAATGAGAGTTAATGAATTATTTCACAAAGTTCTAATTATGGAAGTTATTAATCGAAATTTCACAAAAATTTATCAATGGGAAGTTATTAACCGAAATTTCACAAAAATTTATCAATGGGAAGTTATTAATCGAAGTTTCAAATAAGTTGTCAGTGTAGACTGCGATAAGTTAAAGGTTGAATTATGGAAATTTTAATCGAGTGTATTTGAAGTATATGAAAATGAGAAATTTGGGGAGATATATTTAATATTAAAATAATTTATACTAATTATTGGTTCATATATCTTAATTATTAACCGAAGATGACCTAATATATATAAGCAAGTATATGGGAGATGAATCAGATGCGCGTAATTATGCATGTTCATGATTATGTATGAGATTTATGTGTGGTACGTAACGCTGTTACTAATAAATGTTGCTACATTTCTGAGTTAAAATTGTCGAGATTAGATTTATGGGTTATACTTCTGAGATATATTCCGAGTTAGACTTCTGAGTTACATTCATGAGTGACATTTCTGAGTAAATTGCATGAGTACTACTGAGTGATTTTAATTTCTGTGTGCATCATCTGAGAATTCTGTGTGATATATACATCTCTTGTGAATAATTTTCTGTTTTTGTATTAACTGATAATGGTGTAAACTACTAGATTGCTTCTTTGCCTTATGCAAACTGGTGTCCCATAGGGCAGAGGACCTTTTTGGAGCCATTTCTAATATGGAATTGACAATAATAGGATTTTAAAATGTTGCAAATATGTATAAGTGATTATTATTTGATGGAGTTGTGCGGGAAGTTATGTCCCATATATTTATTGTTATCGCCATAAGAGGGTCGTGTGTGATCATGGAGCTGGATTGAATGACCAAGTTCCACGCCGAGATCATCTAACATCATTAACAAATCTGTAGCGAATCTCCAAGTGGAGTTGAATCGGAGATTCAACGCAACTTTAATCGCGGGGTGCAAGGACCGTGTCCGACTATGAGAGCATGAAGACACATTCGTAGTTATTTCGTGTTATTTTCGACAACCTTCCATCGATAAACCGAGATCCTTGAAGAGCAATTCGATTTTTATTCTTTTAGCTTTATCATTTTGCGCCGCTAAAGACTGAAGGTTTATATGAACAACTGCGAGAGTTGGAGTTTATTCCGATCAAGTGGATCGCCCTGACGAGTTTAAGTATTTCGCAACTTTGTCGTTTTCTTCTATTACGGGCGTGTGTCATTAAGAGCCTAAGTCTGAGATGCGAGATTGTCATCCTGAGTTTCTTCCGAGCTATGACTTCGGGGACGAAGTCTATTTTAAGTGGAGTTGAGTTGTAACGCCCTAAAAATTATCGTAAATAAATTATTCACTTTTATTAAATAAATTATGTGATAATTATTTATTTGAGATTTATATGTGTTATGTGTATTTAATTCGAGATTATTTTAGCTTAGACGTTTATTAATTCTCGAGACCGGTCGCTAGGCCAAGGCCTAGACTATGCTATTTTGTTTCTTCCAATCGAATTCAACCAAGGCCAAGACGGGCCGGTTGTTTCTGTTTTTCTTTTCCCTTCATGTTGGTTTTTAATTGTGCGCATGAGAACCTCGACAAACAAGTGTGGAAAGGCCACGTGAGTTTTATATTTTGTTAGCTTGGGCCGGTTTTCAACATGGGGCTTGGGGCCTTAATTAGTTTCTTAAATATTAAACATTTATTCTTTTGGCCTCCTTCCATCACCACCGAAGTTTTAAAAAAAAATCTCGGCCTTGTACTTGTTCTTTTTCTTGGGCATTAAGCTATTTCATATAAGGATACAATCCCCTTTTTAATGACTTACCAATTATCAAGATCTTTCCTTCCCTTGGCTCCCTAAATCTGCCGTTACCTTCTTTTCTTCTTCCCTGTGCGTTTGGAGTAGAAAAACCCTAGCAGCTGGTTCGGTGTTCATCAGGCAAGAAGGAGACAGCATTTGAGTTCCATTGATCGGTGTTTCATTGTGTTGGTAAGACTCTTCCCTATTTCATCGTGTCCCTCACTCGTGTTCTTTCTGCGAAATTCAGCCATGTTCTAACCATGGTTTGCTTTCTTTGCTTCGGGTGGCATGTTGGAGTAGAAGGGCTGACGTGACCAAGCAGCCTAACTAGGAGGTGGATTTAAATAGAAGATTTTCCGGTGTCTAGAAGATTGGCGGTGGCATGTGTAAACAAGATAAATACCTTTGTTAAAATGTGTGGTTGTCATTGATCGTATCTTCAAATAATGACTTCATTACTTTTATTATGACTTAATAAATGAGGAATTCAACAATTGTTGTGGGGCTGCGTTTTTCTTTGGCATTCCCATTGATGCATCCAAATTTCAGCCAATGAAGTCCCATGTTATTTGTTTACGATCGACGGGCAAATGTGGTGGTGTTCGGTGTTCGTGTTTCTTGCATTTTGGTTCTTAAGGGTATATTTCCATCCCTTTTTCGTTTCTTCGTTTTTAATTCCTGAACTTTTATTTGTTTCGTGTTTTTATTTTGGGTTTGAACCATTAGAGTAACGTTTTAAAACCGGCGGTATTGAGACCGAATATTGAGGATCGGTTTATTTTGTTGTTGTTGATTATGGGTTCGATTAATTAGGTTTTGATTAATTGTTTGGTCAAGTTTTAATTTCAATTTCTTAGTTTATGGTTATGGTGACGACCGGATGAACGGATAGCTAAAGCCCGAGGGTTTAACTAAGATGATGTTCAAGTAACGATGTTGTAAATCTCGGGTTTAGTTGTAGAAAACGTTTTATCAAAAATTTTAGTCTTCATTTGTTTTGTGATGATGATCGAGGAAGTTTCCAACGTAAGAGAGTCAAATTATTTTGAAACACTTTCTTTGATATAATGGTTTTCGGGGCTGTCGGGTGCCCTCGGGTTACACAGGTTGTTGTCGGGGTTTAAAACGGGTTTAAACTACATGCTGAATTTTGTGGGCAGATTCCGTAGGTCGAGTTCGGGTCTGTTTTTGTCAAACTTAAATTAGGTTTTTGGATTTTTGGCCCGTGTTGGTCACTAGTTTTCTGAGTCCTCTTTCCAATGCCGCTAACGGCTCGTAAATCCGATATACGGTTTTAAAGTTATTGCTGTTTTAGTTAACCTTCGCTGGATAGTTTTCGGTTCAGCTATTCTGTCTCGTGAGCCTGTTTTGAGCCTTTTCTGTTTGGATCTAGCTTCCGAAGTCTTCTGTAAAATTATAGTCCTCTGAGTCATTTAAGTACTGTAAAAATTTGAATAATATCTAGTGAGCGGTTTGAGAATTATAGCCGTTCCCGCGAAAGTGCTGAGTGCTGTTTAGTTTCTGCTGAAACAACCTTGGAGCCTAATCCTAACCCGAGCTTCCTTGTATATTGTAGGACCTTCTAGGACCGGTTAGAGACGCTCTTCAGTACCGAGGATATTTAGGAGCTTACGGTTATTCGAGGTGAGTATTCTCACCGTGTATTCAGTTATAACGATACGTGCATGACTCATAAGGTTAACTGTTGATCTGTTGTACTTTCTGTGTATTGATCTGTTATCTGGATGACTGTTTTTTTTACATACCACTGATCTGAGATGGACGTGCCGAGTATCTGAGCCGGTACCAAGTCATTTTGTGCTACTAAGTGATAGGGCTATCTGTGTGGTTTATGTTAGGAGTTGAAAACATAAAAATAATTAATAAATCTCAGTGGAAATTCTGTGTGGTGGCCTGAGTGCCAAATTCTGTGTGGGCCCTTGTGGCAAATTCTGTGTGGGCCCTTGTGGCAAATTCTGTGTGGGCCCTTGTGGCATTTTAGTGTAAGGAGAGGCGAGGTTGATCTCTCGACTCGAGTTACACAAGCGCGCTATATAAATTTAAAAGATACAAAAACTGAGAAAATAACTTAGTGGTAAATGATTAGGAGTTCACCTGTGTGCCCTCATGTATTGTATGTTGTAGTTGTTTACATTTTGAGTTTATTCACTCAGCTTCCCCGCTGACCCAAAATCTCCCTCCCATTTTCAGGTACTAGCAAGGGGAAAGAGAAGGTGGACGGTTGACGGCTGTACTATGTGCGGATGTGAAACGTTTTACTATTTTAAGAACTCCGAATTTTATTTAATACATTTCCGCATTAAATACATTTTATATATCAAACAATTATTTTGGGGATTTTTTATGGGACCTTTTGGATTATAATTTTGTTTTCAAAATTTTTAAAAATCTTGTAAATTTTAGGGTGTTACATGTGGCTTTGACCCATGGAAATTTTTGGCAAGTGTGGCTTAAAGGGTTTTGGATCATTTCTTGAACAATGTTATCCAACTCAAAATAAGTTGGACATCATTCAAGCAGCACCAGTGGGTGTCAGTGTGACATCAACCACTATTGTTCCTTTAAATGGTGAAACAACTGTAGACTGAAAATGATCATGTGAAAAGCTCAGTATATGAATTTTGCATAGCAGCAGTGGGCTTACTATGTTGGCCATAAGAGTATATATTTGAAAGTTCGATTGAGACTGTGGTCAGTATTGAGTTGGTACTGGCCAATACATAGTCTCTATGGGGGGAAATATATATATATAAGTTTAAGGATTTTTAGAAATTCATACCTGAGACTTTATCTGATTCTCTTCTGGCATCATGAGAGGTCGGTGCTGGATCATTTGGATTTTGATTTGAGGCACCAGCTCCTTCATGAAGTGCTTCTCTGCCAACAGCTGCACCTTCCAGTGTATGATGCTCAAATTGAAGTTCTACATCAAGAGGAGCATGGGGTTCCTCAATATGTTGAGCTGTTGGTTCTGGTTCAGGACCTGGAAGGTCAGCATTGGCTGCAGCAACACTCTGTTCTTGAAAAGATGCAGTTAGAGATGGTACATTTCCATGTTGCAACTCATCTGATGAGAGATTTCCCATAATAACCGGGGAAAGATTTCTTCTTCTTCTGTGGATAACAAGTGGTGTGTCTTCTGAGGTCTCAGTATCAGAAGCAGTTTCAATGTGAGGAGCATCAGGATTCTGTGCTGGTGGAGATGATACTATTGCTTGTTGAGCTTCCACCATCTCAGTATCTTGATCATCGTTTCCACCATCACCACTGTCATCATCAGTATCATCATTTTCTGATGCAGTATCAGAAGATTGTACATCATTAATGTGTGCCTGGACTATAGCCCACATTGAGTGACTCATTACAGGCTCTCCTTCTCTTGGCCTGTAGAAGAAAATCTTCTCATGAAGAGGAGGAAGATTCAATCTTGGGCTGTTGAATTCATCATATATATGTGCAGGCATCTCATTCTGAATAATGAGAGAAAGAAATATGCAGAAAGGAACATTTAATTCTCTGATTTTGGCCCGAATCAGAGATGCTAATTCTTCAAAAATTAATCGAGCATAATCAATATCCCTTCCATGGTACATGGCATGAACCATCTGCATCCCAAAATCGTTGATTTGATCCAAAGCTCCAGTCTTGTGAGTCATACACCGAATGATTGTAGAGATCAGTATTCCCCACATTGGACCAAATTCGTTTCTTTTAATTATCCCTGTAGTACCTCTTCGTCCGATAAGTGGTAACACTGATCTAGCCTCTACTCTGTCAACGAATGGCTCATATTGAGTGTGAGCAGGAAGACCCAGAGCTTCCCGAATTATGGCTGTTGAGATGAAGGTTCTTCTTTGTTCACGAATAACCCAACCAGTAATCATGTCTGGTGAGTCAATTTTAGCAGAATACCAGAATTCACAGAGCATTTCTGGGTTAATGGCTCTAGGAGATCTAATTAATGCTTGAGTGATTGGGCAGTTCTTCAGAAAAGTAATCATTTGTGTTAATTCGGGGCACGCCCAAGCTTGAGGAATATTGAAATTTGCTGTGATGTTGTTCCTCGCAAATTTGGGTAGTTCATCGTTTCTAAACTGTGTTGCCGGTGCAGCCTCCGGTGCGAAGAAACGGTAGTTTGCCATATGTGATTTTGATTTAAAAAGTTTGCTTGCAAAGAAAAATTGAAATCGTTAATCGTAGAGAGAATCGAAAATGAATGTAAGAAATAACTGTTGTAAGAAAAATGGTAATGAAAGAGAAATCGGTTATTTATACTTAATCTAAAGATATTTACGGTATTGGGAAGTTAAAACGGCTGATTTGACAGCCTTATCCTATATTAACGGTAACTTTCCTATTAAGAAAGGTTACCGTTGGGGAGTATAGGGGTTAAAAAGTCAGTAGTATCACTCCAGGATTCCAATACCGAGTAAAAAAAATTAAATTAAAAAAATATTACAAATTAGAAAAACATTTAAATTAATCTATAAATTAAAAAAAAAATTAAAGTTTACAAAATTTGATAAATTAGACGAGTGATACTGACTCGATCGGTATTGAAAGCAATACTGATCAGTCGGTATCAGAAAATTTAAGTAAATTTAGGGATTCAGCATACCCAGTTGTCCTAGTAAGTACATAAACCTTTCCTCAGAGAGAGGTTAAGTAAAGACATCGGCTAATTGGTCATCTGTATGAACGAAATCTACCTCAACCTTACCCTTTTCCACATTATCTCGAATAAAGTGGTGTCTGATATCAATGTGCTTAGTTCTGGAGTGATGGACTGGGTTTTCAGTGATAGCAATAGCACTCTTGTTATCACAATGTATAGGTGTCTTCTGGAAGTTAAACCCATAGTCCATTAGTTGATACTGCATCCACAATAGTTGAGCACAGCAACTTCCTGCAGCAACATATTCTGCTTCTGCAGTAGAAGTTGCAACTGAATTTTGTTTCTTGGATGACCAGCCAACTAGTCTGCCACCGAGGAACTGACATCCTCCACTTATACTCTTCCTGTCCAACCGACAACCTGCAAAATCTGCATCTGTATACCCTTCAAGGTCAAAGTTTGAGTCTTTGGGATACCAAAGACCCATGTTAGGAGTACCTGAAAGATATCTAAAGATTCGCTTAACGGCTTTCATATGTTATTCTTTCGGATCAGCTTTATACCGAGCACACAAACAAGTTGCAAACATGATATTAGGCCTGCTAGCTGTTAAGTAAAGTAAAGAACCAATCATACCTCGGTATGTGGATTGACATACTGGTTTACCAGTTTCATCTTTACTTATTTTATCCTAAGTACCCATAGGAGTATGCATGGATGATAAATTTTCAAATTTATATTTCTTGAGCATGTCATTCACATACTTACTTTGATTTATGAAAGTGCCATCAGGCTTTTGTTCAACTTGTAGACCAAGAAAGTAAGTAAGTTCTCCCATCATACTCATCTGATACTGAGATGACATTATCTTAGCAAACCAGTCACACATTGACTTGTCAGTGGAGCCAAAGATAATATCATCCACATATATTTGAATGAGTAAAATGTCAGAGCCATTTCTTTTTGAAAATAATGTTTTTTCAATTTTACCTCTTATAAACTTATTTTCAATTAGGTACTCAGAAAGGGTATCATACCAGGCTCTGAGAGCTTGTTTGAGCCCATATAGAGCTTTATCAAGCTTGAAAACGTAATTAGGAAATTTAGGATCAACAAAACCTGGTGGTTGTTTGACATAAACTTCCTCCTGTAGTTTTCCATTAAGAAAAGCACTTTTGACAACCATCTGATAAACTTTGAAATTCTTGAAAGCTGCATATGCAAGATACATCCTAATAGCTTCAATTCTTGCAACTGGTGCAAAAGTTTCATCATAGTCAATGCCTTCTTCTTGCCTGTAACCCTGAGCAACCAGTCTTGCTTTGTTTCTGATGACAACGCCATCCTTGTCCATTTTGTTTCTGAACACCCAATTAGCACCAATTATAGTTTTACCAGCAGGAGGTGGTACTAAGTTCCAAACTTTATTTCTTTCAAACTCTGTCAATTCTTCTTGCATAGCTTCTACCCAGTCTTCATCCAATAAAGCTTCATCAGCTTTCTTGGGTTCCATAGTAGATAAGAAACTTGAGAAGAAACAGAAGTTTGCAGTTGCTTGGGGTTCAAACTCTAACCTTCTTCTTGTTTGAACACCTTGTTCAATGGGACCAATAATGTTTGCATGAGGATGGTCTCTGTGTTCCCTTAGATTATTTCCTAAGGAAACATTTGAAGCAATATCAACAATATCTTGAAGTGGTGATGGGTTGTCTGCCTGATACTGTGATGAATCCTGATCAGTATCAGACAATACTAGTTGCTGTTCTTCTGAATTTTGCAGATTTGGTGTGGATTCTTGAGCAGTATTGGAAGATTCTCCTTCCTCATAGGTGGAGTTGTTCAGATCAAGAATTGGGACCTCAGTATTGGGGTTCTCAGTAATGGGAACCTCAGGATTTGATATATTGAAGTTATACTGAGGTGCATCTTGATCAGTATCACTCATACTATGATCAACATAGTATGGGTGAGACTTGGGCTGTTCAGCAATGGAGTTTTCTGGATTGCATAGAATTTCTATGCCACTGATGTCTTCAGTTGCTGAAGTAGAATGCTCATTCTGATTTTCATCAAATGTAACATGAATAGATTCTACAATCATCTTGGTGGAGATGACATACACTCTGAAGGCTTTAGAGTGTGGAGAATAGCCCATGAACACGCCTTCATTTGCTTTGGGAGCAAATTTGTTGAGATTTTGCTTAGTACTTAGTACAAAGCATTTACTCCCAAAGATGTGGAAGTATTCCACATTAGGAATCTTGCCATTATATAACTCATAAGGAGTCTTTTGATGACGCTGGACTATGGTAGCTCTGTTTTGAGTAAAGTTGGCACAATTAACAGCTTCAGCCCAGAAGCTCAGTGCCAGTCCAGCATGATATAACAAAGTTCTTGCAGCTTCAATCAAAGTTCTATTTTTTCGTTCTACAACACCATTTTGTTGTGGTGTGTAGGCTACAGAGAAGTTTTGTATGATTCCTTTTTCTTCACAGAAATCAGCCAATACTGAGTCCTTGAACTCAGTACCATGGTCACTTCTAAGTTGTTTGACCTTGTTGCCTTTTTGAAGTTCTTCTCTTTTAATGAAGGCAATGATTTCTGTTGTTGCATCAGCTTTAGTCTTGAGAAAAAATAACCCAAGTGTATCTTGAGAATTCATCAACTAATACTAATGTATAGATCTTTTTGGCCAATGATGGAGTGCTAATTGGACCAAAAAGATCCATATGAATCATTGTAAGAGGTTCATTTATGGAGTGATTAACTTTTGACTTGAATGAACTCTTCTTCTGCTTGCCCATTTCACATCCTGAGCATAACTTATCTTTTGAATAAGTAATAGTGGGCAACCCTCTCAGCAGTTTCTTGACACTGAGCTCATTTATATTTCGAAAATTTATGTGAGAGAGCTTCTTGTGCCATAACCAATGTAGTTCTGGTTTGACCTTAGACAGCAGGCAAACTCGAATAGTGGGGTCTATTTCAGACAGATTGACCACATAAACATCTTTTTCTCTTCTAGCAACGAGTACAGGTTGCCCTTTATCATTGTAGATGATTCCTGCAATCTTTCTGAACCGAGCTTCATTATCATCATCACACATCTGGCTGATACTGAGCAGATTGTGTTTAAGACCCTCCACATAGGCAACTCTTTTAAAAGTTATATTGCCTGCTTTTATGACTCCATACCCTCTTGTTTTCCCTATAGAATCATCTCCAAACTTGACAGAAGGACCCTTCTCTGGAGTATAGTTTAGAAGGTACTCCATACTGCCAGTCATGTGTCTTGAGCAGCCACTATCTAGATACCATTTTCTGTCACCCTGCACAAGACACAAATAATAAGTTAGTTCTTTTTAGGAACCCATTTTTGAATGGGACCTTTGATAGGAGAAATGGGGTTTGACTTGATCTCTTTTGTGGGAGAGGTCAGTATCACTTCAGGAATAACCTTTGAGGTTTTCTTTGGTGATACCGACTTAGTTTCTCTCCTTTTCTTTGGTACTGAGTACCTAGGACTTGAGAGATAAGTCCATCATTCATCTCCTTTGTGTCCAGTATGATGACATCTATAACATTTTCTAGGTTTGTTTCGAAACATATTTTCATAAGGAACTTTTGAAAATTGTTTAACTGTTGGTTGATCAGTATTAGTTAATTTTGCAAACTTTTGACTCAGAATTTTAATCTGATCACCAATTGATTTTAAAATGTTATTTTTGTCATTTTTTAATGGAGTTTTAATTTTATTTTTGACAAATTAAGAAGGAGATGATTCTGGTGTCTTAATTCTATTTTGCAGAGAAGTCTTTTTATCAATTGACTTCTTGTTTGTGACACTTGGAGATCCTGTTGAAGTTGTTTTCTTTTTATCATTTTTTAGAATGACAACTTGAACAGGTTCTTTAGATTCTTTAGATATTTGAGTAGTTGACTTTGCTGTTCCTGTGGATTCAGTATTAGTTAACATAGTTTGAGTAACAGTAAGTTTATTTTCTGTATTTTCAGGTTCTTTATATATCTCAAACGTAGTTGTGTTAAATAATAATTCAAATGGAGGAACAGCAGAAGTGTCATACTGTACTATTTCGAGATCAGTATCAAAAATTTCTTTTTCAGGAAATTCAATACTGAGCTCTTGTAGTTCAGTATAGCACTTAGAACAGATGGAAGGACCAATTTGTTTTTCAAAAGTGATTTTATCCTCATCATCTGATTCAGTTTGACATCCTATCTCACAAAAAGTTTTTGCTTTTAGAAACTGAATAGGGTTCATATCCGAAAATTCTTCAAATAAATCAGCAAAATTATTTCTAGTTTTTAATTGAGGATCAACACCAAGTGCAGCCCTTACAATTTCTGGAAATTGTTGATTTAGACATTTATTTAGTTTAATAGATGCATTTCCCCAAGATTTACACTGATTTTCAAATTTTTCTTTTTCCAGTTTGTGTAAATGAGCTTTATCAGCTAATCTTTGGTTAATGTCTTGTAAGTTTAAAAAATCTAATTCTAAATCTTTAAATTTTGCTAATTTATCTAAATGTTCATTATTTACCCTTTCAAGTTCATGAATTGTTAATTTTAATGCCTTTTCTCTCTTTACTAAAGTTTTAAGATCAACAATCATATACTCAAAAATCTTTTCTTTTTCATTTTCAGAATAAGTTTGAAAGGAACTCACCTTGTACAACTGAGTGGAATCCCAATCAGTGTGGACACTCATTCTCTCAGCTTCTTTGATATCTCTATCAAAGGAGCTCTTCAAATCTTCTTCAGTAAAAGCCATAAAGGCTTTGTTCTCAATCTCTTCCTCATCATCACTTATTTCCTCATCCATCCAAGCCTCTGAGTAAAGTGCTTGATGAGGTGCACCATTCCCTGCCGCATTCTTACCCTTGCTCCAGTTCTTCAGCTTGACATACTTATCTCTATACCGTTTAGCTCGGTATGCAATCTTGTCATTCTGATCAGTTTCAGTTGACTTGGTATGACAATTAGCAGCAATATGCCCAGGCTTTCCACACCTATAGCAAAGACCTGATCTTGGATCAGTATTGGAAGAGCTAACACCAAGCCTCTTCTTTTTCAACTGATCCAGCTTCATGGACATAAGAGCCATTTGTGTTTCAAGCTCTTCTGCCTCAGCATCAGCAAGATCAACTTCTGGTTCTTCAGGTTCTGTTACAGTGTATGCCTGTTGCACAACTAGAGCCATACCAGTGGAAGACTTGTCAGTTTTCTTCCAGTTGATCAGTCTTGCAGCATTATTCTCCTCATGATTCAACATTAATCCATACAAAGTTTGAAGAGTGTATGACTCAATGTTGTTAGCAGCATTGACAGAATTTGTCATGTCAAGAAACTGTTGAGGAAGACTATCCAAGAACTTTTGAACAAGCTCTCCTTCTTCCTTTACAATGCCTACACTGATTAAATCATGGACAACAGTATTAAACCTGTTGTAGAGAGTAGTGATGTCTTCATTTGGACTAGAAAAGAAGTTTTCATACTTCCTTCTCATATTGCTTTTTCTCTGCAACTTCACCTTGGGTGTGCTTTCATAAGTGATTGATAGACTATCCCACATAGCCTTTGCTATTGGAAATTTCATAATTGCATTCAGTATTTCTTTGGTAACAGCATTACCAATCACTCCCTTAGCTCTTGAGTCTAGACTGAATAATTGACGGTTAGTATCAGTCCAGGTGTGTTTCAGTTTAGGAACTGTTCTTGTGCTCTCAGGAGCATCATCAGTAGCAGCAACGGGTTCTACAGTTTGTGGGATGATAGGACCATCATTTAGCACAGTAAGCATCTCATGATGAATTGATTCAAGATACCACTGAGCCTTAAGCTTCCATTGATGGAAATCTTTTCCATCAAAGATGGGCACTCCCTTACCAGACATGACTGGGGCAAGAATTGTAGACATTTTGGATTTTTGAGTATTGGAAGGATAAGTATAAGGAATGGCTGCCAGGGTTAAAAGATCGACTAAATAAGAATTAATTTAGCCTGCTCTGATACCAGTTGTTAGGTCACAACAACCCTGATTAGTTTGATAATTGTTTAGATTAATAATTTACTTAAGACAATTAAGGTGATTAACACAGTAATTTAGTCAAACGTATATTATTCCACAAAGTGTGGCTTGTAGCGGAAATACAAGACCACTTGAACAATTACAAAGATAGATATATGAACGTGTAAATTGGTAAATACTTCTTTGCAAGATGATGTCTATTTATAATGTTATAGAGATCTTACATAATAGGCAAAGAAGTAACCGAAGGACTAAGTAAATGAAATGACTAAGATCAAGGGATTTGATCTTAGTCCGTTACTATACTGACTGTGACTCAGTCCTTCTACTCGGTATTGGTTTTCCAATACCGAGTGCTGATACTAAGTGGCCAGTATTGGCCAAACTCAGTATCACTTCTAACTTAGCTATTTTAATCTAAGCTATTCTAGATTGTTTTGTTATCCTAAGATTCACAAAGAGGTAAGGCTTTTTGCCTTAACAACCTCTCTTTGAGGAAAGGTTTATGTACTTACTGGGACAATTGGGTATGCTGAATCCTTAAATTTACTTAAAATTTTCTGATACCGACTGATCAGTATCACTTTCAATACTGATCATCTCAGTATCACTCGTCTGATTTATCAGATTTTATAAATTTTAATTTTTTATTAATTTATAGTTTAAATTAAATGTTTTTCTAATTTTTAATATTTTTTTTAATTTAAATTTTTTTTTTAAACTCGGTATTGGAGTCCTGGAGTGATACAACTGACTATTAATCCTTATACTCCCCAACGGTAGCCTTTCTTAATAGGAAAGTCACCGTTGATACAGGGTAAGGCTGTCAAATCAGCCGGTTTAACTTCCCAATACCGTAAATATCTTTAAATTATGTATAAATAACCGTTTTCTCTTTCTTTCAAAATTTTCTTTCAACAGTTATTTCTTACTTTCTACTTCGATTCTCTCTGCGATTAACGATTTCACTTTCTCTTTGCAAGCAAAATTCTTAAATCAATATCACAGATGGCAAATTACAGATTCTTCGCACCAGAGGCTGCACCGGCAACTGAATTTCTAAACGAAGAATTGCCCAAATTTGCGAGGAACAACATCACCGCAAATTTCAATATTCCTCAGGCTTGGGCGTGCCCCGAATTCACCCACATGGTTACATTTCTGAAGCACTGCCCAATCACTCAAGCACTGATTCGATCTCCTAGAGCCATTTATCCAGAAATGCTCTGTGAATTCTGGTACTCTGCTAAACTTGATTCACCGGACATGATTACCGGTTGGGTTATTTGAGAACAAAGAAGAGCCTTCGTCTCCACAGCCATAATTCGGGAAACACTGAGACTTCCTGCTCACGCGCAGTATGAGCCTTTTGTTGATCGAACAGAGGCTCGCTCAGTGTTACCATTCATTGGACGTTGAGGTACCACGGGGATCATTAAAAGAAATGAATTTGGTCCAATGTGAGGTATACTAATCTCCACAATCGTTCGGTGTATGACTCACAAAACTGGAGCCTTGGACCAAATCAATGATTTTGGTATGCAGATTGTCCACGCCATGTACCATGGAAGGGACATTGATTATGCTAGATTAATTTTTGAAGAATTAGCATCTCTGGTTAGGGCTAAAATCAGAGAATTAAATGTTCCTTTCTGCAGATTTCTTTCACTCATCTTTCAGAATGGAATGCCTACTCATATCTATGATGAGTTCAATAACCCAAGAGTGGACCTTCCCCCTCTTCATGAGAAGATTTTCTTTTACAGGCCAAGAGAAGGAGAGCCTGTACTGAGTCACTCTATGTGGGCTATTGTACAGGCACATATTAATGATGAGGAAAATTCTGATCCTGAATCAGAAAATGATGATGATGATGATGATGATGATTGTGGAAATGGAGGAAATATTGACAAAGATGTTGAAATGCCCGATGTTCAACAAGTTCCAGAACAAGCTCAACAAGATATTCCTCAACAAGTTCGGGATTCTGATGCTCCTCATACTGCGTCAGATCCTGATACTGAGTCTACTGAGGATCAACCTCGTGTAGTTCACAGAAGACAAAGACGGCGTTTAACTCCAGTGCTCATGGGAGCTCTATCATCAGAAGAGGTGCAGCCTACTCATGCTCCATTTCTAACTGCATCTCTTCAAGCCCAAAGCTTAGTTGCAGCCACCACTGACCTTCCAGGTCCTGAACCAGAACCAACTGCTCAACATATTGAGGAACCCCATGATCCTCTTGATGTAGAACTTCAGTATACGCAGCATACACTTGAAGGTGCCGCTCATGAAGGTGCTGGTGCTTCAAATCAGCATACGGAAGATCCAGCACCGACCTCTCATGATGCAAGTAGAGAATCAGATAAAGTCTCAGGTATGAATTTCTAAAAAGCTTTAAAACTTCTATATATATATATAATTTTTCCCCCATAGAGACTATGTATTGGCCAGTACCAACTCAATACTGACCAAAGTCTCAATCGAACTTTCAAATATATACTCTTATGGCCAACATAGTTAGCCCACTGCTGCTATGCAAAATTCATATCTTGAAAACTTTAAAAGATCATTGTCAGTCTACAGTTGTCCCAACATTTCAAGGGACAATGGTGGTTGATGTCATACTGACACTCACTGGTGCTGCTTGAATGATGTCCAACTTATTTTGAGTTGGATATCATCATTCAAGAAATGATCACAAACCCTTTAAGCCACATTAGCAAAAATTTTCCATGAGTTAAAGCCACATTACTGTTATCACTCTAATACCGAGTGATAAACATTGAATATACCAAGAAGCACATCCCAGGCTTCGAATTTCCCAACCAAACCTTTTAGTAAAAGTGACTAATCCTATACTGAGCTACTTCAAATTTCACACTCACTCTTACTAAACACTTCTTACACATGCTTTGCACAAGTCCACAATATTTCATCATGAACCAGATGAAATACAGACTTCAAAACTCTGTTTATATGATTATAGGATTAATCAATACCACAATTCTATTTGATAAACTTTTCTTACTAACCAGTTTTATGTTTTTGTTTCTTTAGCACCATCTGTGCAGGGTCAAAGGGCGCAAGCCACTCAGTCTCAGGAAGTGCATGGAGCTCTACAAACTATCTTGAATCAAATCCTGGCCATGCAGACCACTCAGAATAATATTCTGGCCATGATGGATGAAATGAGTACTGAGATTGACTCCTTAAAGCAATCAGTGGCACTCCTACAGCAACAACAACAACCTCCATCGCCTCCACAAACTCTACCTGGAGGAAATAATGATGAAGAAGGTCCTGCCACTGATCCTCGAAGATCACCCTCTCCTGCAAATACTGAGGGTGCACAGGATGCTGCTACTGAACCTATGCTCTCCCCAACTCCTGAAGATCAACAGGGGGACATAGGTGGTGATACTGAACCAATTCTCTCCTCCTCAAATGATAACAATAAGGGGGAGAAAAGACAAAGAGATCAAGAGGTTGATCAACCTGAGCCATCTTCTCAGGGGGAGAAAAGAAGGAAGTTAAATGAAGATCAACCTCCACAACAACAACAACAACATCAGCAAACACCTCATACTGAAACACTTAGGTTTAGGTATGAAAGAAGCAGACAAAAGGGAAGGTCAGTTTTGGAACAGCTTGAAGAAGAACCATCTGAGCCATCTGCTCAGGGGGAGACTGAAACTGACCAACCACAGCAAGTTGTTATTGAGGAAAACAATTTGCAGATTATAGTGTATAGGCCTTTTGTGTGGCCTATTGCTGATGATGAAGATGAAGAACATCCAGTGCCATCAGAAAATTTTTTAACTGGATGAAGCAAATAAAGAAACCTCTTCATCATCATCCTCAGATGATGAAGAGCATCCAAGAAAACCAATCTCACCTCAAGCTGAAAGACCTTCTAGAATTCCTAGAAGACCAGTAACCAGAAGAATGACAAATGTGGTTATGTTCGTGGTTATGTCCTCAGAATCAAGTGAAGAAACAGATCCAGCTCCACTAACTTCTAGACCCAGAAGATCTGTTCACTATACTGAGGATGAGATTGAAGCTCAAAGATATTTTCCTGTCAAGGAAAAAGATCCTGAAACTGACACTGAGGCAGATGATTCATGGAAGCATCATGTAGTCAGAAGACAAGGTGATGATATTCTCCAACAATATTGGAACATTGTTGCTCAAAGATTCAGGTATAGGGAAACTAGGATGAATATGTTGAGGAACAGAGTCTTTATGGATGTGAAGAACATACACTGGCTAAATGAATTTGTCAACAAAATTAAAGTCAAAACTGTTGACAGAGGCATTACTGCAACTTGCACTGGGCCAGTCAGTCCTCCAATGAAGATTTTTCTTCATGACATTCAAAATATGGGACTTCACGAGTGGATTAAAATTGCTAGACTGATTAAGGAGTTGCCATCTAGATCTTCTGAAGCCCTAGTGATGATGGATGAAATCTGGGCTGTATCTGTTGTATGCTATGAACAGGGCATTCTTTATGCAGCAGATTATAGGGCACCCAGTGTGATGACTGAGGCTGTCAGAAAAAACAAACCTGAGTGCCTGAATACTTTCAGAATTTCCCTAAATACATTGTTCCTCCTAACCTTATCTTTCAGGATCAAAAGAGTACCATATATCCAACATCTGGATATATGTATACTGACTCAGAGGACAGAGAGTGCTTCATCACTGAAGCAGACTTGGCAACAGCTCCTATCAGCCATTTGGTGGGGTTAAAATGGATGATAACCAAGAAAGAAGACTATTGGTTCAGAAAGAAGATAGTTGTTGTGCTAAACAACAAGCAAGATGAACTGAAGAAGAGAGAAGAGTTCATCCATGTGAAGAAAGAAGTCTTCTATGAGTTTGAGTCAATCAACATAGGATAAAGAAGAAGACTTTGCAGCCTGTATTTGTTATTTTTTTTATTTCTCTTTGTAATTGTTTTGTTATCATTAGATAGGGGGAGATTGTTAAGGCAAAAAGCCTTACCCCTTTTGTGTATCTTAGGATAACAAAACAACCTAGACTAGCTTAGATTAAAAGGTAGATTAAATTAGCTAAGTTTGGAGTGATACTGAGTTTGGCCAGTATTGGCCACTCAGTATCAGCACTCGGTATTGGAAGACCAATACTGAGTAGAAGGACTGAGTAATACTCAGTATAGTAACGGACTAAGATCAAATTCCTTGATCTTAGTCATTTCCTTTTCTTAGTCCTTCGGTTACTCCTTTGCTCATTATGTAAGATCTCTATAACATTATAGATAGAGATCATCTTGCAAAGGAGTACTTACGAATTTACTTTACACGAAAAACATCTTTGTAATTGATTAGTGGTATTGCTTTTCCGCAGCATACCACACTTAGTGGAATTACACATTTGACTCTAATATTGTGTTTATCACTTTAATTGTCTTACGTATAATTATAACATCAATTATATTAGTAATCCAGGGTTGTTGTGACCTACTTGGCAAAGGAGTACTCACCAATTTACTTTACACGTTTATATCTTTTGTAATTGATCAGTGGTATTGCTATTCCGCAGCATACCTCACTTAGTGGAATTACACATTTGACTCTAATATTGTGTTAATCACTTTAATTTTCTTAAGTCTAATTATAACATCAATTATACAAGTAATCCAGGGTTGTTGTGACCTAACAACTGGTATCAGAGCAGGCTAAATAATCTCTTATTTAGTCGATCTATTACCCTGGCAGCCATTCCCTATACATATCCTTCCCAACCTTCAAAAATCAAAATGTCTTCCATTGTAGCACCAGTTATGTCTGGAAAGGGTGTGCCAATCTTTGATGGCAAAGACTCCCATCAGTGGAAGTTGAAGGCTCAATGGTATCTTGAGTCCATACACCATGAAATGCTCGCAGTATTGTCTGATGGTACCATCATTCCTCAAACTTTGGAACCCGTTGCAGCTACTTATGATGCTCCTGAGAGCACAAGAATAGTTCCAAAACTAAAGCATAAATGGACTGATATTGACTGTCAATTATACAGTCTGGACTCCAGAGCAAAGGGGGTGATTGGTAATGCAGTTACCAAAGAAATACTGAATGCAATTATGAGATTGCCAACTGCAAAAGCTATGTGGGATAGCTTATCAGTCACTTATGAAGGCACAACTAAGGTGAAGTTGCAGAGAAAGAGCAACGTGAGAAGAAAGTATGAAAACTTCTTTTCAATTCCTAATGAAGACATCACCACTCTCTATAACAGGTTCAATACTGTTATCCATGATCTCATCAATGTAGGGATTGTGAAGGAAGAAGGAGAACTTGTTCAAAAATTTCTGGACAGTCTTCCTCAACAATTTCTTGACATGACAAACTCTGTCAATACTGCTAACAACATCGAAACATACACTCTTCAAACACTGTATGGTTTGATGTTGAATCATGAGGAGAACAATGCTGCAAGACTGATCAACTGGAAGAAGACTGACAAGACATCCACCGGCATGGCTCTAGTTGTGCAACAGGTGTATGCTGTCACTGAGCCTGAAGAGCCAGAGGTTGATCTTGCTGATGCTGAGGCAGAGGAGCTTGAAACTCAAATGGCTCTCATGTCTGTGAAGCTGGATCAATTGAAGAAGAAGAGGCTGGGTGTTAGCTCTTCAAATACTGACCCAAGATCAGGTCTATGCTACAGGTGTGGAAATCCTAGACACAATGCTGCCAACTATCATACTAAGTCAACTGAATCTGGTCAGAATGACAAGATTGCATTCCGAGCTAAATGGTATAGAGATAAGTATGTCAAGTTGAAGAACTGGAGCAAGGGCAAGAGTGCAGTAGGGAATGGAGCACCTCATCATGCACTTTACTCTGAAGCTTGGATGGATGAAGAGCTCAGTGATGATGAGGAAGAAGTTGAAAACAAAGCCTTTATGGCTTTTACTGAAGATGAGTTGAAGAGTACCT
This sequence comes from Calendula officinalis, assembly GCA_963853835.1. NCBI lineage: Eukaryota > Viridiplantae > Streptophyta > Magnoliopsida > Asterales > Asteraceae > Calendula > Calendula officinalis. The sequence goes on from OY970828.1 coordinate 66,160,728, forward strand.
TTCATAGAGATATCATAGAAGTTGAAAGGATGAGTGTTCATACTGATTGGGATTCCACTCAGTTGTAAAAGGTGAGTTCCTTTCAAACTTATTCAATGAATGAAAAAGAAAAGATTATGTTAGGTCACAACAACTCTGGTTTGTTTTATAATTGTTTAGATTAATAATTTACTTAAGACAATTAAGGTGATTAACACAGTAATTTAGTCAAACTTATATTATTCCACAAAGTGTGGCTTGTAGCGGAAATACAAGACCACTTGAACAATTACAAAGAGATATAAGTGAACGTGTAAATTGGTGAGTACTCCTTTGTAAGATGATCTCTATTTATAGTGGTATAGGGATCTTACATAATGGGCAAAGGAGTAACCGAAGGACTAGGCTAAGCAAATGACTAAGATCAAGGGATTTGATCTTAGTCTGTTACTATACTGACGGTAACTCAGTCCTTCTACTCAATATTGGTTTTTCAATACTGAGTGCTGATACTGAGTGGCCAATACTGGCCAAACTCAGTATCACTCCTAAACTTAGCTAATTTAATCTACTATTTAATCTAAGCTACTCTAGGTTGTTTTGTTATCCTAAGATTCATAAAGGGGTAAGGCTTTTTGCCTTAACAATCTCCCCCTATCAAATGATAACAAAACAATTACAAAGAGAAAGAAAAAAAAATAACAAATACAGGCTGCAAAGTCTTCTTCTTCATTCTTTGTTGATTGACTCAAACTCATAGAAGACTTCTTTCTTCACATGGATGAACTCTTCTCTTTTCTTCAGTTCATCTTGCATGTTGTTTAGCACAGCAACTATCTTCTTTCTGAACCAAGAGCCTTCTTTCTTGGTTATCATCCATTTTAAACCCACCAAATGGCTGATAGGAGCTGTTGGCAAATTTGCTTCAGTAATGAAGCACTCCCTGTCCTCTGAGTCAGTATACATATATCCAGATGTTGGATATATGGTACTCTTTTGATCCTGAAAGATAAGATTAGGAGGGACAGTATATTTGGGAAACATTCTGAAAGTATTAAGGCACTCAGGTTTGTTGTTCTTGACAGCCTCAGTCATCACACTGAGTGCCCTATAATCTGCTGCATAAAGGATGCCCTTTTCATAGCATATAGCAGATACATCCCAGATTTCATCCATAATCACTTGGGCTTCAGAAGATCTAGATGGCAACTCCTTTATCAGTCTTGCAATTTTTATCAGTCTTGGAGTCCCATATTCTGAATGTCATGAAGAAGGATCTTCATTGGAGGACTAACTGGCCCAGTGCAGGTTGCAGTAATGGATCTGTCAACAGTTTTGACTTTAATTTTGTTGACAAATTCATTTAGCAAGTATATGTTCTTCACATTCAGAAAAACTCGGTTCCTCAGCATACTCATCCTGGTTTCCCTATATCTGAATCTTTGAGCAACAATGTTCCAGTATTGTTGAAGAACATCATCACCTTTTCTTCTTCAATACTGACCACCATCTGCCTCAGTACCAGTGGATATATTTGAAAGTTCGTTTGAGACTATGGTCAGTATTGAGTTGGTACTGGCCAATACATAGTCTCTATTGCGGAAAATTTTATATATATAAAAGTTTTAGGGCTTTTTAGAAATTCATACCTGAGACTTTGTCGGATTCTCTTCTTGCATCATGCGAGGTCGGTGCTGGTTCTTCTGTATGTTGATTTGAGGCACCAGCACCTTCAGGAGCCTCTTCTCTTCTAACATCTGCACCTTCCAGTGTATGCTGCTCATACTGAATTTCTACATCAAAAGGAGCATGGGGTTCCTCAATATGTTGAGCAGTAGGTTCTGGTTCAGGACCTGGAAGGTCAGCGGTGGCTGCAACTAAGCTCTGTGCTTGAAGAGATGCAGTTAATGAATGAACATTTTTAGGTTGCATCTCTTCTGATGATAAGTTTCCGATTAGAACTGGGGAAAGGTTTCTTCTTCTTCTTTGAATCTGTTGCAATATGAGGAGCATCAGGATCCTGTGCAGGTGGAGAAATGTGTGGTGGTTCTTGTACTATTGCAGGTTGAGCATCCATCATCTCAGTATCTGGATCATTATTTCCACCATCACCACTGTCATCATCATTATCATCATTTTCTGATCCAGTATCAGAATGTTGTTCATCATTGATGTGTGCCTGAACAATAGCCCACATGGAGTGACTCAGTATAGGTTCTCCTTCTCTTGGCCTGTAATAATAAATCTTCTCATGTAGTGGAGGAAGGTCCACCCTTGGACTACTGAACTCATCATACACATGAGCAGGCATGCCACTTTGAAAAAGGAGAGACATAAATCTGCAGAAAGGAACATTGAGTTCTCTGGTGTGAGCCTGAACCAGTGAAGCGAGTTCATTGAAAATCAGCCTAGCATAGTCTATGTCCTGACCATGGTACATAGCATGAACAATCTGCATACCAAAATCATATACCTGGTTTAAAGCTCGAGTCTTGTGTGTCATACACCGAATAAGTGTAGATATTAAGACTCCCCACATTGGACCGAATTCATTTCGCTTGATAATACCGGTTGTTCATCTTCGTCCAATGAAGGGTAACACTGAGCGAGCCTCTGTTCGATCAACAAAGGGCTCATACTGAGCGTGAGGGGGAAGTCTCAGTGTTTCCCGAATGATAGCTGTAGAAACGAAGGCTCGATGTTGATCTCGGATAATCCAACCAGTAATCATATCCGGAGAATCAAGCTTTGCGGAGTACCAAAATTCACAAAGCATTTCTGGATAAATTGCTCTTGGAGACAGAATCAGTGCTTGAGTGATTGGACAATGCTTCATGTAAGTAACAATATTAGAGAATTCAGCACACGCCCACGCCTGAGGGATATTGAAATTGGCGGTTATGTTGTTCCTCGCGAACCTGGGTATATCGTCATTGCGAAATTGTGTTGCCGGTGCAGCTTCTGGTGCAATGAATCTTTAATTTGCCATCTGCGATTGTCTTTTAAGAAATTTGCTTGCACAATGAAAGTAGAATCGTTAATCGCAGAGAGAATTGAAAGAGAAAGTAATAAATAACTGTTGAAAAATTTTAAAGAAAGAGAAAACGGTTATTTATACTTAATTTAGAGATAATTACGGTATTGGGAAGTAAAATCGGCTGATTTGACAGCCTTATCCTATGTCAACGGTAACTTTCTTATTAAGAAAGGTTACCGTTGGGGAGTATAAGGATTAAAAGTCAGTTTTATCACTCCAGGACTCCAATACCGAGTAAAAAAAATTTAAATTAAAAAAATTTTTAAAAATCATAAGAACATTTAATTTAAACTATAAATTAATAAAAAAAATTAAAATTTATAAAATTTGATAAATAAGACGAGTGATACTGAGCAGGTCAGTATTGGAACCAATACTGAGAGGCCAGTATCAGAAAAATTTAAGAAAAATTAAGGATTCAACATACCCAATTGTCCTAGTAAATACATAAACCTTTCCACACAGAGAGGTTTAGTGAATACATCAGCCAATTGATCATCTGTAGGAACAAAATCTACCTCAACCTTACCCTTTTCCACATTATCTCGAATAAAGTGGTGTCTGATATCAATGTGCTTTGTTCTGGAGTGATGGACTGGGTTTTCAGTGATACCAATAACACTCTTGTTATCACAATGTATAGGTGTTTTATGGAAATTGAACCCATAGCCCATTAGTTGATACTGCATCCACAAGAGTTGAGCACAACAACTTCCTGCAGCAACATATTCTGTTTCTGCAGTAGAAGTTGCTACTGAGTTTTGTTTCTTGGATGACCAACCAACTTGTCGGCAACCGAGGAATTGACATCTTCCACTTGTACTCTTCCTGTCCAACCTACAACCTGCAAAATCTGCATCTGTATACCCTTCAAGGTCAAAGTTTGAATCTTTGGGATACCAAGAACCCATGTTAGGAGTACCTGAAAGATATCTAAAAATGCGCTTAACAGCTTTCATATGTGATTCTTTTGGATCAGCCTGATACCGAGCACACAAACATGTTGCAAACATGATATCAGGCCTGCTAGCTGTTAAGTAAAGTAAAGAACCAATCATACCTCGGTATGTGGATTGACATACTTGTTTACCAGTTTCATCTTTTCTTATTTTATCCTGAGTACCCATAGGAGTGTGCATGGAAGATAAGTTTTCAAATTTATATTTCTTAAGCATGCCATGCACATACTTACTTTGATTTATGAAAGTGCCATCAGGCTTTTGTTCAACTTGTAAACCAAGAAAGTAAGTAAGTTCTCCCATCATACTCATCTAATACTGAGATGACATTATCTTAGCAAACCAGTCACACATTGACTTGTCAGTGGAGCCAAAGATAATATCATCTACATATATCTGAATAAGTAAGATATCAGAACCTTTCCTTTTTGAAAATAAAGTTTTGTCAATTTTACCTCTTATAAATTTATTTTCAATTAAGTACTTAGACAGGGTATCATACCAGGCTCTTGGAGCTTGTTTGAGCTCATATAAAGCTTTATCAAGCTTGAAAACATAGTTAGGAAATTTAGGATCACCAAAACCTGGTGGTTGTTTAACATAAACTTCCTCTTGTAGTTTTCCATTGAGGAAAGCACTCTTGGCATCCATCTGATACACTTTGAAGTTCTTAAAACCTGCATATGCAAGATACAACCTTATAGCTTCAACTCTTGCAACTGGTGCAAAAGTTTCATCACAGTCAATGCCTTCTTCTTGCCTGTAACCCTGAGCAACCAGTCTAGCTTTATTTCTGATGACAACACCATCCTTGTCCATCTTGTTTCTGAACACCCACTTAGTACCAATAATAGTTTTGCCAGCAGGAGGTGGTACTAAGTTCCAAACTTTATTTCTTTCAAACTCTGTCAGTTCATCTTGCATAACTTCTACCCAGTCTTCATCTAATAAAGCTTCATCAGCTTTCTTTGGTTCCATGATAGATAAGAAGCTTGAGAAGAAACAAAAGTTTGTAGTTGCTTGGGGTTCAAACTCTAACTTTCTTCTTGTTTGGACACCTTGTTCAATTGGACCAATAATATTAGAATGAGGATGATCTCTGTGTTCCCTTAGATTGTTTCCTAAGGGAGCATTTGAAACATGGTCAACAATATCTTGTTGTACTGATGTATTGTCTGCCTGATACTGAGTTGAATTCTGGTCAGTATCAGACAATTCTGGTTGCTGTTCTTCTGAATTTTGCAGATTTGATGTGGATTCTTGAGCAGTACTGGAAGATTCACCTTCCTCATAGGTGGAGTTGTTCATATCAAGAATTGGGAACTCAGTATTGGGGTTCTCAGTTATGGGAACCTCAGAATTTGATACATTTGAGTTAGACTGAGTTATTTCTTGATCAGTATCACGCATACCATGATCAACATAGTATGGGTGAGACTTGGGCTGTTCAGCAATTGAGTTTTCTGGATTGCATAGAATTTCTATGCCACTAATGTCTTCTGTTGCTGAGTTAGAATGCTCATTCTGATTTTCATCACATGTAACATGAATAGATTCTACAATCATCTTAGTTGAGATGACATACACTCTGAAGGCTTTAGAGTGTGGAGAGTAGCCCATGAACACACCTTCATTTGCTTTGGGAGCAAATTTGTTGAGATTTTGTTTAGTACCGAGTACAAAACATTTACTCCCAAAGATGTGGAAGTATTCCACATTAGAAACCTTGCCATTATATAACTCATAAGGTGTCTTTTGATGTCTCTGGACTATTGTAGCTCTGTTCTGAGTAAAATTTGCACAGTTGACAGCTTCTACCCAGAAGCTCAGTGCAAGTCCTGCATGACATGACAAAGTTCATGCAGCTTCAATTAATGTTCTGTTCTTTCTTTCTACAACACCATTTTGTTGTGGTGTGTAGGCTGCAGAGAAATTTTGCACAATTCCTTTTTCTTCACAGAAATCAGCCAATACTGAGTTCTTAAACTCAGTACCATGGTCAATTCTTAGTTGTTTGACCTTGTTGCCTTTTTGAAATTCTTCTCTTTTAATGAAGGCATTGATTTTTGTTGTTGCATCAGCTTTAGTCTTGAGAAAAATGACCCAAGTGTATCTTGAAAATTCATCAACCAGGACTAATGTATTGATCTTTTTGGCCAAAGATGGTGTGCTGATGGGGCCAAAAAGATCCATATGTATCATTGTAAGAGGTTCATCAATGGAATGATTAACCTTTGACTTGAATGAACTCTTCTTCTGCTTGCCCATTTCACATGTTGAGCATAACTTATCTTTTGAATAAGTAATAGTGGGCAGCCCTCTCACTAGTTTCTTAATACTGAGCTCATTTATGTTTCTGAAATTTATGTGAGAGAGCTTCTTATGCCATAACCAATGTAATTCTGGCTTGACTTTAGACAGCAGGCAAACTCGAATAGTGGGGTCTATTTCAGACAGGTTGACCACATATACATCTTTTTCTCTTCTAGCAATGAGTGCAGGTTGCCCTTTATCATTGTAGATGATTCCTGCAATCTTTCTGAATCGAGCTTCATTTTTTCATCATCACACATATGGCTGATACTGAGCAGATTGTGTTTAAGACCCTCTACATAGGCAACTCTTTTAAAAGTTATGTTGCATGCCTTGATTACTCCATAACCTCTTGTTTTCCCTATAGAATCATCTCCAAACTTGACAGAAGGACCCTTCTCTGGAGTATAGTTGAGGAGGTACTCCATACTGCCAGTCATGTGTCTTGAGCAGCCACTATCTAAGTACCATTTTCTGTCACCCTTGTACAACTGAGTGGAATCCCAATCAGTATGGACACTTATCCTCTCAGCTTCTTTGATATCTCTTTCAAAGAAGCTCTTCAAATCTTCTAAAGTAAAAGCCATGAAGGCTTTGTTCTCAATCTCTTCCTCATCATCACATATCTCCTCATCCATCCAAGCTTCGGAGTAAAGTGCTTGATGAGGTGCTCCATTCCCTGCTGCATTCTTCCCCTTGCTCCAGTTCTTTAGCTTGGCATACTTGTCTCTATACCTTTTAGCTTGGTATGCAATCATGTCATTCTGATCAGTTTCAGTTGACTTGGTATGACAATTAGCAGCTGTTAAGGCAAAAAACCTTACCTCTTTATGAATCTTAGGATAACAAAACAATCTAGAATAGCTTATATTAAAATGTAGATTAAAATAGCTAAGTTAGGAGTGATACTGAGTTTGGCCAATACTGGCCACTCAGTATCAGCACTCGGTATTGGAAAACCAATACTGAGTAGAAGGACTGAGTCACAGTCAGTATAGTAACGGACTAAGATCAAATCCCTTGATCTTAGTCATTTCATTTACTTAGTCCTTCGGTTACTTCTTTGCTCATTATGTAAGATCTCTATAACATTATAAATAGAGATCATCTTTCAAAGAAGTACTCACCAATTTACACGTTCACATATCTATCTTTGTAATTGTTCAAGTGGTCTTGTATTTCCGCTACAAGCCACACTTTGTGGAATAATATACGTTTGACGAAATTACTGTGTTAATCACCTTAATTGTCTTAAGTAAATTATTAATCTTAACAATTGTCAAAATAACCAGGGTTGTTGTGACCTAACAACTGGTATCAGAGCAGGCTAAATTAATTCTTATTTAGTCAATCTTTTAACCCTGGCAGCCATTCCTTATACTTATCCTTCCAATACTCAAAAATCCAAAATGTCTACAATTGTTGCTCCAGTCATGTTTGGTAAGGGAGTGCTCATCTTTGATGGAAAAGACTTTCATCAATGGAAGCTTAAGGCTCAGTGGTATCTTGAATCTATTCATCATGAGATGCTCACTGTGCTAAATGATGGTCCTATCATCCCACAAACTGTGGAACCCGTTGCTGCTACTGATGATGCTCCTGAGAGCACAAGAACAGTTCCTAAACTGAAACACACCTGGACTGATATTGACCGTCAGTTATTCAGTCTAGACTCAAGAGCTAAGGGAGTGATTGGTAATGCTGTTACCAAAGAAATACTTAATGCAATTATGAAATTGCCAACAGCAAAGGCTATGTGGGATAGTCTATCAATTACTTATGAAAGCACACCCAAGGTGAAGTTGCAGAGGAAAAGCAATATGAGAAGGAAGTATGAAAACTTCTTCTAGTCCAAATGAAGACATCACTACTCTCTACAACAGGTTTAATACTGTTGTCCATGATTTAATCAGTGTAGGCATTGTAAAGGAAGAAAGAGAGCTTGTTCAAAAGTTCTTGGATAGTCTTCCTCAACAGTTTCTTGACATGACAAATTCTGTCAATGCTGCTAACAACATTGAGTCATACACTCTTCAAACTTTTTATGGATTAATGTTGAATCATGAGGAGAATAATGCTGCAAGACTGATCAACTGGAAGAAAACTGACAAGTCTTCCACTGGTATGGCTCTAGTTGTGCAATAGGCATATACTGTAACAGAACCTGAAGAACCAGAAGTTGATCTTGTTGATGCTGAGGCAGAAGAGCTTGAAACACAAATGGCTCTTATGTCCATGAAGTTGGATCAGTTGAAAAAGAAGAGGCTTGGTGTTAGCTCTTCCAATACTGATCCAAGATCAGGTCTTTGCTATAGGTGTGGAAAGCCTGGGCATATTGTTGCTAATTGTCATACCAAGTCATCTGAAACAGATCAGAATGACAAGATTGCATACCGAGCTAAAAGGTATCGAGACAAGTATGTCAAGCTAAAGAACTGGAGCAAGGGGAAGAATGCGGCAGGGAATGATGCACCTCATCAAGCACTTTACTCAGAGGCTTGGATGGATGAGGAAATAAGTGATGATGAGGAAGCGATTGAGAACAAAGCCTTTATGGCTTTTACTGAAGAAGATTTGAAGAGCTCCTTTGAAAGAGATATCAAAGAAGCTGAGAGAATGAGTGTCCACACTGATTGGGATTCCACTCAGTTGTACAAGGTGAGTTCCTTTCAAACTTATTCTGAAAATGAAAAAGAAAAGATTTTTGAGTATCTGATTGTTGATCTTAAAACTTTAGTACAGAGAGAAAAGGCATTAAAATTAACAATTCATGAACTAGAAAGGGTAAATAACGAACATTTAGATAAATTAGCAAAATTTAAAGATTTAGAATTAGATTTTTTAAACTTAGTAAGACATTAACCAAAGATTAGCTGATAAAGCTCATTTACACAAACTGGAAAAAGAAAAATTTGAAAATCAGTGTAAATCTTGGGGAAATGCATCTATTAAACTAAATAAATGTCTAAATCAACAATTTCCAGAAAATGTAAGGGCTGCACTTGGTGTTGATCCTCAATTAAAAAATAGAAATAATTTTGATGATTTATTTGAAGAATTTTCGGATATGAACCCTATTCAGTTTGTAAAAGCAAAAACCTTTTGTGAGATAGGATGTCAAACTGAATCAGATGATGAGGATAAAATCATTTTTGAAAAACAAATTGGTCCTTCCATCTGTTCTAAGTGCTATACTGAACTACAAGAGCTCAGTATTGAATTTCCTGAAAAACAAAATTTTGATACTGACCTCGAAATAGTACAGTATGACACTTCTGATGTTCCTCCATTTGAATTATTATTTAACACAACTACGTTTGAGATATATAAAGAACCTGAAAATACAGAAAAGAAACTTACTGCTACTCAAACTGTTTTAACTAATGCTGAATCCACAGGAACAGCAAAGTCAACTACTCAAGAATCTAAAGAACTGTTAGGTCACAACAACCCTGGTTGACTTGATAATTGTTAGATTAATAATTTACTTAAGACAATTAAGGTGATTAACACAGTAATTTAGTCAAACGTATATTATTCACTAAGTGTGGCTTGTAGCGGAAATACAAGACCACTTGAACAATTACAAAGATAGATATGTGAATGTGTAAATTGATCTGTACTCCTTTGCAAGATGATCTCTATTTATAATGTTATAGAGATCTTACATTATGGGCAAAGGAGTAACCGAAGGACTAAGTAAATGTACTGACTAAAATCAAGGGATTTGATCTTAGTCAGTTACTATACTGACCGTGACTCAGTCCTTCTACTCAGTATTGGTTTTCCAATACCGAGTGCTGATACTGAGTGGCCAGTATTGGCCAAACTCAGTATCACTACTAACTTAGCTATTTTAATCTACATTTTAATCTAAGCTATTTTATATTGTTTTGTTATCCTAAGATTCACAAGGAGGTAAGGCTTTTTGCCTTAACAATCTCCCCCTATCTAATGATAACAAAACAATTATACAGAGATATTAAACAAAATAAACTACAGGCTGCAAAGTCTTCTTCTTTATTCTTTGTTGATTAATTCAAACTCATAGAAGACTTCTTTCTTCACATGGATGAACTCTTCTCTTTTCTTCAGTTCATCTTGCCTGTTGTTTAGCACAGCAACAATCTTCTTTCTGAACCAAGAATCTTCTTTCTTGGTTATCATCCACTTCAGTCCAACAAGATGACTAATGCTGGCTCTTGGCAGATCTGCTTCAGAGATGAAGCACTCTCTATCCTCTGAATCAGTATACATATATCCAGAAGTTGGATATATGACACTCTTTTGATCCTGAAAAACAAGGTTAGGAGGTAGAGGGTACTTCTGAATAAATTTGTATGCATGAAGACACTCAGGCTTGTTGTTTGAGAATGCTTCAGTCATTACACTGAGTGTCCTATACTCCACCTCATGGAGTAATCCCTTTTCATAGCATACAGCAGAAACTGCACAGATTTCATCCAAGACTATCTAAGCATATGTTGATCTGGTTGGAAGCTCTTTGATCAGTCTTGTAATTTTCACCCAGTCTTGAAGCCCAATTGATTGGATATCATCAAGAAAAATCTTCATGGGAGGACTGATTAAACTAGTGCAGGTGATAACAATTTTTCCTTCTTTGGATTTCACTTTCACCTTATTTACAGCTAGGTTTAACCAGTGAATCCCCCTTACGTTTGGGAATACCATGTTCTTCAAGAACTCCTTCCTTCTCTCCTTGTACTGAGTTCGAGCAGCAACCATATTCCAATAATGTTGAATATGATCTGAACCCTTCCTTGAAATTCTATGAGATGGACCAGGAGTATCAGTATCTGGGTCAGTATCTGGTTCTTCTTTGATTCCCAATTCTTGTTCATACAGAAATTTTTCTTGTTCTGCACATAGTTGTTGTCGAGTCGGTTTTGGAATCCGTTCAGTATCAGTATCACTGTCCACATTATGAACAGGTCTTCTTGGTCTTGTGATTAAGGGAACAGATTCCTCACTCGATTCAGAGGAAGTAAGAATCACATTAACGGGCTTTCTTGTAGGTAGTCTTCTTCTTCTGAGAACCAGATAATCTTGAGGCTCTTCATCATCGGAGGATGATGATGAAGAGCTTTCTTGTTCTGCCATATCCAGTGCATGTTGAATAAGATTTTGAGATGGCACTGAATTTGATTCTTCTTCTTCATCATCAGCAATAGGCCACACAAAAGGCCTATACACAATTATCTGCAAGTTGTTTTGCTCAGTTACAACTTGCTGAGGTTGATCAGTATTAGTCTCCCCCTGAGCAGATGGCTCAGATGATTCTTCTTCAAGTTGTTCCAAGACTGATCTTCCTCTCTGTCTGCTTCTTTCATATCTAAACCGAAGAGGTTCAGTATGAGGTGTTTGCTGATGTTGTTGTTGTTGTTGCTGTGGAGGTTGATCTTCATTTAATTTTCTTCTTTTCTCCCCTGAGCAGATGGCTCAGGTTGATCAACCTCTTGATCTCTTTGTCTTTTCTCCCCCTTATTGTTATCATTTGAGGAGGAGGGAATGGGTTCAGTATCACCACTCATGTCCCCCTTGTTGATCTTCAGGAGTTGGGGAAAGCATAGGTTCAGTAGGTGCAGGAGATGGGGATCTTCTAGGGTCAGTGGCAGGACCTTCTTCATCATTACCTCCTCCAGTTGGAGTTTGTGGAGGTGGTGGAGGCTGTTGTTGTTGTTGTAGGAGTGCCACTGATTGCTTCAATGATTCAATCTCAGTACTCATTTCATCCATCCTAGCCAGAATGTTATTCTGAGTGGTCTGCATAGCCAGGATTTGATTGAGAATAGTTTGTAGAGCTCCATGTACTTCCTGAGACTGAGTAGCTTAAGCTCTTTGACCCTGCACAGATGGTGCTAAAGAAACCAAAAAACATAAAACTGGTTAGTAAGAAAGGTTTATCAACTAGAATTGTGGTATTGATTAACTCTATAATCATATAAACAGAATTTGGAAGTTTGTATTTCATCTGGTTCATGATGAAATATTGTGGACTAGTGCAAAGCATGTGTTAGAAATATTTTAGTAAAAGTGAGTGTGATATTTGAAGTAGCTCAGTGTAGGATAGGTCACATTTACTAAAAGGTTTGGTTTGGGAATTTGAAGTCTGGGATATACTTCTTTTTATTTTCAATGTTTATCACTCGGTATTAGAGTGATAACAGAAATGTGGCTTTGACCCATGGAAGTTTTTGGCAAGTGTGGCTTAAAGGGTTTTGGATCATTTCTTGAACAATGGTATCCAACTCAAAATAAGTTGGACATCATTCAAGCAGCACCAGTGGGTGTCAGTGTGACAACAACCACTATTGTTTCTTTAAATGGTGAAACAACTGTAGACTGACAATGATCATTTGAAAAGCTCGGTATATGAATTTTGCATAGCAGCAGTGGGCATACTATGTTGGCCATAAGAGTGTATATTTGAGAGTTCGATTGAGACTGTGGTCAGTATTGAGTTGGTACTGGCCAATACATAGTCTCTATGGGGGAAAATGTATATATATATAAGTTTAAGGATTTTAGAAATTCATACCTGTGACTTTATCGGATTTTCTTCTGGCATCATGAGAGGTCGGTGCTGGATCATTTGGATTTGGATTTGAGGCACCAGCACCTTTAAGAGCTTCTTCTCTTCTGCTTGCTGGACCTTCCAGTGTATGCTGAGCAAACTGAAGTTCGACATCAAGAGGATCATGAGGGGCCTCAAGATGATGAGCAGTGTGTTCTGGTTCTGGACCTGGAAGGTCAGCATTGGCGGCAACCGCACTTTGGACTTGAAGAGATGCAGTTAAAGATGGAATTTTTTCAGTTTGCATCTCTTCTGATGACATATTTCCCATAGGAACAGGGGAAAGATTTCTTCTTCTTCTTCGAAGAACCAGTGGTGTGTCTTCTGAGGGCTCAGTATCAGGAGCTTCTTCAATAATAGGAGCATCCGGATCCTGTGCTGGTGGAGAAGATACTATTGCTTGTTGAGCTTCCACCATCTCAGTATCCTGATCATCGTTTCCACCATCACCACTGTCATCATCAGTATCATCATTTTCTGATGCAGTATCAGAAGATTCTGCATCATTAATGTGTGCCTGGACTATAGCCCACTTTGAATGACTCATTACAGGCTCTCCTTCTCTTGGCCTGTAGAAAAAAATCTTCTCATGAAGAGGTGGAAGATCCACTCTTGGGCTGTTGAATTCATCATATATATGTGCAGGCATCTCATTCTGAATAATGAGAGAAAGGAATCTGCAGAAAGGAACATTTAATTCTCTGATTTTGGCCCGAATCAGAGATGCTAATTCTTCAAAAATTAATCGAGCATAGTCGATATCCCTTCCATGGTACATGGCATGAACCATCTGCATACCAAAATCGTTGATCTGGTCCAAGGCACCAGTCTTGTGAGTCATACACCGAATGATCGTAGAGATCAGTATACCCCACATTGGACCAAATTCATTTCTTTTAATGATTCTTGTGGTTCCTCTTCGTCCAATAAGAGGTAATACTGATCGAGCCTCTACTCTGTCAACAAATGGCTCATATTGAGCATGAGCAGGAAGACCCAGAGCTTCCCGAATGATTGCTGTTGAGACGAAGGTTCTTCTTTGGTCACGAATCACCCAACCAGTAATCATATCTGGTGAGTCGATTTTGGCAGAGTACCAGAATTCACAGAGCATTTCTGGGTAAATGGCTCTGGGAGATCTAATCAGTGCTTGAGTGATTGGGCAGTGCTTCAGAAATGTTACCATTTGTGTGAATTCGGGGCACGCCCAAGCTTGAGGAATATCGAAATTGGCTGTGATGTTGTTCGTCGCAAACTTTGGTAGTTCATCATTTCTGAACAGTGTTGCCGGTGCAACCTCCGGTGCAAAGAATCGGTAGTTTGCCATCTGTGATTGTGATTTAAAAATTTTGCTTGCAAAGAGAAATTAAAATCGTTAATCGCAGAGAGAATCGAGAGTGAATTTTAAGAAATAACTGTTGTAAGAAAAATGATAATGAAAGAAAAAACGGTTATTTATACTTAATTGAAAGATATTTACGGTATTGAGAAGTAAAACCGGCTGATTTGACAGCCTTATCCTTTGTTAACGGTAACTTTCCTATTAAGAAAGGTTACCGTTGGGGAGTATAGGGGTTAAAAATCAGTTGTATTACTCCAGGATTCCAATACCGAGTAAAAAAAAATTAAATTAAAAAAAATATTAAAAATTAGAAAAGCATTTAATTTAATCTATAAATTAATAAAAAATAAAAATTTACAAAATTTGATAAATCAGACGAGTGATACTGACTCGGTCGGTATTGAAAGCAATACCGATCAGTCGGTATCAGAAAATTTAAGTAAATTTAGGGATTCAGCATACCCAATTTTCCTAGTAAGTACATAAACCTTTCCTCAGAGAGAGGTTTAGTAAAGACATCGGCCAATTGGTCATCTGTAGGAACGAAATCTACCTCAACTTACCCTTTTCCACATTATCTCGAATAAAGTGGTGTCTGATATCAATGTGCTTGGTTCTGGAGTGATGGACTGGGTTTTCAGTGATAGCAATAGCACTCTTGTTATCACAATGTATAGGTGTCTTCTGGAAGTTAAACCCATAGTCCATTAGTTGATACTGCATCCACAATAGTTGAGCACAACAACTTCCTGCAGCAACATATTCTGCTTCTGCAGTAGAAGTTGCAACTGAATTTTGCTTCTTGGATGACCAGCCAACTAATCTGCCACCGAGGAACTGACATCCTCCACTTGTACTCTTCCTGTCTAACCGACAACCTGCAAAATCTGCATCTGTATACCCTTCAAGATCAAAGTTTGAGTCTTTGGGATACCAAAGACCCATGTTAGGAGTACCTGAAAGATATCTAAAGATTCGCTTAACAGCTTTCATATGTGATTCTTTAGGATCAGCCTGATACCGAGCACAGAAACAAGTTGCAAACATGATATCAGGCCTGCTAGCTGTTAAGTAAAGTAAAGAACCAATCATACCTCGGTATGTGGATTGACATACTGGTTTACCAGTTTCATCTTTACTTATTTTATCCTGAGTACCCATAGGAGTATGCATGGATGATAGATTTTCAAATTTATATTTCTTAAGCATGTCATGCACATACTTACTTTGATTTATGAAAGTGCCATCAGGGTTTTGTTCAACTTGTAAACCAAGAAAGTAAGTAAGTTCTCCCATCATACTCATCTGATACTGAGATGACATTATCTTAGCAAACCAGTCACACATTGACTTGTCAGTGGAGCCAAAGATAATATCATCCACATATATTTGAATGAGTAAAATGTCAGAACCGTTTCTCTTTGAAAATAATGTTTTGTCAATTTTACCTCTTATAAACTTATTTTCAATTAAGTACTCAGACAGGGTATCATACCAGGCTCTGGGAGCTTGTTTGAGCCCATATAAAGCTTTATCAAGCTTGAAAACGTAAATAGGAAATTTAGGGTCAATAAAACCTGGTGGTTGTTTGACATAAACTTCCTCCTGTAGTTTTCCATTAAGAAAGGCACTTTTGACATCCATCTGATAAACTTTGAAATTCTTGAAAGCTGCATATGCAAGATACAGCCTAATAGCTTCAATTCTTGCAACTGGTGCAAAAGTTTCATCATAGTCAATACCTTCTTCTTGCCTGTAACCCTGAGCAACCAGTCTTGCTTTGTTTCTGATGACAACACCATCTTTGTCCATTTTGTTTCTGAACACCCACTTAGTACCAATAATAGTTTTACCAGCAGGAGGTGGTACTAAGTTCCAAACTTTATTTCTTTCAAACTCTGTCAATTCTTCTTGCATAGCTTCTACCCAGTCTTCATCTAATAAAGCTTCATCAGCTTTCTTAGGTTCCATGGTGGATAAGAAACTTGAGAAGAAACAGAAGTTTGCAGTTGCTTGGGGTTCAAACTCTAACCTTCTTCTTGTTTGAACACCTTGTTCAATGGGACCAATAATGTTTGCATGAGGATGGTCTCTGTGTTCCCTTAGATTATTTCCTAAGGAAACATTTGAAGCAAGATCAACAATATCTTGTAGTGGTGATGGGTTGTCTGCCTGATACTGTGATGAATCCTGATCAGTATCAGACAATACTGGTTGCTGTTCTTCTAAATTTTGCAGATTTGATGTGGATTCTTGAGCAGTATTGGAGGATTCTCCTTCCTCATATGTGGATTTGTTCAAATCAAGAATTGGGACCTCAGTATTGGGATTCTCAGTAATGGGAACCTCAGAATGTGTTATATTGAAATTAGACTGAGGTGTCTCTTGATCAGTATCACTCATACTGTGATCAACATAGTATGGGTGAGACTTGGGCTGTTCAGCAATAGAGTTTTCTGGATTGCATAGAATTTCTATGCCACTGATGTCTTCATTTGCTGAGGTAGAATGCTCATTCTGATTTTCATCAAATGTAACATGAATAGATTCTACAATCATCTTAGTGGAGATGACATACACTCTGAAGGCTTTAGAGTGTGGAGAATAGCCCATGAACACGCCTTCATTTGCTTTGGGAGCAAATTTGTTGAGATTTTGCTTAGTACTGAGTACAAAGCATTTACTCCCAAAGATGTGAAAATATTCCACATTAGGAATCTTGCCATTATATAACTCATATGGAGTCTTTTGATGACGCTGGACTATAGTAGCTCTGTTTTCAGTAAAGTTGGCACAATTAACAGCTTCAGCCCAGAAGCTCAGTGCCAGTCCAGCATGGCATAACAAAGTTCTTGCAGCTTCAATCAGAGTTCTATTTTTCCATTCTACAACACCATTTTGTTGTGGTGTGTAGGCTGCAGAGAAGTTTTGTATAATTCCTTTTACTTCACAGAAATCAGCCAATACCGAGTTCTTGAACTCAGTACCATGGTCACTTCTAAGTTGTTTGACCTTGTTGCCTTTTTGAAGTTCTTCTCTCTTAATAAAGGCAATGATTTCTGTTGTTGCATCAGCTTTAGTCTTGAGAAAAATAACCCAAGTGTATCTTGAGAATTCATCAACTAAGACTAATGTATAGATCTTTTTGGCCAATGATGGTGTGCTGATGGGACCAAAGAGATCCATATGAATCATTGTAAGAGGTTCATTTATGAAGTGATTAACTTTTGACTTGAATGAACTCTTCTTCTGCTTGCCCATTTCACATGCTGAGCATAACTTATCTTTTGAATAAGTAATAGTGGGCAACCCTCTCACCAGTTTCTTGATACTGAGCTCATTTATGTTTCGGAAATTTATGTGAGAGAGCTTCTTGTGCCATAACCAATGTAATTCTGGTTTGACTTTAGACAGCAGGAAAACTCGAATTGTAGGGTCTATTTCAGACAGATTGACCACATAAACATCTTTTTCTCTTCTAGGAACAAGTACAGGTTGCCCTTTATCATTGTAGATGATTCCTGCAATCTTTCTGAACCTAGCTTCATTATCATCATCACACATCTGGCTGATACTGAGCAGATTGTGTTTAAGACCCTCCACATAAGCAACTCTTTTAAAAGTTATGTTGCCTGCTTTTATAACTCCATACCCTCTTGATTTCCCTATTGAATCATCTCCAAACTTGACAGAAGGACCCTTCTCTGGAGTATAATTTAGAAGGTACTCCATACTGCCAGTCATGTGTCTTGAGCAGCCACTATCTAGATACCATTTTCTGTCACCCTGCACAAGACACAAATAATAAGTTAGTTCTTTTTAGGAACCCATTTTTGAATGGGACCTTTGATAGGAGAAACGGGGTTTGACTTGATCTCTTTTGTGGGAGAGGTCAGTATCACTTCAGGAATAACCTTTGAGGTTTTCTTTGGTGATATCGATTTAGTTTCTCTCCTTTTCTTTGGTACTGAGTACCTAGGACTTGAGAGATCAGTCCAGCATTCATCTCCTTTGTGTCCAGTATAATGACATCTATAACATTTTCTAGGTCTGTTTCGAAACATATTTTCATAAGGAACTTTTGAAAATTGTTTAACTGTTGGTTGCTCAGTATTAGTTAATTTTGCAAACTTTTGACTCAGCATTTTAATTTGATCACCAATTGATTTTAAAATGTTATTTTTGTCATTTTTTAATGGAGTTTTAATTTTATTTATGACATTTTTAGAAGGAGATGATTCTGGTGTCTTAATTCTATTTTTCATAGAAGTCTTTTTATCAGTAGACTTCTTGTTTGTGACACTTGGAGATCCTGTTGAAGTTGTTTTCTTTTTATCATGTTTTAGAATGACAACTTGAACAGGTTCTTTAGATTCTTGAGTAGTTGACTTTGCTGTTCCTGTGAATTCAGTATTAGTTAAAACAGTTTGAGTAGCAGTAAGTTTCTTTTCTGTATTTTCAGGTTCTTTATATATCTCAAACGTAGTTGTGTTAAATAATAGTTCAAATGGAGGAACAGCAGAAGTGTCATACTGTACTATTTCGAGATCAGTATCAGAAATTTCTTTTTCAGGAAATTCAATACTGAGCTCTTGCAGTTCAGTATAGCACTTAGAACAGATGGAAGGACCAATTGGTTTTTCAAAAATGATTTTATCCTCATCATATGATTCAGTTTGACATCCAACTTCACAAAATGTTTTTGCTTTTACAAACTGAATAGGGTTCATATCCGAAAACTCTTCAAATAAATCAGCAAAATTATTTCTATTTTTTAATTGAGGATCAACACCAAGTGCAGCCCTTATGTTTTCTGGAAATTGTTGATTTAGACATCTATTCAATTTAATGGATGCATTTCCCCAAGATTTACACTGATTTTCAAATTTTTCTTTTTCAAGTTTGTGTAAATGAGCTTTATCAGCTATTCTTTGGTTAATGTCTTGTAAGTTTAAAAAATCTAGTTCTAAATCTTTAAATTTTGCTAATTTATCTAAATGTTCGTTATTTACCCTTTCTTGTTCATGAATTGTCAATTTTAAAGCCTTTTCTCTCTGTACTAAAGTTTTAAGATCAACAATCATATACTCAAAAAAAATTTCTTTTTCATTATCTGAATAAGTTTGAAAGGAACTCACCTTGTACAATTGAGTGGAATCCCAATCAGTATGTACACTCATTCTCTCAGCTTCTTTGATATCTCTCTCAAAGGAGCTCTTCAAATCTTCTTCAGTAAAAGCCATAAAGGCTTTGTTCTCAACCTCTTCCTCATCATCACTTATTTCCTCATCCATCCAAGCCTCTGAGTAAAGTGCTTGATGAGGTGGACCATTCCCTGCCGCATTCTTCCCGTTGCTCCAGTTCTTCAGTTTGACATACTTATCTCTATACCGTTTAGCTCGGTATGCAATCTTGTCATTTTGATCAGTTTCAGTTGACTTGGTATGACAATTGGCAGCAATATGCCCAGGCTTCCCACACCTATAGCAAAGACCTGATCTTCGATCAGTATTGGAAGAGCTAACACCAAGCCTCTTCTTTTTCAACTTATCCAGCTTCATGGACATAAGAGCCATTTGTGTTTCAAGCTCTTCTGCCTCAGCATCAGCAAGATCAACTTCTGGTTCTTCAGGTTCTGTTACAGTGTATGCCTGTTGCACAACTAGAGCCATACCTGAAGGAATTATGTGCACAGTCAGTCAACCTATGATGATACATCCATGCCTACGAAACACTTAAGGGTCACACCGGTGAGTACATGTAATACGAGCAAGATAAGCAATGACACTACAAAGAGGAAAGATTCATAATAGTCATTATGAATCAGTTAAGTATTGAGTTAAGTTTAACTTATTACTAGATTAGTTTAACTAACTAATTAATACAAGTAGTTGTGCATTTACTAGTTGAGTAAATATACAATGTGTTAATTATAGATTATCCATAATATGATTTAAAGCTATTAAATCATATAGTAATTGGATAATATTGTTGTATAAATTATATAAAGGTTATTATATAATTAACTATTAGAAGTATAAACACAAGTATATAATTCGTGTATATGGGTACCGAATTATTAGTGTGTTAATGCTAGACATTTGATAGTTAAGTGCAACAATAATAAACTAGTTAAACTATAAGGGATGGAAGTGCTAAAAGAAAGTTTAATTAAAGTTCTAATATTAATTAAACTAGAAGGGTTCTAAGCGTAACTTATTTCTATATAAATAAGAGGCTTAGGGTAAACCCTAAACCCCTTAACACTTATCAATAGCCACGAAAATTCCCTCCCTCCCTCTCCTATTTTCGGCCGAACTAGGAACAAGGGAAGAACACAAGTCTTGTGTTCTTCGTGTTCTTCGTTCGTTCTTCGCGTTCTTCAAGTTTTGAAGAACAAGTTCTTTGCTTAGATCAACTAGAAGATCGCTTGGTTTGTTCATCATCAGTGGATCTATCTTAAGCAATCAACAAGGTATGTTTTGGGAAAACCCTTTCTTCCCTTCTCCCTCTTGGACGAATTCGACCAAAGAACCCTAGGGTTCTTTGGTTGATGGTCGAACGAACCACACAAGCAATGTGTGTGTTCGAGTTCTTCGTACAAGGTTTCTTTCTTGTTAACCTAATCTAAATCTCCAAGATCCCAATCCTTTAGGGTTTAAGGATTAGGTTTAATCCCAGTTCCGCATTTAGGGATTAAATCAGCTAGTTGGTTTAACCGGTCAAGAACAAGTTCATGTTCTTGGTCACCAAGGTTCGAACCAAGCATACTAGGCGGTCGACCCAAGTGGTTGATCGAGTCAAATGAAACCCTTCAGTGGTATCAGAGCGATGGTTTAGAGATCTAGACTAGATTAACAAAGTTGTTTGTTTACTTTAATTTACAAGTTTTTTTTTGTTTCAAGTTTTTCTTCTTCTTCTTCATATTTTCGAAATAGGGAAGAAACCCTAGGACCAAGTATGTTAAACTAGTTAAGTTTAATTGGTCAAAAGGATTCTAGAAAACCCTAGAAATTTCGTGTGAGGCAAAAGAACCCTAGGATCAAGAACATTAAACAAGTTTTGTTTAATTGATCAAAAGGCTTCTTTTCCCTAACCCTAGTGTTTTTCGAAAATTAGGAGGAACCCTAGGATCAAGATTGTCAAAAATTTTGATCAAGAGGATTCTTTCCTAAGTTACATGATCTTCCAAATCTAGGATCAAGTATGTTAAACCAAGATTTGGTTTAATTGATCAAAAGGATTCTTTCCATAAATCCTTAGAGATTTCGTGATCATGGAGGAAACTTGGACACCAAGTTTGTTAAACTAGCCTAGTTTAATTGGTGGAAAAGTATCCTAGTCTTAAGTTTTCGAAAACCCTAAAAACCCTAGAACATTAAACTAGTTTGAGTTTAATAGTTTAAAAGTATTAATTAGGATAATAATCTAAAACCTAGTTAATTAGACAAGTTTATGTCTAATAGGTTTAATTATTATTTTGATAGGTTTATTAAAGCTAGTTTTTTTAAACCTAGTAATTTAGACAAAGTTTATTGTGTATAAGGTTTAAATTAAAAAGTTTAAATAAATCTATTAAAGATATAATCTATCTTAGAATTTAAACAAAGTTTATTGTTTAAAAGAATTGATTAAAATTAATCTTTTAATTAAAATAATGTGTTTGATCAAGAAAGTCAAAACCCTTGTTTTGATTGGTCAAAAACAAGATTAGGGTTCGTATAATTGAATTAGGGTATTGATAAAGAAGGTGTTAATTTTTAAGTTCTAAAATTAACAAGGTGTATTTAATTATGTATAAATATGTATATGTATTTAAATTTTCGTTTTTTTTATTATTAAGTAAAATTGAATTTTAAAAGATATAATAAGTTTATACACATTTTAATTAGTTTAAGTTAAAATGTATAAGTATAAATTAGGTGTAATATTCTTATTAGAATGTTACAAGTTTATTACTATAAATATACATATATACGAATTTATATATATATTAAATACAAGATAAAATGAAACAATTAAAAGGATAATGTTATTTTGATCTTTAAAGAAATAATAGTGTAACTAGTTATTGTGTAAGTTATAATATAATTAAAACTAGATTGTACAAAGTTATGATTTAATTATAACTAGTAATTGTACAAGTTGAAATTATATTATTAACTAGAAATATACAAAGTTATATTGTTATATATATCAAGGTGTATAAAGTTATAAGTTATTATAACTAGTTAATTATACAAGTATGATATAAGTATTTTACAAGTTATGTAATATACTAGATTAAATGATCAAGTATAAATAACAAGAACCTATATTTAACTAGTTAAGTTAAATATAAGAAAGGTTAAACAAACTAAAGAATTATTATATATAGTTTTTATATAATAGGTTTATTAGTTTCACCAAGTATAAACCGGTGATTGTGTTGGCTTAAAGTTTCATCATGGTTGTTGAAGCTAGTGGGAGCTACACAAGAAAATCACAAAGTTTGTAAGTGTGTCGTTATGGCATAAGTTATGGTCGAATCTAATAATTATAAACAAAATGTTTAATTTCATTATTAGACATATGAAAAACTAGGTGTGTTAAACTAGGTTTATGTTTCAAGTTTATGAATCATAAAAGTCTTAAAAGTTTAACATAAGTTTATAAGTTTTTCAAGTAATATAAAACAAGTAAGTTTTATTAGAAATAAGGTTTTTCACAAAAACTAGTAAAAACGTTTTGTACACCTCGTTTTAGGTATACATATAAAATCGTATAAATTCTTGAAACTATAAGTTTTAAAGAATAGTTCTTAAGTTTTAAAAAGGTGTCTTGTTGGACGTTTCAATCCTTCAATGTCACACATTTTAAACAAGGATTAAGATTGGAATAAAAGTTTAAGTTTAGTTTAAGACTTAAACAAACCCAAGAAAATCTTAGATCGAAGTACTATCCACCTAATGGAACACCTCACTTGTTCAACGATATTCATATTGTAAGGATAAAGAACCTTAGATATGGATTCAAATCATTGCGAGTGTTAGGGTGCGTAAGGTTCTGTGATAATCGGGAGTCCCGGCGCAGAGCATCGCACTGTCTTAGATGGTCTGATCTACTTTCCTGATAATCGGGAGTCCCGGCCCAAAAAGTACTTGAGTAGAATAAACATACTAGACTTTATTACTAACTTAGAAATGTACGATTAGATTGTACAAAGTTGTAATAAGTTATAAGTCTAAAGATTCTACGACCCCTAGGAATCGTGTCAAGTCTTGATACGATCGGTAAGGAAGTTACCTACCAGAAATAGCATGTCTCGTCGGGAAGTGCCCAAACCTTGCGGCGAGAATGTGACATGGATCCTAGGCCTAAAATATTAATTATGGGTTTATAATATATTTTAGAGAATGTTTATTGATGATTACTAATTAAACTGGGTTTGATTTGTAGATGGCAGCAACAACCATAGCGACACGTACCAACAGTCTCTCACTACGCTTGTTTCTAGAAAAGGACGAATTGACTGGGTCAATGTTTCTCTATTGGAAGCGTGATCTTCGGATTATGCTTACGCATGAGAGAAAAGGAAATGTCCTAGAAAAAGAAATGCTAAATGCTCCTACCGCAAATGCTAGAAATGAACTAGGGTGTTCAAATCTCGCAAGGTGGTTAAAGGAATCATCGGTAAGTACTCACGTCATGAAAATGAAAGAGTACATGGATCATATTAGGTCACCGAGTACCGTTGCATTTAGCAACAGTAATGATACTCAACTCGTTGTTAGATGACTATAAGTCTTATGTAGTCAACTACAACATGCATAACATGGAGCAATCCATTTTTGAGCTACATTCCGTGCTCAAGACTACTGAGTTGATTTGGGGACCAAGTTTAAGAATGATCTCATAGTAACCGATGATGGTAGTGATAAGAGAAAGAGGCGCAGTGGAAAGGGAAAGGATAAAACCGATCCCAGCCACGGCGTGACTAAAGGGTAATGGAGTCAAACAAAAGGGTCAAGAAGGTAAAGCCAAACAAGGACCGAGAAACGGTGCCTTGGTTGTGGCAAAGGTCAAAGGGTAGGAGGCAATGCTTGCTCCTTAGTTGACTTGACCAACTTCTAGAAACTCGCTTCCTACTTGTAAAAGTTTATTACAAGTAACTCAACTTTAGCAATCGTTTATTGCATAAGATGATAAGTGAGATGACCGGCATGAGATGGTGATGATCCCACGAGCACCAAGTTTTTTTTTATGATTCAGTTTTTTCAGTGGATTCGGTTTTAAACAATTTACTTTATTGTTTTGGATAATTTTATTTTTATGTTAAAACAAGTTTCATTTTGGTTTTAATTAAATTATCGAATCCATGGTTGAATTATAATGTGTGCATGTGTGATAATTACACTAGTCAAGATTTATGACTAGATTGTAAGTCAAGTTTTGATTTACTTATGTTTCATGTTTATATTTATATTTGTTTGATTGTTGTATAAATAAATGTCTTGATAGCTCAAGGAATTTAAATGCTAGTAATTAGAAAGTTTTTCTAATGAAAGTATTTAAAAGTTTTATGGAAGCATAAGGTTCAAAGGTTATTGAACTTAGTTAAAACATCTTAAGTAATAGTTATTACTTATGATAGAAAGTTTTAAAGTATTAGTGTTAATATAGTATGATTATATTGGATATAATCAAGATATACTTTAAGAGTATTATTACAAGTCTTTCATACTTGTAGTAAAGGATTTAATGAAGTCATAATTCCCTAATAGGAATAGTTGGATATTCGTATAATCCAAGTAAAATGACTTAGATAAACTCTTAAAAGAAACAAACTATATTATTTAAGAAATTAAATGGTATTATTGCAAGTCTTTTATACTTGTAATAAATACGTTATTTAATCAAGTCATAATTCCCTAATATGAATAATGGATATTTGACAAATCCAAGAAATGACTTTGGCATTAAATAAGATTCTTAAAAGAATACTAATGTATTTAAGAATTGATAGTATCGTTTCAAGTGTTTCATACTTGTTAGATACAGTAATCAATGAAGATCATAATTCCCTTAAAAGGAATGTTGGATATTCGAGAATCCAAAGGATGATCTTAATTATTGATAGAATTCTTAAAAGATTAAACTACAAGTTATTGACTAGGTCAAAGTAGTAGTTTAAGAGATGCTTAAGTTCCATAAAAGTAAGTGGGAGCTAAGGCTAACATAATTCATTAAAGGTGTTAGTGAATTTAGTAAGTTAGCAAGACATTAACAACAAGATTTTACCATGTCGTTAGCCAAAGAGTTAAGAGAAATAATAAATAATCAATTAGATTATTGCAAACCTAATAGCGTGATCACAAGTCTTGTGATTGATTATTGCATATCTAATATGTTGTTAAACACTTTAGTGGATAACACAATCATTTAAGGAAATTTCTTTAACTAGTAAAGATATCTACAAATCAAGTAACTAAAAGAGGCTTTAGTTACAAGGATGATTTTATGAATTCAAGAAACTAAGGAGTTAATTTCCAATCCTCCTATGTTTACCGAATTACATAAAAGGCAAGACTAGAATATGTTCTAAATTGTTGCAAGAACAATATCTAGCAAAGACAAAAGTAATAGTATTCCTAAATACTCGTCTTATGTCTTTAGTTTAATAGAAATGATTGGTTTAGTGATAAAGTTACAATCTAGGTTGTAAGAATCATTAAGTAATCAACACAAACGAAAGGAATAAGTAATGATCCAGTAATAATTCAGTATCTATGTCCAGTGAGGAATAGTACATGAGTTAGTATCATTTTTATTCAGACTTTGTATGTTTTACAAGATCCACGAATAAAAGTATATTTATTCAAGAAGACACAAAATCCGTGACTACTCGTCTTGGTGGGAACCTCGATGGGACGTTAACGTCATCGCGGTATTTGGTGGTAGATTCGAAAGTTCTTCGAAGATAGCTACACAAGTTTTGTGTAAACCAAATATCGGTGATATTCTGTTGGAGGCTCAACGAATATTGGATTGACCACCGTGACAATACTTCGTGGTTGAAAAGTTCAAAAGTATTGTTCACTAGGATTGTCCTTAAGCCTGAGGTATTTGGTTTAGGATACAATGACTAATGTGCTTTGGTTCAACATAGACAATACTGTAATACGTTTGTCATACGAGGCGATACTGGGTACAAAGGAAGTTGTATTTTTAAATCGAAATATACAAGATGGTAATTGCACCTCCTCTTTAGGAGAGATATTTATAGGTCCTTTGACTTGATAAGAAACTGGCAAGTGCACGGCCGTGCCCAAACGAACTGATCTGTTCTTTGTCGTTTATCACAGCAGTTTGAATCAAGAAGTCATGAAATGATTTCGAATACAGGAGTTGATAATTTCTACCATGCTCGTATTCGTTATCACAAATATCGTGCTGCAAGGGATGAGCCTAACATAGTTTGCCCAAGAAGTAGAGACAGAGTGTTCTTTACTAGGAGACGCTATTAAAGAGTTTTTCATAAACCATACCTGGGTTACGTAAGCTGTTTTTATGGGGTTGGTTACCTACATGCCCATCTAGAAGGCCACTGTAGCTCGTATCATTAAGACAAAGGTTACAGACTTGCACAAGTGGGAGTCTGAAGGAATTATGTGCACAGTCAGTCAACCTATGATGATACATCCATGCCTACGAAACACTTAAGGGTCACACCGGTGAGTACATGTAATACGAGCAAGATAAGCAATGACACTACAAAGAGGAAAGATTCATAATAGTCATTATGAATCAGTTAAGTATTGAGTTAAGTTTAACTTATTACTAGATTAGTTTAACTAACTAATTAATACAAGTAGTTGTGCATTTACTAGTTGAGTAAATATACAATGTGTTAATTATAGATTATCCATAATATGATTTAAAGCTATTAAATCATATAGTAATTGGATAATATTGTTGTATAAATTATATAAAGGTTATTATATAATTAACTATTAGAAGTATAAACACAAGTATATAATTCGTGTATATGGGTACCGAATTATTAGTGTGTTAATGCTAGACATTTGATAGTTAAGTGCAACAATAATAAACTAGTTAAACTATAAGGGATGGAAGTGCTAAAAGGAAGTTTAATTAAAGTTCTAATATTAATTAAACTAGAAGGGTTCTAAGCGTAACTTATTTCTATATAAATAAGAGGCTTAGGGTAAACCCTAAACCCCTTAACACTTATCAATAGCCACGAAAATTCCCTCCCTCCCTCTCCTATTTTCGGCCGAACTAGGAACAAGGGAAGAACACAAGTCTTGTGTTCTTCGTGTTCTTCGTTCGTTCTTCGTGTTCTTCAAGTTTTGAAGAACAAGTTCTTTGCTTAGATCAACTAGAAGATCGCTTGGTTTGTTCATCATCAGTGGATCTATCTTAAGCAATCAACAAGGTATGTTTTGGGAAAACCCTTTCTTCCCTTCTCCCTCTTGGACGAATTCGACCAAAGAACCCTAGGGTTCTTTGGTTGATGGTCGAACGAACCACACAAGCAATGTGTGTGTTCGAGTTCTTCGTACAAGGTTTCTTTCTTGTTAACCTAATCTAAATCTCCAAGATCCCAATCCTTTAGGGTTTAAGGATTAGGTTTAATCCCAGTTCCGCATTTAGGGATTAAATCAGCTAGTTGGTTTAACCGGTCAAGAACAAGTTCATGTTCTTGGTCACCAAGGTTCGAACCACGCATGCTAGGCGGTCGACCCAAGTGGTTGATCGAGTACAATGAAACCCTTCAATACCAGTGGAAGACTTGTCAGTTTTCTTCCAGTTGATCAGTCTTGCCGCGTTATTCTCTTCATGATTCAACATTAATCCATACAAAGTTTGAAGAGTGTATGACTCAATCTTGTTAGCAGCATTGACAGAATTTGTCATGTCAAGAAACTGTTGAGGGAGACTATCCAAGAACTTTTGGACAAGTTTTCCTTCTTCCTTTACAATGCCTACACTGATTAAATCATGGACAACAGTACTAAACCTGTTGTAGAGAGTAGTGATGTCTTCATTTGGGGTAGAGAAAAAGTTTTCATACTTTCTTCTCATATTGCTTTTCCTCTGCAACTTCACCTTGGGTGTGCCTTCATAAGTGATTGATAGACTATCCCACATAGCCTTTGCAGTTGGCAATTTCATAATTGCATTAAGTATTTCTTTGGTAACAGCATTACCAATCACTCCCTTAGCCCTTGAGTCTAGACTGAATAACTGACGGTCAGTATCAGTCCAGGTGTGTTTCAGTTTAGGAACTGTTCTTGTGCTCTCAGGAGCATCATCAGTAGCAGCAACAGGTTCCACAGTTTGTGGGATGATAGGACCATCATTCAGCACAGTGAGCATCTCATGATGAATTGATTCAAGATACCACTGAGCCTTAAGCTTCCATTGATGAAAGTCTTTTCCATCAAAGATGGGCACTCCCTTACCAGACATTACTGGGGCAACAATTGTAGACATTTTGGATTTTTGAGTATTGGAAGGATAGGTATAAGGAATGGCTACCAGGGTTAAAAGATCGTCTAAATAAGAATTAATTTAGCCTGCTCTGATACCAGTTGTTAGGTCACAACAACCCTGGTTGACTTGATAATTGTTAGATTAATAATTTACTTAAGACAATTAAGGTGATTAACACAGTAATTTAGTCAAACGTATATTATTCACTAAGTGTGGCTTGTAGCGGAAATACAAGACCACTTGAACAATTACAAAGATAGATATGTGAATGTGTAAATTGATTTGTACTCCTTTTCAAGATGATCTCTATTTATAATGGTATAGAGATCTTACATTATGGGCAAAGGAGTAACCGAAGGACTAAGTAAATGTAATGACTAAAATCAAGGGATTTGATCTTAGTCAGTTACTATACTGACCGTGACTCAGTCCTTCTACTCGGTATTGGTTTTCCAATACCGAGTGCTGATACTGAGTGGCCAGTATTGGCCAAACTCAGTATCACTACTAACTTAGCTATTTTAATCTACATTTTAATCTAAGCTATTTTATATTGTTTTGTTATCCTAAGATTCACAAGGAGGTAAGGCTTTTTGCCTTAACAAGAACCTGTTCAAGTTGCCATTCTAAAACATGATAAAAAGAAAACAACTTCAACAGGATCTCCAAGTGTCACAAACAAGAAGTCCACTGATAAAAAGACTTCTATGAAAAATAAAATTAAGACACCAGAATCATCTCCTTCTAAATCTGTCAAAAATAAAATTAAAACTCCATTAAAAAATGACAAAAATAACATTTTAAAATCAATTGGTGATCAGATTAAAATTCTGAGTCAAAAGTTTGCAAAATTCACTAATACTGATCAACCAACAGTAAAACAATTTTCAAAAGTTCCTTATGAAAATATGTTTCGAAACAGACCTAGAAAATGTTATAGATGTCACCATACTGGACACAAAGGAGATGAATGCTGGACTGATCTCTCAAGTCCTAGGTACTCAGTACCAAAGAAAAGGAGAGAAACTAAGTCGGTATCACCAAAGAAAACCTTAAAGGTCATTCCTGAAGTGATACTGACCTCTCCCACAAAAGAGATCAAGTCAAACCCCGTTTCTCCTACCAAAGGTCCCATTCAAAAATGGGTTCCTAAAAAGAACTAACTTATTATTTGTGTCTTGTGCAGGGTGACAGAAAATGGTATCTAGATAGTGGCTGCTCAAGACACATGACTGGCAGTATGGAGTACCTTCTAAACTATACTCTAGAGAAGGGTCCTTCTGTCAAGTTTGGAGATGATTCTATAGGGAAAACAAGAGGGTATGGAGTAATAAAGGCAGGCAATATAACTTTTAAAAGAGTTGCCTATGTGGAGGGTCTTAAACACAATCTGCTCAGTATCAGCCAGATGTGTGATGATGATAATGAAGCTCGGTTCAGAAAGATTGCAGGAATCATCTACAATGATAAAGGGCAACCTGTACTCGTTGCTAGAAGAGAAAAGGATGTTTATGTGGCCAATCTGTCTGAAATAGACCCCACCATTCGAGTTTGCCTGCTGTCTAAAGTCAAACCAGAATTACATTGGTTATGGCACAAGAAGCTCTCTCACATAAATTTCAGAAATATAAATGAGCTCAGTATCAAGAAACTGGTGAGAGGGCTGCCCACTATTACTTATTCAAAAGATAAGTTTTGCTCAGCATGTGAAATGGGCAAGCAGAAGAAGAGTTCATTCAAGTCAAAGGTTAATCACTCCATAAATGAACCTCTTACAATGATTCATATGGATCTTTTTGGTCCCATCAGCACACCATCATTGGCCAAAAAGATCTATACATTAGTCTTAGTTGATGTATTCTCAAGATACACTTGGGTTATTTTTCTCAAGACTAAAGTTGATGCAACAACAGAAATCATTGCCTTCATTAAAAGAGAACTTAGAAGTGACCATGGTACTGAGTTCAAGAACTCAGTATTGGCTGATTTCTGTGAAGAAAAAGGAATCATACAAAACTTCTCTGCAGCCTACACACCACAACAAAATGGTGTTGTAGAACGAAAAAATAGAACTTTGATTGAAGCTGCAAGAACTTTGTTATGTCGTGCTGGACTGGCACTGAGCTTCTGTGCTGAAACTGTTAATTGTGCGAACTTTACTCAGAACAGAGCTACAATAGTCCAGCGTCATCAAAAGACTCCCTATGAGTTATATAATGGCAAGATTCCTAATGTGGAATACTTCCACATCTTTGGGAGTAATTGTTTTGTACTAAGTACTAAGCAAAATCTCAACAAATTTGCTCCCAAAGCAAATGAAGGTGTGTTCATGGGCTATTCTCCACACTCTAAAGCCTTCAGAGTGTATGTCATCTCCACCAAGATGATTGTAGAATCTATTCATGTTACATTTGATGAAAATCAGAATGAGCATTCTACCTCAGCAACTGAAGACATCAGTGGCATATAAATTCTATACAATCCAGAAAACTCCATTGCTGAAGAGCCCAAGTCTCACCCATATTATGTTGATCATAGTATGAGTGATATTGATCAAGAAGCACCTCAGTCTAACTTCAATATATCAAATCCTGAGGTTCCCATTACTGAGAACCCCAATACTGAGGTCCCAATTCTTGATCTGAACAACTCCACCTATGAGGAAGGAGAATCTTCCAATACTGCTCAAGAATCCACACAAAATCTGCAAAATTCAGAAGAACAACAACCAGTATTGTCTGATACTGATCAGGATTCATCACAGTATCAGGCAGACAACCCATCACCACTACAAGATATTGTTGATCTTGCTTCAAATGTTTCCTTAGGAAATAATCTAAGGGAACACAGAGACCATCCTCATGCAAACATTATTGGTCCCATTGAACAAGGTGTTCAAACAAGAAGAAGGTTAGAGTTTGAACCCCAAGCAACTGCAAACTTCTGTTTCTTCTCAAGTTTCTTATCTACCATTGAACCCAAGAAAGCTGATGAAGCTTTATTAGATGAAGACTGGGTAGAAGCTATGCAAGAAGAATTGACAGAGTTTGAAAGAAATAAAGTTTGGAACTTAGTACCACCTCCTGCTGGTAAAACTATAATTGGTACTAAGTGGGTGTTCAGAAACAAAATGGACAAGGATGGTGTTGTCATCAGAAATAAAGCAAGACTGGTTGCTCAGGGTTACAGGCAAGAAGAAGGTATTGACTATGATGAAACTTTTGCACCAGTTGCAAGAATTGAAGCTATTAGGCTGTATCTTGCATATGCAGCTTTCAAGAATTTCAAAGTTTATCAGATGGATGTCAAAAGTGCCTTCCTTAATGGAAAACTACAGGAGGAAGTTTATGTCAAACAACCACCAGGTTTTGTTGACCCTAAATTTCCTAATTACATTTTCAAGCTTGATAAAGCTCTATATGGGCTTAAACAAGCTCCCAGAGCCTTGTATGATACCCTGTCTGAGTACTTAATTGAAAATAAGTTTATAAGAGGTAAAATTGACAAAACATTATTTTCAAAACGAAAAGGTTCTGACATTTTACTCATTCAAATATATGTGGATGATATTATCTTTGGCTCCACTGACAAGTCAATGTGTGACTGGTTTGCTAAGATAATGTCATCTCAGTATCAGATGAGTATGATGGGAGAACTTACTTACTTTTTTGGGTTACAAGTTGAACAAAAGCCTGATGGCATTTTCATAAATCAAAGTAAGTATGTGCATGACATGCTCAAGAAATATAAATTTGAAAATTTATCATCCATGCATACTCCTATGGGTACTCAGGATAAAATAAGTAAAGATGAAACTGGTAAACCAGTATGTTAATCCACATACCGAGGTATGATTGGTTCTTTACTTTACTTAATAGCTAGCAGGCCTGATATCATGTTTGCAACTTGTTTGTGTGCTCGGTATCAGGCTGATCCTAAAGATTCACATATGAAAGTTGTTAAGCGGATCTTTAGATATCTTTCAGGTACACCTAACATGGGTCTTTGGTATCCCAAAGACTCAAACTTTGACCTTGAAGGGTATACAGATGCAGATTTTGCAGGTTGTCGGTTGGACAGGAAGAGTACAAGTGGAGGATGTCAGTTCCTCGGTGGCAGACTAGTTGGCTGGTCATCCAAGAAACAAAATTCAGTAGCAACTTCTACTGCAGAAGCAGAATATGTTGCTGCAGGAAGTTGCTGTGCTCAGCTCTTGTGGATGCAGTATCAACTAATGGACTATGGGTTTAACTTCCAGAAGACACCTATACATTGTGATAACAAGAGTGCTATTGCTATCACTGAAAACCCAGTCCATCACTATAGAACTAAGCACATTGATATCAGACACCACTTTATTCGAGATAATGTGGAAAAGGGTAAGGTTGAGGTAGATTTCGTTCCTACAGATGACCAATTGGCCGATGTGTTTACTAAACCTCTCTCTGAGGAAAGGTTTATGTACTTACTAGGACAATTGGGTATGCTGAATCCCTAAATTTTCTTAATTTTTCTGATACCGACTGATCAGTATTGCTTTCAATACTGACCAACTCGGTATCACTCGTCTGATTTATCAACTTTTATAAATTTTAATTTTTTTTTATTAATTTATAGGTTAAATTAAATGTTTTTCTAATTTTTAAATTTTTTTTAATATAATTTTTTTTAACTCGGTATTGGAATCCTGGAGTGATACAACTGACTTTTAACCCCTATACTCCCCAACGGTAAACTTTCTTAATAGGAAAGTTACGGTTGATTCAGGATAAGGCTGTCAAATCAGCCGGTTTAACTTCCCAATACCGTAAATAACTTTAGATTATGTATAAATAACCGTTTCTCTTTCATTAACATTTTCTTACAACAGTTATTTCTTACATTCATTTTCGATTCTCTCTGCGATTAACGATTTCAATTTCTCTTTGCAAGCAAACTTTTTAAATCAAAATCACAGATGGCAAACTACAGATTCTTCGCACCGGAGGCTGCACCGGCAACACAGTTTAGAAACGATGAACTACCAAAATTTGCGAGGAACAACATCACAGCAAATTTCAATATTCCTCAAGCTTGGGCGTGCCCCGAATTTACACAAATGGTTACATTTCTGAAGCACTGCCCAATCACTCAAGCATTGATTAGATCTCCTAGAGCCATTTACCCAGAAATGGTCTGTGAATTCTGGTACTCTGCTAAAATTGACTCACCAGACATGATTACTGGTTGGGTTATTCGAGAAAAAAGACGGACTTTCGTCTCCACGGCCATAATTCGGGAAGCTCTGGGTCTTCCTGCTCATGCTCAATATGAGCCATTCGTTGACCGATTAGAGGCTAGATCCGTGTTACCACTTATTGGTCGCAGAGGTACTATGGGGATCATTAAAAGAAATGAATTTGGTCCGATGTGGGGTATATTGATCTCCACGATCATTCGGTGTATGACTCACAAGACTGGAGCCTTGGACCAAATCATCGATTTTGGTATGCAGATGGTTCACGCCATGTACCATGGAAGGGATATTGATTATTCTCGACTAATTTTTGAAGAATTAGCCTGTCTAATTCGGGCCAAAATCAGAGAATTAAATGTTCCATTCTGCAGATTTCTTTCCCTCATTTTTCAGAATGAGATGCCTGCACATGTCTATGATGATTTCAACAGCCCTAGAGTGGATCATCCTCCTCTTCATGAGAAGATTTTCTTTTACAGGCCAAGAGAAGGAGAGCCTGTAATGAGTCACTCTATGTGGGCTATAGTCCAGGCACACATTAATGATGCACAATCTTCTGATACTGAATCAGAAAATGATGATACTGATGATGACAGTGGTGATGGTGGAAACGATGATCAAGATACTGAGATGGTGGAAGCTCAACCAGCAGCAGTATCATCTCCACCAGCACAGAATCCTGATGCTCCTTATATGGAAACCGCTTCTGATACTGAGACCTCAGAAGACACACCACTGGTTACCCACAGAAGAAGAAGAAATCTTTCCCCGGTTATTATGGGAAACCTCTCATCAGAAGAGATGCAACCTGGAAATGTACCATCTCTAACTGCATCTTTTCAAGAACAAAGTGCTGCTGCAGCCAATGCTGACCTTCCAGGTCCTGAACCAGAAACAACAGCTCAACATATTGAGGAACCCCATGATCCTCTTGATGTAGAACTTCAGTTTGAGCATCATACACTGGAAGGTGCAGTTGTTGGCAGAGAAGAACTTCATGAAGGTGCTGGTGCTTCAAATCAGAATCCAAATGATACAGCACCGACCTCTCATGATGCCAGAAGAGAATCAGTTAAAGTCTCAGGTATGAATTTCTAAAAATCCTTAAACTTATATATATATACAATTTTCCCCCATAGATAATGGTGATTTTCGGTTAAAACAATTAACAAAACGCAGCGGAAAGTATTTATCACCATGAAAGGATCTTGATATCAATCATACAATTAAACTAA
The DNA here is from genome assembly GCA_963853835.1 of Calendula officinalis. NCBI lineage: Eukaryota > Viridiplantae > Streptophyta > Magnoliopsida > Asterales > Asteraceae > Calendula > Calendula officinalis. The sequence continues at coordinate 66,195,923 of OY970828.1, forward strand.
AAGAAAAATCAAAGAGAATGGTATAAGAATCATACCCTAGTTGCCTTTGATTATTATTAAATACGGATGGATTTAGGTGACGGATGGAAACCAAGTGTTCAACAAGAACACCTCTAAAAGAAATCCACACAACACTTGCAAGAACACCAATGTAATGGATGCTAGTCCTTGAGTCTTGAGAGCAAAGAAAGAAAACAAAACACCTACAATGTGTGTGTGAGAGGGGACGGCCAAGGTGGTGGTCAAGAGGGAGTTTATGGACCATTATATCTCTTAATGGTGCCATTACAATCCTTTAATGATTTCCATAAATCATTAGTCTTATTTGCCCACAAGTCCCTATCTTTTGTTTCTTCTAGTTTGCCCACAAGAAAGTTTCAATATTAACTTTTAATATTAAACTTATGATAGACAAGCTTATAGCTTATATATATTAATAATTAATGTAATTACACTAATTACACTAATTATATAATGGTGTTTAGTGTTTAAGTGTGTGACCCTTTAGGCTCACAAACAACTAGCCATATAACTATATGTTATACACGTGAAGCATATTCCAACAGCTCCCACTTGCGCACGTGATAACATCAAGTAGTTATACAAGCAAAGGTTAGAGTCTAGCAACCCGCCAATGCCCCTAGAAGTACATGAGGAGTTTCTTAAAATCTTTGTTCAAGGTTTTTCGAGCAGTTATCCTTTTGTTACTGATACTATGTTGAATTTTAGACAAGGATAAATGTCAATCTAAAATTTCAACGATTCTGTTTCTCGATCTATACATTGAAGTAGATTACCAAAACCAATCAAGATTCATCTTGATTACCTTTTGGGTGTGGCCACACATACATCTATTCAAATCATCGAGGGGCCCAGTAGTATCTAATCCACATGTGTGGAGGAACAAATTCTTTATTGACTGCACGTGTCCGTCATATGCTTAATGACAAACCCGATAATGGTTGTTATAGCAGCCTTATTCAGGTCAGCGTTTAACCATATCAAAGTTTGCCCCTCTACATACACAAACCAACTTGCATCTCAAGTCAGAGGATAAGTGACAAAGCCTTCGTGAGATTCACTTGTGACATAAATCCAGGAAGTGATTTCTCATAGGTTGGGTCAGTCCAATTGTGCATCAATATGAACAACATGTGAGTTTGATTTCATCATCCTTAGTCATACTAAGATAATGTCATCAATGCCCTCAGATTTGTCTTAATAATATTCCCATATTATTAATATGACAATGGACAATTTAGAATATAAAACACAGTAGATATTCACGGATATAAACATGCAAATATAGAACACAGTAGATATTCATATAAAAACGATCATATCAAATATATCAATTTATTCCAATAAAAACTGCTCAATGTTCCATTATCCAAATACTAAAACAGATTACATGAAACTACTAGCTGGTCGAAGTCCAATGCTTCTAGCATGCTCAATATGTTTGGTACATGACATTGGCTTCGTGAAGGGATCAGCTAAGTTGTCATCTGTATGAACTTTGAGCAAGCGTACATCTCCCATTAGGATCGCATCTCTAATGTAGTGAAGCTTCCTCCGATAATGTCTGGCACCTTTCTGAACACCAGGTTCGTTGGCAATGATGATAGCACCTGTGTTATCACAGTACATATCCATAGGTTTTTCATTACTGGGGACAACTCCAAGCCCAGAAATGAATTTCCTCATCCAAACAGCTTCCATTGCAGCTTCAGTAGTTGCAATGTATTCAGCTTCTGTAGAAGACATAGCGATAGTGCTCTGCTTTGCACTTTTCCAATCAACAGCGCCTCCGTTCAAAACGAAAACATACCCCGTTTGAGATTTGGAATCATCTCTATCAGTCTCAAAACTAGCATCAGAATAACAAGTGACGCTCAGTTCATCTTGACTTTCACCACCATAAACAAGAAACATATCTTTAGTATTCCTAAGATACTTCAGTATGTTCTTAACAGCAGTCCAGTGACTCTCACCTGGATTCTGTTGATATCGGCTTGTAAGGTTCTGAGAGAACGCTACATCAGGTCTTGTGCACCGCACAGCATACATGATAGATCCTACTGCCGAGGCATAGGGGACATCACGCATACGTTTCATCTCATCAGGTGAGGACGGTCCTTGAGTCTTACTCAAGTGTACATTGTGTTGCATAGGGAGACTTCCACGTTTGGAAGCATCCATTCTAAACCGTTTTAGAATCTTATCAATGTACGCACTTTGACTTAGTCCGATTAACCGCTTTGATCGATCTCGATAGATCTTTATACCAAGTATATATGCCGCTTCCCCAAGATCCTTCATAGCGAAGCACTTCCCAAGCCAGGATTTTACATCTTGTAGCATTGGAATGTTATTTCCTATGAGTAGTATGTCATCGACATATAGGATTAGAAAGACGACAATGCTCCCACTAGCTCTTACATATACACATGGCTCGTCGGGATTCTGAGTAAAGCCAAACGATTTGACTTCCTCATCGAATCTTTTGTTCCAACTTCTGGATGCTTGCTTTAGTCCATAAATGGACCTTTGAAGCTTACATACTTTCTTTGGGTGTTTTGGATTAACAAAACCCTCAGGTTGAACCATATAAACATCTTCATCAAGATGTCCATTTAAGAAAGCAGTTTTAACATCCATTTGCCAAATCTCATAGTCATAGTACGCTGCTATGGCTATGACAATCCTAATAGCTCTAACGTCGGCAACAGGCGAGAAGGTTTCATCATAGTCAATCCCGTAGGTTTGAGTATAACCTTTTGCTACCAATCGAGCTTTATAGGTGTGTACATTGCCATCCATGTCGGTCTTCTTCTTGAAGAGCCACTTGCTACCAACAGTCTTACTGTTAGGAGGAAGATCAACCAAAGTCCATACTTGGTTATCTTTCATGGATTGCATTTCCGCGTTCATAGCATCAAGCCATTTGTCAGATTCAGAATCTGATAATGCAGCTCGATAGTTAGGGGGTTCATTATGATCCCCTAAACTCAGCTCCTCAGCATCGACATGGAAACCATATCGTTCAGGTGCATGAGGTGTCCTTGCGGACCTTCGAACAGGGATTACATCATTTTGAGGTGCAACAGGAACAGTTTCGTGTTCAGCCTCATCTTGATGTTCGCTAGTCTCTACAATAGGTTGTGCATCTTCATCGCTTGGAATCTCGTCAAAGTCGATGGTACTCCCACTTGCTTCTTGTGAAATGAGATTGCTCTCAAGAAACTCAGCATAACGAGCAATAATTACTTTTTGCTCAGGTGGGTAGTAGAAATAGTAACCCATCGTTTCCTCAGGGTATCCTATAAAAATGCACTTGACAGCTCTGGGTTCAAGTTTGTTTGGCGTGTCTCGTTTCACGAGAGCCTCACAACCCCAGACCTTCAAGTAAGACAAGTTAGGGACTTTCCCATGCCATATCTCATATGGTGTCTTTTCAACCTTCTTGGTGGGAACCATATTCAGTATGCGAGCAGCCGATTTGAGTGCATAACCCCAAAAGGATAGAGGCAGAGTGGTAGGACTCATCATCGATCGAACCATGTCAAGCAAGGTGCGATTTCTCCTCTCTGATACACCATTATGCTGTGGTGTATAAGGGGGAGTGAATTGTGAGACAATCCCACAATTCTTAAGATGATCTTGAAACTCATGGCTCATGTACTCTCCTCCTCGATCAGAACGAAGAGCCTTTATCTTCTTGCCGAGTTGATTTTCTACTTCATTTTGGAAAGCTTTGAACGTTTCAAAGGTTTCATGTTTATGTTTAATCAAGTAAACATAACCATAACGACTAAAGTCGTCAGTGAAAGTAATGAAATAGGTAGCACCTTCCCTAGTTCGAGTTCTAAAAGGGCCACATACATCAGTATGTATGAGTCCAAGTAGATCGTTGGCCCTTTCGCCTACATGGGAGAAAGGCTTGCGCGCCATTTTACCAGATATGCAAGAAACACATTTATCAAATGATTCAGAATCATCTGATTTTATAAGTCCATCCTTTTGTAATTTCAAAACGCGTTTCTTGTTAACATGGCAAAGGCGACAATGCCATAGGTAAGTAGAATCCAAATTCTTCTTGGATTTCTTATTGCTACATGTATAAATAGAACTACTGTTTGTGATACGATTATGCATGTCAATCTCAAAGATACCATCACGAGGAATAGCATTAAAGTAAAAAACATTATCCTTTGAAACTGAAATACCATAATCCGTAAACGTATGAATAAAACCATTATTCCACAAACAAGAAAGCGATACTATACCCCTAGTAATACTAGGCGCATAGTGACAATTGTCTAATACAATAATTAAACCACTAGGAAGGATTAAATCATAGCTTCCTATAGCTTCGACCGGTGCACGATTGCCATTGCCCACGTACAAGTCCAAAGCTCCATGGTTTAGCTTTCTACTTCCCCTTAGACCCTGCATGGTATTACAAATGTGAGTTCCACAACCAGTGTCATATACCCATGATTTCTTAGGGAAAGCATATAGTTCTATTGTGAAGATACCTGATGTGCCAACCTTGTTGGCTTTGTTCTTCATCAACTCTGCCAGGTAGGCAGGACAATTCCTCCTCCAATGGCCTGGTTCACCGCAGTGATGGCAAGCAAGATCCTTAGCGGGATGCTCCTTACGAGTAGGTGGGGGAACCTTTGGCTTGGGCTTGTAAACTTGCTTTCCCTTGCCTTGGCCCTTTGCAACTACTTGCGGTTTTGGTTTTTGGATCTTTCCTTGCCTTATAGCAAGGACAGTAGGGGCCGGAGTTTTCTTGGGTAGGCTTTCTTCCGTTTGTTTCAGCATAGCATGTAATTCGGCGAATGTCTTCCCCATACTATGCATATGATAAGTCATGACAAACGGTGCAAAATCCTTGTTTAAGGACGTTAGAATCAAGCTAATCCCAAGGATGTGCGGCATAGCGTAACCAAGCCTCTCCATTTGGTCTAAGTAGCTCTTCATCTTCAAGAGATAAGAGCTAACAGACTGTCCCTCCTCCTGCTTACAAGCGTGGAAGGCTTTGACAGTGTCAAAGAGTTCCTGCTCGGCTTGCTTTTGATACATGGTCGTTAGTTCACGCATCATATCAAATGCAGTGAGGTCCACGAGATTCTTTTGAATATCGGGAATCATGCTCACTAGCATAAGCGCGGCGACTTCCTGTTGTTCGTTAAACCTTTTGGTATAGGCTGTACGAACAGCAGTAGTGGCGGTAGCAGCAGGGGCAGGGGGCAGCGCCTCCTCCAAATGGTGGTACTTATGCTCGGCCCTAAGGACAATCCTTAGGTTACGAGACCAGTCCACAAAGTTCGTTCCATCAAGTTTCTCTTTTTCGAGAACGGAACGAATGGTGGTATGTGTTAGGGTTTGATTGTTTGAAGTCATCTACAAAATTACAAAGTTCATTAATTAGTATTTTTAATAATAATTTCTTTTAATAGATTAACTACCCAATTAATTTTAATTAAAAGCTAAGATCCCATTGAGCTTCTATCATCGCATCAGTTGATCTGCTAGAGATGATAGATCCAATAGGTAGGTGACGTTCAACAATTGCATTACAAGTGCAACTCTTAGAGGTATGGGACTTCATGGCACCTAGTGAACAAGCATCTAGGGTCAAGTGGCATGTTTGTCGCATCTTCGCCTCGAGTCAAGGTCTCACCGTTAACTTGATTAAGTCATCCAATGTGAAATCATGTCAAAATAGATCTAGGTCTCACCGTAGAGAATAATGACCTCGGATTTAAATTCAAACCACGTCTCACGTGAATTCAAAAATAGAAGCAAGTGATTTACAACCGATTGGACGGCGTGACTTAAATTTTAGGTATGTTGAAATTTTAATTGAATAAAATTTTATTTAAGATATGAATGAATCATGTACTTCATTCATACCACTTCATAAGTCTTGTAATAAACGGTAAAAACTTTTAGCGATTATTAAGTGATAAGTTTCAAATCATATTTAAACTTAGTTTAATCTCAAAAACGATTTTTAGATTAAAGGTTTAATCATCAATGATTAACTAGTAATCATCGATGATTAAGGGTTTGAATGTTTTAGTGTTTGTGTCTAAAAAACCATTTTTAATTTGTTTTACTATTTGTATCTAATAGAAAAGAAAAACAACCACAAACAAAGAATAAAACATGCAACAAAATTTTGTGCAAACCTCGACCGATGAAATCCTAGGTTTCGGTCACGTGAGTCATCACGACGGACCGAAGGGTCAAACTAGGGGACGGGCCAACATGAACCCAAACGGGCCTACATAAACCCAATGGGCTCCCACTTGCTCCAAGACATTCTTGAGCAAGTAGAACCCAAAATTGTGAAAAAGTGTAATCTGCCAGAAAATTCCAGCAGACTTTGAAGCCCGAAAAGTCACTGAAGGAGTCTTTGCTGGTCTTCCCGGCCTTCTGGAAAGTTGTAGCCCACGACTTTGCAAGCATTTTGGGCTTTTGAATCGCCCAAAAAGGAGTCCGTATGCCTCTGGAAAACCTGTTTTCGTACAGCCCTCGCTTTTGTGACGGAAATTTGTTGTTTTCTTCATAAGTCTTCAATATTTTTGTCAAACAATTTACAATAAAAAGATAAAATAAATACAATCTATTCTATTACTTTTACATTACAAATTGCCCCAAAAATGGCACCAAAAATAAAAGAAAAAAAAATGAAACAAATTACAACAATTAAGCCAAAAAACACGGCTTTTCCCGAAATAAACAAACAACCAAACAATCAACATATTCATTCACAAAGGTCTAGGCTTTCATCGGTTTGCACAAACTAGCAACAATTGACAAGGCTTTGGCTTGGGATATGGCAAAAATACATGTTTTGCCATATCAACAAAATGGAATTAAAAATTAAATTCCAAGCCAAATAATCAAAAAAATACAATAACAAGATTAATTTTTTTGATATGATTTTGTAACAAGTGACAATGGGGTTCCAAAAATACATGTTTTAACCCATGTTTTAATTTAAAAAACCGAAAAAAAAAATATAAAACCCGTAGGGTTTGTTTTTGCGATCGGGTTTTTAAAAAATACAAAATTGATTGATTTTTGCCACTTTTCACAAAATCTAGCTAATTATATGATTAATATAATGACTCGTGATACCACTAATGGTGATTTTCGGTTAAAACAATTAACAAAACGCAGCGGAAAGTATTTATCACCATGAAAGGATCTTGATATCAATCATACAATTAAACTAAAAGAAAAATCAAAGAGAATGGTATAAGAATCATACCCTAGTTGCCTTTGATTATTATTAAATACGGATGGATTTAGGTGACGGATGGAAACCAAGTGTTCAACAAGAACACCTCTAAAAGAAATCCACACAACACTTGCAAGAACACCAATGTAATGGATGCTAGTCCTTGAGTCTTGAGAGCAAAGAAAGAAAACAAAACACCTACAATGTGTGTGTGAGAGGGGACGGCCAAGGTGGTGGTCAAGAGGGAGTTTATGGACCATTATATCTCTTAATGGTGCCATTACAATCCTTTAATGATTTCCATAAATCATTAGTCTTATTTGCCCACAAGTCCCTATCTTTTGTTTCTTCTAGTTTGCCCACAAGAAAGTTTCAATATTAACTTTTAATATTAAACTTATGATAGACAAGCTTATAGCTTATATATATTAATAATTAATGTAATTACACTAATTACACTAATTATATAATGGTGTTTAGTGTTTAAGTGTGTGACCCTTTAGGCTCACAAACAACTAGCCATATAACTATATGTTATACACGTGAAGCATATTCCAACAATAGAGACTATGTATTGGCCAGTACCAACTCAATACTGACCACAGTCTCAATCGAACTTTCAAATATATATACTCTTATGGCCAACATAGTAAGCCCACTGCTGCTATGCAAAATTCATATACTGAGCTTTTCAAAAGATCATTGTCAGTCTACAGTTGTTCCACCATTTAAAGGAACAATAGTGGTTGATGTCACACTGACACCCACTGGTGCTGCTTAAATGATGTCCAACTTATTTTGAGTTGGATCACATTGTTCAAGAAATGATCAAAAACCCTTTAAGCCACATTAGCCAAAATTTTCCATGGGTCAAAGCCACATTACTGTTATCACTCTAACACCGAGTGATAAACATTGAAAATAACAAGAAGCATATCCTACACTGAGCTACTTCAAATATCACACTCACTTTTACTAAAACACTTCTTACACATGCTTTGCACTAGTCCACAATATTTCATCATGAACCAGATGAAATACAGACTTCCAAATTCTGTTTATATGATTATAGAGTTAATCAATACCACAATTCTATTTGATAAACTTTTCTTACTAACCAGTTTTATGTTTTTGGTTTCTTAAGCACCATCTGTGCAGGGTCAAAGAGCACAAGCGACTCAGTCTCAGGAAGTACATGGAGCATTACAAACCATTCTGAATCAAATCCTGGCCATTCAGACTACTCAGAATAACATTCTGGCCAGGATGGATGCAATGAGTACTGAGATTGATTCCTTGAAGCAATCAGTGGCACTACTACAACAACAACAACAACAGCCTCCACCACCTCCACCAACTTCCACTGGAGGCAATATTGATGAAGAAGGTCCTGCCACTGAGCCTCGCAGATCACCATCTCCCACACACACTCAAAGTGCAAGGGAGGCTGACACTGAACCTATGCTCTCCCCAAGTCCTGAAGATCAACAGGGGGACATGGGTGGTGATACTGAACCTATTTCCTCCCCATCCAATGATAACAATAAGGGGGAGAAAAGACAAAGAGATCAAGAGGTTGATCAACCTGAGCCATCTGCTCAGGGGGAGAAAAGAAGAAAACTGAATGAAGATCAACCTCCACAACAACAACAACAACATCAGCAAACACCCCATACTGAACCTCTTCGGTTTAGATATGAAAGAAACAGACAAAGAGGAAGGTCAGTCTTGGAACAACTTGAAGAAGAACCATCTGAGCCATCTGCTCAGGGGGAGACTGACACTGACCAAGCTCAGCAAGTTGCTATAGAGATAAACAACTTGCAGATTATAGCGTATAGGCCTTTTGTATGGCCTATTGATGATGATGAAGATGAAGAACACCCAATGCCATCTGAAAACTTTCTAAACTTTGCATTGGGTGAAGCAAACAAAGAAAGCTCTTCATCATCATTCTCAGATGATGAAGAGCCTCAAAGAAAACCAATCTCTCCTCAAGCTGAAGGGCCTTCTAGAATCCCTAGAAGACCAATAACCAGACGAATGACAAATGTGGTTATGTCTTCAAAATCTAGTGAAGAAACAGATCCAGCTCCACTGATCTCTAGACCCAGAAGATCTGTTCAATATACTGAGGATGAGATTGAAGCCCAAAGATACTTTCCTGTCAAGGAAGAAGATCCTGAAACTGATACTGAGGCAGATGATTCTTGGAAGCCTCATACTGTCAGAAGAAAAGGTGATGATGTTCTTCAACAATATTGGAACATTATTGCCCAAAGATTCAGATATAGGGAATCCAGGATGAACATGCTGAGGAACAGAGTTTTTCTGGATGTGAAGAACATACACTGGCTAAATGAATTTGTCAACAAAATCAAAGTTAAAATTGTTGACAGATGCATTACTGCAACGTGCACTGGGCCAGTCAGTCCTCCAATGAAAATCTTCCTTCATGACATTCAAAATATGGGACTCCAAGACTGGATTAAAATTGCTAGACTGATTAAAGAGTTTCCATCTAGATCTTCTGAAGCCCAAGTGATGATGGATGAAGTATGGGCTGTATTTGCTGTTTGTTATGAACAGGGCATTCTTTTTGCAGCAGATTATAGGGCACTCAGTGTTATGACTGAGGCTGTCAAAAACAACAAACCTGAGTGCCTGAATACCTTCAGAATGTTCCCTAAGTACACCGTTCCGTCTAACCTTATATTTCAAGATCAAAAGAGTAGCATATATCCAACATCTGGTTATATGTATACTGACTCAGAGGACAGGGAGTGCTTCATCACTGAAGGAGAATTGCCAACAGCTCCTATCAGCCATTTGGTGGGCTTGAAATGGATGATAACCAAGAAAGAAGATGCTTGGTTTAGAAAGAAGATAGTTGCTGTACTGAACAACAGGAAAGATGAACTGAAGAAAAGAGAAGAGTTCATCCATGTGAAGAAAGAAGTCTTCTACGAGTTTGAATCGATCAACAAAGACTAAAGGAGAAGACTTTGCAGCCTGTAGTTTATTTTTGTTTAGTATCTCTTTGTAATTGTTTTGTTATCATTAGATAGGGGGAGATTGTTAAGGCAAAAAGCCTTACCTCTTTATGAATCTTAGGATAACAAAACAATCTAGAATAGCTTATATTAAAATGTAGATTAAAATAGCTAAGTTAGGAGTGATACTGAGTTTGGCCAATACTGGCCACTCAGTATCAGCACTCGGTATTGGAAAACCAATACCGAGTAGAAGGACTGAGTCACAGTCAGTATAGTAACGGACTAAGATTAAATCCCTTGATCTTAGTCATCTTGCAAAGGAGTACTCACCAATTTACACGTGTGTTTCAGTTGTATTCACGTGTAAATTGGTGAGTACTCCTTTGCAAGATGACTAAGATCAAGGGATTTGATCTTAGTCAGTTACTATACTGACTGTGACTCAGTCCTTCTACTCGGTATTGGTTTTCCAATACTGAGTGCTGATACTGAGTGGCCAGTATTGGCCAAACTCAGTATCACTACTAACTTAGCTATTTTAATCTATATTTAATCTAAGCTATTCTATATTGTTTTGTTATCCTAAGATTCACAAAGAGATAAGGCTTTTTGCCTTAACAATCTCCCCCTATCTAATGATAACAAAACAATTATACAGAGATATAAAAACAAAATAAACTGCAGGCTGCAAAGTCTTCTTCTTTATTCTTTCTTGATTGATTCAAACTCATAGAAGACTTCTTTCTTTACATGGATGAACTCTTCTCTTTTCTTCAGTTCATCTTTCCTGTTGTTTAGCACAGCAACAATCTTCTTTCTGAACCAAGCATCTTCTTTCTTGGTTATCATCCATTTCAAGCCCACCAAATGGCTGATAGGAGCTGTTTGCAGTTCTGCTTCAGTGATGAAGCATTCCCTGTCCTCTGAGTCAGTGTACATATATCCAGATGTTGGATATATGGTACTCTTCTGATCCTGAAATATAAGGTTAGAAGGGACAGTGTATTTAGGGAACATTCTGAAGGTGTTCAGGCACTCAGGCTTGTTGTTTTTGACAGCCTCAGTCATAACACCGAGTGCCCTATAATTTGCTGCATATAAAATGCCTTGTTCATAACAAACTGCAGCTACAGCCCATACTTCATCCATCATCACTTGAGCTTCAGAAGATCTGGATTTCAGTTCCTTAATCAGTCTAGCAATCTTAATCCAGTCTTGTACACCCATATTCTGGATATCATGAAGAAAGAACTTCAATGGAGGACTGACTGGCCCAGTGCATGTTGCAGTAATGCATCTGTCAACAATTTTGACTTTGATTTTGTTGACAAATTCATTTAGCCAGTGAATGTTCTTCACATCCAGAAAGATTCTGTTCCTCAGCATGTTCATCCTGGTTTCTCTATATCTGAATCTCTGGGCAATGATGTTCCAGTATTGTTGAAGAACATCATCACCTTTTCTTCTGACAGTATGAGGCTTCCAAGAGTCATCTGCCTCAGTATCAGTTTCAGGATCTTCTTCTTTGATAGGAAAGAATCTTTGGGCTTCAATCTCATCCTCAGTGTATTGAACAGATCTTCTAGGTCTAGAGATCAGTGGAGCTGGATCTGTTTCTTCACTAGAATCTGAAGACATAACCACATTTGTCATTCGTCTGGTTATTGGTCTTCTAGGAATTCTAGAAGGTCCTTCTGCTTGAGGAGAGATAGGTTTTTCTGTATGCTCTTCATCATCAGAGAATGATGATGAAGAGGTTTCTTTGTTTGCTTCATCCAGTGCAAAGTTTAAAAAATCTTCTGATGCCACTGGATGTTCTTCATCTTCATCATCAGCAATAGGTAGACCCAACTTGCTGAGGTTGATCAGTATCAATCTCCCCCTGAGCAGATGTCTCAGATGGTTCTTCTTCAAGTTGTTCCAAGACTGATCTTCCTCTCTGTCTGCTCCTCTCATATCTAAACCGAAGAGGTTCAGTATGAGGTGTTTGCTGATGTTGTTGTTGTTGTTGCTGTGGAGGTTGATCTTCATTCAGCTTTCTCCTTTTCTCCCCCTGAGCAGATGGCTCAGGTTGATCAACCTCTTGATCTCTCTGTCTTTTCTCCCCCTTATTGTTATCATTGGATGGGGAGGGAATGGGTTCAGTATCACCACCCATGTCTCCCTGTTGTTCTTCAGGAGTTGGGGAAAGCATAGGTTCAGTATGTGCAGGAGATGGTGATCTTCTAGAGTCAGTGGCAGGGCCTTCTTCATCATTACCTCCTCCAATTGGAGTTTGTGGAGGTGGTGGAGGCTGTTGTTGTTGCTGTAGTAGTGCCACTGATTGCTTCAATGTTTCAATCTCAGTACTCATTTCATCCATCCTGGCCAGAATGTTATTCTGAGTGGTCTGCATAGCCAGAATTTGGTTGAGAATAGTTTGTAGAGCTCCATGTACTTCCTGAGACTGAGTAGCTTGAGCTCGTTGACCCTGCACAGATGGTGCTAAAGAAACCAAAAACATAAAACTGGTTAGTAAGAAAGGTTTATCAAATAGAATTGTGGTGTTGATTAATTCTATAATCATATAAACAGAATTTGGAAGTCTGTATTTCATCTGGTTCATGATGAAATATTGTGGACTAGTGCAAAGCATGTGTTAGAAGTATTTTAGTAAAAGTGAGTGTGATAATTGAAGTAGCTCAGTATAGGATAGGTCACATTTACTAAAAGGTTTGGTTTGGGAATTCGAAGTCTGGGATATACTTCTTGGTATTTTCAATGTTTATCACTCGGTATTAGAGTGATAACGGTAATGTGGCTTTGACCCATGGAATTTTTTGGCAAGTGTGGCTTAAGGGGTTTTGGATCATTTCTTGAACAATGTTATCCAACTCAAAATAAGTTGGACATCATTCAAGCAGCACCAGTGGGTGTCAGTGTGACATCAACCACTATTGTTCCTTTAAAGGGTGAAACAACTGTAGACTGACAATGATCATGTGAAAAGCTCGGTATATGAATTTTGCATAGCAGCAGTGGGCTTACTATGTTGGCCATAAGAGTATATATATTTGAAAGTTCGTTTGAGACTGTGGTCAGTATTGAGTTGGTACTGGCCAATACATAGTCTCTATGGGGGAAAAATATATATATATATAAGTTGAAGGATATTAGAAATTCATACCTGAGACTTTATCTGATTCTCTTCTGGCATCATGAGAGGTCGGTGCTGGATCAATTTGATTCTGATTTGAGGCATCAGCACCTTCAAGAGCTTCTTCTCTTCTGCTAGCTGGACCTTCCAGTGTTTGTTGGGCAAACTGAAGTTCGACATCAAGAGGGTCATGAGGGGCCTCAAGATGATGAGCAATTTGTTCTGGTTCTGGACCTGGAAGGTCAGCATTGGCGGCAACCGTACTTTGGACTTGAAGAGATGCAGTTAAAGATGGAATGTGTTCAGTTTGCATCTCTTCTGATGACATATTTCCCATAGGAACAGGGGAAAGATTTCTTCTTCTTCTTCGAAGAACTAGTGGTGTGTCTTCTGAGAGCTCAGTATCAGAAGCTTCTTCAATAATAGGAGCATCCGGATCCTGTGCTGGTGGAGAAGAAACTAGTGCTTGTTGAGCTTCCACCATCTCAGTATCTGGATCATCATTTCCATCATCACCACTGTCATCATCAGTATCATTATTTTCTGATGCAGTATCAGAAGATTCTGCATCATTGATGTGTGCCTGGACTATAGCCCACATTGAGTGACTCATTACAGGCTCTCCTTCTCTTGGCCTGTAGAAGAAAATCTTCTCATGAAGAGGGGGAAGATCCACTCTTGGACTGTTGAATTCATCATATATATGTGCAGGCATCTCATTCTGAAAGATGAGAGAAAGGAATCTGCAGAAAGGAACGTTCAATTCTCTGACTTTGGCCCGAATCAGAGATGCTAATTCTTCAAAAATTAATCGAGCATAATCGATATCCCTTCCATGGTACATGGCATGAACCATCTGCATACCAAAATCGTTGATCTGGTCCAAGGCACCAGTCTTGTGAGTCATACACCGAATGATCGTAGAGATCAGTATACCCCACATTGGACCAAATTCGTTTCTTTTAATTATTCCTGTGGTTCCTCTTCTTCCAATAAGTGGTAATACTGATCGAGCCTCGACTCTGTCAACAAAGGGCTCATATTGAGCATGAGCAGGAAGACCCAGAGCTTCCCGAATGATTGCTGTTGAGACGAAGGTTCTTCTTTGGTCACGAATCACCCAACCTGTAATCATATCTGGTGAGTCGATTTTGGCAGAGTACCAGAATTCACAGAGCATTTCTGGGTAAATTGCTCTGGGAGATCGAATCAGTGCTTGAGTGATTGGGCAGTGCTTCAAAAATGTTATCATTTGTGTGAATTCAGGGCACGCCCAAGCTTGAGGAATATCAAAATTTGCTGTGATGTTGTTCCTCGCAAACTTTGGTAATTCATCGTTTCGGAATTGCGTTGCCGGTGCAGCCTCCGGTGCAAAGAATCGGTAGTTTGCCATCTGTGATTTGGATTTAAAAAAAATTTGCTTGCAAAGAGAAACTGAAATCGTGAATCGCAGAGAGAATCAAAAATTAAGTTAAGAAATAACTGTTGTAAGAAAAGTGATAATGAAAGAAAAAACGGTTATTTATACTTAATTGAAAGATATTTACGGTATTGGGAAGTTAAACCGGCTGATTTGACAGCCTTATCCTGTGTTAACGGTAACTTTCCTATTAAGAAAGGTTACCGTTAGGGAGTATTGAGGTTAAAAGTCAGTTGTGTTACTCCAGGATTCCAATACCGAGTTTAAAAAAAAATTAAATTAAAAAAAATATAAAAAATTAGAAAAACATTTAATTTAATCTATAAATTAATAAAAAATAAAAATTTACAAAATTTGATAAATCAGAAATAGTGATACTGACTTGGTCGGTATTGAAAGCAATACCGATCAGTCGGTATCAGAAAATTTAAGTAAATTTAAGGATTCAGCATACCCAATTGTCCTAGTAAGTACATAAACCTTTCCTCAGAGAGAGGTTTAGTAAAGACATCGGCTAATTGGTCATCTGTAGGAACGAAATCTACCTCAACCTTACCCTTTTCCACATTATCTCGAATAAAGTGGTGTCTGATATCAATGTGCTTGGTTCTGGAGTGATGGACTGGGTTTTCAGTGATAGCAATAGCACTCTTGTTATCACAATGTATAGGTGTCTTCTGGAAGTTAAACCCATAGTCCATTAGTTGGTACTGCATCCACAAAAGTTGAGCACAGCAACTTCCTGCAGCAACATATTCTGCTTCTGCAGTAGAAGTTGCAACTGAATTTTGCTTTTTGGATGACCAGCCAACTAATCTGCCACCGAGGAACTGACATCCTCCACTTGTACTTTTCCTGTCTAACCGACAACCTGCAAAATCGGCATCTGTATACCCTTCAAGATCAAAGTTTGAGTCTTTGGGATACCAAAGACCCATGTTAGGAATACCTGAAAGATATCTAAAAATTCGCTTAACAGCTTTCATATGTGATTCTTTAGGATCAGCCTGATACCGAGCACACAAACAGGTTGCAAACATGATATCAGGCCTGCTAGCTGTTAAGTAAAGTAAAGAACCAATCATACCTCGGTATGTGGATTGACATACTGGTTTACCAGTTTCATCTTTACTTATTTTATCCTGAGTACCCATAGGAGTATGCATGGATGATAGATTTTCAAATTTATATTTCTTAAGCATGTCATGCACATACTTACTTTGATTTATGAAAGTGCCATCAGGCTTTTGTTCAACTTGTAAACCAAGAAAGTAAGTAAGTTCTCCCATCATACTCATCTGATACTGAGATGACATTATCTTTGCAAACCAGTCACACATTGACTTGTCAGTGGAGCCAAAGATAATATCATCCACATATATTTGAATGAGTAAAATGTCAGAACCATTTCTCTTTGAAAATAATGTTTTATCAATTTTACCTCTTATAAACTTATTTTCAATTAAGTACTCAGACAGGGTATCATACCAGGCTCTGGGAGCTTGTTTGAGCCCATATAAAGCTTTATCAAGCTTGAAAACGTAATTAGGAAATTTAGGATCAATAAAACCTGGTGGTTGTTTGACATAGACTTCCTCCTGTAGTTTTCCATTAAGAAAGGCACTTTTGACATCCATCTGATAAACTTTGAAATTCTTGAAAGCTGCATATGCAAGATACAGCCTAATAGCTTCAATTCTTGCAACTGGTGCAAAAGTTTCATCATAGTCAATACCTTCTTCTTGCCTGTAACCCTGAGCAACCAGTCTTGCTTTGTTTCTGATGACAACACCATCTTTGTCCATTTTGTTTCTGAACACCCACTTAGTACCAATTATAGTTTTTCCAGCAGGAGGTGGTACTAAGTTCCAAACTTTATTTCTTTCAAACTCTGTCAATTCTTCTTGCATAGCTTCTACCCAGTCTTCATCTAATAAAGCTTCATCAGCTTTCTTGGGTTCCATGGTAGATAAGAAACTTGAAAAGAAACAGAAGTTTGCAGTTGCTTGGGGTTCAAACTCTAACCTTCTTCTTGTTTGAACACCTTGTTCAATGGGACCAATAATGTTGGCATGAGGATGGTCTCTGTGTTCCCTTAGATTATTTCCTAAGGAAACATTTGAAGCAAGATCAACAATATCCAGTTGTGGTGATGGGTTGTCTGCCTGATACTGTGATGAATCCTGATCAGTATCAGACAATACTGGTTGCTGTTCTTCTGAATTTTGCAGATGTGGTGTGGATTCTTGAGCAGTATTGGAGGATTCTCCTTCCTCATATGTGGAGTTGTTAAAATCAAGAATTGGGACCTCAGTATTGGGGTTCTCAGTAATGAGAACCTCAGAATTTGTTATAATGACGTTAGACTGAGATGTCTCTTGATCAGTATCACGCATACTGTGATCAACATAGTATGGGTGAGACTTGGGCTGTTCAGCAATGGAGTTTTCTGGATTGCATAGAATTTCTATGCCACTGATGTCTTCACTTGCTGAGGTAGAATGCTCATTCTGATTTTCATTAAATGTAACATGAATAGATTCTACAATCATCTTAGTGGAGATGACATACACTCTGAAGGCTTTAGAGTGTGGAGAATAGCCCATGAACACGCCTTCATTTGCTTTGGGAGCAAATTTGTTGAGATTTTGCTTAGTACTGAGTACAAAGCATTTACTCCCAAGATGTGAAAATATTCCACGTTAGGAATCTTGCCATTATATAACTCATATGGAGTCTTTTGATGACGCTGGACTATAGTAGCTCTGTTTTGAGTAAAATTTGCACAATTAACAGCTTCAGCCCAGAAGCTCAGTGCCAGTCCAGCATGGCATAACAAGGTTCTCGCAGCTTCAATAAGAGTTCTATTTTTCCGTTCTACAACACCATTTTGTTGTGGTGTGTAGGCTGCAGAGAAGTTTTGTATAATTCCTTTTTCTTCACAGAAATCAGCCAATACCGAGTTCTTGAACTCAGTACCATGGTCACTTCTAAGTTGTTTGACCTTGTTGCCTTTTTGAAGTTCTTCTCTCTTAATGAAGGCAATGATTTCTGTTGTTGCATCAGCTTTAGTCTTGAGAAAAATGACCCAAGTGTATCTTAAGAATTCATCAACTAAGACTAATGTATAGATCTTTTTGGCCAAAGATGGTGTGCTGATGGGACCAAAAAGATCCATATGAATCATTGTAAGAGGTTCATTTATGGAGTGATTAACTTTTGACTTGAATGAACTCTTCTTCTGCTTGCCCATTTCACATGCTGAGCATAACTTATCTTTTGAATAAGTAATAGTGGGCAACCCTCTCACCAGTTTCTTGATACTGAGCTCATTAATATTACGAAAATTTATGTGAGAGAGCTTCTTGTGCCATAACCAATGTAATTCTGGTTTGACTTTAGACAGCAGGCAAACTCGAATGGTGGGGTCTATTTCAGACAGATTGACCACATAAACATCTTTTTCTCTTCTAGCAACTAGTACAGGTTGCCCTTTATCATTGTAGATGATCCCTGCAATCTTTCTGAATCGAGATTCATTATCATCATCACACATCTGGCTGATACTGAGCAGATTGTGTTTAAGACCCTCCACATAGGCAACTCTTTTAAAAGTTATGTTGCCTGCTTTTATAACTCCATACCCTCTTGTTTTCCCTATTGAATCATCTCAAAACTTGACAGAAGGACCCTTCTCTGGAGTATAATTTAGAAGGTACTCCATACTGCCAGTCATGTGTCTTGAGCAGCCACTATCTAGATACCATTTTCTATCACCCTGCACAAGACACAAATAATAAATTAGTTCATTTTAGGAACCCATTTTTGAATGGGACCTTTGGTAGGAGAAACAGGGTTTGGTTTGAACTCTTTTGGAGGAGAGGTCAGTATCACTTCAGAAATAACCTTTGAGCTTTTCTTTGGTGATACTGACTGAGTTTCTCTCCTTTTCTTTGGTACTGAGTACCTAGGACTTGAGAGATCAGTCCAGCATTCATCTCCTTTGTGTCCAGTATGATGACATCTATAACATTTTCTAGGTCTGTTTCGAAACATATTTTCATAAGGAATTTTTGAAAATTGTTTAATTTTTGGTTGATCAGTATTAGTGAATTTTGCAAACTTTTGACTCAGAATTCTAATCTGATCACCAATTGATTTTAAAATGTTATTTTTGTCATTTTTTAATGGAGTTTTAATTGTTTAATTGGTGTTTTGATTTTATTTTGCATAGAAGTCTTTTTATCAGTTGACTTTTTGGTTTTGACACTTGAAGATCCTGTTGAAGTTGTTTTCTTTTTATCATGTTTTAGAATGACAACTTGAACAGGTTCTTTAGATTCTTGAGTAGTTGACTTTGTTGTTCCTGTGGATTCAGTATTAGTTAAAACAGTTTGAGTAGTAGTAAGTTTCTTTTCTGTATTATTAGGTTCTTTATATATTTCAAACGTAGTTGTGTTAAATAATAATTCAAATGGAGGAACAGCAGAAGTGTCATACTGTACTATTTCGAGATTAGTATCAAAAATTTCTTTTTCAGGAAATTCAATACTGAGCTCTTGTAGTTCAGTATAGCACTTAGAACAGATGGAAGGACCAATTGAGTTTTCAAAAATGATTTTATCCTCATCATCTGATTCAGTTTGACATCCTTCAAAAATGATTTTATCCTCATCATCTGGTTCAGTTTGACATCCTACTTCACAAAATGTTTTTGCTTTTACAAACTGAATAGGGTTCATGTCCGAAAATTCTTCAAATAAATCAGCAAAATTTTTACTATTTTTTAATTGAGGGTCAACACCAAGTGCAGCCCTTACATTTTCTGGAAATTGTTGATTTAGACATCTATTTATTTTAATGGATGCATTTCCCCAAGATTTACACTGATTTTCAAATTTTTCTTTTTCAAGTTTGTGTAAATGAGCTTTATCAGCTAATCTTTGGTTAATGTCTTGTAAGTTTAAAAAATCTAGTTCCAAATCTTTAAATTTTGTTAATTTATCTAAATGTTCATTATTTACCCTTTCAAGTTCATGAATTGTTAATTTTAATGCCTTTTCTCTCTGTACTAAAGTTTTAAGATCAACA
The DNA here is from genome assembly GCA_963853835.1 of Calendula officinalis. Taxonomy (NCBI): domain Eukaryota; kingdom Viridiplantae; phylum Streptophyta; class Magnoliopsida; order Asterales; family Asteraceae; genus Calendula; species Calendula officinalis. The sequence continues at coordinate 66,215,830 of OY970828.1, forward strand.
ATCATATACTCAAAAATCTTTTCTTTTTCATTATCTGAATAAGTTTGAAAGGAACTCACCTTGTACAACTGAGTGGAATCCCAATCAGTATGGACACTCATTTTCTCAGCTTCTTTGATATCTCTCTCAAAGGAGCTCTTCAAATCTTCTTCAGTAAAAGCCATAAAGGCTTTGTTCTCAATCTCTTCCTCATCATCACTTATTTCTTCATCCATCCAAGCCTCTGAGTAAAGTGCTTGATGAGGTGCACCATTCCCTGCCGCATTCTTCCCCTTACTCCAGTTCTTCAGTTTGACATACTTATCCCTATACCGTTTAGCTCGGTATGCAATCTTGTCATTCTGATCAGTTTCAGTTGACTTGGTATGACAATTAGCAGCAATATGCCCAGGCTTCCCACACCTATAGCAAAGACCTGATCTTGGATCAGTATTGGAAGAGCTAACACCAAGCCTCTTCTTTTTCAACTGATCCAGCTTCATGGACATAAGAGCCATTTGTGTTTCAAGCTCTTCTGCCTCAGCATCAGCAAGATCAACTTCTGGTTCTTCAGGTTCTGTTACAGTGTATGCCCGTTGCACAACTAGAGCCATACCAGTGGAAGACTTGTCAGTTTTCTTCCAGTTGATCAGTCTTGCAGCATTATTCTCTTCATGATTCAACATTAATCCATACAAAGTTTGAAGAGTGTATGATTCAATGTTGTTAGCAGCATTGACAGAATTTGTCATGTCAAGAAACTGTTGAGGAAGACTATCCAAGAATTTTTGAACAAGTTCTCCTTCTTCCTTTACAATGCCTACACTAATTAAATCATGGACAACAGTATTAAACCTGTTGTAGAGAGTAGTGATGTCTTCATTTGGGGTAGAGAAGAAGTTTTCATACTTTCTTCTCATATTGCTTTTCCTCTGCAACTTCACCTTGGGTGTGCCTTCATAAGTGATTGATAGACTATCCCACATAGCCTTTGCTGTTGGCAATTTCATAATTGCATTCAGTATTTCTTTGGTAACAGCATTACCAATCACTCCCTTAGCTCTTGAGTCTAGATTGAATAACTGACGGTCAGTATCAGTCCAGGTGTGTTTCAGTTTAGGAACTGTTCTTGTGCTCTCAGGAGCATCATCAGTAGCAGCAACAGGTTCCACAGTTTGTGGGATGATGGGGCCATCATTTAGCACAGTAAGCATCTCATGATGAATTGATTCAAGATACCACTGAGCCTTAAGCTTCCATTGATGGAAATCTTTTCCATCAAAGATGGGCACTCCCTTACCAGACATGACTGGGGCAACAATTGTAGACATTTTTGATTTTTGAGTATTGGAAGGATAAGTATAAGGAATGGCTGCCAGGGTTAAAAGATCGACTAAATAAGATTTAATTTAGCCTGCTCTGATACCAGTTGTTAGGTCACAACAACCCTGGTTAACTTGATAATTGTTAGATTTATAATTTACTTAAGACAATTAAGGTGATAAACACAATAATTTAGTCAAACGTATATTATTCCACTAAGTGTGGCTTGTAGCGGAAATACAAGACCACTTGAACAATTACAAAGATGAATACTATGAATATGTAAATTGGTGCTTACTCCTTTGCAAGATGATCTCTATTTATAATGCTATAGAGATCTTACATTATGGGCAAAGGAGTAACCGAAGGACTAAGTAAATGTAATGACTAAGATCAAGGGATTTGATCTTAGTCAGTTACTATACTGACCATGACTCAGTCCTTCTACTCGGTATTGGTTTTCCAATACTGAGTGCTGATACTGAGTGGCCAGTATTGGCCAAACTCAGTATCACTACTAACTTAGCTATTTTAATCTATATTTAATCTAAGTTATTCTATATTGTTTTGTTATCCTAAGATTCACAAAGAGATAAGGCTTTTTGCCTTAACAAAATGACTTGGTACCGGCTCCGATACTCGGCACGTTCGTCTCAGATCAGTAGTATGTAAGAACAGTCACTCAGATAACAGATCAACACACAGAAAGTACAACAGATCAAAATAGTTAACCATATGAGTCATGCACGTATCGTTATAACTGAATACACGGTGAGAATACTCACCTCGAGAAACGTAAGCTCCAAAGGGTTCCCGACAGCCAAAGGTACAGCACGTTATGTCCTAGACGGTCCTACAACCAAAAATGAAACCCTGAATTAAAATCCTACCCGAGGGCTTATTTCAGGAAACTGGCAGCACCCGTCAGTCTCACGGGAACTGCCATAACTGCTAAACGGCGCATTAGATTTTTCCCATCTTTTTACCACAGAAACTAGACTCAGAATACTACAAAACACTCTCAAGTGGCTTCTTCCCAAAATCGGACTCTAAGGGCCTCAAAACAGGCTCACAACACAGCATAGCTGCACAGGTCATTTTCCTAACAGCAGCATACTAAATTGACTATAACTTTTAAACCGTAATCCGGATTGACTAGAGGGCCGCGGCATCGGAAAGCTAAGACAGAAAACTAGGTGACAGCACGGCCCAAATATCCTAAATCTCATTTTTACCAGGTTAAAAACAGACATGAATAACAGGGCAGAATCTGCCAGAAAATTGCTTTAACTTAAAACCCGATTTAGCAAACCCGACCCATTACCGATAAACCCGAGCACCCTAAATAGAATACCCAACAGTCCAAAAGCTCAGTTTTCTCAAAATGTAATGATTCCCAAAATCCATTTATAAAACGTTTCTTGATCGGGAAACCAAGAACCCTATAGGTTCGGTTTCCCTTTTCGGTTCTTAGAAATCCGTTTCAAGAAAACAACACAAAATCGGCGGCTCGGCCCTTGCTCAGATGATTTACCCACAGCCCTACCATTAACGAGACAAAACAAGACTACCCAAACGAACGCGATAGAATCGAAACAAATAATAAAACAAAACCCTACACGAAAATTTGTTAGACAATAAACGATACGACACCAAGATTGAATGATACATAATCACGACTCGGGGACGGTCCCGAACCTCACAGTTCGCAATTCAGACATAGATAATAATTCACAGAAATTAAAAAGGAAATACAAGGAATGAGAAAAAGATTACTACCGAACGGGTTCCACCAATTTATGGATCACGAAATCAGAATTGGAGATGCTCACAACAGGGACAGAAAACCATCACCACTCGATAGATTGTTCTTCTTATTCAATTCAAGAATTAAAGAAATTAAATAAAAACGTTGCTAAGGGACTAAGGGAGGACAAATGTCGGCTGCTAGTTCGTCTCGCCGAGTACTTCTTTTTTAAAGATGCTGCCACAAATTTCTTTACTCAATACTACCATATAATTCGATCACCACCTTCCACGTGACAACCATTTGCCAGCTACCAAATTGAGATAATTCCACAACCATCTACTTACTTCCACCATTTGACATGCTCCATTCCACCTCATCCTACCATATTGATCGTCCAGACGAGAAGGAGCGGCGGAGGAGAAAAACAGCATTAAGGGTTACCAAATGGGTTTAGGGATTAAGGAAAAAGATGGGTTTGGGTCTAGACAATTTTAATTAGCAAGCCCGCTACTCAAAAGCTCGGGGCCTTGGCTTATAGCCAACCCGACTCAAAAGAACAACACTCAACTCTTAAGATTAACTAGTCGATTCAACCCGAGACGAACCATTAAATTACTTTTAATAATATAAGAACTTCTATTAGATTATAAAGTGTGCAAGTAATTATAACGTCTAACTAATATGAACCGTCTAATTATAGGTCGTCTCAATAAATACACTTATGACAATTATAAACTATTTAAAATGTATAATTTATTTTTCTACTAATTAAAAGTAATTAATTAAATAACTAAGATTTCGGGGCGTTACAATCAGCCAGATGTGTGATGATGACAATGAAGCTCGCTTCAGGAAGACTGCAGGAATCATCTACAATGACAAGGGGAAACCTGTACTCATTGCTCGAAGAGAAAAAGATGTCTATGTGGTCAACCTGTCTGAACTAGACCCAACTATTCGAGTTTGCCTGCTTTCTAAAGTCAATCCAGAACTGAACTAGATGTGGCACAAGAAACTCTCTCACATCAACTTCAGAAACATCAACGAGCTCAGTATGAAGAAGTTGGTGAGAGGGTTGCCCACTATTACTTATTCAAAGGATAAGTTTAGTTCTGCATGTGAAATGGGCAAGCAGAAGAAGAGTTCATTTAAATCAAAGGTCAACCACTCAATAAATGAACCTCTTACTATGATACATATGGATCTTTTTGGCCCCATCAGTACTCCATCACTGGCCAAAAAGATCTATACACTTGTCTTGGTTGATGAATACTCAAGATAAACTTGGGTCATCTTTCTCCAGACCAAATCAGATGCTACCACAGAAATCATTGCATTTATAAAAAGAGAAGAACTTCATAAAGGCAACAAGGTCAAGCAACTTCTAAGTGACCATGGTACTGAGTTCAAAAACTCAATATTCGCAGATTTCTGTGAAGACAAAGGAATCGTACAAAACTTCTCTGCAGCCTGCACACCACAACAAAATGGTGTTGTAGAAAGAAAGAATAGAACATTGATTGAAGCTGCAAGAACTTTGTTATGCCATGTTGGACTGGCACTGAGCTTCTGGGCAAAAGTTGTATACTGTGCAAATTTCACACAGAACAGAGCTACCATAGTCCAGAGACACCACAAGACTCCTTATGAGTTATATCATGGCAGGGTTCCTAAAGTGGACTATTTCCATATCTTTGGGAGTAAATGTTTTGTACTCAGTACTAAGCAAAATCTCAACAAATTTGCTCCTAAAGCAAATGAAGGAGTATTCTTGGGCTATTCTCCACACTCCAAGGCCTTCAGAGTGTATGTCATCTCAACTGAGGTGATTGTGGAATCCATCCATGTTACTTTTGATGAAAATCCGGATGTGCATTCTACTTCAGCAAAGGAAGACATAAGTGGCATAGAAATTCTATGCATTCCAGAAAACTCCAATGTTGAACAGCCCAATTTTCACCCATTTAGAACTCAAAATAATCAATCTGCAACAGATACTGAGATTCCCATTTCTGGAACCCCAACACTGAGTTCCCAACTATTGATCTGAACAACTATTGTCTGATCAGTATCAGGAAGACAACACACCAGTTCAACAAGATATTGTTGACCTTCCTTCAAATGCTCCCTTAGGAAACAATCTAAGGGAACACAGAGGCCATCCACACTCTAATATCATTGGTCCAATTGAACAAGGTGTCCAAACAAGAAGAAAGTTAGCTTTTGAACCTCAAGCCACTGCCAATTTCTGTTTCTTCTCAAGTTTTTTGTCTACCATGGAACCAAAGAAAGCTGATGAAGCTTTATTAGATGAAGACTGGGTAGAAGCTATGCAAGAAGAGCTTATAGAATTTGAAAGAAACATGGTATGGAACTTAGTATCACCTCCTGCTGGCAAAACTATTATTGGTACTAAGTGGGTGTTCAGAAACAAGATGGACAAGGATGGTGTTGTTATCAGAAACAAGGTAAGACTGGTTGCTCAGGGATACATGTAAAAAGAAGGCATTGACTATGATGAAACTTTTGCACCAGTTGCAAGAATTGAAGCTATTAGGCTGTATCTTGCATATGCAGCTTTCAAGAACTTCAAAGTTTATCAGATGGATGTCAAAAGTGCCTTCCTAAATAGAAAACTGCAAGAGGAAGTTTATGTTAAACACCTCCCAGGTTTTGTTGATCCTAAATTTTCTAATTATGTTTTCAAGCTTGATAAAGCTTTATATGGGTTCAAACAAGCTCTAAGAGCCTGGTATGATACCCTGTCTGAGTACCTACTTGAAAATAAATTAACACGAGGTAAAATTAATAAAACTCAATTTTCAAAAAGAAAAGGGTCTGACATCTTACTCATTCAGATATATGTTGATGATATTATCTTTGGCTCCACTGACAAAACCATGTGTGATTGGTTTGCTAAGATAATTTCATCTCAGTATCAGATGAGTATCATGGGAGAACTTACTTATTTTCTTGGTTTACAAGTTGATCAAAAGCCTGATGGCACTTTTATAAACCAAAGTAAGTATGTGCATGACATGCTGAAGAAATACAAATTTGAAAATTTATCTTCTATGCACACTTCTATGGGTACTCAGGATAAGATAAGTAAGGTTGAGACTGGTAAGCCAGTATGTCAATCCACATATTGAGGTATGATTGGTTCCTTACTTTACTTAACAGCTAGCAGGCCTGATATCATATTTGCAACATGTTTGTGTGCTCGGTATCAGGCTGATCCTAAGGAATCACATATGAAAGTTGTTAAGCATATATTTAGATATCTTTCAGGTACTCCTAACATGGGTCTTTGGTATCCCAAAGACTCAAACTTTGACCTTGAAGCACAAGTGGAGGATGTCAATTCCTTGGTGGAAGATTGGTTAGTTGGTCATCCAAGAAACAAAATTCAGTAGCAACTTCCACTGCATAAGCAGAATATGTTGCTGCAGGAAGTTGTTGTGCTCAATTCTTATGGATGCGGTATCAACTTATGGACTATGGGTTCAACTTTCAGAAGACACCCATTCATTGTGATAACAAGAGTGCTATTGCTATCACTGAGAACCCAGTCCATCACTCAAGAACCAAGCACATTGATATCAGACACCACTTTATTCGAGATAATGTGAAAAAGTGTAAGGTTGAGGTAGATTTCGTTCCTACAGAGGACAAATTGGTTGATGTGTTTACAAAACCTCTCTCTGAAGAAAGGTTTATGTATCTACTAGGGAAATTGGGCATGCTGAATCCTTAAATTTTCTTAACATTTTCTAATACTGTCTGCTCAGTATTAGGTCTAATACTGACTAGCTCAGTATCACTCGTCTGGTTTATCAAAATTAAAAAAAAATTATTTTTTTATTAATTTACAGATAAAATTAAATGTTTCCGTATTTTTTTAGAATTTTTTTAAAATTTAATTTTTTTTTTACTCGGTATTGGTCTCCTGGAATGTTAAAACTGATTCTAACCTTCATACTCCCCAACGGTAACCTTCCTTAATAACAAAGTTACCGTTGGAACAGGATAAGGATGTCATTTCAGGCGTTTTTACTTCCCAATACCATAATTATCGCCTAAATAAGTATAAATAACCGTTTTTTCTTTCATTTAAAACTTTCTAACAGTTATTTCATTCTTTTCTTCTCAAATTCTCTCTGCGATTAATGCTTTTCCTTCACTTCTGCAAGCAAATCTTCGATGTTAATCACAGTTACAAATGGCGAATTATAATTTTGTCGAACCAGAGGTTGCACCGGCAACCCAGTTTAGAAACGATGTTGTGCCCAAGTTTGCGAGGAACAACATCATTGAAAATTTCAATATTCCTCCAGCTTGGGCATGCCCCGAATTCACACATATCGTCACATTCATGAAGCATTGACCGATCACTCGAGCTCTGACACTATCTCCTCGAGCCATATATCCAGAGATGTTGTGTGAATTTTGGTACTCTGCATAGCTTGACTCTCCAAACATGATCAATGGATGGTTCGTTCGTGATCAAAGAATGGTTTTTGTCTCAACTGCTATTATACGGGAAACACTGATACTTCCCGCTCACGCTCAGTATGAGCCTTTTGTTGATCGAACAGAGGCCAGATCAGTATTGCCCTTTATTGGTCGCAGGGGCACCACAGGCACTATTAAAAGAAATGAATTTGGTCCAATGTGGGGGGTTCTTGTATCTACAATCATTCGGTGTATGATCCACAAGACTGGAGTTTTGGACCAAATCAATGATTTTGGGATGCAGATCGTACATGCCATGTATCATGGCAGAGACATTGACTATGCAAAACTGGTTTTCAATGAGCTTGTTGCTCTGGTTCGGGCTCAAACTAGAGAAATTAATGTACCATTCTGCAGGTTCTTGTCTCTCATCTTCTAGAACTCTAAGAGTTCACATATTTATGATGATTTCAACAGTCCAAGAGCTGATCTTCCTCCCCTCAATGAGAAGATATTCTTTTACAGACCAAGGGAAGGAGAACCTGTACTGAGTCACTCCATGTGGCAATTGTACAGGCCCACATAAATGATGAAGAAGATGATGATGAAGATGATTCTGATACTGAATCAGATGATGGTAATGATGATGATAATGATGATAATGATGATAATGTTGGTGATGGTGGTAATGCAGATCAAGATGTTGAGATGATGGATGCTCAACCATCCAGAACAAGAACAACCACACATTCCACACATAAACAGGATCCTGATGCTCCTCATACTGCATCATATTCTGATACTGAGTCACTTGAGCAACCTTTAGTTATCCGAAGAAGAAGAAGAAGAAGAAGAAGAAGAAGAATCTTGACTCCAGTGATAATTGGGGCCTTATCATCAGAAGAAGTGCAGCACACTCATATTCCATCATTGACTGCATCTCTTGAGGAGCAGAATATCATTGCTGCAACTGCAGCCCTTCCAGGTCCTGAACCGGAACCAATTGCTCAACCAATTGAGGAACCTCATGTTCCTATTGATGTGCAGATCCAGTATGAGCAACACACACTGGAAGGTGCTCAGGATAGAAGAGAAGTAGGTCCTATATATATATATATATACATATATATATATATATATATATATATATATATATATATATATATATATATATATATATATATATATTTCCCAAATAGAGACTAAGTATTTGCCAGTACCAACTCAATACTGACCAAAGTCTCAATCGAACTTTCAAATATATATCCTTTTATGGCCAACATAGTTAGCCCACTGCTACTATGCAACATTTAAAGAGACAATGGTGGTTGATGTCATACTGTCACCCACTAGTGCTGCTTGAATCATCTCCAACTTATTTTTGAGTTGGATCACATGATTCAAGAAGTGATCACAAACCCTTAAGCCACAATAGCCAAATACTTTCTATGGGGTTTTAGCCACAATTCTGTTATCACTCTTATACCGAGTGATAAACATTGAAAATAGAAAGAAGCACATCCTAGGCTTCGATTTCCCAAACCCAAACCTTTTCAGAAAATGTGACCTATCCTACACTGAGCTACTTGAATATCACAACTCACTTTTTACTGAAAACTTCTTACACATGCTTTGCACAAGTCCCCCACAATATATCATCATGAACAAGATGAAACACAGACTTCAAAATTCTGTTAAAATGATTATAGAGTTAAGCAACAACACAATTCTATCTGCTAAACCTTTCTTACTAACCAGTTTCATGTTTTTGTTTCTTTAGCACTGTTAAGGCAAAAAGCCTTACCCCTTTGTGAATCTTAGGATAACAAAACAATCAAGACTAGCTTAGATTAAAAGGTAGATACTGGCCACTCAGTATCGGAAAACCAATACTGATTAGAAGGACAGAGTGATACTCAGTATAGTAACGGACTAAGATCAAATCCCTTAATCTTAGTCATTTCCTTTACTTAGTCCTTCGTTTACTCCTTTGCTCATTATGTAAGATATCTATAACACTATAAATAGAGATCATCTTACAAAGGAGTATTCACCAATTTACATATTCACTTCCATACACTTGTAATTGATCAGTGGTCTTGTTATTCCGCAACAACCCACACTTAGTGGATTTATACATTGACTATATTCTTGTGTTATCACTCTAATATTTCATTAAGTATAATAATCTATCAATTAACATTACAAACCAGGGTTGTTGTGACCTAACAACTGGTATCAGAGCAGGCTAAATTAATTCTTATTTAGTCGATCTATTACCCTGGCAGCCATTCCCTATATTTATCCTTCCAACACTCAAAAATCCAAAATGTCTACAATCATTGCACCGGTTATGTCTGGTAAGGGAGTGCCCATCTTTGATGGAAAAGACTTTCATCAATGGAAGTTTAAGGCTCAGTGGTATTTTGAATCCATTCATCATGAGATGCTCACTGTGCTAAATGATGGTCCTATCATTCCACAAATTGTGGAACCTGTTGCTGCTACTGATGATGCTCCTGAGAGCACAAGAACAGTTCCTAAACTGAAACACACCTGGAGTGATACTGACAGTCAGTTATTCAGTCTAGACTCAAGAGCAAAGGGGGTGATTGGTAATGCTGTTACCAAAGAAATACTTAATGCAATTATGAAATTACCAACAGCAAAGGCTATGTGGGATAGTCTATCAATCACTTATGAAGGCACACCTAAGGTGAAGTTGCAGAGGAAAAGCAACATGAGAAGGAAGTATGAAAACTTCTTCTCTAGTCCAAATGAAGACATCACTACTCTCTACAACAAGTTTAATACTGTTGTCCATGATTTAATCAGTGTAGGCATTGTAAAGGAGGAAGGAGAGCTTGTTCAAAAGTTCTTGGATAGTCTCCCTCAACAGTTTCTTGACATGACAAATTCTGTCAATGCTGCCAACAACATTGAGTCATACACTCTTCAAACTTTGTATGGTTTAATGTTGAATCATGAGGAGAATAATGCTGCAAGACTGATCAACTGGAAGAAAACTGAAAAGTCTTCCACTGATATGGCTCTAGTTGTGCAACAGGCATATACTCTAACTGAGCCTGAAGAACCAGAAGTTGATCTTGCTGATGCTGAGGAAGAAGAGCTTGAAACACAAATGGCTCTTATGTCTATGAAGCTGGATCAGTTAAAAAAGAAGAGGCTTGGTGTTAGATCTTCCAATATTGATCCAAGACCAGGTCTTTGCTACAGGTGTGGAAAGCCTGGGCATATTGCTGCTAACTGTCATACCAAGTCAACTGAAACTGATCAGAATGACAAGATTGCTTACCGAGCTAAAAGGTATCGAGACAAGTATGTCAAGCTAAAGAACTGGAGCAAGTGGAAGAATGCAACAGGGAATGGTGCACCTCATCAAGCACTTTACTCAGAGGCTTGGATGGATGAGGAGATAAGTGATGTTGAGGAAGAGATTGAGAACAAAGCCTTCATGGCTTTTACTGAAGAAGATTTGAAGAGCTCCTTTGAAAGAGATATCAAAGAAGCTGAGAGGATAAGTGTCCATACTGATTGGGATTCCACTCAGTTGTACAAGGTGAGTTCCTTTCAAACTTATTCAGATAATGAAAAAGAAAAGATTTTTGAGTATATGATTGTCGATCTTAAAACTTTAGTACAGAGAGAAACGCGTTAAAATTAACAATTCTTGAACTTGAAAGGGTAAATAACGAACATTTAGATAAATTAGCAAAATTTAAAGATTTAGAACTAGATTTTTTAAACTTACAAGACATTAACCAAAGATTAGCTAATAAAGCTCATTTACACAAACTAGAAAAAGAAAAATTTGAAAATCAGTGTAAATCTTGGGGAAATGCATCTATTAAACTAAATAAATGTCTAAATCAACAATTTCCAGAAAATGTGAGGGCTGCACTTGGTGTTGATCCTCAGTTAAAAAATAGAAATAATTTTGCTGATTTATTTGAAGAATTTTCTGATATGAACCCTATTCAGTTTGTAAAAGCAAAACCTTTTTGTAAAGTAGGATGTCAAACTGAGTCAGATGATGAGGATAAAATCATTTTTGAAAAACCAATTGGTCCTTCCATCTGCTCTAAGTGCTATACTGAACTACGAGAGCTCAATATTGAATTTCCTGAAAAAGAAATTTTTGATACTGATCTCAAAATTGTGCAGTATGACACTTCTGCTGTTCCTCCATTTGAAGTTTTATTTAACACAACTACTTTTGAGATATATATAAAGAACCTGAGTCTACAGGAAAGAAAACCACTACTACTCAAAATGTTTTATCTAATACTGAGACTACAGGAACAACAAAGTCAACTACTCAAGAATCTAAAGAACCTGTTCAAGTTGTCATTCTAAAACATGATAAAAAGAAAACAACTTCAACAGGATCTTCAAGTGGCAAAAAGAAGAAGTCAAATGATAAAAGGACTTCTCTGCCTAATAAAACTAAGACACCAGAACCATCTCCTTCAAAAACAGTCAAAAATAACATTAAAACTCCATTAAAAAATGACAAAAATAACATTTTAAAATTGTTAGGTCCCACGAACCCCAATATTGTTAATAACATCGGTAAAGACAAGATCATATACGTCATACGATTATTCTTATTATGCACAAACGTATAAAATGTGTTCTTGGTTGCGGAATAACCAAGAAGACTCCACAAAGTGTTACATTTAGAATTGGGTTACCGGTGATCCACACAAACGATCAACCGGGATCCAAAAGGATACTTAACAACTAAAGACTAAACCTCTATTTATAATGTTTAGAGGTTTTACAATTAACCATATTCTATATGTAACTCCCAATTCTAATAAGTGCATAGCATGATTCAAGGATTTGACTAATAAAGTGAATCATGGGAAATAGCTCGGTCCGTGAACTCGGTATCACCTCATACCGACCAACTCGGTATGAGCACATACCGACCAACTCAGTATGAACCGAGTATTACTAAGATTATTTATTAGAGTTAAACTTATATATTCATTTGTTCATCAGATTCACAAAGTAATGGTTTTGACCGGGTTTTCTACGCTAACAATCTCCCCCTATCTGATGATAACAAATGAATATGTTTAACCTAATAAATAATAACGATCTTGTCTTGTATGGTCTTCTTTTTGAGTTCTTTTCATATTCTTTATACACTAAGTACTTCAAGAAAATATATATCACATTAACTTTTCTCCCCCACAATCATTGACTCCTCCTCAAACTGTCCAGTATATTTGAGTTGAAATGAAACATATCCCAAGAATCATTCAACTAGTAGATTTCCTCAGTTTGAAACGATTCAAATGATTGTAAAATAATATGTTACATGTACCCCCCTTGAATAACTTAGCATGAACACTTTAGCTTCAAGAACTTTAGCTTCATATTAAGAGAAAATATATATCGCATTGAGTTTTTCTCCCCCTGAATCATATACTTTCACCTTAAACTGTTCGGTATATTTTATCTTTGACTTGAAACCCCTCCAAAGAATCAATCAACTTATGGATTTCCTCAGTTTAAGATGATTTTATATGATTAAAAAGAGAAAAACATGTGAAATATACTCATTTGTAAAATTCAGCTTTCAGAATTTCGTTTCTCTAATTTTGCAGCAACTTCAAAAAATCATATCTCCATGTAGAATCTTCTGATCATTATGAATTTTTAACACAATATACATATACATGTCTTCAACATCATATCCAAAAATCATAGTGATCCATCGGTTGAAACGATCACAACGGTCTCATACTGACCACTCGGTATGAGACATTCAGTAATCATCAACTTTGAAAATGTGTATCTCTCAGTATACGATTCTTATCAGTCTGAAATTTTGATACCGAGTACATGTATGTGTTATGGATATAATATCCAAAATTTATGAAAATCCAACGGTTACAAAAGACACAATAGCCGTTTTACCAGAGTTGCGCAGAATTAAAAACATACCATAAATATTCATCAATAATCTTCAAAAATATATATCTCTAAATAAACAATTCCTTTTGAAGATCTAAACGGTGGAAACGTTAAACACATTATGGTGAACCTGTTGTCCAAATTTCAAGCTTTTTAGAAGTTTGAAGAAAAAGATTTGATTTTTCTACCATGGCTGCCCAGAAAGTAAGGAATAAAAAGCATAGAATCTGACTTTTTGCGCCATACATATCTCTCTACCAGAAACTCGAATTACAATTCTTAACGGTCAGATTGTGTTTCTGTGTGTTGAGAACCTCCTGTTCAAATTTCACACAGATTCGACCATTAACGAAGGAGATCCGGCGTTTCTTCTACCCGTGCGCAGAATATGACGAAAATTCTGCATTGTTCTTCTTTATGAAAAGACTTAATCTTCAACAATGTTAGGATTATAGGATCATCAAAGTTGTAAATAACTTCAAACTGCTCTGATACCAATTGTTAGGTCCCACGAACCCCAATATTGTTAATAATATCGGTAAAGACAAGATCATATACGTCATACGATTATTCTTATTAAGCACAAACGTATAAAATGTGTTCTTGGTTGCGGAATAACCAAGAAGACTCCACAAAGTGTTACATTTAGAATTGGGTTACCGGTGATCCACACAAATGATCAACCGGGATCCAAAAGGATACTTAACAACTAAAGACTAAACCTCTATTTATAATGTATAGAGGTTTTACAATTAACCCTATTCTATATGTAACTCCCAATTCTAATAAGTGCATAGCATGATTCAAGGATTTGACTAATAAAGTGAATCATGGGAAATAGCTCGGTCCGTGAACTCGGTATCACCTCATACCGACCAACTCGGTATGAGCACATACCGACCAACTCAGTATGAACCGAGTATTACTAAGATTATTTATTAGAGTTAAACTTATATATTCATTTGTTCATCAGATTCACAAAGTAATGGTTTTGACCGGGTTTTCTACCCTAACAAAAATCTATTGGTGATCAAATCAAAGTTTTAAGTCAAAAGTTTGCAAAACTCACTCATACTGATCAACCCAAAGTCAAACAATTTTCTAAAATTCCTTATGAAAATATGTTTAGAAATAGACCTAGAAAATGTTATAGATGTCATCATACTGGACATAAAGGAGATGAATGCTGGACTGATCTCTCAAGTCCTAGGTACTTAGTACCAAAGAAAAGGAGAGAAACTAAGTCAGTATCACCAAAGAAAACCTCAAAGGTTTCTCCTGAAGTAATACTGACCTCTCCAACAAAAGAGATCAAGTCAACCCTCGTTTCTCCTACCAAAGGTCCCATTCAAAAATGGGTTCCTAAAAAGAACTAACTCTTTATTTGTGTCTTGTGCAGGGTGACAGAAAATGGTATGTAGATAGTGGCTGCTCAAGACACATGACTGGCAGTATGGAGTACCTTCTCAACTATACTCCAGAGAAGGGTCCTTCTGTCAATTTTGGAGATGATTCTATAGGGAAAACAAGAGGGTATGGAGTAATAAAGGCAGGCAATATAACTTTTAAAAGAGTTAACTATGTAGAGGGTCTTAAACACAATCTGCTAAGTATCAGTCAGATGTGTGATGATGATAATGAAGCTCGTTTCAGAAAGATTGCAGGAATCATCTACAATGATAAAGGGCAATCTGTCTGAAATAGACCCCACTATTCGAGTTTGGCTGCTGTCTAAAGTCAAACCAGAACTACATTGGTTATGGCACAAGAAGCTCTCTCACATAAATTTCAGAAATATAAATGAGCTCAGTATCAAGAAACTGGTGAGAGGGCTGCCCACTATTACTTATTCAAAAGATAAGTTATGCTCATCATGTGAAATGGGCAAGCAGAAAAAGAGTTCATTCAAGTCAAAGGTTAATCATTCCATTAATGAACCTCTTACAATGATACATATGGATCTTTTTGGTCCCATCAGCACAACATCTTTGGCCAAAAAGATCTATACTTTAGTCCTGGTTGATGAATTCTCAAGATACACTTGGGTTATTTTTCTAAAGACTAAAGCAGATGCAAGAACAGAAATCATTGCCTTCATTAAAAGAGAAGAACTTCAAAAAGGCAACAAGGTCAAACAACTAAGAAGTGACCATGGTACTGAGTTTAAGAACTCAGTATTGGCTGATTTCTGTGAAGAAAAAGGAATCGTACAAAACTTCTCTGCAGCCTACACACCACAACAAAATGGTGTTGTAGAACGAAAGAATAGAACCTTGATTGAAGCTGCAAGAACCTTGTTATCCCATGCTGGACAGGCACTGAGCTTCTGGGCAGAAGCTGTCAACTGTGCAAATTTTACTCAGAACAGAGCTACAATAGTCCAGCGACATCAAAAGACTCCTTATGAGTTATATAATGGCAAGGTTCCTAATGTGGAATACTTCCACATCTTTGGAAGTAAATGTTTGTTAGGTCACAACAACCCTGGTTTGATAGATAATTGTTATGATTAATAATTTACTTAAGACAATTAAGGTGATTAACACAGTAATTTAGTCAAACGTATATTATTCCACATAGTGTGGCTTGTAGCGGAAATACAAGACCACTTGAACAATTACAAAGATGGATAGGTGAACGTGTAAATTGGTAAGTACTCATTTGCAAGATGATCTCTATTTATAATGTTATAGAGATCTTACATAATGAGCAAAGGTGTAACCGAAGGACTAAGTAAATGAAATGACTAAAATCAAGGGATTTGATCTTAGTCCGTTACTATACTGACTGTGACTCAGTCCTTCTACCCGGTATTGGTTTTCCAATACCGAGTGCTGATACTGAGTGGCCAGTATTGGCCAAACTCAGTATCACTCCTAACTTAGCTATTTTAAACTACATTTTAATCTAAGCTATTCTGGATTCTTTTGTTATCCTAAGATTCATAAAGAGGTAAGGCTTTTTGCCTTAACAATGTTTCGTACTCAGTACTAAACAAAATCTCAACAAATTTGCTCCCAAAGCAAATGATAACAAAACAATTACAAAGAGATATTAAACAAAGTAAACTTCAGGCTGCAAAGTCTTCTTCTTTATTCTTTGTTGATCGATTCAAACTCGTAGAAGACTTCTTTCTTCACATGGATGAACTCTTCTCTTTTCTTCAGTTCATCTTGCCTGTTGTTCAGTACAGCAACTATCTTCTTTCTAAACCAATAATCTTCTCTCTTGGTTATCATCCATTTTAGACCCACCAAATGGCTTATAGGAGCTGTTGCCAAGTCTGCTTCAGTAATGAAGCACTCTCTGTCCTCTGAGTCAGTATACATATATCCAGATGTTGGATATATGGTACTCTTTTGATCCTGAAAAATAAGGTTAGGAGGAACAGTGTATTTAGGGAACACTCTGAATGTATTCAGGCACTCTGGTTTGTTGTTTTTCACAGCCTCAGTCATCACACTGAGTGCCCTATAATCTGCTGCATAAAGAATGCTTTGTTCATAGCATACAGCAGATACAGCCCAGATTTCATCCATCATCACTTGGGCTTCAGAAGACCTGGATTTCAACTCCTTAATCAGTCTAGCAATTTTAATCCAGTCTTGTAGTCCCATATTCTGAATGTCATGAAGAAAGATCTTCATTGGAGGATTGACTGGCCCAGTGCATGTTGCAGTAATGCATCTGTCAACAATTTTAACTTTAATTTTGTTGACAAACTTATTCAGCCAGTATATGTTCTTCACATTTTGAAAAACTCTGTTCCTCAGCATGTTCATCCTGTTTTCCCTATATCTGAATCTTTGAGCAACAATGTTCCAATATTGTTGGAGAACATCATCACCTATTCTTCTGACAGTATGAGGCTTCCATGAATCATCTGCCTCAGTATCAGTTTCAGGATCTTCTTCCTTGACAGGGAAATATCTTTGAGCTTCAACCTCATCGTCAGTGTATTGAACAGATCTTCTGGGTCTAATAGTCAGTGGAGCTGGATCTGTTTCTTCACTTGATTCTGAGGACATAACCACATTTGTCATTCTTCTGGTTACTGGTCTTCTAGCAATTCTAGAAGGTCCTTCAGCTTGAGGTGAGATAGGTTTTCTTGTATGCTCTTCATCATCTGAGAATGATGATGAGGAGGTTTCTTTATTTGCTTCATCCAGTGCAAAGTTTAAAAAATCTTCTGATGCCACTGGATGTTCTTCATCTTCATCATCAGCAATAGGCCACACAAAAGGCGTATACACAATAATCTGCAAGTTGTTTTGCTCAGTAGCAACTTGCTGAGGTTGGTCAGTATCAGTCTCCTCCTGAGCAGATGGCTCAGATGGTTCTTCTTCAAGTTGTTCCAAGATTGACCTTCCTCTTTGTCTGTTTCTTTCATATCTAAACCGAAGAGGTTCAGTATGAGGTGTTTGCTGATGTTGTTGTTGTTGTTGTGGAGGTTGATCTTCATTTAGTTTTCTTCTTTTCTCCCCCTGAGCAGATGGCTCAGGTTGATCAACCTTTTGATCTCTTTGTCTTTTCTCCCCCTTATTTTATCATTGGATGGGGAGTAATAGGTTCAGTATCACCACCCATGTCCCCCTGTTGATCTTCAGGACTTGGGGAGATCATAGGTTCAGTGTCAGCCTCCCTTGCACTTTGAGTATGTGCAGGAGATGGTGATCTTCGAGGCTCAGTGGCAGGACCTTCTTCATCATTATTGCCTCCAGTGGAAGTTGGTGGAGGTGGTGGAGGCTGTTTTTGTTGCTGTAGGAGTGCCACTGATTGCTTCAAGGAGTCAATCTCAGTACTCATTGCATCCATCCTGGCCAGAATGTTATTCTGAGTAGTCTGAATGGCCAAGATTTGATTCAGAATAGTTTGTAAAGCTCCATGTACTTCCTGAGACTGAGTCGCTTGTGCTCTTTGACCCTGCACAGATGGTGCTAAAGAAACAAAAACATAAAACTGGTTAGTAAGAAAAGTTTATCAAATAGAATTGTGGTATTGATTAACTCTATAATCATATAAACAGAATTTGGAAGTCTATATTTCATCTGGTTCATGATGAAATATTGTTGACTAGTGCAAAGCATGTGTAAGAAGTGTTTTAGTAAAAGTGAGTGTGAGATTTGAAGTAGCTCAGTGTAGGATAAGTCACATTTACTAAAAGGTTTGGTTGGGAAATTCGAAGCCTGGGATATGCTTCTTGTGATTTTCAACAATGTTATTAGAGTGATAACAGTAATGTGGCTTTGACCCATGGAAAATTTTGGCTAATGTGGCTGAAAGGGTTTTTGATCATTTCTTGAACAATGTTATCGAACTCAAAATAAGTTGGACATTATTCAAGCAGCACCGGTGGGTGTCAGTGTGACATCAACCACTATTGTCCCTTTAAATGGTGGAACAACTGTAGACTGACAATGATCTTTTGAAAAGCTCAGTATATGAATTTTGCATAGCAGCAGTGGGCTTACTATGTTGGCCATAAGAGTATATATTTGAAAGTTCGATTAAGACTGTGGTCAGTATTGAGTTGGTACTGGCCAATACATAGTCTCTATGGGGGAAAATATATATATATATATATATATATATATATATATATATATATATATAAGTTTAAGGATTTTTAGAAATTCATACCTGAGACTTTATCTGATTCTCTTCTGGCATCATGAGAGGTCGGTGCTAGATCATTTGGATTGTGATTTGAGGCACCAGCACCTTCATGAGGGTCTTCTCTGCCGACAGCTGCACCTTCCAGTGTATGATGCTCAAACTAAAGTTCTACATCAAGAGGATCATGGGGTTCCTCAATATGTTGAGCTGTTGGTTCAGGTTCAGGACCTGGAAGGTCAGCATTGGCTGCAGCAGCACTTTGTGCTTGAAAAGATGCAGTAAGAGATGGTGCATTTCCAGGTTGCATCTCTTCTGATGAGAGGTTTCCCATAATAACGGGGGAAAGATTTCTTCTTCTTCTTCTGTGGATAACCAGTGGTGTGTCTTCTGAGGTCTCAGTATCAGAAGCGGTTTCAATATGAGGAGCATCAGGATTCTGTGCTGGTGGTGATGATACTGCTGCTGGTTGAGCTTCCACCATCTCAGTATCTTGATCATCGTTTCCACCATTACCACTGTCATCATCAGTATCATCATTTTCTGATTCAGTATCAGAAGATTATGCATCATTAATATGTGCCTGGACTATAGCCCACATAGAGTGACTCATTACAGGCTCTCCTTCTCTTGGCCTGTAAAAGAAAATCTTCTCATGAAGAGGAGGAAGATCCACTCTTGGGCTGTTGAAATCATCATATATATGTGCAGGCATCTCATTCTGAAAAATGAGGGAAAGAAATCTGCAGAAAGGAACATTTAATTCTCTGATTTTAGCCCGAATTAGAGAGGCTAATTCTTCAAAAATTAGTCGAGCATAGTCAATGTCCCTTCCATGGTACATGGCGTGAACCATCTGCATACCAAAATCGTTGATTTGGTCCAAGGCTCCAGTCTTGTGAGTCATACACCGAATGATTGTAGAGATCAGTATACCCCACATTGGACCAAATTCATTTCTTTTAATGATCCTCGTAGTACCTCTGCGTCCAATAAGTGGTAACACTGATCTAGTCTCTAATCGGTCAACGAATGGCTCATATTGAGCTTGAGCAGGAAGACCCAGAGCTTCCCGAATTATGGCTGTGGAGACGAACGTCCTTCTTTGTTCGCGAATAACCCAACCACTAATCATGTCTGGTGAGTCAATTTTAGCAGAGTACCAGAATTCACAGAGCATTTCTGGGTAAATGGCTCTAGGAGATCGAGTCAATGCTTGAGTGATTGGGCAGTGCTTCAGAAATGTAACCATTTGTGTGAATTCGGGGCACGCCCAAGCTTGAGGAATATTGAAATTTGCTGTGATGTTGTTCCTCGCAAATTTTGGTACTTCATCGTTTCTAAACTGTGTTGCCGGTGCAGCCTCCGGTGCGAAGAATCTGTAATTTGCCATCTGCGATTTTGATTTAAGAAGTTTGCTTGCAAAGAGAAATCGAAATCGTTAATCGCAGAGAGAATCGTAAATGAAAGTAAGAAATAACTGAGGAAAGAAAATGTTAAAGAAAGAGAAAACAGTTATTTATACATAATCTAAAGATATTTACGGTATTGGGAAGTTAAACCGGCTGATTTGACAGCCTTATCATGTATCAACGGTAACTTTCCTATTTAGAAAGGTTACCGTTGGGGAGTTTAGGGATTAAAAGTCAGTTGTATCACTCCAGGATTCCAATACCGAGTAAAAAAAATTAATTATTATAAAAAAATTTTAAAAACTTAGAAAAACATTTAATTTAAACTATAAATTAATAAAAAATTAAAATTTATAAAACTTGATAAATCAGACGAGTGATACTGAGTTAGCCAGTATTGAAAGTAATACTGATCAGTCGGTATCAGAAAAATTTAAGTAAATTTAAGGATTCAGCATACCCAATGGTCCTAGTAAGTACATAAACCTTTCCTCAGAGAGAGGTTTAGTAAACACATCGGCCAATTGATCATCTGTAGGAACGAAATCTACCTCAACCTTACCCTTTTCCACATTATCTCGAATAAAGTGGTGTCTGATATCAATGTGCTTAGTTCTGGAGTGATGGACTGGGTTTTCAGTGATAGCAATAGCACTCTTGTTATCACAATGTATAGGTGTCTTCTGAAAATTAAACCCATAGTCCATTAGTTGATACTGCATCCACAAGAGTTGAACACAGCAACTTCCTGCAACAACATATTCTGCTTCTGCAGTAGAAGTTGCTACTGAATTTTGTTTCTTGGATGACCAGCCAACTAGTCTGCCACCGAGGAACTGACATCCTCCACTTGTACTCTTCCTGTCCAACCGACAACCTGCAAAATCTGCATCTGTATACCCTTCAAGGTCAAAGTTTGAGTCTTTGGGATACCAAAGACCCATGTTAGGAGTACCTGAAAGATATCTAAAGATCCGCTTAACAGCTTTCATATGTGATTCTTTAGTATCAGCCTGATACCGAGCACACAAACAAGTTGCAAACATGATATCAGGCCTGCTAGCTGTTAAGTAAAGTAGAGATCCAATCATACCTCGGTATGTGGATTGACATACTGGTTTACCAGTTTCATCTTTACTTATTTTATCCTAAGTACCCATAGGAGTGTGCATGGATGATAAATTTTCAAATTTATATTTCTTTAGCATGTCATGCACATACTTACTTTGATTTATGAAAGTGCCATCAGGCTTTTGTTCAACTTGTAAACCAAGGAAGTAAGTAAGTTCTCCCATCATACTCATCTGATACTGAGATGACATTATCTTAGCAAACCAGTCACACATTGACTTGTCAGTGGAGCCAAAGATAATATCATCCACATATGTAAATGAGTAAAATATCAGAACCTTTTCTTTTTGAAAATAATGTTTTGTCAATTTTACCTCTTATAAACTTATTTTCAATTAGGTACTCAGACAGGGTATCATACCAGGCTCTGGGAGCTTGTTTGAGCCCATATAGAGCTTTATCAAGCTTGAAAACGTAATTAGGAAATTTAGGGTCAACAAAACCTGGTGGTTGTTTCACATAAACTTCCTCCTGTAGTTTTCCATTAAGAAATGCACTTTTGACATCCATCTGATAAACTTTGAAATTCTTGAAAGCTGCATATGCAAGATACAACCTAATAGCTTCAATTCTTGCAACTGGTGCAAAAGTTTCATCATAGTCAATGCCTTCTTCTTTCCTGTAACCCTGAGCAACCAGTCTAGCTTTGTTTCTGATGACAACACCATCCTTGTCCATTTTGTTTCTGAACACCCACTTAGTACCAATAATAGTTTTACCAGCAGGAGGTGGTACTAAGTTCCAAACTTTATTTCTTTCAAACTCTGTCAGTTCTTTTTGCATAGCTTCTACCCAGTCTTCATCTAATAACGCTTCATCAGCTTTCTTTGGTTCCATGGTAGATAAGAAACTTGAGAAGAAACAGAAGTTTGCAGTTGCTTGGGGTTCAAATTCTAACTTTCTTCTTGTTTGGACACCTTGTTCAATGGGGCCAATAATATTTGCATGAGGATGATCTCTGTGTTCCCTTAGATTATTTCCTAAGGAAACATTTGAAGCAAGATCAACAGTATCTTATAGTGGTGATGGATTGTCTGCCTGATACTGAGTTGAAACTTGTTCAGTATCAGACACTACTGGTTGTCGTTCTTCTGAATTTTGTAGATTGGATGTTGATTCTTGAGAAGTACTGGAAGATTCACCTTCCTCATAAGTGGAGTTGTTCAGATCAAGAATTGGGAACTCAGTATTGGGGTTCTCAGTAATGGGAACCTCAGAATTTGATATATTGAAGTGAGACTGAGGTGATTCTTGATCAGTATCACTCATACTATGATCAACATAATATGGGTGAGACTTGGGTTGTTCAGCAATAGAATTTTCTGGATTGCATAGAATTTCTATGCCACTGATGTCTTCGGTTGCTGAAATAGAATGCTCATTCAGATTTTCATCAAATGTAACATGAATAGATTCTACAATCATCTTGGTGGAGATGACATACACTCTGAAGGCTTTAGAGTGTGGAGAATAGCCCATGAACACACCTTCATCTGCTTTGGGAGCAAATTTGTTGAGGTTTTGTTTAGTACTGAGTACAAAACATTTACTCCCAAATATGTGGAAGTATTCCACATTAGAAATCTTGCCATTATATAACTCATAAGGAGTCTTTTGATGACGTTGGACTATTGTAGCTCTGTTTTGAGTAAAATTCGCACAATTTACAGCCTCTGCCCAGAAGCTCAGTGCCAGTCCAGCATGGCATAACAAAGTTCTTGCAGCCTCAATCAAAGTTCTATTCTTTCGTTCTACAACAACATTTTGTTGTGGTGTGTAGGCTGCAGAGAAGTTTTGTATTATTTCTTTTTCTTCACAGAAATCAGCCAATACCGAGTTCTTAAACTCAGTACCATGGTCACTTCTAAGTTGTTTGACCTTGTTGCCTTTTTGAAGTTCTTCTCTTTTAATAAAGGCAATGATTTCTGTTGTTGCATCAGCTTTAGTCTTGAGAAAAATAACCCAAGTGTATCTTGAGAATTCATCAACCAAGACTAATGTATAGATCTTTTTGGCCAAAGATGGTGTGCTGATGGGACCAAAAAGATCCATATGAATCATTGTAAGAGGTTCATTTATGGAGTGATTAACCTTTGATTTAAATGAACTCTTCTTCTACTTGCCCATTTCACATGCTGAGCATAACTTATCTTTTGAATAAGTAATAGTGGGCAGCCCTCTCACCAGTTTCTTGATACTGAGCTCATTAATATTTCGGAAATTTATGTGAGAGAGCTTCTTGTGCCATAACCAATGTAATTCTGGTTTGACTTTAGACAGCAGGCAAACTCGAATAGTGGGGTCTATTTCAGACAGATTGACCACATAGACATCCTTTTCTCTTCTAGCAACGAGTATAGGTTGCCCTTTATCATTGTATATGATTCCTGCAATCTTTCTGAACCTAGCTTCATTATCATCATCACACATCTGGCTGATACTGAGCAGATTGTGTTTAAGACCCTCCACATAGGCAACTCTTTTAAAAGTTATATTGCCTGCCTTTATTACTCCATACCCTCTTATTTTCCCTATGGAATCATCTCCAAACTTGACAGAAGGACCCTTCTATGGAGTATAGTTTAGAAGGTGCTCCATACTGCCAGCCATGTGTCTTGAGCAGCCACTATCTAGATACCATTTTCTGTCACCCTGCACAAGACACAAATAATAAGTTAGTTCTTTTTAGGAACCCATTTTTGAATGGGACCTTTGGTAGGAGAAACAGGGTTTGACTTGATCTCTTTTGTGGGAGAGGTCTGTTTCGAAACATATTTTCATAAGGAACTTTTGAAAATTGTTTAACTGTTTGTTGATCAGTATTAGTGAATTTTGCAAACTTTTGACTCAGAATTTTGATCTGATCACCAATAGATTTTAAAATGTTATTTTTGTCATTTTTTAATGGAGTTTTAATTTTATTTTTGACTGATTTTGAAGGAGATGATTCTGGTGTCTTAATTTTATTTTGCATAGAAGTCTTTTTATCAGTTGACTTCTTGTTTGTGACACTTGAAGATCCTGTTGAAGTTGTTTTCTTTTTATCATGTTTTAGAATGTCAACTTGAACAGGTTCTTTAGATTCTTGAGTAGTTGACTTTGCTGTTCCTGTGGATTCAGTATTAGTTAAAACAGTTTGAGTAGCAGTAAGTTTCTTTTCTGTATTCTCAGGTTCTTTATATATCTCAAACGTAGTTGTGTTAAATAAAACTTCAAATGGAGGAACAGCAGAAGTGTCATACTGTACTATTTCGAGGTCAGTATCAAAAATTTCTTTTTCAGGAAATTCAATACTGAGCTCTTGTAGTTCAGTATAGCACTTAGAACAGATGGAAGGACCAATTGGTTTTTCAAAAGTGATTTTATCCTCATCATCTGATTCAGTTTGACATCCTACTTCACAAAAAATTTTGCTTTTACAAACTGAATAGGGTTCATATTCGAAAACTCTTCAAATAAATCAGCAAAATTATTTCTATTTTTTAATTGAGGATCAACACCAAGTGCAGCCCTTACATTTTCTGGAAATTGTTGATTTAGACATTTATTTAGTTTAATAGATGCATTTCCCCAAGATTTACACTGTTTTTCAAATTTTTCTTTTTCCAGTTTGTGTAAATGAGCTTTATCAGCTAATCTTTGGTTAATGTCTTGTAAGTTTAAAAAATATAATTCTAAATCTTTAAATTTTCCTAATTTATCTAAATGTTCGTTATTTACTCTTTCAAGTTCATGAATTGTTAATTTTAATGCCTTTTCTCTCTGTACTAAAGTTTTAAGATCAACAATCATATACTCTAAAATCTTTTCTTTTTCATTATCTGAATAAGTTTGAAAGGAACTCACCTTGTACAACTGAGTGGAATCCCAATCAGTATGGATACTCATTCTCTAAGCTTCTTTGATATCTCTCTCAAAGGAGCTCTTCAAATCTTCTTAAGTAAAAGCCATAAAGGCTTTGTTCTCAATTTCTTCCTCATCATCACTTATTTCCTCATCCATCCAAGCCTCTGAGTAAAGTGCTTGATGAGGTGCACCATTCCTTGCTGCATTCTTCCCCTTGCTCCAGTTCTTTTGTTTGACATACTTGTCTCGATACCTTTTAGCTCGGTATGCAATCTTGTCATTCTGATCAGTTTCAGTTGACTTGGTATGACAATTCGTAGCAATATGCCCAGGCTTTCCACACCTATAGCAAAGACCTGATCTTGGGTCAGTATTGGAAGAGCTAACACCAAGCCTCTTCTTTTTCAACTGATCCAGCTTCATGGACATAAGAGCCATTTGTGTTTCAAGCTCTTCTGCCTCAGCATCAGCAAGATCAACTTCTGGTTCTTCAGCTTCAGTTACAGTATATGCCTGTTGCACAACTAGAGCCATACCAGTGGAAGACTTGTCAGTTTTCTTCCAGTTGATCAGTCTTGCAGCATTATTCTCTTCATGATTCAACATTAATCCATACAAAGTTTGAAGAGTGTATGACTCAATGTTGTTAGCAGCATTGACAAAATTTGTCATGTCAAGAAACTGTTGAGGAAGACTCTCCTACACATATTAAATCATGGACAACAGTATTAAACCTGTTGTAGAGAGTAGTGAT
This sequence comes from Calendula officinalis, assembly GCA_963853835.1. NCBI lineage: Eukaryota > Viridiplantae > Streptophyta > Magnoliopsida > Asterales > Asteraceae > Calendula > Calendula officinalis. The sequence goes on from OY970828.1 coordinate 66,242,042, forward strand.
GTCTTCATTTGGACTAGAGAAGAAGTTTTCATACTTCCTTCTCATATTGCTTTTCCTCTGCAACTTCACCTTGGGTGTGCCTTCATAAGTGATTGATAGACTATCCCACATAGCCTTTGCTGTTGGCAATTTCATAATTGCATTAAGTATTTCTTTGGTAACAGCATTACCAATCACTCCCTTAGCTCTTGAGTCTAGACTAAATAACTGACGGTCAGTATCAGTCCAGGTGTGTTTCAGTTTTGGAACTGTTCTTGTGCTCTCAGGAGCATCATCAGTAGCAGCAACGGGTTCCACAGTTTGTGGGATGATAGGACCATCATTTAGCACAGTAAGCATCTCATGATGAATGGATTCAAGATACCACTGAGCCTTAAGCTTCCATTGGTGAAAGTCTTTTCCATCAAAGATGGGCACTCCCTTCCCAGACATGACTGGGGCAACGATTGTAGACATTTTGGATTTTTGAGTATTGGAAGGATAAGTATAAGGAATGGCTGCCAGGGTTAAAAGATCAACTAAATAAAAAATAATTTAGCCTGCTCTGATACCAGTTGTTAGGTCACAACAACCCTGGTTTGATAGATAATTGTTATGATTAATAATTTACTTAAGACAATTAAGGTGATTAACACAGTAATTTAGTCAAACGTATATTATTCCACAAAGTGTGGCTTGTAGCGGAAATACAAGACCACTTGAACAATTACAAAGATGGATAGGTGAACGTGTAAATTGGTAAGTACTCATTTGCAAGATGATCTCTATTTATAATGTTATAGAGATCTTACATAATGGGCAAAGAGTAACCGAAGGACTAAGTAAATGAAATGACTAAAATCAAGTGATTTGATCTTAGTCCGTGACTATACTGACTGTGACTCAGTCCTTCTACCCGGTATTGGTTTTCCAATACCGAGTGCTGATACTGAGTGGCCAGTATTGGCCAAACTCAGTATCACTCCTAACTTAGCTATTTTAAACTACATTTTAATCTAAGCTATTTTAAACTACAGTTTGAGTAGCAGTAAGTTTCTTTTCTGTATTCTCAGGTTCTTTATATATCTCAAACGTAGTTGTGTTAAACAAAATCTCAACAAATTTGCTCCCAAAGCAAATGAAGGTGTGTTCATGGGCTACTCTCCACTCTCTAAAGCCTTCAGAGTGTATGTCATCTCCACCAAGATGATCGTAGAATCTATTCATGTTACATTTGATGAAAGTCAGAATGAGCATTCTACCTCAGCAACAGAAGACATCAGTGGCATAGAAATTCTATGCAATCCAGAAAACTCTATTGCTGAACAGCCCAAGTCTCACCCATACTATGTTGATCATGGTATGAGTGATACTGATCAAGAAATAACTCAGTCTAACTCAACTGAATCAAATTCTGAGGTTCCCTTAACTGAGAACCCCAATATTAAGTTCCCAATTCTTGATCTGAACAACTCCACGTATGAGGAAGGTGAATCTTCCAACACTGCTCAAGAATCCACATCACATCTGCAAAATTCAGAAGAACAGCAACTAGTATTGTCTGATACTGACCAGGATCCAACTCAGTATCAGGCAGACAACACATCAACTCAACAAGTTATTGTTGACCTTGTTTCGAATGCTCCCTTAGGAAACAATCTAAGGGAACACAAAGATCATCCTCATTCTAATGTTATTTGTCCGATTGAACAACGTGTCCAAACAAGAAGAAGGTTAGAGTTTGAACCCCAAGCAACTGCAAACTTTTGTTTCTTCTCAAGCTTCTTATCTACCATGGAACCAAAGAAAGCTGATGAAGCTTTATTAGATGAAGACTGGGTAGAAGCTATGCAAGAAGAACTGACAGAGTTTGAAAGAAATAAAGTTTGGATCTTAGTACCACCTCCTGCTGGCAAAACTATTATTGGTACTAAGTGGGTGTTCAGAAACAAGATGGACAAGGATGGTGTTGTCATCAGAAATAAAGCAAGACTGGTAGCTCAGGGTTACAGGCAAGAAGAAGGCATTGACTATGATGAAACTTTTGCCCAGTTGCAAGAATTAAAGCTATTAGGTTGTATCTTGCATATGCAGCCCTCAAGAATTTCAAAGTTTATCAGACGGATTTCAAGAGTGCTTTTCTTAATGGAAAACTACAGGAGGAAGTTTATGTCAAACAACCACCAGGTTTTGTTGATCCTAATTTTCCTAATTATGTTTTTAAGCTTAATAAAGCTCTATATGGGCTCAAACAAGCTCCTAGAGCCTGGTATGATACCCTGTCTGAGTACTTAATTGAAAATAATGTCATCTCAGTATCAGATGAGTATGATGGGAGAACTTACTTACTTTCTTGGTTTACAAGTTGAACAAAAGCCTGATGGCACTTTCATAAATCAAAGTAAGTATGTGCATGACATGCTCAAGAAATATAAATTTGAAAATTTATCTTCCCTGCACACTCCTATGGGTACTCAGGATAAAATAAGTAAAGATGAAATTGGTAAACCAGTATGTCAATCCACATACCGAGGGATAATTGGTTCTTTACTCTACTTAATAGCTAGCAGGCCTGATATCATGTTTGCAACTTGTTTGTGTGCTCGGTATCAGGCTGATCCTAAAGAATCACATATGAAAGTTGTTAAGCGCATTTTTAGATATCTTTCAGGTACTCCTAACATGGGTCTTTGGTATCCCAAAGATTCAAACTTTGACCTTGAGGGGTATACAGATGCAGATTTTGCAGGTTGTAGGTTGGACAGAAAGAGTACAAGTGGAGGATGTCAATTCCTCGGTGGCAGACTAGTTGGCTGGTCATCCAAGAAACAGAACTCAGTAGCAACTTCTACTGCAGAAGCAGAATATGTTGCTGCAGGAAGTTGCTGTGCTCAACTCTTGTGGATGCAGTATCAACTAATGGAGTATGGGTTCAATTTCCAGAAGACACCAATACATTGTGATAACAAGAGTGCTATTGCTATCACTGAAAACCCAGTCCATCACTCCAGAACAAAGCACATTGATATCAGACACCACTTTATTCGAGATAATGTGGAAAAGGGTAAGGTTGAGGTAGATTTCGTTCCTACAGATGATCAATTGGCCGATGTGTTTACTAAACCTCTCTCTGAGGAAAGGTTTATGTACTTACTAGGACAATTGGGTATGCTGAATCCTTAACTTTCCTTAAATTTTTCTGATACTGACTGATCAGTATTACTTTCAATACTGACCATCTCAGTATCACTCGTCTGATTTATCAAATTTTATAAATTTTATTTTTTTTTTAATTTATAGTTTAAATTAATTGTTTTTGTATTTTTTTTTAATTTTTTTTAATTTAATTTTTTTTAACTCGGTATTGGAGTCCTGGACTGATAAAACTGACTTTTAATCCTTATACTCCCCAACGGTAACCTTTCTTAATAAGAAAGTTACCGTTGACACAGGATAAGGTTGTCAAATCAGCCGGTTTTACTTCCCAATACCGTAATTATCTCTAAATTAAGAATAAATAACCGTTTTTTTTTCTGTTTCTTTAAAATTTTTTCAACAGTTATTTCTTACTTTCTATTTCGATTCTCTCTGCGATTAACGATTTCACTATTTCTTTGCAAGCAAATTTCTCAAAATCAAAATCGTAGATGGCTAATTACAGATTCTTCGCACCGGAGGCTGCACCGGCAACTCAGTTTCGGAACGACGAAGTGCCCAAATTTGCGAGGAACAACATTACAGCAAACTTTAACATTCCTCCGGCTTGGGCATGCCCTGAATTTACTCACATGATCAAATATCTGAAGCATTGTCCAATTACTCAAGCACTGATTCTTTCTCCTCGTGCAATCTATCCGGAAATGCTATGTGAATTCCGGTACTCGGCTAAACTTGACTCTCCAGACATGATTACCGGTTGGATTATTCGAGAACAAAGCAGAGCCTTTGTGTCCACTGCAATAATTCGTGAATCACTGAGGCTTCCCGCTCACGCTCAGTATGAGCCCTTTGTTGACCGAACAGAGGCTCGCTCAGTGTTACCATTAATTGGACGCAGAGGTACCACGAGCATAATTAAACGGAATGAATTTGGTCCAATGTGGGTCTCTTAATTTTCACACTTATTAGGTGTATGACCCACAAAACAAGGGCATTGGAACAAATAAATGAATTTGGGATGCAGATTGTTCATGCCATGTAGCATGGTCGAGACATTGATTATGCTAGACTGATCTTCAATGAAATAGCTTCTCTGATTCGGGTTCCAATCAGAGAACTCAATGTCCCTTTCTGCAGATTTCTTTCCCTTATTTTTCAGAATGGGATGCCTGCTCATATCTATGATGAGTTCAATAGTCCAAGAGTGGGCCTTCCTCCTCTTCATGAGAAGATTTATTTTTACAGGCCAAGAGAAGGAGAGCCTGTACTGAGTCACTCTATGTGGGCTATCGTCCAGGCACACATCAATGATGCACAAAACTCTGACACTTAATCAGAAAATGATGATACTTATGATGACAATGGTAATGGTGGAAATGATGATCAAGATACTGAGATGGTGGAAGCTCAACCAGCAGCAGTACAAGAACCAACACATATTTCTCCACCTGCACAGGATCCTGATGCTCCTCATATTGAAACAGCTTCTGATACTGAGCCCTCAGAAGATACACCACTGGTCATCCATAGAAGGAGAAGAAACCTTTCCCCCGTTCTTATGGGAAACTTATCCTCAGAAGAGATGCACCCTGGCAATGTTCCTTCATTAACCGCATCTCTTCAAGCACAAAGCTTCGTTGCAGCCAATGTTGACCTTCCAGGTCCTGAACCAGAACCAACTGCTCAACATATTAAGGAACCCCATGATCCTCTCGATGTAAACCTTCAGTATGAGCAGCATACACTGGAAGGTGCAACTGCCAGACGAGAAGAGGTTCCTGAAGGTGCTGGTGCCTCAAATCAGCATACAGAAGATCCAGCACCGACCTCAAATGATGCAAGAAGAGAATCCGACAAAGTCTCAGGTATGAATTTCTAAAAAGCTCTAATCTTTTATATATATATAAACTTTTCCCAAATAGAGACTATGTATTGGCCAGTACCAACTCAATACTGACCACAGTCTCAAACGAACTTTCAAACATATCCACTTATGGCCAACATAGTTAGCCCACTGCTGCTATGCAAAATTCATACACTGAGCACCTCAATGATCATTGTCAGTCTACAGTTGTCTCAACATTTAAAGAGACAATGGTGGTTCATGTCACACTGACACCCACTAGTGCTGCTTGAATTATGTCCAAATTATTTTTGAGTTGGGTCCCATAATTCAAGAAATGATCACAAACCTGTTAAGCCACATTAGCCAAACTTTTCCATGGGTTTAGCCACATTTCTGTTATCACTCTGATACCGAGTGATATACATTGAAAATACTTAGAAGCACATCCCAGGCTTCGATTTCCCAAACCAAACCTTTTTAGTAAATGTGACCTATCCTATACTGAGCTACTTCAAATTTCACACTCACCTTTACTAAAATTTTCTTACACATGCTAAGCAAAAGTTCACAATATTTCATCATCAACCAGATGAAATACAGACTTCAAAAAATCTGTTTATTTGATTATAGAGTTAAACAACACCACAATTCTATTTGATAAACTTTTCTTACTAACTAGTTTTATGTTTTTGTTTCTTTAGCACCATCTGTGCAGGGACAAAGGGCACAAGCCACTCAGTCTCAGGAATTACATGGAGCTTTACAAACTATTTTAATCAAATCCTGGCCATACAGACCACTCAGAATAATATTCTGGCCAGGATGGATGTAATGAATACTGAGATTGACACCTTAAAGCAGTCAGTGGCAATCCTATAGCAACAACAAGAGCCTCCACCACCTCCACAAACTCCAACTGGAGAAAATAATGATGAAGCAGGCCCTGATACCGAGCCTCGAAGATCACCCTCTCCTGCAAATATTGAGGGTGCACAGGATGCTGCTACTGAACCTATGCTCTCCCCAACTCCTGAAGATCAACAGAGGGACATAGGTGGTGATACTGAACCAATTCCCTCCTCCTCCAATGATAACAATAAGGGGGGAAAGAGACAAAGAGACCAAGAGGTTGATCAACCTAAGCCATCTGCTCAGGGGGAGAAAAGAAGGAAGTTAAAAGAAGATCAACCTCAATAGCAACAACAACAACAACATCAGCAAACACCTCATACTGAACCACTTAGGTTTAGGTATGAAAGAAGCAGACAAAGGGGACGGTCAGTTTTGGAACAACTTGAAGAAGAACCATATGAGCCATCTGCTCAGGGGGAGACTAAAACTGACCAACCACAGGAAGCTGCTACTGAGGAAAAGAACTTGCAGATTATAGTGTATAGGCCTTTTGTGTGGCCTATTGCTGATGATAAAGATGAAGAACATCCAGTGCCATCAGAAAATTTTCTAAACTTTGCACTGGATGAAGCAAATAAAGAAAGCTCTTCATCACCATTCTCAGATGATGAAGAGCCTCAATGAAAACCAGTCTCTCCTCAAGCTGAAGGACCTTCTAGAATCCCTAGAAGACCAATAACCAGAAGAATGTCAAATGTGGCTATGTCCTCAGAATCAAGTGAAGAATCAGATCCAGCTCCACTGACTTCTAGACCCAGAAGATCACTTCAATATACTGAGGATGAAATTGAAACTCAAAGATATTTTCCTAGTCAAGGAAGAAGATCCTGAAACTGATACTGAGGCAGATGATTCATGGAAGCCTCATGTTGTCAGAAGACAAGGTGATGATGTTCTCCAACAATATTGGAACATTGTTGCTCAAAGATTCAGATATAGAGAAACCAGGATGAATATGCTGAGGAACAGAGCTTTTCTGAATGTGAAGAACATATACTGGCTAAATGATTTTGTCAACAAAATTAAAGTCAAAACTGTTCATAGATGCATTACTGCAACCTGCACTGGGCCAGTCAGTCCTCCAATGAAGATCTTTCTTCATCTTATTCAAAATATGGGACTCCAGGACTGGATTAAAATTGCTAGACTGATAAAGGAGCTGCCATCTAGATCTTCTGAAGCCCAAGTGATGATGGATGAAATCTAGGCTGTATCTGCTATTTGTTATGAAAAGGGCATTCTTTATGCCGCAGATTATAGGGCACTCAGTGTGATGACTGAGGCTGTCAAGAACAACAAACCTGAGTACCTTAATACTTTCAGACTGTTCCCCAAATATATTGTTCCTCCTAATCTTATCTTTCAGGATCAAAAGAGTACCATATATCCAACATCTGGATATATGTATACTGACTCAGAGGACAGAGAGTGCTTCATTACTGAAGCAGACTTGGCAATAGCTCCTATTAGCCATTTGGTGGGTGTAAAATGGATGATAACCAAGAAAGAAGACTCTTGGTTCAGAAAGAAAATAGTTGTTGTGCTAAATAACAGGCAAGATGAACTGAAGAAGAGAGAAGAGTTCATCCATGTGAAGAAATAAGTCTTCTACGAGTTTGAGTCAATCAACAAAGAATAAAGAAGAAGACTTTGCAGCCTGTACTTGTTATTTTTTGATTTCTCTTTGTAATTGTTTTGTTATCATTAGATAGGGGGAGATTGTTAAGGCAAAAAGCCTTACCCCTTTGTGAATCTTAGGATAACAAAATAATCTAGACTAGCTTAGATTAAAAGGTAGATTAAATTAGCTAAGTTAGGAGTGATACTGAGTTTGGCCAATACTGGCCACTCAGTATCAGCACTCAGTATTGGAAAACCAATACTGAGTAGAAGGACTGAGTGATACTCAGTATTGTAACGGACTAAGATCAAATCCCTTAATCTTAGTCATTTTCTTTACTTAGTCCTTCGGTTACTCCTTTGCTCATTATGTAAGATCTCTATAACACTATAAATAGAGATCATCTTGCAAAGGAGTATTCACCAATTTACGTATTCACTTCCATACACTTGTAATTGATCAGTGGTCTTGTTATTCCGCAACAAGCCACACTTAGTGGATTTATACATTGACTATATTCTTGTGTTATCACTCTAATATTTCATTAAGTATAATAATCTATCAATTAACATTACAAACCAGGGTTGTTGTGACCTAACAAGCACCATCTATGCAGGGTAATCAGGCAGTACAGGCTCAAGAAGAACATGTGTCCCTACAAACAATCATGCAGCAAATCTTGGCCATGCAGAACAAAAAGAACATAATTCTAGCCAGGATGGATACTATGAGTGCGAAATTGACTCACTAAAACAGTCAGTAGCACTACTCCAACAACAACATCAGCCTCCACCAACTCCACAGTCTCAACATGGTGGAAACAATGAAAATGACGGTGGGGATGATACTGGGCCAAGGAAATCACCCTCCAATGCTGATCCTAAGGGTGATACTGATGCTGCCACCGAGCCTATGCCCTCCCCAACACATGATGATCAAGAAGGGGACATAGGTGGTGATACTGAACCTCTTCCTTCCCCATCTAATGATAACAAGAAGGGGGAAAATGATTGAAGATCAACCTCTACAGCAACAACAACAACATCAGCAACTCACTCATACTGAACCACTTCGGTTCCAGTATGAGAGAAGAAGACAAAGAGGGAGGTCAGTAACAACTTGAAGAACCATCTGAGCCATCTGCTCAGGGGGAGACTACCACTGATCAATCTAAGCAAATTGATACTGATTCTCCTGCTCAAGAGGAGAAAAACTTACAGATCATTGTCTATAGGCCTTTTGTCTGGCCTATTGCTGATGATGAAGATGAAGAACCAAATCCAGTGCCATCTCAAAACTTCCTTAAATTTGCACTGGATGTGGCTGATCAAGAAAGCTCTTCATCATCATCATCCGATGATGAAGAGCCTCCAAAACAACCACACTCCCCTTATGCTGAAGTGGCTTCTAGGGCTCCTAGATGGCCAATGACAAGAAGAATGACAAGGGTAGTCATGTCTTCTGAATCGAGTGATGAATCTGATCCAGCTCCTTTAATCACTAGACCTAGAAGATTTGTTCATGAAACTGAGGAGGTTTCCAGAATGATTGCTCAAGAGATTGAGGATGAGATTGAGGCACAAAAGTTCTTTCCCATCAAGGAAGAAGATCTAGACACTGATACTGAGGCTAATGTTCCATCAACATCTCACAGAATAAGAAGAAAAGGAGTTGATCTTCTACAACAGTTTTGGAACATAGTGGCTCAAAGAACAAGGTATAGGGAGAACAGAATGGTATGCTGAGGAACAGAACATTCCTCAGTGTGAGGGACATATACTGGCTAAACATTGACATCAACAAAATCAAAGTCAAAACTGTTGATAGGTACATAGTTGCATTCTGCACTAGACCAGTCAGTCCTCCCATGAAGATCTTCCTTCATGATATCCAGAATATGGGATGTTAAGGCAAAAAGCCTTACCCCTTTAGTGTATCTTAGGATAACAAAACAACCTAGACTAGCTTAGATTAAAAGGTAGATTAAATTAGCTAAGTTAATGGTGATACTGAGTTTGGCCAGTATTGGCCGCTCAGTATCAGCACTCAGTATTGGAAGACCAACACTGAGTAGAAGGACTGAGTGATACTCAGTATTGTAACGGACTAAGATCAAATTCCTTGATCTTAGTCATTTCCTTTACTTAGTCCTTTGGTTACTCCTTTGCTCATTATGTAAGATCTCTATAACATTATAAATAGAGATCATCTTGCAAAGGAGTACTTACCAATTTACTTAACACGATAACATCTTTGTAATTGATTAGTGGTATTGCTTTTCCGCAGCATACCATACTTAGTGGAATTACACATTTGACTCTAATACTATGTTTATCACTTTAATTGTCTTACGTATAATTATAACATCAATTATATTAGTAATCCAGGGTTGTTGTGACCTAACAACTGGTATCAGAGCAGGCTAAATTAATTCTTATTTAGTCGATCTATTACCCTGGCAGCCATTCCCTATATTTATCCTTCCAACACTCAAAAATCCAAAATGTCTACAATCATTGCACCGGTTATGTCTGGTAAGGGAGTACCCATCTTTGATGGAAAAGACTTTCACCAATGGAAGCTTAAGGCACAGTGGTATCTTAAATCCATTCATCATGAGATGCTCACTGTGCTAAATGATGGTCCTATCATTCCACAAATTGTGGAACCCGTTGCTGCTACTGATGATGCTCATGAGAGCACAAGAACAGTTCCTAAACTGAAACACACCTGGACTGATACTGACCGTCAGTTATTCAGTCTAGACTCAAGAGAAAAGGGGGTGATTGGTAATGCTGTTACTAAAGAAATACTTAACGCAATTATGAAATTGCCAACAGCAAAGGCTATGTGGGATAGTTTATCAATCACTTATGAAGGCACACCTAAGGTGAAGTTGCAGAGGAAAAGCAACATGAGAAGGAAGTATGAAAACTTCTTCTCTAGTCCAAATGAAGACATCACTACTCTCTACAACAGGTTTAATACTGTTGTCCATGATTTAATCAGTGTAGGCATTGTAAAGGAGGAAGGAGAACTTGTTCAAAAGTTCTTGGATAGTCTCCCTCAACAGTTTCTTGATATGACAAACTCTGTCAATGCTGCCAACAACATTGAGTCATACACTCGTCAAACTTTGTATGGTTTAATATTGAATCATGAGGAGAATAATGCTGCAAGACTGGTCAACTGGAAGAAAACTGACAAGTCTTCCACTGGTATGGCTCTAGTTGAGCAACAGGCATATACTGTAACTGAGCCTGAAGAACCAGAAGTTGATCTTGCTGATGCTGAGGCAGAAGAGCTTGAAACACAAATGGCTCTTATGTCTATGAAGCTGGATCAGTTGAAAAAGAAGAGGCTTGGTGTTAGCTCTTCCAATACTGATCCAAGATCGGGTCTTTGCTACAGGTGTGGAAAGCCTGGGCATATTGCTGCTAACTGTCATACCAAGTCAACTGAAACTGATCAGAATGACAAGATTGCTTACCGAGCTAAAAGGTATAGAGACAGGTATGTCAAGCTTAAGAACTGGAGCAAGGGGAAGAATGCAGCAGGGAGTGGTGCACCTCATCAAGCTCTTTACTCAGAGGCTTGGATGGATGAGGAGTTAAGTGATGATGAGGAAGAGATTGAGAATAAAGCCTTCATGGGTTTTACTGAAGAAGATTTGAAGAGCTCCTTTGAAAGAGATATCAAAGAAGCTGAGAGGATGAGTGTCCATACTGATTGGGATTCCACTCAGTTGTACAAGGTGAGTTCCTTTCAAACTTATTCAGATAATGAAAAAGAAAAGATTTTTGAGTATATGATTGTTGATCTTAAAACTTTAGTACAGAGAGAAAAGGCATTAAAATTAACAATTCATGAACTTGAAAGGGTAAATAACGAACATTTAGATAAATTAGCAAAATATAAAGATTTAGAACTAGATTTTTAAACTTACAAGACGTTAACCAAAGATTAGCTGATAAAGCTCATTTACACAAACTGGAAAAAGAAAAATTTGAAAATCAGTGTAAATCTTGGGGAAATGCATCTATTAAACTAAATAAATGTCTAAATCAACAATTTCCAGAAAATGTGAGGGCTGCACTTGGTGTTGATCCTCAGTTAAAAAATAGAAATAATTTTGCTGATTTATTTGAAGAATTTTCTGATATGAACCCTATTCAGTTTGTTAAAGCAAAAACTTTTTGTGAAATAGGATGTCAAACTGAATCAGATGATGAGGATAAAATCATTTTTGAAAAACCAATTGGTCCTTCCATCTGCTCTAAGTGCTATACTGAAATACAAGAGCTCAGTATTGAAGTTCCTGAAAAAGAAATTTCTGATACCGATCTCCAAATTGTGCAGTATGACACTTCTGCTGTTCCTCCATTTGAAGTTTTATTTAATACAACTACTTTTGAGATATATAAAGAACCTGAGTCTACAGGAAAGAAAATCACTACTACTACTCAAAATGTTTTATCTAATACTGAGTCTACAGGAACAGCAAAGTCAACTACTCAAGAATCTAAAGAACCTGTTCAAGTTGTCATTCTAAAACATGATAAAAAGAAAACAACTTCAGCAGGATTTTTAAGTGTCAAAAACAAGAAGTCAACTAATAAAAAGACTTCTCTGTCAAATAAAATTAAGACACCAGAACCATCTCCTTCAAAATCAGTTCAACATAAAATTAAAACTCCATTAAAAAATGACAAAAATAACATTTTAAAATCTATTGGTGATCAGATCAAAATTCTGAGTCAAAAGTTTGCAAAACTCACTAATACAGATCAACCAACAGTTAAAAAATTTTCAAAAATCCCTTATGAAAATATGTTTCGAAACAGACCTAGAAAATGTTATAGATGTCACTATACTGGACACAAAGGAGATGAATGCTGGACTGATCTCTCAAGTCCTAGGTACTCAGTACCAAAGAAAAGGAGAGAAACTAATTCAGTATCACCAAAGAAAACCTCAAAGGTTTCTCCTGATGTAATACTGACCTCTCCCATAAAAGAGATCAAGTCAACCCCCGTTTCTCCTACCAAAGGTCCCATTCAAAAATGGGTTCCTAAAAAGAACTAACTCATTATTTGTGTCTTGTGCAGGGTGACAGAAAATGGTATCTGGATAGTGGCTGCTCAAGACACATGACTGGCCGTATGGAGTACCTTCTAAACTATACTCCAGAGAAGGGTCCTTCTGTCAAGTTTGGAGATGATTCTATAGGAAAAACAAGAGGGTATGGAGTAATAAAGGCAGGAAATATAACTTTTAAAAGAGTTGCCTATGTGGAGGGTCTTAAACACAATCTGCTCAGTATCAGCCAGATGTGTGATGATGATAAAGAAGCTCGTTTCAGAAAGATTGCAGGAATCATCTACAATGATAAAGGGCAACCTGTACTAGTTGCTAGAAGAGAAAAGGATGTCTATGTGGTCATTCTGTCTGAAATAGACCCCACTATTCGAGTGTGCCTGCTGTCTAAAGTCAAACCAGAACTACATTGGTTATGGCACAAGAAGCTCTCTCACATAAATTTCAGAAATATAAATGAGCTTAGTATCAAGAAACTGGTGAGAGGGCTGCCCACTGTTACTTATTCGAAAGATAAGTTATGCTCAGCATGTGAAATGGGCAAGCAGAAGAAGAGTTCATTCAAGTCAAAGGTTAATCACTCCATAAATGAACCTCTTACAATGATACATATGGATCTTTTTGGTCCCATCAGCACACCATCTTTGGCCAAAAAGATCTATACATTAGTCCTGGTTAATGAATTCTCAAGATACACTTGGGTTATTTTTCTCAAGACTAAAGCTGATGCAACAACAGAAATCATTGCCTTCATTAAAAGAGAAGAACTTCAAAAAGGCAACAAGGTCAAACAACTAAGAAGTGACCATGGTACTGAGTTCAAGAACTCAGTATTGGCTAATTTCTGTGAAGAAAAAGGAATCATACAAAACTTTTCTGCAGCCTACACAGCACAACAAAATGGTGTTGTAGAACGAAAAAATAGAACCTTGATTGAAGCTGCAAGAACTCTGTTATGCCATGCTGGACTGGCACTGAGCTTCTGGGCAGAAGCGGTCAACTGTGCGAATTTTACTCAGAACAGAGCTACAATAGTCCAGCGTCATCAATAGACTCCTTATGAGTTATATAATGGCAAGATTCCTAATGTGGAATACTTCCACATCTTTGGGAGTAAATGTTTTGTACTTAGTACTAAACAAAATCTCGACAAATTTGCTCCCAATGCAAATGAAGGTGTGTTCATGGGCTATTCTCCACACTCTAAAGCCTTCAGAGTGTATGTCATCTCCACCAAGATGATTGTAGAATCTATTCATGTTACATTTGATGAAAATCTGAATGAGCATTCTACCTCAGCAACAGAAGACATCAGTGGCATAGAAATTCTATGCAATCCAGAAAACTCTATTGTTGAACAGCCCAAGTCTCACCCATACTATGTTGATCATGGTATGAGTAATACTGATCAAGAAATACCTTAGTCTAACTCTAATATATCAAATTCTGAGGTTCCCATAACTGAGAACCCCAATACTGAGTTCCCAATTCTTGATCTGAACAACTCCACCTATGAGGAAGGTGAATCTTCCAGTACTGCTCAAGAATCCACATCAAATCTGCAAAATTCAGAAGAACAGCAACCAGTATTGTCTAATACTGAACAAATTTCAACTCAGTATCAGGCAGAAAATCAATCACCACAACAAGATACTGTTGATCTTGTTTCAAATGCTTCTTTAGGAAACAATCTAAGGGAACACAGAGACCATCCTCATGCTAATATTATTGGTCCCATTGAACAAGGTGTCCAAACAAGAAGAAAGTTAGAGTTTGAACCCTAAGCAACTGCAAACTTTTGTTTCTTCTCAAGCTTTTTATCTACCATGGAACCAAAGAAAGCTGATGAAGCTTTATTAGATGAAGACTGGGTAGAAGCTATGCAAGAAGAACTGACAGAGTTTGAAAGAAATAAAGTTTGGAACTTAGTACCACCTCCTGCTGGCAAAACTATTATTGGTACTAAGTGGGTGTTCAGAAACAAGATGGACAAGGATGGTGTTGTCATCAGAAATAAAGCAAGACTGGTTGCTCAGGGTTACAGGCAAGAAGAAGGCATTGACTATGATGAAACTTTTGCACCAGTTGCAAGAATTGAAGCTATTAGGCTGTATCTTGCATATGCAGCTTTCAAGAATTTCAAAGTTTATCAGATGGATGTCAAGAGTGCCTTTCTTAATGGAAAACTACAGGAGGAAGTTTATGTCAAACAACCACCAGGTTTTATTGATCCTAAATTTCCTAATCATGTTTTTAAGCTTGATAAAGCTCTATATGGGCTCAAACAAGCTCCCAGAGCCTGGTATGATACCCTGTCTGAGTATTTAATAGAAAATAAGTTTATAAGAGGAAAATTTGACAAAACATTATTTTCAAAAAGGAAAGGTTCTGATATTTTACTCATTCCAATATATGTAGATGATATTATCTTTGGCTCCACTGACAAGTCAATGTGTGACTGGTTTGCTAAGATAATGTCATCTCAGTATCAGATGAGTATGATGGGAGAACTTACTTACTTTCTTGGTTTACAGGTTGAACAAAAGCCTGATGGCACTTTCATAAATCAAAGTAAGTATGTGCATGATATGCTCAAGAAATATAAATTTGAAAATCTATCTTCCATGCACACTCCTATGGGTACTCAGGATAAAATAAGTAAAGATGAAACTGGTAAACCAGTATGTCAATCCACATACCGAGGTATGATTGGTTCTTTACTTTACTTAACAGCTAGCATGCCTGATATCATGTTTGCAACTTGTTTGTGTGCTCGGTATCAGGCTGATCCGAAAGAATCACATATGAAAGCTGTTATGCGCATTTTTAGATATCTTTCAGGTACTCCTAACATTGGTCTTTGGTATCCCAAAGACTCAAACTTTGACCTTGAAGGGTATACAGATGCAGATTTTGTAGGTTGTAGGTTGGACAGGAAGAGTACAAGTGGAGGATGTCAATTCCTCGGTGGCAGACTAGGTGGCTGGTCATCCAAGAAACAGAATTCAGTAGCAACTTCTACTGCAGAAGCAGAATATGTTGCTGCAGGAAGTTGCTGTGCTCAACTCTTGTGGATGCAATATCAACTAATGGACTATGGGTTCAATTTCCAGAAGACACCAATACATTGTGATAACAAGAGTGCTATTGCTATCACTGAAAACCCAGTCCATCACTCCAGAACAAAGCACATTGATATCAGACACCACTTTATTCGAGATAATGTGGAAAAGGGTAAGGGTAAGGTTTATGTACTTACTAGGACAATTGGGTATGCTGAATCCTTAAATTTACATCAAATTTTCTGAAACCG
This sequence comes from Calendula officinalis, assembly GCA_963853835.1. Taxonomy (NCBI): domain Eukaryota; kingdom Viridiplantae; phylum Streptophyta; class Magnoliopsida; order Asterales; family Asteraceae; genus Calendula; species Calendula officinalis. The sequence continues at coordinate 66,257,969 of OY970828.1, forward strand.
ACTGATCAGTATCACTTTCAATACTGATCATCTCAGTATCACTCGTCTGATTTATCAAATTTTATAATTTTTAATTTTTTATTAATTTATAGTTTAAATTAAATGTTTTTCAAATTTTTAATATTTTTTTTAATTTTAATTTTTTTTAACTCGGTATTGGAGTCCTGGAGTGATACAACTGACTTTTAATCCTTATACTCCCCAACGGTAACCTTTCTTAATAGGAAAGTTACCGTTGATACAGGATAAGGCTGTCAAATCAGCCGGTTTAACTTCCCAATACCGTAAATATCTTTAAATTATGTATAAATAACCGTTTTCACTTTCTTTCAAAATTTTCATTCAACAGTTATTTCTTACTTTCTACTTCGATTCTCTCTGCGATTAACGATTTCACTTTCTCTTTGCAAGCAAAATTCTTAAATCAATATCGCAGATGGCAAATTACAGATTCTTCGCACCGGAGGCTGCACCGGCCACTGAATTTCGAAACGACGAATTGCCCAAATTTGCGAGGAACACCATCACCGCAAATTTCAATATTCCTCAAGCTTGGGCGTGCCCCGAATTCATCCACATGGTTACATTTCTGAAGCACTGCCCAATCACTCAAGCACTGATTCGATCTCCTAGAGCCATTTATCCAGAAATGCTCTGTGAGTTCTGGTACTCTGCTAAACTTGATTCACCGGACATGATTATCGGTTGGGTTATTCGAGAACAAAGACGGGCCTTCGTCTCCTCAGCCATAATTCGGGAAACACTGAGACTTCCTGCTCACGCGCAGTATGAGCCTTTTGTTAATCGAACAGAGGCTCGCTCAGTGTTACCATTCATTGGACGCAGAGGTACCACGGGGATCATTAAAAGAAATGAATTTGGTCCAATGTGGGGTATATTGATCTCCACAATCATTCGGTGTATGACTCACAAAACTGGAGCCTTGGACCAAATCAATGATTTTGGTATGCAGATTGTCCACGCCATGTACCATGGAAGGGACATTGATTATGCTAGATTAATTTTTGAAGAATTAGCATCTCTGGTTAGGGCAAAAATCAGAGAATTAAATGTTCCTTTCTGCAGATTTCTTTCACTCATCTTTCAGAATGGAATGCCTACTCATATCTATGATGAGTTCAATAGCCCAAGAGTGGACCTTCCTCCTCTTCATGAGAAGATTTTCTTTTACAGGCCAAGAGAAGGAGAGCCTGTACTGAGTCACTCTATGTGGGCTATTGTACAGGCACATATCAATGATGAAGATAATTCTGATCCTGAATCAGAAAATGATGATGATGATGATGATGATGATAGTGGAAATGGAGGAAATATTGACCAAGATGTTGAAATGCCCGATGTTCAAAAAGTTCCAGAACAAGCTCAACTAGATATTCCTCAACAAGTTCAGGATTCTGATGCTCCTCATACTGCATCAGATCCTGATACTGAGTCTACTGAGGATCAACCTCGTGTAGTTCACAGAAGACAAAGGCGGCGTTTAACTCCAGTGCTCATGGGAGCTCTATCATCAGAAGAGGTGCAGCCTACTCATGCTCCATCTCTAACTGCATCTCTTCAAGCCCAAAGCTTAGTTGCAGCCACCGCTGACCTTCTAGGTCCTGAGCCAGAACCAACTGCTCAACATATTGAGGAACCCCATGATCCTCTTGATGTAGAACTTCAGTATGTGCAGCATACACTGGAAGGTGAAGCTCATGAAGGTGCTGGTGCTTCAAATCAGCATACGGAAGATCCAGCACCGACCTCTCATGATGCAAGAAGAGAATCAGATAAAGTCTCAGGTATGAATTTCTAAAAAGCTTTAAAACTTCTATATATATATATTTTTTCCCCCATAGAGACTATGTATTGGCCAGTACCAACTCAATACTGACCAAAGTCTCAATCGAACTTTCAAATATATACTCTTATAGCCAACATAGTTAGCCCACTGCTTCTATGCAAAATTCATATCCTGGAAACTTTAAAAGATCATTGTCAGTCTACATTTGTCCCAACATTTCAAGGGACAATGGTGGTTGATGTCATACTGACACTCACTGGTGCTGCTGGAATGATGTCCAACTTATTTTGAATTGGATAACATCATTCAAGAAATGATCACAAACCCTTTAAGCCACATTAGCAAAAAATTTCCATGCGTTAAAGCCACATTACTGTTATCACTCTAATACCGAGTGATAAACATTGAAAATACCAAGAAGCACATCCCAGGCTTCGAATTTCCCAACCAAACCTTTTAGTAAAAGTGACTAATCCTATACTTAGCTACTTCAAATTTCACACTCACTTTTACTAAACACTTCTTACACATGCTTTGCACAAGTCCACAATATTTCATCAACCAGATGAAATACAGACTTCAAAACTCTGTTTATATTATTATAGGATTAATCAATACCACAATTCTATTTGATAAACTTTTCTTACTAACCAGTTTTTTGTTTTTTGTTTCTTTAGCACCATCTGTGTAGGGTCAAAGGGCGCAAGCCACTCAGTCTCAGGAAGTTCATGGAGCTCTACAAACTATTTTGAATCAAATCCTGGCCATGCAGACCACTCAGAATAATATTCTGGCCAGGATGGATGAAATGAGTACTGAGATTGACTCCTTAAAGCAATCAGTGGCACTCCTACAGCAACAACAACAGCCTCCATCACCTCCACAAACTCTACCTGGAGGAAATAATGATGAAGAAGGTCCTGCCACTGATCCTCGAAGATCACCCTCTCCTGCAAATACTGAGGGTGCACAGGATGCTGCTACTGAACCTATGCTCTCCCCAACTCCTGAAGATCAACAGGGGGACATAGGTGGTGATACTGAACCAATTCCCTCCTCCTCAAATGATAACAATAAAGGGAGAAAAGACAAAGAGATCAAGAGGTTGATCAACCTGAGCCATCTGCTCAGGGGGAGAAAAGAAGGAAGTTAAATGAAGATCAACCTCCACATCAACAACAACAACATCAGCAAACACCTCATACTGAAACACTTAGGTTTAGGTATGAAAGAAGCAGACAAAGGGGAAGGTCAGTTTTGGAACAGCTTGAAGAAGAACCATCTGAGCCATCTGCTCAGGGGGAGACTGAAACTGACCAACCACAGCAAGTTGTTACTGAGGAAAACAACTTGCAGATTGTAGTGTATAGGCCTTTTGTGTGGCCTATTGCTGATGATGAAGATGAAGAACATCCAGTGCCATCAGAAAAAAATTTAAACTTTGCACTGGATGAAGCAAATAAAGAAACCTCTTCATCATCATCTTCAGATGATGAAGAGCATCCAAGAAAACCAATCTCACCTCAAGCTGAAGGACCTTCTAGAATTCCTAGAAGACCAGTAACCAGAAGAATGACAAATGTGGTTATGTCCTCAGAATCAAGTGAAGAAACAGATCCAGCTCCACTGACTTCTAGACCCAGAAGATCTGTTCACTATACTGAGGATGAGATTGAAGCTCAAAGATATTTTCCTGTCAAGGAAGAAGATCCTGAAACTGACACTGAGGCAGATGATTCATGGAAGCCTCATGTTGTTAGAAGACAAGGTGATGATATTCTCCAACAATATTGGAACATTGTTGCTCAAAGATTCAGGTATAGGGAAACCAGGATGAATATGTTGAGGAACAGAGTCTTTCTGGATGTGAAGAACATACACTAGCTAAATGAATTTGTTAACAAAATTAAAGTCAAAACTGTTGACAGATGCATTACTGCAACTTGCACTGGGCCAGTCAATCCTCCAATGAAGATTTTTCTTCATGACATTCAAAATATGGGACTTCACGACTGGATTAAAATTGCTAGACTGATTAAGGAGTTGCCATCTAGATCTTCTGAAGCCCAAGTGATGATGGATGAAATCTGGGCTGTATCTGCTGTATGTTATGAACAGGGCATTCTTTATGCAGCAAATTATAGGGCACTCAGTGTGATGACTGAGGCTGTCAGAAACAACAAACCTGAGTGCCTGAATACTTTCAGAATGTTCCCTAAATACACTGTTCCTCCTAACCTTATCTTTCAGGATCAAAAGAGTACCATATATCCAACATCTGGATATATGTATACTGACTCAGAGGACAGAGAGTGCTTCATCACTGAAGCAGACTTGGCAACAGCTCCTATCAGCCATTTGGTGGGGTTAAAATGGATGATAACCAAGAAAGAAGACTCTTGGTTCAGAAAGAAGATAGTTGCTGTGCTAAACAACAGGCAAGATGAACTGAAGAAGAGAGAAGAGTTCATCCATGTGAAGAAAGAAGTCTTCTATGAGTTTGAGTCAATCAACAATGGATAAAGAAGAAGACTTTGATGTCTGTATTTGTTATTTTCTTTTATTTTTATTTCTCTTTGTAATTGTTTTGTTATCATTAGATAGGGGGAGATTGTTAAGGCAAAAAGCCTTACCCCTTTAGTGTATCTTAGGATAACAAAACAACCTAGACTAGCTTAGATTAAAAGGTAGATTAAATTAGCTAAGTTAGGAGTGATACTGAGTTTGGCCTGTATTGGCCACTCAGTATCAGCACTCAGTATTGGAAGACCAACACTGAGTAGAAGGACTGAGTGATACTCAGTATTGTAACGGACTAAGATCAAATTCCTTGATCTTAGTCATTTCCTTTACTTAGTCCTTCGGTTACTTCTTTGCTCATTATGTAAGATCTCTATAACATTATAAATAGAGATCATCTTGCAAAGGAGTACTTACCAATTTACTTAACACGATAAAATCTTTGTAATTGATTAGTGGTATTGCTTTTCCGCAGCATACCATACTTAGTGGAATTACACATTTGACTCTAATACTGTGTTTATCACTTTAATTGTCTTACGTATAATTATAGCATCAATTATATTAGTAATCCAGGGTTGTTGTGACCTAACATGGGACTCCAAGACTGGATCTAGATCACCAGACTGATAAAGGAGATGCCATCAAGATCTTCTGAAGCCCAAGTAATGTTGGATGAAATTTGGGCTGTTGCTGCAGTATCCTTTGAGAAAGGCATATTATATCAAGCAGATTACAGGGCACTCAGTGTGATGACTAAGGCTTACAAAAATAATAAACCTGAATGTCTTAATACATTCAGATTTATTAACACATACCCTGTACCTCCTAACCTTGTATTTCAGGATCAAAAAAGCACCATATATCTAACCTCTGGATATATGTATACTGACCCAGAGGATAGGGAGTGCTTTATCACTAAAGCAGATCTGCCAAACGCTCCTATCAGTCATCTGGTGGGATTGAAATGGATGATAACCAAGAAGGAGGACTCTTGGTTCAAAAAGAAGATCGTTGCAGTGCTAAATAGCAGAAGGGATGAACTGATGAAAAGAGAAGAGTTCATCCACATCAAGCAAGAGGTCTTCTATGAGCATGAATCCATCAACAGCAGATGAAGAAGAAGATTCAGCTGTTTTGATGAAGAAGAATATTTTGTTGTCTTCTTATTTTTGTTCTTGTATTTAAACTTCTCTTTGTAATTGTCTTGTTATCATTAGATAGGGGGGATATTTAAGGCAAAAAGCCTTACCCCTTTAGGATCTTAAGATAACAAGACAACCTAGACTATCTTAGATTAGATTGTAGAAATTAGCTAAGTCTTGGTGTGATACTGAGTGGGCAGTATTGGCCACTCAGTATCATAACTCAGTATTGGAAATCCAATACTGAGTGGAAGGACTGAGTTACATTCTCAAATGTAACTGACTAAAATCAAATCCCTTGATCTTAGTCACTTTCCTTGACCAGTCCTTCCATTACTCCGTTTCCCATTTTGTAAGATCTATATATCAATATAAATAGAGATCACTTGGCAAAGGAGTACTCACCAATTTACTTTACACGTTTATATCTTTTGTAATTGATCAGTGGTATTGCTATTCCGCAGCATACCACACTTAGTGGAATTACACATTTGACTCTAATATTGTGTTAATCACTTTAATTATCTTAAGTCTAATTATAATATCAATTATACAAGTAATCCAGGGTTTTGTGACCTAACATACATTGGCTAAATATCGATGTCAACAAAATCAAAGACGGAACTGTTGATAGATACATAGTTGCAAATCCTTTCCTTTGCAATTCTGACAGGAGCTCCACAGCATTTAGAAGGTCAGACCTTGGTCGAATAAAAATCCCTTCGTCTGACGCCTCCTCAAGATTTCCCACAGGGGAAAGAGGATGAGACACAACGTAAACAATCGAATGTGTGACGGTGGCAGTAGCCTATAATCGTTGCCCTTCGGACCTTGACGCCTCAACAGGTCCCACCGGGTCGGATAGACTTGTAACAGATAATTCCCTCGTGGAGCTAGAGACAGTAGTACGAACCTGTCGGGCTGTGAAACAAACAAAAGGTCAGATAAAAACGTATGTAAAACAAACAACATTTCAAGTTTTAGACATACGCAGAAAAGGGAAGTTGGGCAGTGAAGATTGTGGCCTAACGGGACGAACTGGTGGGGCGCCCGTTCCAGCAGAAAGAATCTGCATGTCAGAACTAAACAAAAGATCGCTAAACATCACCAATGCGGACGCGTTCGGCGGCGGTATTGTAGTCTCTTGCAGTAAGGAACTAGAGGTTGCAGATGGAGGGGTGACGTTCGTAGTCACGATGGTAGGAATGACCAAGGATGCAGGGGTGAATGAGACAGTAATCGGGGGCTCTTCCGGCGGAACAGGGGCCTCAGCGGTTTTTTCTCACAAACAAAACAAATATTCACATAAAGGCACTGTTTATGTATATATATATATATATATATATATATATATATATATATATATATATATATATATATATATATATATATATAAGAGGGGAAGGACGGTATGAGAGTAACCCATACCTTCGCGGCGTGGACGTTTAGATACATACGACGCAGTGGCTTCGTGCCCCCTTTTAGAAAGCGTCCGGACGGACCGGCTTTTGCGAAGCTTCGATAGGTCTGATTGGGAATCAGGAATCATGGTATCTTAGGTCCTGAACCCTAAGCTTTCAACAACCGTTGTAGAGACGTCGGAGGTAGCTTCAACTTTGTGCTCTGTTGCGCTAGGGGTACTTTCTGAACTAGAAATCTCTTCGGGAGGGGGCAAGAAGGGCAGGATAGGCCATTCGATCACTGATACAGATTCTTTTGGAGGTTTTGGCATTTTCAGACGTTGAAGCAAGGAAACATCCCTGTTGTTAACCTGCCAGATCGGTCGAACCCGACGGATGAAGTATTGAGGACATAGATCAGCCATCCTAAGAAGAACCTCGTCAAGCTCGTCCCATTCTATCTCTACAGAAGATAAGCTCTCAACATGATTGCGTTCATCGTCGGTCAATTCAGGGGCAGGCTCAGATGACCGCCCGGTTATCCTTCCCCGGGAAAGAGAAACGTCGTTGAAAGCCAAACGATCGACGTAAAAAAGCCGTATTTCCAATAACGAATGGAATCCTTCAAACCCGTAATACGCTCGCTCCGTCCGGGTCTGTGAGTAAAAACGTCCCAATCTCCACGGCCGTAACCACATAGAGGTGGCGAAAAATCTTGGTGGAAAGATGAATTCCTAGAGAACGGCTGAGCATTATAAACTCGATGATCTCGCGGAACGAATTAGGAGCAAGTTGGGCCAGATGGAGACCGAGATCTTGAAGAAGAACAAGGATGAAGTCGTCAATAGGAAATGGTAGTCCACCGAGAAGGTATTGAAGATATACAGATTCGAAACCATCGGGGGCTGAAAGGATAATGTTTGAGGGACTGGGTAGGAGCAGCCGGTAGCATCGATCTACGTGAAAATCATCATAGATCGCAGTAAGGTCGGGAGGAGTAAGAGTAGTATGAGTGTTTGCAGCGGTTCTTATCTCCTGACTGGATTTACCAGCCTTTTCTTTAGTTGGTTTTTTCATGATAGTCAAGAAATCGAAAAGGGGAGTGAAGAGGAAGAAGTATGAAGAAAGTGGAGATCGTTTGAGAAAAGAATTAACAGCACAAAGAATATATAGGAAAGAAATATGAAAAGCCCCTATATAACGATAGGGTGATGATGAGTCCAACGGTCAGAAAAAGACAACGGTCATTTTCTAGCATATGACAGTGGGAAACAGATAGACCTAATCTCAAGTTAAAATGACGATTTTACGAGCAATCCTCTTTAAACTTAGGGGACTTAGTGAGGTATACCGAATACCACTCCGAACGGACGATACCCGCACGGACGGAAGGAAAGGACGAACGCTCGGGAATCACAGATCTCAAGAAGGGTGATCCAAGCGTATAATGGGTTTCGCGGAAAAGAGAGGCTTCGAGCCATGAGCGCATTAAATGCTACCAACTTTCCAGAACGACGTTGGCGTGGGATCGAGCTATTGCACGACGGATAACAAGTCTGGACTTAACTTCTTTACACGGAAGACTTAACAGAGTACCGGTCCGAAGAGGGACTTTCCCTCCTTCTTTCCTTGAGCAGTTCGGTTATAAATACCTTGGCATGGCAATCGGCTAAGACACGAAGAATACTCGGTACATCTACTACTTACACTTTACACCTGCATTCAATACCATCCCTGATCAGGCATTGAATGCTCGATAGGCCTTACGCCATAAATACTAACTTGGGCATCGGAGTGTTCTCACGAGGATCACCCTCGGGGAGTAGCTGACCCAAGGTTTCTTGTTTGGTTTCAGGTTCTGTTCGTGGACTTCAAGGGAAGGAAACCGTCCGTCTCTGCGTCGGAGAATCAGTTCTAACACTGGCGAAATAAATGTTGGGATTATTCTTTGTTAAATTGAGTTCGAGAAACTCGACTTTTTTGTTGAGTGCCAATTGGACCCATTCGTCGATAGTTCCCTTTACACAATTCTCCAAATAAAAATGAATACGGAAGTCTTGAACGATCGGGTTGTTGTAGTTTTTGATGACTGTGTTCACCTGAGAAATAATTAATAGAAATTTAAGACAAACTAACGTTTCTATCGTGGTTTTTTTAGGTCTTTTAAAAGTGAATTTTTTGCATATGTAACGCAAAATTGGACAAAATTATCGTTTGTACCGTGTTTTATTTACATTTCACTTCTATGGTTTCTGGATCTCGGATTTAGACCAAAAAAGCTGAGATCCGGGATCCCAAATCGCGGAATTACTTTGACTCTTAAACCAATTAAGAATTTTTACTTTTGCTAGAACCAAAGATAAAGAATGATAGAAGTGATAGGTAAATCCGGGAGTTGGGATCCTGGATCTCAACCAAAAATGTCTATGTCCGGGATTAGGGATCCCGAAAACCATAGAAGTGAGAGGTAAAAAAAAAAGCACAGTATAAACGATAAATTTGTCCAATTTAGCATTACATATGCAAAAAAATAATAATAATAATAATAATAATCAAAACTATGGTTTCCAGTTTTCAAAACCCGGAATGCCATCATGAACGTGCCACGTGTCACGAGTTTCCAGGATTTTTTTTTTTTTGAAATGGCAAATCTAATCTACTCCTAATTACCACATATGTCAACGACGGGACTCGAACTCCAGACCTCAAGGATGAGAGTCATACACCATACCACTAGGCCAAAGGCCCTTTGGTACGAGTTTCCAGGATTTAATAAGCCGGAAAGTGGGTGACTGAAACTCATACACTGATGAGTGATACGTTGGGGATGACATTCCGGATCTTGAAAACCCCGATCCGTACTTTTGATTGCCTTAAAGAACCACCATAAAAACGTTAATTTTTCTAAAATTTATATTAATTATTAAAAGATTTGTTCACCTAATCGATGTACTTTTTTTGCTCTGACATAAAAACTCCGTAAGTATTCAAGCCCGCTGTGTTAACTAATATATTGCTACCATCAAAGTTCAACCGGATTAACTTACGCCACAATAACCTCCATCTTGTTGAAAGAACACTTGTGATCACTGCATCTTTAATAGCATGCAAAAAAGACAGGACCATAACAAGAACATCATCCGGCATTTGGCTGATTAAATCATCGGATTTAGATTCTTGATCACAACTTCCCTTAATTCACAATACAAGTCATCAACAATCGTAACAATTAGAAAAAAAGTAAATTAATCATTAATCTTCTATATTAGTAAAAGGTTTTTCTAACGTATGCCCCTGGTGCATACGATACCGTGCATTTAATGAGCCACTAGTTTCCATTTAAACATAAAATCGAATTTAATGCATCTTTTAAAATGGTAGTTTTTAAGTGCATTAATGTTAATCAATACATATTTAGGAAATTATTGGCTCATTAAATGCAAATTATCGTATGCCCAGGGACATACGTTAGAAAAACCCATTGGAAAAATATGAGGTAAAAGTAGAGCTTTTTTTATGAAGAACGAAGTATTTCAGGAGAATGTGCCGCGCCTATTAACAATGCCCGCTTTCTACCGGAATGAGGCTCATAGCAGGTCGTTTCTAGCACTATAAAAGGCAACCCCCACTCCTCATTTGAAAAAGAACTCAACTCGAGATTTACCCCTGTACCAAAATTATAGTTGTTTCCTTTTGAACTAGTTTTCTAGTTCTTAGTTTGTTAATTTTGCTTTTTGCACAAATATTGGAAGGCATTTGGTCATCTTATAATTAAGTTTCTCTTGTATTATAATCTTCGTAACCGGAACAATCTTTCTTTAATCTCTTATGGCTATGAATGTATAGCTTGTGTTTTATATGATGTATTTAGGCTAAATTATTATATTTACTTAGATGAAGTTTAGTTAAGTTGTTAGAGTTGGGTTCAAGGAGGTCTATTATTTTTACAAAGTCATGAGTAACAAATCTTAACTATTGATCAATAAGATCTAATGGTCAAGATTAATCACATATTTTATACATTGAGGGGTATTTTGGTCATTTAAAAAATAAATATTTTTTATTACTTTTTATTTTTTATTCTTTATTTTTTATTTTAGAATTTTTTTATTTTTTATTTTTTTTATTTTTTTATTAAGTTGCTGTGTGGTTGTTATAATTTAAGTTACTTTTTTATTTTTTTATTAAGTTACTTTTTATTTTTTATTCTTTATTTTTTTATCCAAGTGAAAATAATCCAAAACTTAATTTGAATTTTGGCGTTTTGTACGTTAATGAAACGAGATTATATATTAGTAGTGTTTAAGCCAATTTGTTAGTTTAGATTTTTTAGGAATTTTTTTTTTTTTTTTTTTTTTGAAACGGCAAATTTAATCTACTCCTAATTACCACCTATGTCCACGACGGGACTCGAACTCCTGACCTCAAAGTTGAGAGACAGACACCATACCACTAGGTCAAAGGCCTTTTGGTAGATTTTTTTGGACATTTATTTTATGGATTTTGATAATGACAGAGGTATAAATAATATGCATTAAAAGATTGTATCTTTATTACCAGACGAGTGACACTTAAAATGTAGGAGGTGGTTATTGATTATTGCACAAGTTTTAATGCACAGTTTTAAAATGTAAAGGATGGTTGTTGATTAAAATGGAAGGTTTTACAAAGTTCATTACATTTTCGTTTAATAATTAAGCTCTTACTGTTTAAATGTACCCAAAAATAGTCTGTAAATAATATGTTTGCTACAATGAGAATAAAAATCAGACATAAGACATTGTGATAAGCGGAACTAGGGACATAAATTCACTTAATCCAATTGAGTTAAACTAATTAAAAGATTAAGTTTGATACAAGATGTTAATTTAAAGGTGAATTAGCTGAGAAACACCAATTCTACGCCCCGAGGTGTCATTGATTGAAGTTGTCGTCGATAATCAAGAAACGGCTTAGCTCGCTGCAACCATGGATGATCAATCACAATTTTCTTGAGCCCATTAGCATTCTGTATGATGCATTCAGCAATCTCGAGTTCTAAATCATCAATTTCTTTACAAACAACGAATTTTAGAAGCTTGAGGTGGTTATGGGGATGAAAAACATACTTTGTTTTTATCGTATTATTGATCTATGAACAACTATATGCCTGCAAAAAGACCCAGCAATTTGTTTACATGGTAAAAATCAATAAATTCAACCGATTAATCGGTATCGGCAGTTTATTGGGTACTATAAATTGTAAAGGAATTTATTTGAAGTAAATAAATATTAGCAACTTTTTTCTTTATTTTTTTTAACGTCAATCCTAATCTACTCTTAAATCTATCTATGTCCATAATGGACTTGAACCCACAACCTTAAGTTTGGGCGAAAACACCTGGACCATTGACCCTTTAGTAAATTATTAATTTTATACAAACTAACATCATAATTAATTTTGGCTTTAGTTGAACTTGACCGATTTTGACCGAGACTAAAAATGTTTCGATTAGGAAATTGTTGGGATGTAAACAAGATATACAAATTCTATTACTGATGCTGCAGTTAGTACTGATTCAAGAAATACTGAAGATTAGTACTGATGGGGCAGAATAGCATTTACTACTGATGCTACTGATCTCAAGTTACTACTGATGACAACAATTACTACTGATGTCTAATTATGGTGCTGATCGTATACGAGATTCTAGCATAGTTAGTTATGGAATGTATATCTTAATGTAATTCAATTGTAATCGATTCCTAGAATAACTAGGTTATTAATTTAGGCTTCAAGGACTATTATATATAGTTCCTTATGAATTGTAAACATACGTGTATTGATCAAACGAATTAATACATTGAAGCTTTTTGTGATAAACTGTGTTCTTCGTTTTTATTCTTATTCAATTGCAGTTTACATTGTTCTTAATCTAATAACATAAGTGTTAATCCGCTGTAACTTCTTGTGTTAGTAGATCTGAGTTTTTAATAACTTGATTAAGTTATTCGATCCTGACAGAAATATATCACTCGGTAGGCTGCCGATAACCGACCACCTAGATACATTTTTACTGGTTTACATAACGCGCTTAAATACTAAGTTGTTAATTGGAGATCGTGTGAATACCTTGATCGTAAAAGTCTCCAAACGAGTATTGTTATAGCCCGCGCGTTGCTGCTGATTTATTAAAAATACATTTTTTGTATATGCTTTGTTTTTTGTTAAACCAATTTTATCTTTACTATAACTAAAATAATATGTTTTATGAATTAAATAAATAGACATAAAATACATTTAACATTTGTTATCATATGCCGTCTTATGACTATTCTAGAAAAACCTTCCTATTTAATACAATATTTTTTTATTTTTTTCTTATATATTTCTTTTATCTATTTAGTTATTTTTCAAGATATACATAAATGATATTATATAACACAATAAGCAGTTAGTAATTACAGTAAGATTTAAAAAATGATTAGAAATATCATCTTTATATAATATAGAAAAGAGTAATAGTAATAAAAATTAATTATAGAACATCATTACACGTACGTAATTTTACTTATATTTGTATATATAAATATAAATATTTCCATTATCCACATGAGAGAGCAGTCATGTCGACTGTCACACCCCGCCAAAAATGAGTTTTACTTCATTTAAAATGTTTTGCGGAAGAACGGAGGTGTAACGTTCATGATTACATAGCAAAAATTAATTAAACAAACAACCACGTAAATAACATAATGAGAATGGTTTACCTTCTAAAAATGGAAAGTTTTCAAAAATAGTAGTTACTAAAAATAGTAAGTTTTAAAAATGAAGTGATTGTTCGTAAACTTAAATGTTCATTCATGGGTCACGACAAATCCACTGCTCATATCCTCCAGTCTCACTGTGCACCTAATCACCTGGAAAAACATAAATATAAAAGGGTCAACAAATAATGTTGAGTGAATCCACAGGGTTAATGTTTATGGTAAAAGTAAAGTGTTTTGCTACCCAAATGTATGTTATGAAAATGATTTATGACTGAAAAGTATAAGGTTCAACACTCATATGATATGAGTAATAAGTATGAAATGTATAGTGTAGTTGTAGAATATCTACAACTACTAGTTATGTTTATGAAAAAGTGTTGAACAAATTGTTATGTTGGTCATTGCATGACCGTTATCCCCAACAGTTTGCAAGGCTCTTGGGCTAATATACCAACCCCTAAGTCCACAATCAACACTTCAACTCCAGTATGTTATGTTATTTTATGGATATACACTCCCGAAGATGTCTTGGATAAACCAAGTAAAGATCTAACGTTTGTTGGGAGGATGAGTGTCAGCCAATAGTACTATCTGCATATCCATGGTCTAGATCCACTAGTTAATGATTGCTGGCAACCTTAGTCCGGTATAATAATTGTTTGTCATGCCAACGCGATAATGAAAAAGTATAGATGTTGTTGTACAGTCATAATAAAACAGTAGCAGTTGTGTTTATGTTTTCCACCCCAAAGTTTATAAAAGCAGTAAAAGAGTAAAAGGGGTCTGTGGACTCACCTGGGCAAAGCTTAGCTCTCGATAAACCTCAAAGAATCTCTTCAAAGACTCCTAGCGCCTAAACGCAATAACGCTTCTGATTAGACTAAGCTAACACAGGCGATCTAATAATAATGATATATGATATGAAATTAATGTTATGTTTTATGTTTTGTGACATCGAATGAATTTGGGTTATTGGACCTTAATAGGTCGAAATGAAATGAAATGAAATGATATGGAATGAAATGAAATGAAATGAAATGGACTTCGAAATGAAATGAAATGAAATGAAATGGGCTTGGGTTAGACTTAATGGGCCTAAATGGGCTTATTGGGCCTAATGGCTTAATGGGCCTAGATGGGCTTAATGGGCCACTAGGTTGGGCCACTTGGGCCTCTTATTGGGCTTAGGTCCGATTAGATTGGGCCATGGATTGGGCTTGGGCTCAATTGGGTCCGGTTTGGGTATAAGTGGGCCAAAGGTTTGGGCTTTGGTCCAAATGGGCTTAAATACTCATGGGCCAACTAAAGTTTGGGCCCGATGAACTATGGTAGATCGATATGGGCCAAGTACGGGCCTTGGCCCGATTAGGTATTCGGGGTTGGGTTGATCGGTTGGGTCAAGATCCGGCCTTGACCCGGTTTGACTTGTGGGTCAAAATTAGTCAAATCTAGAGGTCAACAATGGTCAAAATAGTCAACGAAAGTCAACTAAATCTAGGGTTTCGGTTTAGCACAAGTTTTGGTCAACGAAAAGTCAAATCTAGTCAATCTAGGTCAACTAGGGTTAGGGTTCGGCTAGTGTTCGGTCAAAGGTTGGCCGAAGGCTAAAACCCTTCGGGTTTGGAGGCTAGATCGGCTAGAGTTTAGGTTTTCATGTGGTGTTTGGCTAGATCTAGGTATCCGGTCACATCTAGGTTAGATCTAGGGTTTATGCAATAGATCACAAGCTTTAAACACAATCACACACACATGTACACGATCAAATGCATACATGCGTGTATACTCGGTTTTCAATGGCTAACCGAGACCATATGGCCCTTGGCCATGGTCTCGGGTTCGAAACAACAAGTAAGCAAAGAAAAATCAATGAAGAACAAGGGTTATTGTTCATACCTTGGGTCTAAAGAACAAGAAGACCGAATGGAGGTGATGGTGGGATCGGACGAACGAAGGGGATGAGGATTTTGCTCGCTTCGATCAGATTTTGGTAGGGTTTAGGGATGCTTGGCCGAATTGGGTTTCGGGGCTGTTTTGGGGAGTGCTTGGGACGAAATCAACAAGGGAATAAAGAATGTTTAAGTGTGGTATTTATAAGGGTAGATAATTAGGGTTTCAAGAAGAGTTTGAGTCAAATAAGGACTCTTTAAACTCAAGATAAAGATAAAAATCAAGAGGGATAGAGATAACACTTCAAGATTTAAATGAGCTTTAGAGAAGGAGGAGGACTAGGTTCGGCCACATAGTGGTCGGGATAACAATTGATGTGTCGGTTTGGAATAAAATTCGTTACGAATCACATTTCGTTAATTATTTTGATTTATTGTTTCAAATAATACATAAGTATTATTTTTAGAAATGTTTTTATGAAATGAAGTCACCACAAGTAATATAAGATGTTGTGTTGACTAAAATAGTCAAACACTGATGTATGGTGAAAATGTTAAATGTTCGATGAAATAGTCGTGTGTTTGGATGCCTAAAGTAGAAATGAAACTAAATGAGGAAAGTTTCTAAACATAGAAACTTCCTAAATATAGAAATGATATGAAATGAGGAAAGTTTCTAAACATAGAAACTTCCTAAATATAGAAATGATATGAAATGAGGAAAGTTTCTAAAAATAGAAACTTTCTATAATTAGAAATAATAGGAAACGAGGAAAGTTTCTAAAAATAGAAACTTTCTAAAATTAGAAATGTTACGAAATGAGAAAGTTTCTAAAAATAGAAACTTTCTAAATATAGAAAGTAAGAAATGAAAAATAGTAACATACCCAAAATGTCGAGTTGTGACATCTACCTACCTTCTTGTAACTCTGTCAGATCATTGCACTCTCGGTAGGACTTTTTCAAACGGAACGGAGTTTTCCTTTTATAATGAACAGTAACCCCTTTAATGAAGATTGTATATATAAAGGAATTGAGACACGCATTCGCTATAGTACACAAATCTTGACGGCAGTTTTCATCACAACAGCAAGTATTTACTCTTAGTTTCTTAACATTTGGTAGCTTAGGAAGGGAATTCAGCTTTAAACTTGCCTGCAAAAACAAGATATATGTACTTTAATTAATTATTATCGATAATGGTTTTTATTAAGGGTGTAAATGAGTCGAATTAACTCGTTAACCACTAGCGATCGACTCAGAAAGTATTCGAAATCGACTCGATTCAAGTCGAGTCGTGCTTGAGCTACTTGAGCAAACTTTCGAGTCGAGCTCAAGTATGAAAATACCCAGCTCGTAAAGCTCGCGAACCTAATCAAGCTTGTGTTAAACAACTAACCATCGGCCAATGTGTCCACAAGGATAGAGCCTGCAGAGACGAAGCACAAGATGATATCGGGCCGAAAAGTTGTTTATAGATCCCCGCGACTCCTAGACCTAATTTAACTTCTTTAAGTTTTGGAAGATGATCCATTCGTAAATCTACTGGTCGAAGACCAATATCGTAGGTAAACGATTCAAGGTCAAAATTCGATAAACAAATGGATTTAACCGAGCAACAATCTACTATTTCAAAATGTTTTAAGTTAAGTTCTCGTCCACCAATACGTATGTGCTTCAAGTATCTCGAGCGATGTATTGTTATGGTCTCAAGATGTGGAGCATTTGTTATAAATTCATTAAGAATTGCTTCGCTTATGTGAACTTTCTTTAGAATAAGTTGTTTTAGATACACTAGCCCCCGAACCGTTTTAGCATCCAATAATCTCAATGAGAAATCATAGTTTCCATCCCACATAAAACTATGGCTTTTATTCCTTTTTAAATTGAGTTCGAGAAACTCGACTTTTTTGTTTAGTGCAAACCGGACCCATTCATCGATAACTCCCTTCACATGATTTCCCTTTAGACTATCATCCAAATAAAAATGAATACGAAAGTCTTGAACGATCGGGTGGTCGTAGCTTTTGATGACCGTGTTCACCTGAGAAGTTTTTCATAATTAATAAAAAAAAACTAGCGTTAATATGGTGTCTTTTCTGGCTCTTAAGTATGGTTTTTCAGCTTTGAGAACCCGGAAATTGGATTACTGCACACTCACATTCCGGGTTTTGAAAATACGGACACCATATACTTTTGAAAGGCCTAAAATACCACCATAAAAACGCTATTTTTTTTCTAAAATATCTATTAATTATGTTCACCTGATCGATGTACTTTTTTGTACCGAATTAAATAACACTCCGTAAGTATACAAGTCCTTCATTTTAGTAAAGACGTCTCTACCATCAAAGTTCAACCGGATTAACTTACGCCATAAGAACCTCCATCTTGTCGAGAGAACGCTTGTGATCACCGCATCTTTAACAGCAGGCAAAAAAGACAAGACCATTAGAAGAACATCATCCGGCATTTGGCTGATTAAATCATCGGATTTAGATTCTTGACAATTTCCCTTAATTCACAATAGAAATCATCAATTATCTTTGTCAATTAAAAAAATCACAATTAAACCAAAACAAAACTAGAATACAAAAAAAGTTGATTAATCATTGATATTATAAATGAAATGACAAATATACCCTTCTCCCCTTTAATACAAAATTCATTCTTCTCCCATTGATCACCTGTAAACCCCATTTCTTTCAAAACTTACGTAACCCTTTCAATTATCTTATGTTCCCAATAATTATCTTCAATGATCTATTCCTGCTATTGTTTTAGTTTGTTTCAATTCAAAGAATCTATATGCTTTTTGTTCAATACCTTCTTTTCAATTATCTATTCAAAGATTCAATTAACTATTTCAATTACCTTCATTTCAATTACCTATTGAAAGAATCGATATGCTTTTTGTTTTGTTTCAAATTGGATTTAAGTTAATCGCCCTAGTAACCACTTCATTTTGCTAGCTTAATATTGTTGAATGCTTTCATAATTTTGTATGTTGTATAATACTTCACACATTGATTAACAGAATATATGAATTTGTCACAGACTCTGAGTAGAGATTAGACTGAGTTTAAAGAGATGACATCAATAAAATCAATTACTATTAAGTATGAAAAGTTAATAAAAAGAGAGCTAAATGTGAGAAAAAATTTAGTTGGAGGATGAAATGCAAAGTGTGATAAAAAGGAATATGCACAATGTTTTTTAATATCAAATTGCTCTGTATGGTAGTTGTCAGGATCGAATAACCAAACAAGTTATTATAAACCCAGATCTACTAACACAAGAAGTTACAGCGGATTAACACTTATGTTATTTGATTAAGAACAATGTAAACTGCAATTGAATTAATAATAAACGAAGAACACAGTTTATCACAAAAAGCTTCAATGTATTAATTCGTTCGATCAATACACGTATGTTTACAATTCTTAAGGAACTATTTATAATAGTCCTTGAAGCCTAAATTATTAACCTAGTTATTCTAGGAATCAATTACAATTGAATTACATTAAGATATACATTCCATAACTAACTATGCTAGAATCTTGGACTTGATCTGCTCAGATACGCTCATCAGTAGTATTTTAGATCATCAGTAGTATTCATCATCAGTAGTATTTGTCCAAGTTCAACATCAGTAGTAAATGCGTTTATGCCCCATCAGTACTAACTTCAATCTTCATTCATCAGTACTAACTTCAGCATCAATAATAGATTATGTATATCTTGTTTATATCCCAACAATCTCCCCCTAAACTTGTTAATTCCTTTTGAATTACTCAAGTTTCTTTTGTTCTTCTTCTTCCCTCTTTCTTTTCTCTAAAGTTCTTTGGTTCTGTTTCTTTCTTTGAGGAATGATGTATTTGCTGTTTCTTTTTGTAAAATAGTTCAATTTATTATGGAACATTACAGCATCATACGGTTTCATCATGGTGTTTGTGAATATCTGATACATGGTTTCTTCAGAGTGTGGATATTCTTTTTCATACAAGTAAAGCTCACAATTTTTGCTTGATCTTTCAAAGAAATACATGTTAACTGTTGGTAACACATTCCAAGCATACACATTCTCTGTGTTGGTAAATATTTCTGGGTAGTTATCTGGATAAAATGCAGCATCAATCATTTTAGTAATGTATCCAGCTCCAGAATTCTTCCATGATTTCTTTGACATTCTTGGTTTTCCAATGATCAGAAGTTTGATTATATCACTTCTTGAACAGGATCTAATCATTGGTAACCATCCAGTAAAACTCTGAATAATTTTGTCTTCCCTTATGATCTCTATCACATTATTATTCATAACTCTCCACCTGATGATTGGATTGTCTTCAAGGGGAGCAACTGGAACTTCAAGAACAGGAATGATTTGTTCTGTTTTTGATTTCTTTTTGATACTCTGTTCTTGTTGAATAGCTTTTCTTTTCTTTGAGAGGGGTTTGGAAGATTCACCAGTAGTTGATGTACTACCAGTTTGAATTAATTTTGGATTTATTGGGATTAAGGCTTTTGCTTTTGCCTTTTCTTTTTCTTCTTCAGCTTGTGTTTCAGCTAATTCTCTCTTTTTGGCAGTACAATATTTGTCAACTATTGTAATCATCTTCATTCTGCCAAAAGATTTAGCACCTTGTCCTTTTGATATTAAGAAGTCAATCATCTTCTTTTTCTGTTCAATTATCTCTTCTGGTAGATCAGCTTTTTCCATCTTGCATTCAGCAACAAGATCTTCAAGGCAGTTGAGATGTTCTTCTTCAATCTTTCTTTGTTTTTCAAACTCTGCCTTTTGATCTTCTAACAGGATTCCTTCAATTTGAGGAATGGGTACTTCAGCTTCTTGAATTCTTTGGTTTTTCAATTTTTCTTTTTCTTCAAGAGCTTGATACATGGCTACTTTCTTCCAATACCTCATATTTTTCACCTTCCATCTTGATTGCTTTTCAGACCTCACATGATTAATTTTGTTCACCATGTGGTGACCTAATGCTCTGTTTGGATAATCATCATCATATATCTCTTTTCCCTTCCCAATACAAGCTGGATGTACAGATGGAGGTAGATTATATTTCATATCTGGGATACCAGGAATTTCAAGCTTTGGATAAAACAGCTTAAATTGGTCTTCTGGTAGTATCTCGGGATGTGGAGGAAGTGTGCATTCATTTACTTCAAACCAGTTCACATTATCATCAATGTCAGGTATGATAAGTGGTTGATCAAGAGTTGGTGGTCTTGAGATGATAACATAACGTTCTCTTTCAATAAGCTCAGGAATTTCTTCTTCGTCCTCTTCAGTAGTAACCAAGGTGGTTATTATTGGTACATCTGCTACTGGCATTCTTTCTTCATTTACTACTGGTGAGGTTGTTTCAGTAGTTACTACTGCTAGGGCATTAGTAGTAACCATTAAATCTTCTTCTGTAACATTTACTACTGGTGTATCATGACCAGTAGTGACAACCTCTTGATCCTTTTCATCAGTAATAACCATAGGATCAATAGTTTCTAGCACTTCAGTAGCAACTTGAGAATTTACTTGTTCTGCAGTTTGTGATTGATTTGCAGACACAAATAGATCCTCATCTATTTCTTTGTACAAGTCTTCACCAACATTTTGACTTGTTTCACCATGGACCTCTTTCAAATTCAGAAGGGCTGTTGCTGCAATTGATTGATCAATCATCCCTTGGATTTGATCTTTCTCCCCCTTAGTGATCTCAACTTGTTGAGCCTCACTATCAGCCAACTTCCTTTGTAGTTTTCTGATTAATTTGGATTGCCTTTGAAGCCTTTGCTCAAACCTATTCTGCCGTTTGTTCAAGGTATTGATGTAATGCTTCATGTAGGTCATGGTTTTACCTTGATTGTTAAGTAGATTCAGACAATGTTGTACAGTGGTTTTTAGGTTTTCCTTCTTATCCGTCAATGTTAAGGCAAAAAGCCTTACCTCCTTGTGAATCTTAGGATAACAAAAACTTATAAAATAGCTTAGATTAAAATGTAGATTAAAATAGCTAAGTTAGTAGTGATACTGAGTTTGGCCAATACTGGCCACTCAGTATCAGCACTCGGTATTGGAAAACCAATACCGAGTAGAAGGACTGAGTCACGGTCAGTATAGTAACTGACTAAGATCAAATCCCTTGATTTTAGTCATTACATTTACTTAGTCCTTCGGTTACTCCTTTGCCCATAATGTAAGATCTCTATAACATTATAAATAGAGATCATCTTGCAAAGGAGTACAAATCAATTTACACATTCACATATCTATCTTTGTAATTGTTCAAGTGGTCTTGTATTTCCGCTACAAGCCACACTTAGTGGAATAATATACGTTTGACTAAATTACTGTGTTAATCACCTTAATTGTCTTAAGTAAATTATTAATCTAACAATTATCAAGTCAACCAGGGTTGTTGTGACCTAACAACTGGTATCAGAGCAGGCTAAATTAATTCTTATTTAGTCGATCTTTTAACCCTGGCAGCCATTCCTTATACCTATCCTTCCAATACTCAAAAATCCAAACTGTCTACAATTGTTGCCCCAGTAATGTCTGGTAAGGGAGTGCCCATCTTTGATGGAAAAGACTTTCATCAATGGAAGCTTAAGGCTCAGTGGTATCTTGAATCAATTCATCATGAGATGCTCACTGTGCTGAATGATGGTCCTATCATCCCACAAACTGTGGAACCTGTTGCTGCTACTGATGATGCTCCTGAGAGCACAAGAACAGTTCCTAAACTGAAACACACCTGGACTGATACTGACCGTCAGTTATTCAGTCTAGACTCAAGGGCTAAGGGAGTGATTGGTAATGCTGTTACCAAAGAAATACTTAATGCAATTATGAAATTGCCAACTGCAAAGGCTATGTGGGATAGTCTATCAATCACTTATGAAGGCACACCCAAGGTGAAGTTGCAGAGGAAAAGCAATATGAGAAGAAAGTATGAAAACTTTTTCTCTACCCCAAATGAAGACATCACTACTCTCTACAACAGGTTTAATACTGTTGTCCATGATTTAATCAGTGTAGGCATTGTAAAGGAAGAAGGAGAACTTGTCCAAAAGTTCTTGGATAGTCTCCCTCAACAGTTTCTTGACATGACAAATTCTGTCAATGCTGCTAACAACATTGAGTCATACACTCTTCAAACTTTGTATGGATTAATGTTGAATCATGAAGAGAACAATGCGGCAAGACTGATCAACTGGAAGAAAACTGACAAGTCTTCCACTGGTATGGCTCTAGTTGTGCAACAGGCATACACTGTAACAGAACCTGAAGAACCAGAAGTTGATCTTGCTGATGCTGAGGCAGAAGAGCTTGAAACACAAATGGCTCTTATGTCCATGAAGCTGGATCAGTTGAAAAAGAAGAGGCTTGGTGTTAGCTCTTCCAATACTGATCCAAGATCAGGTCTTTGCTATAGGTGTGGGAAGCCTGGGCAAATTGCTGCCAATTGTCATACCAAGTCAACTGAAACTGATCAAAATGACAAGATTGCATACCGAGCTAAACGGTATAGAGATAAGTATGTCAAACTCAAGAACTAGAGCAAGGGGAAGAATGCGGCAGGGAATGGTGCACCTCATCAAGCACTTTACTCAGAGGCTTGGATGGATGAGGAAATAAGTGATGATGAGGAAGAGGTTGAGAACAAAGCCTTTATGGCTTTTACTGAAGAAGATTTGAAGAGCTCCTTTGAGAGAGATATCAAAGAAGCTGAGAGAATGAGTGTACATACTGATTGGGATTCCACTCAATTGTACAAGGTGAGTTCCTTTCAAACTTATTCAGATAATGAAAAAGAAAATTTTTTGAGTATATGATTGTTGATCTTAAAACTTTAGTACAGAGAGAAAAGGCTTTAAAATTGACAATTCATGAACAAGAAAGGGTAAATAACGAACATTTAGATAAATTAGCAAAATTTAAAGATTCAGAACTAGATTTTTTAAACTTACAAGACATTAACCAAAGATTAGCTGATAAAGCTCATTTACACAAACTTGAAAAAGAAAAATTTGAAAATCAGTGTAAATCTTGGGGAAATGCATCCATTAAATTGAATAGATGTCTAAATCAACAATTTCCAGAAAACATAAGGGCTGCACTTGGTGTTGATCCTCAATTAAAAAATAGAAATAATTTTGCTGATTTATTTGAAGAGTTTTCGGATATGAACCCTATTCAGTTTGTAAAAGCAAAAACATTTTGTGAAGCAGGATGTCAAACTGAATCAGATGATGAGGATAAAATCATTTTTGAAAAACCAATTGGTCCTTCCATCTGTTCTAAGTGCTATACTGAACTGCAAGAACTCAGTATTGAATTTCCTGAAAAAGAAATTTCTGATACTGATCTCGAAATAGTACAGTATGACACTTCTGTTGTTCCTCCATTTGAACTATTATTTAACACAACTACGTTTGAGATATATAAAGAACCTGAAAATACAGAAAAGAAACTTACTGCTACTCAAACTGTTTTAACTAATACTGAATTCACAGGAACAGCAAAGTCAACTACTCAAGAATCTAAAGAACCTGTTCAAGTTGTCATTCTAAAACATGATAAAAAGAAAACAACTCCAACAGGATCTCCAAGTGTCACAAACAAGAAGTCTACTGATAAAAAGACTTCTATGAAAAATAGAATTAAGACACCAGAATCATCTCCTTCTAAAAATGTCATAAATAAAATTAAAACTCCATTAAAAAATTGACAAAAATAACATTTTAAAATCAATTGGTGATCAGATTAAAATGCTGAGTCAAAAGTTTGCAAAATTAACTAATACTAATCAACCAACAGTTAAACAATTTTCAAAAGTTCCTTATGAAAATATGTTTCGAAACAGACCTAGAAAATGTTATAGATGTCATCATACTGGACACAAAGGAGATGAATGCTGGACTGATCTCTCAAGTCCTAGGTACTCATTACCAAAGAAAAGGAGAGAAACTAAGTCGATATCACCAAAGAAAACCTCAAAGGTTATTCCTGAAGTGATACTGACCTCTCCCACAAAAGAGATCAAGTCAAACCTCGTTTCTCCTATCAAAGGTCCCATTCAAAAATGGGTTCCTAAAAAGAACTAACTTATTATTTGTGTCTTGTGCAGGGTGACAGAAAATGGTATCTAGATAGTGGCTGCTCAAGACACATGACTAGCAGTATGGAGTACCTTCTAAATTATACTCCAGAGAAGGGTCCTTCTGTCAAGTTTGGAGATGATTCAATAGGGAAAACAAGAGGGTATGGAGTTATAAAAGCAGGCAACATAACTTTTAAAAGAGTTGCCTATGTGGAGGGTCTTAAACACAATCTGCTCAGTATCAGCCAGATGTGTGATGATGATAATGAAGCTAGGTTCAGAAAGATTGCAGGAATCATCTACAATGATAAAGGGCAACATGTACTTGTTGCTAGAAGAGAAAAAGATGTTTATGTGGTCAATCTGTCTGAAATAGACCCTACAATTCGAGTTTGCCTGCTGTCTAAAGTCAAACCAGAATTACATTGGTTATGGCACAAGAAGCTCTCTCACATAAATTTCCGAAACATAAATGAGCTCAGTATCAAGAAACTGGTGAGAGGGTTGCCCACTATTACTTATTCAAAAGATAAGTTATGCTCAGCATGTGAAATGGACAAGCAGAAGAAGAGTTCATTCAAGTCAAAAGTTAATCACTCCATAAATGAACCTCTTACAATGATTCATATGGATCTCTTTGGTCCCATCAGCACACCATCATTGGCCAAAAAGATCTATACATTAGTCTTAGTTGATGAATTCTCAAGATACACTTGGGTTATTTTTCTCAAGACTAAAGCTGATGCAACAACGGAAATCATTGCCTTTATTAAGAGAGAAGAACTTCAAAAAGGCAACAAGGTCAAACAACTTAGAAGTGACCATGGTACTGAGTTCGAGAACTCGGTATTGGCTGATTTCTGTGAAGAAAAAGGAATTATACAAAACTTCTCTGTAGCCTACACACCACAACAAAATGGTGTTGTAGAACGGAAAAATAGAACTCTGATTTAAGCTGCAAGAACTTTGTTATGCCATGCTGGACTGGCACTGAGCTTCTGGGCTGAAGCTGTTAATTATGCCAACTTTACTCAAAACAGAGCTACTATAGTCCAGCGTCATCAAAAGACTCCATATGAGTTATATAATGGCAAGATTCCTAATGTGGAATATTTTCACAACTTTGGGAGTAAATGCTTTGTACTCAGTACTAAGCAAAATCTCAACAAATTTGCTCCCAAAGCAAATGAAGGCGTGTTCATGGGCTATTCTCCACACTCTAAAGCCTTCAGAGTGTATGTCATCTCCACTAAGATGATTGTAGAATCTATTCATGTTACATTTGATGAAAATCAGAATGAGCATTCTACCTCAGCAAATGAAGACATCAGTGGCATAGAAATTCTATGCAATCCAGAAAACTCTATTGCTGAACAGCCCAAGTCTCACCCATACTATGTTGATCACAGTATGAGTGATACTGATCAAGAGACACCTCAGTCTAATTTCAATATAACACATTCTGAGGTTCCCATTACTGAGAATCCCAATACTGAGGTCCCAATTCTTGATTTGAACAACTCCACATATGAGGAAGGAGAATCCTCCAACACTGCTCAAGAATCCACATCAAATCTGCAAAATTCAGAAGAACAGCAACCAGTATTGTCTGATACTGATCAGGATTCATCACAGTATCAGGCAGTCAACCCATCACCACTACAAGATATTGTTGATCTTGCTTCAAATGTTTCCTTAGGAAATAATCTAAGGGAACACAGAGACCATCCTCATGCAAACATTATTGGTCCCATTGAACAAGGTGTTCAAACAAGAAGAAGGTTAGAGTTTGAACCCTAAGCAACTGCAAACTTCTGTTTCTTCTCAAGTTTCTTATTCAACATGCACTGGATATGGCAGAACAAGAAAGCTCTTCATCATCATCCTCCGATGATGAAGAGCCTCAAGATTATCTGGTTCTCAGAAGAAGAAGACTACCTACAAGAAAGCCCGTTAATGTGATTCTTACTTCCTCTGAATCGAGTGAGGAATCTGTTCCCTTAATCACAAGACCAAGAAGACCTGTTCATAATGTGGACAGTGATACTGATACTGAACGGATTCCAAAACCGACTCGACAACAACTATGTGCAGAACAAGAAAAATTTCTGTATGAACAAGAGTTGGGAATCAAAGAAGAACCAGATACTGACCCAGATACTGATACTCCTGGTCCATCTCATAGAATTTCAAGGAAGGGTTCAGATCATATTCAACATTATTGGAATATGGTTGCTGCTCGAACTCAGTACAAGGAGAGAAGGAAGGAGTTCTTGAAGAACAAGGTATTCCCAAACGTAAGGGGGATACACTGGTTAAACCTAGATGTAAATAAGGTGAAAGTGAAATCCAAAGAAGGAAAAATTGTTATCACCTGCACTGGTTTAATCAGTCCTCCCATGAAGATTTTTCTTCATGATATCCAATCAATTGGGCTTCAAGACTGGATGAAAATTACAAGACTGATCAAAGAGCTTCCAACCAGATCAACATATGCTCAGATAGCCTTGGATGAAATCTGTGCAGTTTCTGCTGTACGCTATGAAAAGGGATTACTCCATGAGGTGGAGTATAGGACACTCAGTGTAATGACTGAAGCATTCTCAAACAACAAGCCTGAGTGTCTTCATGCATACAAATTTATTCAGAAGTACCCTCTACCTCCTAACCTTGTTTTTCAGGATCAAAAGAGTGTCATATATCCAACTTCTGGATATATGTATACTGATTCAGAGGATAGAGAGTGCTTCATCTCTGAAGCAGATCTGCCAAGAGCCAGCATTAGTCATCTTGTTGGGCTGAAGTGGATGATAACCAAGAAAGAAGATTCTTGGTTCAGAAAGAAGATTGTTGCTGTGCTAAACAACAGGCAAGATGAACTGAAGAAAAGAGAAGAGTTCATCCATGTGAAGAAAGAAGATTCTTGCAGCCTGTAGTTTATTTTGTTTAATATCTCTGTATAATTGTTTTGTTATCATTAGATAGGGGGAGATTGTTAAGGCAAAAAGCCTTACCTCCTTGTGAATCTTAGGATAACAAAACAATATAAAATAGCTTAGATTAAAATGTAGATTAAAATAGCTAAGTTAGTAGTGATACTGAGTTTGGCCAATACTGGCCACTCAGTATCAGCACTCGGTATTGGAAAACCAATACCGAGTAGAAGGACTGAGTCACGGTCAGTATAATAACTGACTAAGATCAAATCCCTTGATTTTAGTCATTACATTTACTTAGTCCTTCGGTTACTCCTTTGCCCATAATGTAAGATCTCTATAACATTATAAATAGAGATCATCTTGCAAAGGAGTACAAATCAATTTACACATTCACATATCTATCTTTGTAATTGTTCAAGTGGTCTTGTATTTCCGCTACAAGCCACACTTAGTGGAATAATATACGTTTGACTAAATTACTGTGTTAATCACCTCAATTGTCTTAAGTAAATTATTAATCTAACAATTATCAAGTCAACCAGGGTTGTTGTGACCTAACAGTCAATTTCTTTGTTTTAATACTGCCCTCACTCCATCTAGCAAGATCATCGGGCTCATTTGGTTTGAGGTTTTCCATCATCTCTGTCAATTCAGTTTGGTGCTCTCTACCCTCATCACTTCTTGGTGATGATATGGGTTGTTTGGACATACTCTTCTTCCTAGAAGAAGCAGTAGTGCCCCCCCTTGTGGTTTCTTGGCACCGGGGTCCTCTTAGTAATGCCTCAAATTCTGAGTCATCACTTAGAGTTGCCGAGGTCTGGGTCCTATTGATGTTCTGACTAGCCTGTGCACCCACCTTTGGGGCATCAGTAGTGAGAGCCCTTTCCTCATGATCTCTCTCCTCCTGTGAGATCAACTCTTGGAGTCTGGGGTGTGACTCAATGGGTCCCCTGGTGTCCTTTAAGGAAGTTTTCTTCCTTTTATAAATGATGGAAATATGTTGGGCTGCTGGTAGGTCTTCCACAGAGTGAAGAGTAGCACTCTGAGGATTTATTTCATGTTCCTGGGACACATGCAGGACATTTAATTGAGTGGGTGATTGAGTGGACTGATGGATTTCTGTTTGGGCTACATTTTGGGGTGATGGAGTGGGTTGGGGTTCAGTTGGGTGAATTGAACCTTTTCCGGTTGGGGGATGATCATGGATCATGTTCGGAAAAAGTGGAGTAATTTTACCAGAAAATTTAAATTGTTTTCTCATGTTTGAAAACACCTTTTTGTTTAGTTCTGGTGTTACAAATCTGTTTTTAGGAATAGAAAGATTTTGTATTTCATAATTTATAATATGAGCAAGAAATCTTGGATACATTAAAAATTTGATGGTGATAAGTTTCCAAGCATTCCTTCAAAAATCATGTTGGAAAAGTTTAATACTTGTCCTGTACTCAAACAAACAACAGCAGAAGCTATTGACTTGTTGAATTCAGTACTCCTTTTAGGAGAGATGCAGTGTTGAATGGTATGAACTAAAAATTTCCATTGGGGTGAAAGAAGACCCTTTTGAAATGTGACAATGTCAAGTCTTCCTTCATAACCCATTTTTTGTAAAACATCAACCAGATCCTCCTTGGGTAAAGAAAACATACCTGACTCATCATGTAATTGAAGATGTTGTCGAATGGATTGTTCAGTTACAGTCATGGACTTTCCATCCACGGTTGATCTAATCATAGAGGTGGTTGACCCTTCTGTTCTTTCAGCATTGGTCCAGACTTCGACCAAGTGTTGTTGATATGCTGCTGGATTGATGGAGAGTGCAAACTTGATATAAGAGTTCTTCAAGAACATTAAAATAGGACGAAAGTCCTTTGTACCGTCTGGATTTCTCAAGAAAGCACACATATTGTGGAATTCCAAGAATTTAAGATCAGTCGGTATTTCAAGAGATTTTAGGGTTGCCATAGTGATTGATTTTGATCTTTTGAGATGAGATTTTCAGAGAGAATGATCGTCTTGTTAGGAATTTCAAGAATGTGAGATGATTTGAGTTGTTACTGATGCAGAGTTTTGATCGAGTTTTGCAGAGGATTAGGGTTTAGTGTAGGGCATATCGAATCGAGGAGAAGATAATGCTAAACTAATCTCAAACATCTATTTATATTTTTCGATTAAACCTGCAAAATGACCATAAAGTCCTTCGAATAATAACACAACGGCTATTTTCATGAGGGTCAGTAATGTAATTTACGAATTTTACAGATAACTGTCGATCAGTAGTAACTAAGTACCAGTAATAGAAACATCAGTAGTAGCCTTTGTTTCTATACTTGACCTAATTTCTACTGAGAAACCCTGTCAATAATAGAAAAAAAAAATTAATGGTAACAAAGGATCAGTAGTAGTAAATAACCATTAGTTAAAAGAAATTTAAAATTAAAAAATTTGTACAAAACACTTTACACATGAATTTATTTTGAGATTTAACTTATTAAAATAATTCCAATACTGCTAACCAAGAAGCTGAATCTTCCTACATCAAATGCTTTTGTAAAAAGATCTGCCAATTGATTGTCAGTATGAATTTTCTCTATTTTGATTAATTTTTTTTCATTGCAATCTCTTATAAAGTGAAATCTAATTTCAATATGTTTTGTTTTAGAGTGTTTTACTGGATTATTTACAATACTTATGGCACTTTGATTATCTATGAAAATGGGAGTTTTGAGAATAGATATACCAAAGTCTAGAAGTTGATTTTGAATCCACAGAACTTGTGCACAACAAGCAGATGCAGCTACATACTCTGCTTCAGCTGTTGAAGTTGAAACATTGGTTTGTTTCTTGCATTGCCATGACACTAATCTTGATCCAAAGAATGGACATCCACCAGTAGTAGACTTCCTATCTTGACATTCACCACCATAGTCACTATCTGTGTAGGCTATGAGTTCAAATGGTGATGCATGTAGATACCAAAGACCAAGTGAAGGTTTTCCCTTCAAGTATCTGAAGATTCTTTTGACTGCTTGTAAGTGTAACTCCTTTGGTTTTGCTTGATACATGGCACAGACACAAACACTATATAAAGGAAAGTCAATAAAATCAATTACTATTAAGTATGAAAAGTTAATAAAAAGAGAGCTAAATGTCAGAAAAAATTTAGTTAGAGGATGAAATGCAAAGTGTGATAAAAAGGAATATGCACAAAGTTTTTTAATATCAAATTGCTCTGTATGGTAGTTTATAGTTGGAATATCGACTTGGAACTTATTACCTACTTATTACGTTTTGAAAATACAATTAATCTAAAAGGAATATTTGACAAAAAGAATAAAAAAGTCGATTATTTTTTAGATACCAAACCTGCGTTTGAAGACTACTTGAAAACCTATGTAACGATAAGCCGTCCATCATATTCACTCATTATTATTCGTTACCTGCAACATATAATATAGTTTCACATAAACATAATTAAAATCAGTTCATACAGCTTATATCTAACATTTTATATAAATTTAAAAATTCAGTACCCGCTCATGCAATGATTAATTTGAAGTCCTTCACAAAATTAAAGCAAGAACTAAACAAAATCGAAACGAAAGTGACCAAAGCAATTCCGGACCGCCTCTGCGAGAAAGAGAGAATTAGAATTAAAATTAAAATTTTGTAGATTAATAGATTTTAAAACAGTTTGAGAAGATTTTATCGTTGCCGGTTGAGATATCTTCTAAATTTAAAATTGAGATTTAATGATTATCCAAGTGAAGATAATCCAAAACTTAATTTGAATTTGGGCGTTTTGTTAATGAAACGAGATTATCTAATTAGTAAATTTGATAGTTTAGGATTTTTTTATTATTATTTAAACTTGTATACGGTTTTATTCGCTTAATAATATAGAAAAATGTTCAAGGAGGTCTACGATTTTTATAAAGTCCTGAGGAACATATCTAGGGCTGTCAAATCGTGCTATCGTTTCGTGTTTCTGGATAACACGACACGACACGACACGAAAACGTTCAACACGAAAACGACACGACACGAAGTCGTGTTTTATTTTGTTAACACGAACACGACACGATTAAAAAAACGATAACACGATAAACACGACAACACAAAATAAATAACAAATTTCTTACTTATTACATGCTAAAAACACGATAAACACGACAAACACGACAAACACGACAAAATCATAATTATCGTGTCAATTTCGTGTAATCTCTGAACACGAACACGACACGACACGACTTCGTGTTTGTTTTACACAACACGAATACGAATTCAAATTTCAGTTTCGTCCCAATTTCGTTTCGTTTCATGTATTTTTGTCGTGTCGTGTCAGGTTTTGACAGCCCTAAACATATCTCAGTCTTTGATTCAATCAACCCCCAAATCACCACCACCACCAGAATCACATGTAATTGAACACATCAACATCACCATCAACCCATGTGTATTAAATCACATGTGATTGCATATTGCCGACCACCACCACCTCATGTGTATTAAATCACATGTGATTAAACCGGCCGATCACCTCCACCAACCTCTGTCGGCCCCCGTCTCCATCACCGACAACTCCTCGCCATTGTCGGCTGCTTGCAATCACATGTGATTGCGTATCCAATCACATGTGATTGCGCCGGACGGCGGTGGCGGGCGGCGAATGGCTGTGGCGGCGGACAATCGGATGTGGTCGCCGGCGACAGTGGCCAGCGGTGGTGGTTGTATATTGAATCACATGTGATTTGATGATAGTGGTGGTTAAGGAATCTTTTAATTCAATGATTAAAATTTGTCCCTTGAGACTTTATAAAAATTAAGGATCTCACTGAACGCAACTCTAATACTATAATGTTTATTAGTTTGTTGTTAGCCTAATATAATTATTTTATTCTTTTACATTGGGTCATATGTTTAGCTCGGTCATTATGTAAGTTTAACCTAATTAGTTTTTCATATATTATAATTACTAGGTTATGATCGTGAAAAATCACGAACTGTGAATAATTTTTATAGAATACAAAAATTTATCGTTAATTGTATGATTATTATATATATACGATAACACAATATATAATACTTTTAAAATGCAAAATTATGGAAAAGGAGCTTACAAATTATATAAACATGAGAAAAATTAGTACTACGTAATAACAAATAAAATAAAATAAAAATCATATGAAACATTACGAAACAACCTCTTTAACAAATTAACGATATGAAACAATCTCTTTGACATTATAAAAAAGTTAAGATAAATTTCTAGTTTGATGTTTTATTTTTTAGACTAACATCCTTATCTTCTATTAATACATAGATTTTGAATGTTGTCCTTATTTTAATGTTTCTTATAATAGGATTGTAGATATTTCTAGTAAGTCAAGTTTTTAAAACTTGAGTATCTTACAAATAAAACCGTTCTCCTTTTGTGTTTCGCAAAAATACCGAGTTATTAGGATCTAGAAGCCAAGTATATGATGTGTTGAAATGTCAACCACTTGCGATTTCATTTTGTCGTCTTTAGTTAAAATTGAACTTTTATTTTTACAAAAAAACTCGTTCTTTCTTGTGACTTGGTTGCGTCAGGTATACGTAAAAGCGTTTATTGTTAGGTAGGCATAAATTGGCTCAAAATGTTGTCCTTACAAATGGTGCAACCATCATCAAACTCACATCCTTAAAAGAAATTATTGCTTCAACAATTTTTTACAAATTATAAAGTAAGACATAAACAATTTTTTACAATAGTCAAGCAATGTGTGACTGTTTATGTATTCCCACTCCTACTATTTGGTCATACTCATAGCCCTACTCACTTGATAGGATGACATGTGTAATCCATTAATTCTATCTCCCAATATAATCCAATGATTTTAACATATATCTTCAACTAATGAGTAGGAATATATGTAGGACCAAATAGTAAGATTTAATACCATTACTCATTGCCAATATCTGATATACCAATTTTAAAATCCAAAGACCTTCAAGGTGGCAAATGATAATGTCATGAAAAAGTTATTATATGGTGCATTCTTATTTTTTAAGGCTAAATCCAAAATCAACCAATTGGTATAGATCAATTGGTTATCAAGGGTTATTTTGAGGGGTGTGTATTCAAAAGGTCTTGGGTTCAAGACTTGCTGATGACATTCCTCAGGAGATATAAAAGGAGATGGCCTGGGTTTATTCACACAAAAAAAAGATATTTCGAGAAATACATACCGTCTGCTTGGATGTCAGTGAGTCGAATCACTAAATTACTAACTTGCCATAAAAAAAATCCAGAAACACTAAGCACTAAATCCAAAAACGTAAATCCAAAAATAGAAATACATCAAAGTAACTTGCATTAAAGAATATTTTTTTTACATGTTTGACTAATGAAGTCAAACAGTCAAAAATCTAGTAACTACATCAAAGGGTTGATATAAATCCAATATTGTTACCTGCTAAACCTGTAATATATTGACTTAAAGTCAAGAAAAAATGTCAAACCCGTTTTAAAGACATTCAAATTTGATTAAAATTGATATTTTTTAAAATTACAAAAAATAAAAAAAATCAAATGTAGTTGAAGAAACAAAAAAACCCTAATCCCTAACCAGTATTCTATTGCACAAACATTAATATTTGAAAGAAATTTTAAGATTCTTCTCAAATTACATAAACATTGATGTAACATAATCATAAAGAAGTAAACAACGTTGTAACACAATCATAAAATGTGCATACACAAAAACAATGTTGTAACATAATCATAAAGCAGTAGAATTTTAGTAATCAAATATATGAAAATATATAATGAAGATCACTAACCTGCAAATTACAATGGAAAAAAACCGGTTATAATATTTAAAAGGTTAAAATATAATAAGGTGTTAATATAAAGAACACATTACACGTGTTAATAGACGATGTTGTTGTTACAAAATCAATTAAACATGTTAAAACATACTTGATCCCTACATAACAATTATCTCTTTGAGGCTACTGAACTTTTACAAAACCAGTTTCTTAGGACGCTGTAAACCCAACAAAGATGAAAATATTTTATGAAAAAGCCTAAAGTAATTATGCTTTAAAAAAATAATAAAGAAATCTACAAAATCAAGAGCTTCCGTATATTATGTAACTAGGTTATGACCCGTAAATCACGGGTTGTCAATAATTTAATTTAACGTAAATTTTATAAAAAAAATGTTAATTTCATGATTATTACATATGTATACGATAAGAAAATATATAATGCTTCTAAAATGCAAATTATGAAATATGAACTTATAAATCATATAAACATGAGAAAATTTAAGATTGTGTAATAATAAAATGATAAACATAGAATCAAATAAAGAATCAAATATAAAATTACTAAGTAAATTTTGAACGCTTCCGAAACAATATCTGTTAAAAAATAAAGATTACGAAACAATCTCTTTTAACAAAATAAGAAAACGCAAGATAAACTTTTAAACACTTCATTTAATACAATATATTTTATGTTTTATTTGTTAGACCACCGTCTTTAATAAGGAATTTGGTAGGGAGAAATATCATTACTTTTCATTAACATCTTACGTTCATTAATCATTTGAAGTCATTTACTAAAATAAGAGGACTAATTACAATAAATTTGTTATGAAGGTTTAGGAAACGTATTAGCTGAATTCCTCGAACCAACAGTTCATAATGAATCTTAACGATTGGGATTTTCAAGATGAAGCTGATTTAAACGCAAAAAGTTGAAGCTGACCGACCTTTGGATGCAGCTGACCCAGCTGTCACAATTTTTTCTCCTCTCTTTTTTGAATTTATCATCTTCATTTTTCACAATACTGTGTTTTATTTGATGATCCAAGATGCCTTTCTACCTTTTCCCAATCAAACAATACTTAGAAGTCATTTTGCTATCAATTTTTCCATATGCCCACCAAGTGTTTGTGAAAATGCCTCAACCAAAAACTTACATATTGTTTCCTAATTAATGTGTTTCTTATTCTATATTAATGAGTTTCTTTCTTGAAACTCTCTTTTTGTTCTTTTGCCTCTTGTTTACGACATCTTAAACAAACATTTTTATTTTCGCTTTCTTGTTTCGAATCCATTGATTTATTTCTTAAAATCGTTTCTCCTTTTTTATTTTCTCCATGTCTTCCACCTTTTCCTCTTCGGATTGGATTTGGCCTTGTCCTTTCCGTGGATTTCATTGTTGCCCGGATGGTGTATTGGGCAATAAAGGGATTGCTCGTTTGGTTTCTCATCTCAAAAGGGTTCACCTTTCAACTGATGAACGTATATGTGTCTTACGTGATGCTCTTATTTCAGATCAAGGATTATTTTCCGCAGTGGAGGAAACTTTAAAGGCTTTTGACCAATGGTTGTGTGGGAAGTGTATGACTTTACATGCGGTGTCCCGTGCTTGTCACCACCCGGATGGTCTTGTCCGTTTTTTTAAAGGGTCCAACAATATGAGCGGTTACATTGTTGGCATTCCAAAGCCTTCTAATATGGAGTTTGTGGCAAGAGTATCTGAGGGGCCGGTTCTGGATGCTATGCTTCTTGATCTTGTTTTTAAAAAGCCTATTACCAGCGTCAAATGTATTCCTCATGGCTGTCGTCTCGCCTTCTCTTTAGCGTTGAAAAACGTTCTTTACAAGGTGGTTGCCCACCCCGACTCTGTTGAGGCGTGGGTTCGGTTGCTTCTCTTTCCACGTTGCACGCTTCAGGTGTGTAGGCCCAATAATAGACAAGAACGTAGGTCCGGTAATAGAAAATACTTGCAACAAAATTCTATATTAGAATCTCTGACTACATGTGGGAAGAGGATGGTATTACAACGTTAGTTAAAAAAATGTTGGATGCTTCTGGGTCAGGGTTTTTGGGTCAGGGAGGAGGTGATTATTTGCAGCAGAGCACATCGAGTAACACCGATATTAGGCAGTGTCTTCGCAAGGTTGCCGATGGGCATTTTTCAGCAGCAGTGAAAGTGTTATCCTCTTCCGACGTTGCTCCATATTGTGTTGATACCATTAAAGCCTTGGAGGCTAAGCATCCCTACAAGCCACCCCCTTCCATGTCGAGCCACACATTTTCTGAGCCTCCCCTTGTAGCAGAGTTTGATAGTGTCCTTTGTTGCATTAAATCTTTCCCCAAAGGTACTTCATGTGGGAGAGATGGTTTGAGGGTACAACATATTTTAGATGCTTTATGTGGTGAGGGATCTGTTACTGCCACAGACCTATTGAAAGCAATCACCTCAGTCGTTAATTTGTGGTTAGCAGGCAGGTGTCCGCCTATATTAGCTGAGTTTATTGCTTCTGCCCCTCTCACGCCACTCCTTAAACCAGATAACGGGATAAGGCCTATTGCAGTAGGCACTATTTGGAGGCGTTTGGTTTCC
Source organism: Calendula officinalis (assembly GCA_963853835.1). Taxonomy (NCBI): domain Eukaryota; kingdom Viridiplantae; phylum Streptophyta; class Magnoliopsida; order Asterales; family Asteraceae; genus Calendula; species Calendula officinalis. Next base: position 66,294,941 of record OY970828.1, read on the forward strand.
AAGGTTGCTATGAAATGTGTGGGTAAAGAAATGTCTAAGTACCTTGGTGATTTTCAGTTTGGAGTTGGAGTGTCAGGTGGTGCTGAGGCAGTTTTACATAGTGCCAATAGGGTGCTTAGTGAATATCATACTGATGGGTCTCTTGCAATGCTTACAGTGGACTTCTCGAATGCTTTTAACCTTGTGGATAGATCGACCTTGCTCCATGAGGTTAGAGTGAGGTGTCCCTCTATTTCATTATGGGTGAATTTCTTATATGGGCAGGCATCGAGGTTGTATATAGGAGACTCGCATATATGGTCTGCTACTGGGGTGCAACAAGGTGGCCCTTTGGGACCCCTTCTTTTTGCTCTTGTATTGCACCCGCTAATACATAAGATCAGAGTCAATTGCAAGCTTCTTCTACATGCTTGGTATCTTGACGATGGGACTGTCATTGGAGATGCTCAAAAGGTGGCCCGGGTGTTAGACATTATAAGGGTTAGTGGTCCGAGTTTGGGTCTAGAAATTAATATCAAGAAGACCGAATTATTTTGGCCCTCGTGTAATGGAATGAAACCTCGTGAGGGTTTATTCCCTGTCGATATCAGAAGGCCATCATTGGGTGTGAAGCTTCTTGGGGTAGCTGTTAGTAGAGACCCAAATTTTATTACTGAGTTGGCTATGAGGAGAGCTACAAATGCTGTTGATTTGATGAGACTCCTTCCACAGTTACATGACCCGCAGAGTGAGCTCCTTTTACTACGATCATGTATGGGTATTGCCAAACTCTTTTTTGGTTTAAGAACTTGTCAACCTGTACACATGTAGGAGGCATCTTTGGTCTTTGGCAAAGGATTGCGTGAGTCGATTGAGAACATTGTGGTATGTGGAGGGCCTTTCTTTGGAGACTTACAGTGGCAACTCACTTCTCTACCCATTCGTTCCGGTGGTTTGGGTTTGTACTCGGCAAACATGGTTTCCTCTTATGCTTTTGTGGCCTCGAGGGCCCAATCTTGGGTGCTTCAGGATCACATCTTACGTGACAGCGGAATATCTTGTATGGATGACGATTATGGTTGTGCTTTGGCTCGTCTTCGTGATATGATTCCGAGCTTCGATTTTAGCGGCTTCACTAATAAGGAAACCGCCCCCTCTAAAGCCCAACAAACATTGGCGAGTGCCCTTTTTAGTGAAACGGTCAAGGATTTGGAAGTTCGTTTCGACATGAATGTCAGACAGAAAGCGGTTTTTGATTGTTTACGGGCACCTCATGCTCAGGATTATCTTCTTGCTATTCCCATAGACAGGCTAGGTCAACATATGTCACCTGTGAAATATCGTGCCATTCTTAAGTATCGTCTCATGATTCCATTATTTCCGGTTGATGCGTTATGCCCTGTTTGTCGCAAGGCCAGTTTGGATTCCTTTGGGGAACATGCTATTCATTGTAAAGAGCTCCCGGGTTTCAAGTACCGACACGATATGGTTCGAGATGTCGTTTTTGACATATGTAGGCGTGCTAGGATTTCCGCAAGGAAAGAAGCACCTGTGAACTTTTTGACTGACCCGTTGGATAGAAGATCCACACTTAGACCTGCTGACATTTTGGTTTTTGGATGGGTTGGGGGGAAGCACGCGTGTGTGGATCTAACCGGAGTTTCTCCTCTCGTTGGTTTGAGTAGTCGGGGTGTTACGGTGGGACAAGCTGCTTTGAAAGCCGCCTCGTGCAAAGTGACAAAGCACGAGAAAGCATGCATTGAAAATCAACACGTGTTTATTCCTTTTGCATTTGACACTTTCGGTTTCCTTGCACCTGAGGCAGTGGAGCTTCTCAACAGAGTCCAATGTGTTATGCATAACAATCTTATGACACCTAGATCCACAAACGTTGTTTTTAAAAGAATTAGTTTTGCCATTCAAAAAGGGATAGCGGCGCAGCTTGTTGCCCGTTTACCTTCTTTATCCGTGTAAAAAATGATCTTTATCAATGAAATATCCATGTGCATTAAAAATTAAAGCTCCTTAAAATACCCTCCTTATTAAAAATTAAATGTTATTTTTACAAATTGGTTAAGAGAGGTTGAAATGGTTAATGTACAAATTGAATAGCATAACTAATCAAATATGGTTATTAAAATTGAAGGGGTGATTTTTATTAGTTAATTTATATTTACTTAATGTAAAAAAAAAGTTCTTTTAGTATATAAATACGATTAAGCATTTCTTATGAATAGAATATTAAAATTTCCAAATTACCATGTAGGAATTATGTTTAAGGGAATTTGTGTTTGCATCAAATTACCCAATCATCAATCAAAGGGTCTTTGACCTAGCGGTATGATATTTGCCTCACAACCTTGAGGTTGGGGGTTTGAGTCCCGTCGTAGACATAAGTGGAAATTATGTGTATATTATGATTTGCCGTTCAAGAAAAAAAATTAACCAATCACCATATTAGCTGGTACCAAATTTTTCGGTTAATAAGTGTACAAATTATGTTTAATTCAAATTTGCATTTCTCGATGAATGATTAAAATTTTGTTTTTAAATCAATAATTGTATGCATAATTGCTTCCTTAGACCTGTGCCAACGGCACGTCGGGGGAGGGCGTCGAGGGCCGTCGACCCACGACGGCGTTGGCACCGAGCCGTCGTGGGGGGCGTCGTGAGCCGGACGTCGTGGTGAGGACGGGGTATTGATGGCGTCGTGGGAGGTGGGTCCGGGTGGAGCGTCCATTTTTTAGTTCAAAATAATGTTTTTTTTTAATACAAATAATTAATATTACACACAACCTCTATAAAAACCCACTACACTCTACCATTTTAAACACACAATCACATTATATTTTCTCACAATCACATACTTCCTCTCTTCCCAATTTCCATATTTTTTCTCCCACTCAATGGATCCAAACGATGACGCCGATGATTACTGGCAAGATTATGTTAATGTAAAAGCCGTGTTCGATTTGAACCAAACTATTGAAAGGCTTGATTATCTGGATCAAGAAGAAGCTGAAAATTCCACCGTGCCAAGAGCACCACGAAGATATATACCAAGAGATCGCGTTGCGGATGCTGAACGTTTATGGAATGATTACTTTGCCGACAATGCCGTTTTCCCCCCGGACTACTTCCAAAGACGGTTTCGCATGTCGAAACCTTTGTTCATCCGTATATGTCAGGCTATACATTTTTATAATCCACCCGGTCAACTACCGTCGTATTTTGATTATTTCCGTCAAAGGAGAGACGCTACGGGTTACCCCAGTTTTAATGTATTTCAAAAGTGTACCTCTGCCATACGTCAATTGGCGTACGGTTGTGCCGCTGATTTGTTTGATGAGTACCTACACATGGGTCAACAAACAGCGTACGATTGTTTGGACAACTTTTGTAAATGTATATTCCATCTATACTCGACTGAGTTTTTGCGAAAACCAACAACTCATGATGTCCAACGTTTACATGCCAAACATCAAGAGATACATGGTTTTCCTGGGATGCTTGGTAGCATTGATTGTATGCATTGGCCTTGGAAAAATTGTCCAACAGCATGGCAAGGCCAATACACACGTGGTGATCAAGGATGTCCCACAATAATGCTTGAAGCTGTTGCGTCATACGATTTGTGGATATGGCATGCGTACTTTGGCCCGACGGGTTCGAATAACGACATAAACGTCCTTAACGAATCAGATTTGTTTGATGAAATAAGGCAAGACAGGTCTCCCGTAGTTCCGTTTACTATTTCGGGTGAACAATTTACGAAGGGTTATTAACTAGCTGATGGGATTTATCCGGAATAGGCAACGCTTGTCAAGTCATTTAACTACCCAATTGAAGAAAAGAACATGAAGTTCAAGCGGTTCCAAGAATCCGCTAGGAAGGATGTCGAACGAGCTTTCAGAGTGCTTCAAGGACGGTGGGCAATCATTAAAAACCCGGCACGACCATACAGTGTGAACAAAATACGAAGGATCATGTACACTTGTGTGATATTACACAACATGATCACGGAAGATAACGGCCGCGCAATTTGTCCAATCGAAGAAGACTATACCACTAACCCGGAAAATCACCCACAACGTACATGGCATGAACGGGTTGCAGCCCAATTGCGTATTGAGAAGGAGATACGTGATCGAGTTGTGCATCATAAACTTCGCAATGCCTTAATCGAACACATTTGGACCCTCCCGCCAAACTTCCGTCAACGTTAATTTTTTTCTTCCGTAATGTTTTTTTTTCCGTATTGTTTTTTTTCCGTATTGTTTTTTTTTCCCGTAATCGTGTTTTTTTTTTTAATCGTAATGTTTTTATTTTTATTATTAATGTAATGGTTTTTATTTAATGTAATGTGTTTTTTATTAATTAAAATGATGATGTGGAAATGATGATGTGGAAAGGATGAGTTTAATGATGGGTTAGTGATGTGTAGGGTTGGCACGGCCGTGTCAGTAGCGTGTCAGTAAGAATGCGATGACGTGGCGCTAATGATGGGTTTAGTGATGGGTAAGGGTTGGGAGAGGCCTTATTAAACTGTAATATTCATCCTTTGCATCATCACGAAACCCCCAATCTCCTTTATTTCATCTCCTTTTTTGTCAATTTGTACAAACTCCATCTCCTAACCACCCACCATCATGAGAGTCGCATGCCAATGACCACCACCGTCATCAGGAAAACTAACATATCAGAAAAAAGCACGGCAGCTTCGACATCATCAAAACATCAACAAACGACTGAATTTGGTTTTGAAATCTGAATCAAGTTCGGTCAAAAATAAATTATTTCACCATTAAAACCCCTTCAAACGCAAGTTCCAATAACACACTTTGTAATAAAATCCAATAATTGTGAACACCATAGCCAGATTCAAAAAAATCCCTAACCCTCAAAATCTGCTTACCGAATGCTCCAATTGTGGTTCCGATCATGATTATTAAATACCATTTGATGTTGAAAACGGTAACACAAAACCACCTTCTAGAAATCTCGATTTCTACCTTGTAACAGATGATTACTGATATTCTATAGCAATCATGGTTTATGGATTCCTTAAACCTAAAAAATTTGAAGAAACAAAAAACTTCTTTAAAATTCAACAAATTCAGCAAATAAAAACACAAACCAAGAACCAAAAATCAAAATTTAGTGATATATTACCAAAAACACAATAAGTTTCAAGAACCTCGGCTTTATCTTCCACCGTCACATGAAGATCACAATGTACCAAAAAAGATTGAAACTGAGATGAAAAAACACAAGAAATTTCATAGAATTGTGTTTTCTTGAATCAAATTAGACTTCTCACCTATACCAAATCTATTGGTAAAATGGGTTGAGATGTGTAGACAGAGAATACTAAAGGTTAAAAAAGAAACTGTTATAATTTAATGTTGTTAAACTGGAAACGATTTGAAAATAATTTTGAAAAAGATTATAATAAATTGATTTTAAGAAGGGTTTTTCTAACCCATGCCCTAAGGGCAAGAGATTAGAAGCATTGATTGAAGTTACAACTATCATTTATATTCAAAATTGTATTTAATAATTATAAAAATTAGACATCATTTAATGCATTTTTTAATATATTAGGAAATGTTATGTTCAATCAATATTTTTAATCTTCGTTTCCAAAAAAAAATCAATGCTTTTAATCTCATGCCGTTAGCCATTAATTGGTCAAACCCTTTTAAGAAACTACTTTATTTGATTTTGGTCAAGTTGCCCATATTCAAATTCTGATTTGCCGATATTAGTCAAGACTTCTAAATTGAATTCCATAAATTGATATTAATTCCTCAAAATTAATTCCACGAATTAATTTCGTTAAATTTTGACGATATTAATCCCGCAATATAAAATTAACGTTCCACCGAGACTATGATTGTAAATCAAATAAGCTAATTCAACAAACAGAATATACTTCAGTTAATAAGAATGTTAATTTCTTGTAAAAAATGCATGAATAAGAAGATTTACCTCGAACTTAACGAATAGATGAGTGATATAGAAATAAACCTGAAAAGAAAAAAGGAAAAAAATATTAGGAACAAAACATTGATATGTAACCAGTGAACAAACTAGTGATTAAAAAGTAGAAAAACAGAAGGCACGAACAGAGGGTTTAAATATTGAAAATTTAAATTCCTTAAATTAAGCATAATTTGTTAAAATTAGAAAATAAATTTTGAGGTGATTTTACTTTTTAAATTCAATTTAATGCTCCAATGAGCGGGAAAATAAAACTTGGAATTAATATAGGAGTGTCATGTGGCATTAGAGAGTACGGTGTAGTGGCGAAGGGTGGTGGGCGCCGGACGCCACGTCGGCGCGCCGGACGCGCCACCACACCGCTCGTTACGTGAGCGGTGGTGTGCGTGGGATGCTCGGCGGATTCAGCGGACCAATCACAGCGTGCCACGTGGCACTAGCCGTTGGCAACGGCTATTTTCCAGAAAAATTAATTTTTTTTTTTTTTTTTAAATAAAACCTATTATAAATAACCCATTTACCATGACATTTTTTCACACCATCTCTTACACTTTCACTCTCTAAAACTCTCTACAATTTCTTACCATTTCATTCTCAAAAACACTCCAAAATGTCTCAACCACCGTACCCCGATTGGATGAACGGTATTTTCGGAATGGGAGGTTCCGGCTCATCGCCGTCCAATCCTTCAACCCCTTCGTCCCAACAATCGGCATCGTCCACCCAAAACACCGTGATGCCGACATTTTCCCAAGACCAATTCAACCACTTTATGCTTCAACAACAATTTCAAAACCTACAACAACTACAATTTCAACAAAACCAACCCCCTCCTCAAATGTGGTCACAACACCAATGGTCACAACCACAATCTTCACAACCACAACAACCCCCTCAAGACACCGACGCCGCTGAAAAGGCGAGACGAAAGGGGAAAAAAGTCGCCGCCGTCAACTTAAGTCGGAAGGTCATGCGTTGGGACGCCGCCGAAGAAGTTTTATTGGCGGAGTGTTGGGTTAGCGTGTCCGAGGACCGCGAAAAGGGCGCCGACCAATCGGATGATTGTTTTTGGAACAAAATCCTTGTTGAGTTCAACAAGGATGTTGGTACGCCGCGTACCAAAGACATGTTGACGGGGAAGTGGACGACCTTAAATGGTAATTGTCAAAAATTCAACGGTATCTACAAACGGCTACAACGTACAAGCCGAAGCGGTGAAAATGAGGTCGACTTTTTGGCCCGTGTCCGACAAGCGTACCGCGACGAGTCGGCGGCAAAAAAACCATTTAACAACGAAGGTGCGTGGGAAGTTTTGCGCCATTGCCCGAAATGGGACGCCCCCGCACCCATTTCGCTCTCCGATAACGAAGAACTTTTCGGGGAAGATACGAGACCACGTCCGGCGGGAAAGTCTCGTAAGGCAAAAAAAAGTAGGTCGGAAACTTCATCCGGCGCTAACACCGCCGGAAGTGCCGCACCGCCGGACCTTGGCGAGGCTATGTTGGCCGAGTTTAGGCGGAAAAGTGAAGCCGCTCAATCCGCTTACGCAAGGGCAAAGGCGCGGGATGACCGGTTCGAGCGGTTGGAAGACTTGCGATTCCTAAGCACTAACACCCAAGGTTTGGGGCGCGAAGATAAGGCGAGAATCGTCAAAGAAAAAAAGGCGATCCGCGAAAAATACCCCGTCGACGAAGATGACTACGATGCCGACGAGTAGTTTTTTTTTTGTTTAATTTTCGGTATTTTTTTCCTAATTTTCGGTATTTTTTTTTAATTTTTTCGGTATTTTTTTTTTAATTTCGGTAATTTTTTTTTATTTTTTAGGTATTTTTATTTTGTATTTTGTAATATTTATTTTAATGAAGTATTATGTTTTTAAAAAAAGAAAAAAGAAAAAAAGGGTGGTGGGGCCCAAATGGCTTAAGTGATGGTAGAGGGGGTATTTGGGGGTTTTGAATGTGAAATGTGAAATGGTAATGTGGCGCATAGGTGGCGCAGAGGTGGCAAAGTGGCTTAGCCACCACACCTAATACTCTTAACAGACACTAAAAGATGACATGCGTCATTAAAAACTTTGTTTTATTATAAGATAGATAATTAAGGGATAATTCAAATTTATCATAAACAAACCCGATACTTAGGAAATCAAATTCAAAATAAACAATGATTAAGAGTATTTAACTTATTAAATATTAAAAAATTAAAAAAAATATATATTTGAAATAAACAGAAACATATGTACCTCAAATGGGAATCGATATTGCATGTATTACCTATTAATACATTTACGATTCATATATCCGTTACGATTCATATTTCCGTTAATTTACTATTCCTAAAGATAAACGGCGTTAATGATTTCGTTCGTATAGATTTGAATAGAGGCAAAGATATCTACGTTTAAATATTACCACCATCTAAAACTTAGACTATATAAACAAATTAAATAATAAAAATATTAAAATGCTCAACAAAAGCAAGTGTAGTCCAAATATTAGAGCTGTAAATTGTTCTCCCTTGCAACACGTGTCCTATACATCCACTTATAATTATTTTAATGTGATTTACATAACCAATTATTTTTTTACTAGGTTAAAACCCGCGCGATGCGCGGACTACGAACTACATATTTCTGGCGATTAAAAAGTCCATTGGTTACATATTTTTATAACGAATACAGTACATAAGCATGAAAACTGTGTATAAAATAGAGGAAAAAGTCAATAATTAACATTGGCGTTGAAATGTTGTCGATTACATGTTTTGATATATATTAGGGTACCCGCGCAATGAGGCGGCGGGTACACTGATACATCTTTTCCGCGAACGATCTTTGAAACGAACTCTATGTTTCCAGAGATCTTCAAAGTTTTCAATGGGTTCATATCCATCAAATTCCTTCGAAAGATGTATAAAAAATATTAGTTAACACAGATTTTATGATTTTAAAGTAAGAAATTGAAACTCTGAATTTAGTCAAATATATGTTACCTCTACTTCTTGTGTAGCTCGTGGCAGTTGTTGAAGCAATGAAACACCATATTGGGTGATTAAAGACATTTGTAGGTTCACCTCGTTTGTAGGTTGCACAATAACTCCATCGTAAGTTGATGGAGTATATATATAAGTTAGAAAAAAACGTACAATTCAATATATATCTAATGTATAAAAAAACGCACATCATAATGATAAAAAACGCATGCTTTCAATGATTTCAATGTTTGTAACTTAAAAAATCAATGAGAGATTTGTGATTTGTAACTGTAAAAAACGATTGCTTTCAATTCAATGATTTCAATGTTTGTAACTTATTATATCCATGAGATATTTGTGATTTGTAACCGTAAAAAAAATAGGATGGTGTGATCTAAACCGCACGAATTCAATGTTAAAATTTAATACAAAAAATTAGGATGAAATCATTGAAGAACTGGTATGTCTAAATGGTTATATGCAATTTCGGGTATTAACCAAATTACTGTGTTTCTAGATGTGTACCAAAAATTAGGATCATAAATGGTTAGGAACTGGTTTTTCTTAAATCCGAAATTGAATGCTTATTTAATCATGTTAACATCTCGAATCTATATTCCTTTAAAATTGTTGTTTATAAAAGGAAGGAATTAATTAGGTAAACGTTTTTATTTAATATAGTCAAACGCGTTTTCGTACAGTTAGTATATTTAGTGTACGAAACACAGACACCAAGTTGCTTATAGCCTAGTGGTAAGCTTCCTGCCTAGGGTAACTGCCCACCTGGGTTCGAATCTTGGCAAGCGCGGATTTTTAATTTTTAAGTTTAACGTGTAATGGGTTCGGGACAGTTAGTATATTTAGTGTACGAAACACAAACACCAAGTTGCTTATAGCTTAGTGGTAAGCTTCCTGCCTAGGGTAACTGCCCACCTGGGTTTGAATCTTGGCAAGCGCGGATTTTTAATTTTGATTTTAACGTGTAATGGGTTCGGGACAGTTAAAATAGAAAGTGTACGAAACGAAGTCACCAAGTTGCTTATAGCCTAGTGGTAAGCTTCCTGCCTGGGGTCCCTGCCCACCTGGGTTCGAATCTCGGCAGAAGCAATTTTAAAATTTTGATTTTATAGTGGGTTTGGGCACTGCTAAAAATGGAAGGGTTGAAATTTAGACTTCCTCTTTTAGAAATGTCCAACATCCATTTAAAAGTAGTATAGATACTAGGTTATGACCCGTGAAAAATCACGGGTTATCGTTATTTTACTAAGCGTAAATTTATAAATATAAATATATTTTTCTAATTATATGATGATTACACATATGATAAGAAATTATAAAATGCTTCTTAATGTACACTGTTATTGCAACTTCAAAAGAAAATTAGATTAAAAGAAAATTCTAAAATATTTAGATGGTAATGAATTTCGGGGGTTTAAGTTGTAAAGTTAAGCAAATTTTCATGTCTATTTACCATTTGGTTAAGCAAATAGTTCGTCCAAATTCTACAATACAAAACCCATGAATGATGTTAAAAATACAAATAAAGTCTTACTTATATTCATTAATAAGAAAAAGCAAAAAAATTAAAAAAAAAACCAAAATATTAAATTGTGTTTTGACTACTACTCAAGTGAAACAAACTACGAAGTATTATGTAAAGTGAAATATGTTAAAACTACTAATAAAGAGTTATTCTTATTCAACATTTCAAAATATCAAAGAAATTAAAAAAAAAAAAAATATAGAAAAAACAAAAAACAAAAAAATAAAGAATTATGTTTTGATTACTACTCAAGTCAAACACAATACTGGAACCCGTGAATTGTGTTAAGAATACTAATAAAGACTTCCCACAAGATTTAATTTGTCTATAAGATGTTTGGAGATTAATTCTATTATGTATCCAAATTGCAGTTCGGGCGTGTAAACAATTTCCCTCTCAATTTACTCATGTAAAGCGTATAAATGGTGTGACATTGAATATTTTCAAAGCAACTCATTTAGTGAATGGTGAGAATCTTGCCAAGAAATCCTGAATACATTGTTTCGCCATTTAAAAGTCCAAGTTATGGGTTCGTATCCACTTGTTGGATAATTTGGAAATTCAGAAACTCGTTGATTTTTGATAACGGAAAGATGCACAAAAGAGATATAGTATATAACATTATTAATTTTTCCTTTTTCTGGTTAACTCACATATATAAAAAAATGTAAGATTTCTTGGGTAGATCGGGTAAAATTTCCATTGTAATTTTTTTTTTGTTTTAGTCTAGTTCTTTGCTAGACTCTAATAATAAAAATTGCCGTTAAAAAAAAACAATGAGAAATTATATTTCTTCCTATTTTTTCATATCTACCCATATTTCAAGAAAATGTGAGGGATGCAATTGGTCTTGATCCTCAGTTAAAAAGTAGAAATAATTTTGCTGATTTATTTGAAGAATTTTCAGATATGAACCCAATTCAGTTTGTCAAGTCTAAAATATTTTGTGAAGTTGGATATCAAACTGAGTCAGATGATGAGGACAAAATCATTTTTTATAAACCCATTTGTCCCTCTATCTGTTCAAAGTGCTATACTGAACTACAAGAGCTCAGCATTGAATTTTCTGAAAAAGAAATTTCTGATACTGAACCCGATGTAGCGCAGTATGACACGTCTGTTGTTCCATTATTTGAATTATTATTTAATACTACTATATTTGAAAAATATAATGAAAATGAAACAACTTCTACACCTAGTGTTATAACTGATACTAAAGTTGCAGGAACAGATGATTTACGTACTGAAGAACCAAAAGAGGCTGTTAAAGTTGTCATTTTAAACCATGATAATCAAAAATCAACTTCAACAGGATCTTCAAGTGGCAATCATAAGAAGTCTAAACAAAATAAGACTTCTTTGCCAAATAAAAAGAAGAAACCAGATCCATCTCCTCCAAACCAGTTAAAAATAATATTAGACCACCCATTAAAAATGAGAAAAATAGCATTTTAAAATCTATTGGTGATTAGATAAAATTTTTAAGCCAAAAGTTTGCAAAACTTACTCATACTGATCAACCACGAGAAAAACAATTTTCTAAGATTCCTTATGAAAACATGTTTAGGAATAGGCCTAGAAAATGTTAAAGATGTCATCATACTGGCCATATAGTAGATGAATACTGGACTGACCGCTCAAATCCTGGATACTCAGTACCAAGTCAGTATCACCAAAGAAAACCTCCAAGGTTTCTCCTGAAGTGATATCGACCTCTCCATCTAAAGAAACTAAGTGTAAACCTGTTTCTCCTACCAAAGGTCCCATTCAAACTTTTTCCTAAAAAGAACTAATCCTTATTTTGTGTGTTGTGCAGGGTGATAGAAAATGGTACCTGGATAGTGGCTACTCAAGACACATGACTGGCAATATGGAGTTTCTTCTAAATTATACACCAGAGAAGGGTCCTTCTGTCAAGTTTGGGGATGATTCAGTAGGAAAAACAAGAGGATATGGAGTGATCAAGGCAGGCAACATAACTTTTAAAAGAGTTGCCTATGTAGAGGGTCTGAAACACAATCTTCTCAGTATTAGCCAGATGTGTGATGATGACTATGAAGCTCGCTTCAGGAAGACTGCAGGAATCATCTACAATGACAAGGGGCAACGTGTACTCATTGCTCGAAGAGAGAAAGAGTTTGACTGCTTTCTAAAGTCAATCCAGAACTGAACTAGATGTGGCACAATAAACTCTCTCACATCAACTTTAGAAACATCAATGAGCTCAGTATGAAGAAGTTGGTGAGAGGATTGCCCACAATTACTTATTCTAAAGATAAGTTGTGTACAACATGTAAAATGGGTAAGCAGAAGAAGAGTTCATTTAAATCAAAAGTCAACCACTCTATTAATGAACCTCTTACAATGATACATATGGACCTTTTTGGACCCATCAGTACACCATATCTGGCTAAAAATGTCTATACATTGGTCTTGGTAGATGAATGCTCAAGATACACTTGGGTCATCTTCCTCAAGACCAAATCAGATGCTACCACAGAAATCATTGCCTTCATCAATAGAGAAGAACTTCAGAAAGGCAACAGGGTCAAGCAACTAAGAAGTGACCATGGTACTGAGTTCAAGAACTCAGTATTAACAGATTTCTTTAAAGACAAAGGAATTGTACAAAACTTCTCTGCAGCCTACACACCACAACAAAATGGTATTGTAGAAAGGAAAAATAGAACACTAGTTGAAGCTGCAAGAACTTTGTTATGCCATGCTGGACTGACACTGAGCTTCTGGGATGAAGTTGTAAATTGTGCAAACTTTACACAGAATAAATCTACCATAGTTTAGAGACACCACAAAACTCCTTATGAGTTATATCATGGCAGGGTTCGTAATGTGGAATGTTTCCACATCTTTGGGAGTAAATGTTTTGTACTCAGTACTACACAAAATCTCAACAAGTTTGCTCCCAAAGCAAATGAAGGCGTGTTCATGGGCTGTTCACCACACTCCTAGGCCTTCAGAGTGTATGTTATCTCAATCCATGTTACTTTTGATGAAAATCTGGAGGAGCATTCTACTTCAACAAAGGAGGACATAAGTGGTATAGAAACCTTATGTAATCCAGAAAACTCTAATGCTGACCAGCCCACGTCTCACCTATATTATGTTGAACATGGTATGAGTGATACTTATCAATATAGAAATCAGAGTGATCGAATTGCAACCAATACTGAGGTTCCCATAACTTAGAACCCAACACTGAGTTCACAAATCTTGATCTGAACAATTCCACTTATGAAGAAGGTGAAACATCCAACACATTCCAAGAATCCACCTCAAATCTGCAGAATGAAGAATAACAACAACCTGAACTGTGTCATACGGAACAAAATTTAGATCAATATCAGACAGACAACACTCCAGTTGTAAGATTCGTCCCACATTGGTTGGAGAGGGGAACAAAACATTCTTTAAAAGGGTGTGGATACCTCTCTTAGCATGAGGCCTTTTGGGTGGAAGTGGTCCATACCAAGAACAAAACCGTGCGCCGGTGGGCAAAGCGGACAATATTGAAACTCAAACTTGAGTTTGAATTCGCCCCTTGCGAATCCAAATCCCTCAAGTCAGAGCTCTGATACCAACTTGTAACACCCAAAAATTCAGAAAATTTAAAATTTTTAAATACAACATTTAAATAAAAAGGTCCCATAAATAAATCTCTGATATAAATATTTAACATTTAAAACGTAATTATTGCGGAAAAAGTTTTAAATAAAATTTAAGTTTAAAATAATAAATGTTGTTCCACATCAACTTTTGAAAATACAGTTGTCAACCGTCCACCTTCTCTTTTCCTTTGCTATTACCTAAAACAGTGGGTGAAAATTTGGGTCAGTTGGGAAGCTGAGTGAATAATCTCAAAATGCATACAATCATAACATACAACACATGAGGGCACATCGGTGTACTCCTACTCAGATTCTACTCAATTATTTACTCAGATTTATTGCTCAGATTTATTGCTCAGATTTTATTACTCAGATTTTAATTTATATAGCACGCTTGTGTGATTCGGGTCGATCGCCCCTCCTCACACCTCAGATAGGCGTAAGCCAAAACTCAGACTGGAGTGATCCCAAAACTCAGACGGGAGGTGATCCCAAAATGGCATATAGCCAAAAACTCAGATGTTTATTATTATGTTTTTATCTCTTTAACATAATTAACTCAGTTAGCCCAGATAACTCAGATCACAGATAACCCAGATCACAGATAACTCAGATAACAAATAACTCAGATAGCAAATATGGTTCAAGTAATTTAACACGTAAGTCATGCATGTATAACGTTAAAACTGAATACACGGTGAGAATACTCACCTCGAAAAATGTAAGATCCGAAAGATTCCCGACAGCCAACGTCACACCAAATTATATCTTATACCATCCTAAAACATAAAATGAAACCCCGAATTAAAATCCACCCCAAGGACTTAATTTAGAAAAATTGGCAGCACCCGTTAGTCTCACGGGAACTGCCATAACTCCTAAACGGCCCATTATATTTTTCCCATCTTTTTGCCGCACAAACTAGACAATCAGAACTACAAATCACTGTGAAACGGTCGCTGGCCAAACCAGACTCTAAGGGTCTCAAAGTGGTGTCACAAAACAGACATGCTGCACAGGTCAAGTACATAACAGCAACCTATTAAAACGGGTATAACTTTTAAACCGTAAATCAGATTGACGAGAGGATTGCGGCATTGGAAAACTAACTCAGAAAACAAGGTCCATGTGCGGGCCAAAAATCCAAAAAGGTATTTTAAACAGGTCAGAAACAACCGAGAACAGGAGGGCAAAATCTGCCAGAAACTTAAACTATTAAAAAAAACTCTTTTTAATCGACTCGACTCGTTACCGAAAAACCAAGCACCCCTAAACATGACAGTCCAAAATTCCAGATCATTGATTCAATTCAATTAAATTATTAAAGATGACAAAAGGAAACAATACGAAAGAAAAAGGACAATATAAAAACAAAAAGATGAGGATTATACCCTACAAATCAAACGGTGATGAGAACGATTGTACCCGAACCACCAACAACACGACACCAGAACGACTGGCTTTGTTTCTTGACTGGAATAAACGAAGGCTGGGTTCTTGCTTGTTGGCCACCCCAAATGCCAAAATATAAATTCTTTTAATGACTTTATATTCAAAGAAAAAGATAAGTGAATTGCCGCCATACCACATGCATTCGGATCATCTCAATTTGCCTGACACCTCCACCTCTTCACTCCAACATTCCTTGACCATCCATCACCTTTTAATTAATTTACTTATGGCTGATCAATTTTACTTGCTGCGCCTATTATAATATTAAAACACCTCAAAAATATCTACAATTGCTAATGTCGACCAATTCCCCAAAAATGGGTCCGTCAAGTTTGATTCTCTCCTCCACGTCGCCTGACCTCCACAGTTGCTTAATCAGTTCTGCGATCGTCGACCAGATGCAATAAAACTCCAGCAACCGATTGGAAGAAGAAGAAAAAGAAAAACACGATGGAGATGCTTTAGACGGCTGGAGATCAAATGAGGGTTTAGGGCTAATTTTCCATTTAAGTATTATCCCTATTGGGCTACATCTAGATTAATTATGCATTAAGAAATTACTTGTCGAGCCCTCCATACTACTCACTTAATCGGATCACAATGGGAAAGAAAAGAGCTGGCTCGGCCCGGGCCCTTGGCCGCCCTCGCCATTAACTCGAGTTCAGATAGAATTTAATCGGACATGTTAATTTAAATAATACTTATATACTTATTATAGATCACATTTAACGCGTAAACAAAACGTCACACAACTAATATATATATATATATATATATATATATATATATATATATATATATATATATATATATATATATATATATATATTAAAATATGATAAATACCAAATTTAAATTTATTAAAAGTAATATTTAATTATTAAAAAAAATTCGGGGCGTTACACCAGTTCAACAAGATATTGTTGACCTTGCTTCAAATGCTCCCTTGGGAAATAATCTAAGGGAACACGGAGACCATCCACACTCAAATATCATTGGTCCTATTGAACAAGGTGTCCAAACAAGAAGAAAGTTAGCATTTGAACCCCAAGCCATTGCAAATTTCTGTTTCTTCTCAAGTTTTATGTCTACTATGGAACCAAAGAAAGCTGATGAAGCTTTATTAGATGAAGACTGGTGGAAGCTATGCAAGAAGAGCTTACATAATTTGAAAGAAAAAAAGTTTGGAACTTAGTACCACCACCTTCTGGCAAAACCATTATTGGTACTAAGTGGGTGTTCAGAAACAAGATGGGAAAAGATGGAGTTGTAATCAGGAAATAAGGCTAGATTGGTTGTTCAAGGTTACAGGCAAGAGGAAGGAATTGAATATGATGAAAATTTTGCACCAGTTGCAAGAATTGAAGCTATTAGGCTGTATCTTTCATATGCAGCCTTCAAGAACTTCAAGGTTTATTAGATGGATGTCAAGAGTGCCTTTCTCAATGGAAAACTACAAGAGGAAGTTTATGTTAAACAACCCCCAGGTTTTGTTGATCCTAAATTTCCTAATTATGTTTACAAGATTGACAAAGCCTTGTATGGGCTCAAACAAGCTACAGGAGCCTGGTATGATACCCTGTAGGAGTACCTAATTGAAAATAAATTTACAAGAGCTAAAACTGATAAAATTTTATTTTCAAAAAGAAAAGGGTCTGACATTTTACTCATTCAGATATATGTTGATGACATTATCTTTGGCTCCACTGACAAATCCATGTGTGATTGGTTTGCTAAGATAATGTCAGCTCAGTATCAGATGAGTATGATGGGAGAACTCACTTATTTTCTTGGTTTACAAGTAGATCAAAAGCCTGATGCACTTTTATAAACCAAAGTAAGTATGTGTATGACATGCTGAAGAAATACAAATTTGAAAATATATCCTCTAGGCACACCCCTATGGGTACTCAGGAAAAAATAAGTAAGGATGAGACTGGTAAACTAGTATGTCAATCCACATACCAAGGTATGATTGGCTCCTTACTTTACTTAACAGCTAGCAGGCCTGATATCATGTTTGCAACATATTTGTGTGCTCGGTATCAGGTTGATCCCAAGGAATCACACATGAAAGCTGTTAAGAGAATCTTTAGATATCTTTCAGGTACTCCTAACATGGGTCTTTGGTATCCCAAAGACTCATACTTTGACCTTGAAGGGTATACAGATGCAGATTTTGCAGGTTGCAGGTTGGACAGGAAAAGCACAAGTGGAGGATGCCAATTCCTTGGTGGAAGATTGGATGGTTGGTTATCCAAGAAGCAAAATTCAGTAACAACTTCCACAGTAGAAGCATAATATGTTGCTGCAGGAAGTTGTTGTGCTCAACTATTATGGATAGAGTATCAACTTATGGACTATGGGTTCAATTTTCAGAAGACACCTATTCATTGTGATAACAAGAGTGCTATTTCTATCACTGAGAACCCAGTTCATCACTCTAGAACAAAGCACATTGATATCAGACACCACTTTATCCGAGATAATGTGGAAAAGGGTAAGGTTGAGGTAGATTTTGTTCCTACAGAGGACCAATTGGCCGATGTGATTACTAAACCTCTCTCTGAAGAAAGGTTTATGTATTTGCTAGGGCAATTGGGCATGTTGAACCCTTAAATCTTCTCTAAATTTTCTGATACTGTCTGCTCATTATTGGTTCCAATTCTGACCCGCTCAGTATCACTCGTCTGGTTTATCAAAATTAAATAATTTTTATTTTTCATTAATTATAACTTAAATTAAATGTTTTTATAATTTTTTTTTTAATTTAATTTTTTTTAACCCAGTATTGGAATCCTGGAGTGTTAAAACTGATTCTAACCCTCAAACTCCCCAACGGTAACCTTTCTTAATAAGAAAGTTACCGTTGGAACAGGATAAGGCTGTCATTTCAGCCGTTTTTACTTCCCCATACCGTGATTATAGCCATTTTCCATATAAATAACCGTTTTTAGAAAAAAAAAACCTTTTAACTGTTATTTCATTCTTTCACATTAAATTCTCTATGCGATTAACATTCTACTCTATTCTTTGCAAGAAAAAATTTCCTTCAATTCGCAAATCACAGATAAAGATGGCAAATTTTCCAGTTCGTCGCACCAAATGTTGCACCGGTGAGGAACTTTCAACGTGATGAACTTCCAAAATTCTCGAAGAACAACATCATTGTAAACTTCGTGATTCCGGAAGGTTGGGTATGTCTCCCATTTCGTCAAATGGTTACATATCTGAGACATAGCCCAATCTCACATGCTTTTCAAGCCTATCCACGAGCAATATATCCTTCGATGCTCTGTGAATTCTGGTACACTGCACAAATGGATTCAACGGATATGATTGCTGGATGGGTGATTCGGGAACGACGAAGAGCCTTTATATCAACTTCCATCATACGCAAGGAACTCCGACTTCCTGCACATGTTTAGTATGATGATTTTGTTGATCGAGATACTGCATGGTCAGTATTGGCTTTTCTTGGAAAATAAAGCACAACGGGAATAATCAAGAGGCATGAGTTCGGTCCTATGTGGGGAATTATGATTTCTACCATAATTCGGTGTATGACCCACAAAACAGGAGCCCTGGACCAAATCAATGAGTTTGGGATGCAACTGGTACATGCCATGTACCACAATAGGCAAATTGATTGTGCCAGATTGATTTTCAATGAGCTAGCTTCACTAGTTCAAGCTAGACTCCGTGCCCCAAATGTTCCATTCTGCAGGTTTCTCTCCATCATTTTTCAAAACTCTATGCCTGCAGACATGTATGAAGATTTTGAAGGTAAACGGGCATACCTTCCTCCTATTCATGAAAGAATTTACTTTCATTAACCAAGGATAGAAGAACCACCACTCAGTGCCACTATGTTAGCCATTGCTCAGGCTCACAAAGATGATGATGAAAATGATTTTGATACTGAATCAACTGCAGACAGTGATGGTGGTGATGATGATAACGGTGGTGGTGGTAATGCTGATCAAGATGTTGAGTTGGTGGATGCTCAACCAGAACAAGAACCAGTGCAACCAAACATTCCACAACCTGCACAAGATCCTGATGCTCCTCCAACTGCATCAGACACAAATATGGAGTCCGATACCGAGTCACTTCCACAACCATTGTTTGCTGGAAGATGAAGAAAAGAAGCTTGACTCCAGTAATCATGGGGGCTCTTTCATCAAAAGAAGTGCAACACACTCATGTTCCATCTTTGACTGCATCACTTGAAGAGCATAATTTAGTTGCTGCATGTGCACACCTTCTAGGCCCTGAACCAGAACACATTGCTCAACCAATTGGGGAACCTCATGTTCCTCTTGACGTGGAGATTCCATATGAGCAACATACACTGGAAGGTGCTCATGATAGAGAAAATGAAGGCCCCGAAGGTGCTGGAGGTTCAAATCAACACATAGATGATCCAACACCGACCTCTGCAGATGGGAGAAGGGAATCTGACAAAGTCTCAGGTATGAATTTCTGTGAAACCCTAAAACTCATATATATATATATATATATATATATATATATATATATATATATATATATATATATAGAAGTGGGATCCTGTGAGGACTCTTTTTTCGGTGAGGACTCGCGAGGACATCTCATAAAAATTTCAAAAAATTCCGAAAAAAATAAATATAACCCACCATGATTATTACTACATTTGACAAAAAAAATTCAAAAAAAAGATTATGATCCACTTTTTTTAGTGAATCATAACAATGATCCAGATTTTTTTTGTGGATCATTATTATGATCCATATTTTCTTTTTTGGATCATTTTTGGAATTTTTTTTTTTGGATCTTATACATAGCGATTTTAATGTTTTAAAAAGGAATTTTTTGAAAAAAGTTTGTTTTGGATCATTTTTAGAGTTTTTTTTGGAGTCCTCACAGTCCTCGTGAGGAAAAGAGTCCTCACCGGATCCGGACCCTATATATATATATATATATATATATATATATATATATATATATATATATATATATATATATATATATATATATATATATATATATATATATATATATTCCCAAATAGCGACTAAGTATTCGCCAGTACCAACTCAATACTGACCAAAGTCTCAATCGAACTTTCAAATATATATCCTCTTATGGCCAACATAGTTAGCCCACTGCTACTATGCAACATTCATACAATGAGAACTCAAATGATCACTGTCAGTCTACTGTTGTCTCAACATTTTAAGAGACAATGGTGGTTTATGTCACACTGACACCCACTTGTGCTGCTTGAATCATACCCAACTTATTTGTGAGTTGGATCACACGATTTAAGAAGTGATCACAAACCCTTAAGCCACAATAGCCAAACATTTTCCATGGGGTTTTAACCACATTTCTGTTATCACTCTAATACCGAGTGATAAACATTGAAAATAAAAGAAGCATATCCCAGGCTTCAAATTCCCAAACCCAAAACCTTTTCAGAAAATGTGACAGGGTAATCACAACTTACTTTTTAAATGATTTGCACAAGTCCATAATATTTCATACTGAACCAGATGAAATACATACTTCAAAATTCTGTTTAAATGATTATAGAATTAAACAACAACACAATTCTATTTGATAAACCTTTCATTACTAACCAGTTTTCTATTTTTGTTTCTTTAGCACCATCTGTACAGGGTAATCAAGCATCACTGGCTCAAGAGGAACAAGTGTCTCTGCAGACAATCATGCAGCAGATCCTAGCCATGCAGAACACTCAAAAGACAATTCTGGCCAGGATGGACACCATGAGTACTGATATTGACTCCCTAAAACAGTCAGTGGCACTACTCCAACAACAACATCAACCTCCACCGACTCCACAATCTCAACACGGTGGAGACGATGAAGATGAAGGTGGAGATGATACTGAGCCAAGGAAATCACCCTCCAATGCTGATCCTGAGGGTGATACTGATGCTGTTACTGAGCCTATGGCATCTCCAACAAATGAAGATCAACAAGGAGACATAGGTGGTGATACATAACCTCTTCCTTCCCTATCCAATGATAACAATAAGGGGGAGAAGAGAAGAAGATTGAATGAAGATCAACCTCCACAGCAACAACATTCATCTCAGCAACCCACTCATACTGAACCACTTCGGTTTCAGTATGAAGGAAGAAGACAAAGAGGAAGGTCAGTACTGCAACAACTGGAAGAACTCTCTGAGTCATCTGCTCAGGGGGAGACTCACACTGACCAACCTGAACAGGTTGATACTGAGCCACCTGCTCAGGAGCTGAACAACCTATAGATCATTGTCTACAGGCCTTTTGTCTGGCCTATTGCTGATGATGAAGAAGAAGAACCAAATTCAGTGCCATCTCAAAATTTCCTAAATTTTGAACTGGATATGGCTGATAAAGAAAGCACTTCATCATCATCCTCCGATGATGAAGAGCCACCAAAACAACCACACTCTCCTCAGACTGAATTGGCTCCTAGTGCTCCTAGAAGGCCAATAACTAGAAGAATGACAAGAGTTGTCATGTCCTCTGAATCAAGTGAGGAACCTTCCCAGCTCCTTTAATCACTAGACCTAGAAGATCTGTTCGTGATACTGAGGAGGTTCCAAGAATGTCTGCTTAAGAGATTGAAGATGAGGCACATAAATTCTTTGCATTACATGCCTGTGGAATCAAGGAAGAAGATCCAGAAACTGATACTGACACAGATGTTCCTTCAACCTCTCACAGAATAAGAAGGAAGGGAGCTGACCTTCGACAACAATATTGGAACTCAGTGGCTCAAAGAACAAGGTATATGGAGACAAGAATGGATATGCTGAGAAACGGAGTATTTCTTAGTGTAAGGGATATACACTTGCTGAATATTGATGTCAACAAGATCAAGGTCAAAACTGTTGATAGATCTATAGTTGCAACCTGCACCGGACCAGTCAGTCCTCCCATGAAGATCTTCCTTCATGATTTCCAAATCATGGGACTCCAAGACTGGATCAAGGAGTTGCCATCAAAATCTTCTGAAGCTCAAGTAATGTTAGATGAAATCTTGGCTGTTGTTGCAGTATGGTTTGGAAAAGAGCATACTATTTCCAGGAGAGTACAGGGCACTCAGTGTACTAACTGAGGCTTACAGAAACAATAAACCTGAATGCCTCAATACATTCAATTTCTTAAACAAATACCCTGTTCCTCCTAACCTTGTCTTTCCGGATCAAAAGAGCACCATATATCCAACCTCTGGATATATGTATACTGTCTCAGAAGACAGGGAATGCTTTATAACAGAAGAAGATCTCCCAAAGGCCAACATCAGTCACCTAGTAGGGCTCAAGTGGTTGATAACTAAGAAGGAAGACTCTTTGTTCAGAAAGAAGATTGTTGCAGTGCTCAATATCAGAAGAGATGAACTGAGAAAAAGAGAAGAGTTCATCCACATCAAGCAAGAAGTTTTCTATGAGCATGAATCCATCAACAAAAGATGAAGAAGAAGATTCAGCTGTTTAGATGAAGATGAAGACTCTGATGTCTTCTTATTTATTTTTGTCTTGTTTTGTTTTATTCCTTCTCTTTGTAATATTGTCTTGTTATCATTAGATACGGGGAGATTGTTAAGGAAAAAAGCCTTACCCCATTAGGTTCTTAATATAACAAGACAACCTAGACTAGTTTAGATTAATTTGTAGAATAAATTAGCTAAGTCTTGGTGCAATACTGTACTGAGTAGCCAGTATTGGCAGCTCAGTATTGGAACTCAGTATTGGAAATCCATTGATCTCGGTCACTTTCCTTTAATCCAGTCCTTCCATTACTCCTTTGCCTATTTTGTAAGATCTCTATAACACTATAAATCGAGATCACTTGGCAAAGGAGTACACACTAATTTACTTTACACTTTCATATCTTTTGTAATTGATCAGTGGTATTCCTATTTCGCAGCATACCACACTTAGTGGAATTATACATTTGACTCTAATATTGTGTTTGTAACACCCTAAAATTTACAAGATTTTTAAAAATTTTGTGTACAATATTATAATCAAAAAGGTCCCATAAATAATCCTAAAAATAATTGTTTAATGTAAAAAGTGTTAAATGCGGAAAAGTCTTAAATAACTTTAGAGTTTAAATTAATAAACACTATTCACATCCGCACGTAGTACATCAGTCAACCGTCCACCTTCTCTTTTCCTTTGCTAGTACCTGAAAAATGGGAGGGAGTTTTTGGGTCAGCGGGGAAGCTGAGTGAATAAACTCAAAATGCAAACAACTACAACATACAATACATGAGGGCACACAGGTGAACTCCTAATCATTTACCACTAAGTTAATTTCTCAGTTTTTTTTTTTCTTTTAAATTTATATAGCGCGCTTGTGTAACTCGAGTCGAGAGATCAACCTCGCCTCTCCTTACACTAAAATGCCACAAGGGCCCACACAGAATTTGCCACAAGGGCCCACACAGAATTTGCCACAAGGGCCCACACAGAATTTGGCACTCAGGCCACCACACAGAATTTCCACTGAGATTTATTAATTATTTTTATGTTTTCAACTCCTAACATAAACCACACAGATAGCCCTATCACTTGGTAGCACAAAATGACTTGGTACCGACTCAGATACTCGGCACGTCCGTCTCAGATCAGTGGTATGTACAAAAAAAAACAGTCATCCAGATAACAGATCAACACACAGAAAATACAACAGATCAACAGTTAACCATATGAGCCATGCACGTATCGTTATAACTGAATACACGGTGAGAATACTCACCTCGAGAAACGTAAGCTCCAAAGGGTCCTCAATACTCTAAGGCGCTGCTCGGTTATTCCTAGCTGATCCTAAAAGCATAAAAAATGAAACCCGAATTACAATCCGTTCTAAGGACTCAATTTAGAAAACTGGCGGCACCCGTCGGTCTCACGGAAACTGCTATAACTCTTAAACTGTGCAGTAGATTTATCTCATATTTTTACCATGAAAAATAGACAACCAGAACTACATATCTCTGTGAGACGGTCACTGGCTAAAACAGACCCTAAGTGTCTCAAAACAGTATCGCAAGACAGACATGTCGTACAGCCATGTTTCCTAACAGCAGCATAATAAAATGGTAATAACTTCTAAACCATAATTCGGATTGACGAGAGGGTTACGGCGTTGAAAAGCTAACGTAGAAACCAAGGCACCTGCATGGGCCAAAAATCGAAGGGATTACTTTAAACATATCGAAAACAGTTGTGAACGTGTGGGCAGATTCTGCCAAAAATTTAATAAACTTAACAACCCGTTTATGCAAACCCGACCTCAACCCGTGATATCCCGAGGCATCCGACAGCCTCGAAAACTAAATTTAACTCAGAAATTTATTTAGAAATAATCTAGCTCGCTAGTTTTTAATTATATTGGTTTAAGGAAACCAAGAACCTAAAGGTTCGGTTTCCGGTTTTCGGTTATCAAACGTTTAAGTTATCGACAAAAGGTTTTCCCCCAACCCGAGACCCGACACCAATGAAACTCAGTGACAAAAGAAAAACCCGTGTCACAGCTCACGTGAAAATTAGACAAAACGGTTGACGATTAAAACAACAAAGCAAGCAAAAACTCAGTACCACAATCATATTAGTGAAACCCGATAACAATTGACTTTAACGGAAACGAATAATTAAGCAACTTAACATAACCCTACAATAAAACCCGATTAGCAAGGGGAATAAAAAGGAAAACGAAAAATGAGAAAAGAGGTTAGAAATTATACCCTACGAACCAGATACGAGGACTACTAAAGTCTGAATAACCTAACCATGTCGCCACTCGACAGTGATGATATCCGCGGAGCCATTCCCTTCGCCTAGACACGTTTTAATAAAAAGATATCTAAACACCACTGACCATGATTTGGATATCATGGGTCGGTGGGAACTTTAATTCTCCACTTCTATGAAGAAATCTTGCTGACCTCATCAACAAAATACTTCCATCTCTATAAATTATATATTGCCATCACATGGGAGTACACCTCATGCTTGCCACGTGATTATCATCAACTCAAATTTCCGAATTTGTTTGCTTGCTTTGATTGGTCGATATCATCTCAGCAAAAAGGAGGAATAATAATTTATGATACAATAACACAATACTCATCACGTCTGATTGAAGAAAACGAGGATGAAGATGCCGGCAATTAGGGTAGCGTACGAAAGAATTAGCTTATAAGCCTTAACTGGCTTCGGGCTTCAAGCCCTTTTGTTTTGATCGGACATGAGCAGCAAGCAGGAGGGAATAAAATTGGGCTCAAGCCCACTACTTCCTTTTGATCGTCATACACAAGGCCACCAAGGGCTGGACTCGAACATGGGACAAATGAGGAGGAAAGGCTGAAGTCGCAAGCCCACTTGACTGAATCGAAAAAGGAGTGGGATCGAAGGAATAACGAGATCGAGACCTTGGCCTAGCGGCCGGCCTCGGGTTTAGATCACGCACGACACACATCTAAATCGCAAGGCTCGGGAACTTCTAAACGCCTACTGTTAGATTAATTCTCATTATTATTTAAACACAACATACATAACACTCTAGATATAAATAAACAATCATCATGATTAACTAAACGTCTACTAAAACGGACCGTCTAGTTACAGGTCGCCTGAATAATCTAAATTTTAAATAATAAAAATGTGATTAAAAATAATATTATTAAATTAATATAAATTTTTGGGGCGTTACAACTCAACTCCACTTGAAATAGACTTCGTCCCCGAAGTCATTGCTCGGAAGAAACTCAGGGTAGTAATCTCGCGACTCAACTCATACTCGCCAACGACACACGCCCTCAAATGGGGAAAAACAAAAGGATAAGGTTAAGAATGAAAAGGAAATTCATCAGGGTATCCTACGACATGCATACTCGAAAGGAAAAGAAGAATAAAAACGATAAGGTTATGAATAGAAAGAAGCTCTTCATGGTGAATTTACTTAATAGGAAATGAGCTGCAGATCACGTAAGTGCTCATACAATTATCCGCCTCTAGTGGCGCAAAACGAATAAGGCTAAAAGAAATAAGGTCAGAATGCTCACTATGGGTCTCAATATGTAAAGAAAATGTCGATAATGAGCATCAAATACACCACGATACTCTACTGAAGGCGTCTTCTTGCTCTCGCATTCGGATACAGTTGTTGCACTCAGCGATTAACGTCGCGTTGAATCACCGATTCAACTCCACTTGGAAATTTACTACTGATTTGTTGACGATACCAGATGCTCATCGTAGTACCAGGTCATCCAAACCATTTGCACAATCACACTCGGATCCCTCATGACGATAACAAGTTTTTATGGAAAATTTTCTTCCCGCACACTCCATCAAATGACCACTTACACATTTTAGCAACAGGTAAAAATTTCATTATCGACCATTTTCCACCCAAATGACTCGGAAGGTCCTCTACTCTATGGGTCTACAGTTTGTTAACAACATAATAAATAATTTAGCGGTTTACACCATTATCAATTATTATAAAAACCATGCAAATAAAATCACAAGGAATATACATATCACACAGAATTCTCATATACTCAGGTATATAACTCCAAAATATGATCTGGAAATATAACTCAGAAGTCCCACTCAGAAATAAACTCAAAACATATCTCGGGAGTATAACTCAAAAATGTGTAACTCAGGAGCAAACTTATAAATCTTAATTCAGAAGCAACCCAACACTCTAACACAGTAACAAGTCATAAGGTAATAATATTTACAAGTAATAGTATTAGGTATAAATCACATTTTTACTCATTCTTATTACTACTCGTGTGTTCCAATTTACCAGCTTATAATACTTGGAAAGATATACTCTCTCTCAATCGTGTTATTGGTTCTCAAAATAAC
The DNA here is from genome assembly GCA_963853835.1 of Calendula officinalis. Lineage (NCBI taxonomy): Eukaryota > Viridiplantae > Streptophyta > Magnoliopsida > Asterales > Asteraceae > Calendula > Calendula officinalis. The sequence goes on from OY970828.1 coordinate 66,322,408, forward strand.
TCTTCTTTAACATTATATTGTTACCTTACTCTATTAGGTTTGCATATTACCGATGTTGATAACCCTTTAAATAGCTCAAATTAACGATCTTGTCATTTAATTCCCTTTAATAGGTTCTCATTCTATTACATTTAGTGGTTTCTCGATAATATTTTAATAGATGTTTTCTCATTCATCTAGTTTAACGATCCTTTAATAGACCGTTTCACTGATTTTACACAATTTAAAATGTCTCTTAATTATTTTGACCATATCTACTCATTAATTTCATGTTGCCCACTAAAAATTCCAATTAAATTTCATACTCTTATTTATAATGATTTCTCGTTACTCAAGTTACGAATTAATTCCTTAGTTCTCATTTCCTCAATTCGCAGTTACACTTTATTCTAAATCTTACGGTTTACTCATGGTTCATCAATTCAGTACATTCTCGTCTTTTCGAAATTTATCCTAAGTTCAATATAAATTTATTGAATAGTTGTTCTCTTCTCAAGTTTAATAATTATTCATAAAATAGAGTTTTCTCATATAATTTTATAATACCTCAAAACTCATAACACTCTATAATACATCAAAAATTTGAATAAAACTTCCCGTTAATTTAATACTTTTCTCTCTGACTCATTTTATTAATTTGCTTATGTAACTCGATTTGTAAATTTCTTATAACTCAAAATTACTCCATAATTAATCAAAATAAAATTTTATCATTTAGCTCGTTTTAATAATAACTCATTACCAGCAAATTACCGATCTCATTTTAACTCATTTTCCTCAAAATTTCATTGTAGCAGTTTTCTCATATTCGACTCATTAATAAGTTCTCATCACTTTAATTTAATGATTTCTCATTATCACATTTATAACCACCCAAGAATAAGTAACTGTCTTATTTTGTATATAATTGTAGTATTACTACTCCCCTTTTTCACGATATTCATTTAACTCAGTTAACTTGATTTGTTAATTTCTCTAGTAAACCCGATCTATCATTTTGTTGTAAACTCTATAATCACCCATAGAATAAATTTAATTATTCTCAACTGCTTGATTTGATAGTTACTCTTATAATTTATTTGATCAATTATATGTATCTAGATTTCGCATTTTAAATTCATACCAACAAAATCTCTCTGCATAAGCATCATGCTCATAATATTTATAAATAATAATTAATGATAATTATTTCTTGACAATTTTCCTTTTTACCCCTACTCAACTCCACTTGGAGAAAAACTCGTCCTCGAGTTTGGAATTAGTATTGTCTACCAAAATAAACAAGCAAGTATGTAGTCACACGAACAATTAGGATACACATACTAAATTCACAATAACAAGCATTGGTCCATCGTTCCCTTCGAAATTTCCCCCTAACCAACCAAAAGTCCTATGTGTACGGTAATAGGGGCCCTCTATTACTTTCGACACCTACCTTTGTTTGGTCACGGGTCAATCCCAAAGTTCACAACTTCCCACACATAAGTTCACCAGCAAATCGCACTCAGAGAGAAAATAATAATAATAATAATAATATATTTTCCGTATCTAAAAAAATACAAATTCGCACCCAGTTGCATGTATTCAAAATCTTATAACCATTCTCAGAAATGCACTCAGCAAAAGGCACTCAGCAAAAGGCACTCAGAAAAAGACACTCAGCCAAAATATTTTATTATGTTTTCCACAGTTAAACTTAGAACATAATATAGCTCATAAACTCTTTTAATTTATTTTAAATAGGTCACCACCGAATTAATGATGACAGTTACCCTTAGTTCACTTTTAATAATTACCGTTTAAGATAAGCTTGAATAACTTATTTTTAATTCATCTCGGAAATTCTCGATGAGTTAATATAAAAAACTTTTATAGTTTATTCAATATCTTTGCGTTAATTTAATAATTCTTCATTGAACTCATTTATCACATAAAGAAAAATTGAAGGATTTTCGTACTCAGCTTTTTAACATTTAACATTAACCGAAAAAATTTCCACTAACTAAAATCTCAAATGATAATTTAACATTTAAAAAAAAAACATGTTTAATCCAACTGAAGTTTTAACATAACAACAAAAATATGTTCTCGGTATTTTCACTTTACTCTACTTGATAAACTATCATAAAAAAAATTTCTTTAAACTAGTTGGTAATATAAATATATTTTATTTACTCGTTTCAATAACTCTTTTTATTAAGCGTTTTCCCAATACGTAAGATTTTAACATTTTCTCAATGTGTCAAATTCATTATTGCTCTTTAATACTAATAACTTCCTCATTTATTCGAGCATATTTCTCATTTAAATAATCTATGGATTTTATATCCACAGTTTATATCCATTTATTACACTTTTGGTTAATTGTCTCAGAATTTATGAAATCTCACTTCAACTCTATAAGGTGTTTCTCCAAATTGAAAACTTTTATTACTTTCTCATTGGAATTTATAATTTCAAATTTCTTCATTATATGTTTTTGTATATATAAATATATAGGACTCCAATAAATAAAACCAAAACTATGCTCAAATTAAGCTCTAATTAATACTCATAACTATAGCATCTTGTATTAGTATATTTATATACATATATGTTTATCCCTACAATCCACAGGTAATTCTCTCAGGGAATAAGCTGAAAGTTTTTAGAATACGTTACTCGTCTATACTCAGAACATAGCAAAATCTCAAATAAAAAATACTCTTAAACATTACCGGCAGTAGGAAAAACGAGGGTCGACGTGACATGCTGTACGTCTGATGTGAAACTTCTCTCAGAAACTGTTTTACTCTTTTCTAAAAAAAAAATTTCAACTTGAGTTTGAATTCGCCCCTTGCGAATCCAAATCCCTCAAGTCAGTGCTCTGATACCAACTTGTAACGCCCTAAAATTTACAAGATTTTTAAAAATTTTGTGTACAATATTATAATCAAAAAGGTCCCATAAATAATCCTAAAAATAATTGTTTAATGTAAAATGTGTTAAATGCGGAAAAGTCTTAAATAACTTTAGAGTTTAAATTAATAAACACGTTTCACATCCGCACGTAGTACAGCAGTCAATCGTCCACCTTCTCTTTTCCTTTGCTAGTACCTGAAAAATGGGAGGGAGTTTTTAGGTCAGCGGGGAAGCTGAGTGAATAAACTCAAAATGCAAACAACTACAACATACAATACATGAGGGCACACAGGTGAACTCCTAATCATTTACCACTAAGTTAATTTCTCAGTTTTTTTTTTCTTTTAAATTTATATAGCGCGCTTGTGTAACTCGAGTCGAGAGATCAACCTCGCCTCTCCTTACACTAAAATGCCACAAGGGCCCACACAGAATTTGCCACAAGGGCCCACACAGAATTTGCCACAAGGGCCCACACAGAATTTGGCACTCAGGCCACCACACAGAATTTCCACTGAGATTTATTAATTATTTTTATGTTTTCAACTCCTAACATAAACCACACAGATAGCCCTATCACTTGGTAGCACAAAATGACTTGGTACCGGCTCAGATACTCGGCACGTCCGTCTCAGATCAGTGGTATGTACAAAAAAACAGTCATCCAGATAACAGATCAACACACAGAAAGTACAACAGATCAACAGTTAACCATATGAGTCATGCACGTATCGTTATAACTGAATACACGGTGAGAATACTCACCTCGAGAAACATAAGCTCCAAAGGGTCCTCAATACTCTAAGGCGCTGCTCGGTTATTCCTAGCCGATCCTAAAAGCATAAAAAATGAAACCCGAATTACAATCCGTTCTAAGGACTCAATTTAGAAAATTGGCAGCACCCGTCGGTCTCACGGAAACTGCTATAACTCTTAAACTGTGCAGTAGATTTATCTCATATTCTTACCATGAAAAGTAGACAACCAGAACTACATATCTCTGTGAGACGGTCACTGGCTAAAACAGACCCTGAGTGTCTCAAAACAGTATCGCAAGACAGACATCTCGTACAGCCATGTTTCCTAACAGCAGCATAATAAAATGGTTATAACTTCTAAACCGTAATTCGGATTGACGAGAGGGTTACGGCGTTGAAAAGCTAACGCAGAAACCAAGGCACCAGCACGGGCCTAAAATCGAAGGGATTACTTTAAACATATCGAAAACAGTTGTGAACGTGTGGGCAGATTCTGCCAAAAATTTAATAAACTTAAAAACCCGTTTATGCAAACCCGACCTCAACCCGTGATATCCCGAGGCATCCGACAGCCTCGAAAAATAAATTTAACTCAGAAATTTATTTAGAAGTAATCTAGCTCGCTAGTTTGTAATTATATTGGTTTAAGGAAACCAAGAACCTAAAGGTTCGGTTTCTGGTTTTCGGTTATCAAACGTTTAAGTTATCGACAAAAGGTTTTCCCCTCAACCCGTGATATCCCGAGGCATCCGAAACCCGATAACAATTGACTTTAACGGAAACGAATAATTAAGCAACTTAACATAACCCTACAATAAAACCCGATTAGCAAGGGGAATAAAAAGGAAAACAAAAAATGAGAAAAGAGGTTAGAAATTATACCCTACGAACCAGATACGAGGACTACTAAAGTCTGAATAACCTAACCATGCCGCCACTCGACAGTGATGATATCCGCGGAGCCATTCCCTTCGCCTAGACACGTTTTAATAAAAAGATCTCTAAACACCACTGACCATGATTTGGATATCATGGGTCGGTGGGAACTTTAATTCTCCACTTCTATGAAGAAATCTTGCTGACCTCATCAACAAAATACTTCCATCTCTATAAATTATATATTGCCATCACATGGGAGTACACCTCATGCTTGCCACGTGATTATCATCAACTCAAATTTCCGAATTTGTTTGCTTGCGTTGCTTGGTCGATATCATCTCAGCAAAAAGGAGGAATAATAATTTATGATACAATAACACAATACTCATCACGTGTGATTGAAGAAAACGAGGATGAAGATGCCGGCAATTAGGGTAGCGTACGAAAGAATTAGCTTATAAGCCTTAACTGGCTTCGGGCTTCAAGCCCTTTGGTTTTGATCGGACATGAGCAGCAAGCAGGAGGGAATAAAATTGGGCTCAAGCCCACTACTTCCTTTTGATCGTCATACACAAGGCCACCAAGGGCTGGACTCGAACATGGGACAAATGAGGAGGAAAGGCTGAAGTCGCAAGCCCACTTGACTGAATCGAAAAAGGAGTGGGATCGAAGGAATAACGAGATTGAGAACTTGGCCTAGCGGCCGGCCTCAGGTTTAGATCACGCACGACACACCTCTAAATCGCAAGGCTCGGGAACTTCTAAACGCCTACTGTTAGATTAATTCTCATTGTTATTTAAACACAACATACATAACACTCTAGATATAAATAAACAATCATCATGATTAACTAAACGTCTACTAAAACGGACCGTCTAGTTACAGGTCGCCTGAATAATCTAAATTTTAAATAATAAAAATGTGATTAAAAATAATATTATTCAATTAATATAAATTTTTGGGGCATTACAGTGTTAATCATTTTAATTGTCTTAAGCATAATTAATCTATCAATGAAATAAATAATCCAGGGTTGTTGTGACCTAACATTGACCCAAATATGATGTCATCTACATATATTTGATATAACAAGACGTCTGATTTGTGTTTCCGAATAAATAGGGTATTATCAATTGTTCCTCTCGTAAACCCACTTTTGAGTAGAAATTGGGATAAGTGTCATACCATGCCCTTGGAGCTTGTTTTAACTCGTAAAGAGCCTTGTCAAGTTGATAGACATATTCTGGATGTCGATGATCTTCGAATCCTGGAGGTTGTTTTACAAAGACTAGTTCTTGAAGCTTTCCGTTAAGAAATGCACTTCTGACATTCAAATTGCTTTGAAGTTTTTGTATGCAGCATATACGAGGAACATTCAAATTGCTTCTAGTCTTGCAACTAGGCAAAAGATTCATCGAAGTCGATGCCTTCCTCGTGTCGATATCCCTGGGCCACTATTCTTGACTTGTTTCTAATCACAGTTCCATCTTGATCAAGTTTGTTTCTAACCACCGATTTTTGTTAAGGCAAAAAGCCTTACCCCTTTGGAATCTTAAGATAACAAAACAACCTAGACTAGCTTAGAATAAATAGTAGAATAAATATGCTAGGTTTAGGAGTGATACTGAGTTTGGCCAGTATTGGCCACTCAGTATTGGAAAACCAATACTGAGTAGAAGGACTGAGTTACATTTTGTTTTGTAACGGACTAAGATCAAATCCCTTGATCTTAGTCATTTTCCTAGTTTAGTCCTTCGGTTACTTCTTTGCCCATTATGTAAGATCTTTATATCATTATAAATAGAGATCATCTTGCAATGGAGAACTTACCAATTCACGTTTTCACTTTCACATCTTTGTTATTGATCAGTGGTCTTGTTATTCCGCAACAAGCCACACTTAGTGGATTTATACATTGACTCTAATACTGTGTTATACACTTTAATTGTCTTAAGTATATTAAATCTAATTAATTAACTTATAAAACCAGGGTGTTGATCTATTACCCTGGCAGCGATTCCCTATATCTATCCCTCCCAAACTAAAAAATCCGAAATGTCTACAATTGTTGCACCAGTTATGTCTGGAAAGGGAGTGCCCATCTTTGATGGCAAAGACTTCCATCAATGGAAGCTAAAAGCTTAGTGGTATCTTGAATCTATTCATCATGAGATGCTCACTGTGCTGAATGATGGTCCCATCATTCCACAAACTGTGGAACCCGTTGCAGCTACTGATGATGCTCCTGAGAGCACAAGAACAGTTCCTAAACTGAAACACACATGGACTGATACTGACCGTCAGTTGTACAGTTTAGACTCAAGAGCAAAGGGGGTGATTGGTAATGCTGTTACCAAAGAAATATTGAATGCAATTATGAAATTGCCAATATCAAAGGCTATGTGCGATAGCCTATCAGTCACGTGTGAAGGCACACCTAAGGTGAAGTTGCAAAGAAAAAGCAACATGAGAAGAAAGTATGAAAACTTCTTCTCAAGTCCTAATGAAGACATCACCAATCTCTATAACAGGTTTAATACTGTTATCCATGATCTAATCAGTGTAGGCATGGTGAAGGAGGAAGGAGAACTTGTTCAAAAGTTCCTGGATAGTCTTCCTCAACAGTTTCTTGATATGACAAATTCTGTGAATGCTGCTAACAACATTGAGTCATACACTCTTCAAACTTTGTATGGTCTAATGTTGAATCATGAGGAGAATAATGCTGCAAGACTGATCAACTGGAAGAAAACTGACAAGTGTTCCACTGGCATGGCTCTAGTTGTGCAACATGCATATACTGAGACTGAGCCTGAAGAACCAGAAGTTGATCTTGCTGATGCTGAGGCAGAAGAGCTTGAAACCCAAATGACTCTTATGTCTATGAAGCTGGATCAGTTGAAAAAGAAGAGGCTTGGTGTTAGCTCTTCCAATACTGATCCAAGATCGGGTCTTTGCTATAGGTGTGGAAAGCCTGGACACATTGCTGCTAATTGTCATACTAAGTCAACTGAAACTGATCAGAATGACAAGATTGCATACCGAGCTAAACGGTATAGAGACAAGTATGTCAAGCTAAAGAAATGGAGCAAGGGCAAGAATGCAACATGGAATGGAGCACCTCATCAAGCACTTTACTCTGAAGCTTGGATGGATGAAGAGCTCAGTGATGATGAGGAAGAAGTTGAAAACAAAGCCTTTATGGCTTTCACTGAAGATAATTTGAAGAGCTCCTTTGCGAAGGACATCAAAGAAGCTGAGAGAATGAGTGTTCATACTGATTGGGATTCAACTCAGTTGTACAAGGTGAGTTCCTTTCAAACTTATTCAGTAAATGAAAAGGAAAAGATTTTTGAGTATATGATTGTTGATCTTAAAACTTTAGTACAAAGAGAAAAAGCTTTAAAATTAACTATTCTTGAACTTGAAAGGGTAAATAATGAACATTTAGATAAATTAGCAAAATTTAAAGATTTAGAATGAAATTTTTTAAACTTACAAGACATTAACCAAAGATTAGCTGACAAAGCTCACATACACAAATTAGAATAAGAAAAATTTGAAAACCCGTGTAAATCTTGGGGAAATGCATCTATTAAATCAAATAAATGTGTAAATCAACAATTTCCAGAAAACGTGAGACTGCACTTGGTGTTGATCCTCAGTTAAAAAATAGAAACAATTTTGCTTAATTATTTGAAGAATTTTTTGATATGAAAACTATTCAGTTTGTAAAAGCAAAAACTTTTTGTGAAGTTGGATGTCAAACTGAGTCAGATGATGAGGATAAAATTATTTTTGATAAACCAATTGGTCCTTCCATTTGTTCATAGTGTTATACTGAACTACAAGAGCTCAGTATTGAATTTCCTGAAAAGGAAATTCCTGATACTAACCTCGAAGTTGTGCAGTATGATACATCTGCTCTTCCTCCATTTGAATTACTATTTAATACAACCACATTTGAGATATATAATGAAAATAAAACCACTTCTACTTCTACTCAAAATGTTCTATCTAATACTGAGGTTGCAGGAACAGAAAAGTCAAATACTCAAGAATCTAAAGAACCTGTTAAAGTTGTCATTCTAAAACATGATAATCAGAAATCAACTTCAACAGGATCTTCAAGTGGCAAAAACAAGAAGTCGAATATTTAAAAGACTTCTCTGCCAAATAAAAAGAAGACACCATATTCATCTCCTTCTAAACCAGTCAAAAACAACATTAAAACACCAGTAAAAAATGACAAAAATAACATCTTAAAATCTATTGGTGATCAGATCAAAGTTTTAAGTCAAAAGTTTGCAAAACTTACTCATACTGATCTACCAAAAGTCAAACAATTTTCAAAAATTCCTTATGAAAATATGTTCAGAAATAGACCTAGAAAATGTTATAGCTGTCATCATACTGGACATATAGGAGATGAATGCTGGACTGATCTCTCAAGTCCTAGGTACTCAGTACCAAAGAAAAGGAGAGAAACCAAGTCAGTATCACCAAAGAAAACCCCCAAGGTTTCCCCTGAAGTGATACTGACCTCTCCAACAAAAGAGATCAAGTCTAACCCTGTTTCTCCTACCAAAGGTCCCATTCAAAAATGGGTTCCTAAAAAGAACTAAACATTATTTTGTGTCTTGTGCAGGGTGACAGAAAATGGTACTTAGATAGTGGCTGCTCAAGACACATGACTGGCAGTATGGAGTACCTTATAAATTATTCACCAGAGAAGGGTCCTTCTGTCAAGTTTGGAGATGATTCAGTTGGAAAAAATTGAGGGTATGGAGTAATCAAGGCAGGCAACATAACTTTTAAAAGAGTTGCCTATGTAGAGGGTCTTAAATACAATCTGCTCAGTATCAGCCAGATGTGTGATGATGACAATGAAGCTCGCTTCAGGAAGATTGCAGGAATCATCTACAATGATAAAGGGCAACATGTACTCATTGCTAGAAGAGAAAAAGATGTCTATGTGGTCAATATGTCTGAAATAGACCCTACTATTCGAGTTTACCTGCTTTCTAAAGTCAAGCCAGAACTGAACTGGTTGTGGCACAAGAAACTTTCTCACATTAATTTCAGAAATATTAATGTGTACAGTATTAAGAAACTGGTGAGACGGTTGCCCACTATTACTTATTCTAAAGATAAGTTATGCTCAGCATGTGAAATGGGCAAGCAGAAGAAGAGTTCATTCAAGTCCAAGGTCAACCATTCTATTAATGATACATATGGATCTTTTTGGCCTCATCAGCACACCATCATTGGCCAAAAAGATCTATACTTTAGTCTTGGTTGATGAATACTCAAGATATACTTGGGTCATCTTTCTCAAGACCAAATCAGATGCAACCACAGAAATCATTGCCTTTATCAAAGGAGAAGAACTTCAGAAAGGCAACAAGGTCAAGCAACTAAGAAGTGACCATGGTACTGAATTTAAGAACTCAGTATTAGCAGATTTCTGTGAAGAAAAAGGAATCATCCAAAACTTCACTGCAGCCTACACACCACAAAAAAATGGTGTTGTAGAAAGAAAGAATAGAACATTAATTGAAGCTGCAAGAACTTTGTTATGCCATGCTGGACTGGCACTGAGCTTCTGGGCAGAAGCTGTAAACTGTGCAAATTTTACTCAGGACAGAGCCACAATAGTCCAGAGACAAAATCTTTGGGAGTAAATGTTTTGTACTCAGTACTAGACAAAATCTCAACAAATTTGCTCCTAAAGCAAAAGAAGGTGTGTTCATGGGCTACTCTCCATACTCTGAAGCTTTCAGAGTGTATTAATGGTGATTTTCGGTTAAAACAATTAACAAAACGCAGCGGAAAGTATTTATCACCATGAAAGGATCTTGATATCAATCATACAATTAAACTAAAAGAAAAATCAAAGAGAATGGTATAAGAATCATACCCTAGTTGCCTTTGATTATTATTAAATACGGATGGATTTAGGTGACGGATGGAAACCAAGTGTTCAACAAGAACACCTCTAAAAGAAATCCACACAACACTTGCAAGAACACCAATGTAATGGATGCTAGTCCTTGAGTCTTGAGAGCAAAGAAAGAAAACAAAACACCTACAATGTGTGTGTGAGAGGGGACGGCCAAGGTAGTGGTCAAGAGGGAGTTTATGGACCATTATATCTCTTAATGGTGCCATTACAATCCTTTAATGATTTCCATAAATCATTAGTCTTATTTGCCCACAAGTCCCTATCTTTTGTTTCTTCTAGTTTGCCCACAAGAAAGTTTCAATATTAACTTTTAATATTAAACTTATGATAGACAAGCTTATAGCTTATATATATTAATAATTAATGTAATTACACTAATTACACTAATTATATAATGGTGTTTAGTGTTTAAGTGTGTGACCCTTTAGGCTCACAAACAACTAGCCATATAACTATATGTTATACACGTGAAGCATATTCCAACAGCTCCCACTTGCGCACGTGATAACATCAAGTAGTTATACAAGCAAAGGTTAGAGTCTAGCAACCCGCCAATGCCCCTAGAAGTACATGAGGAGTTTCATAAAATCTTTGTTCAAGGTTTTTCGAGCAGTTATCCTTTTGTTACTGATACTATGTTGAATTTTAGACAAGGATAAATGTCAATCTAAAATTTCAACGATTCTGTTTCTCGATCTATACATTGAAGTAGATTACCAAAACCAATCAAGATTCATCTTGATTACCTTTTGGGTGTGGCCACACATACATCTATTCAAATCATCGAGGGGCCCAGTAGTATCTAATCCACATGTGTGGAGGAACAAATTCTTTATTGACTGCACGTGTCCGTCATATGCTTAATGACAAACCCGATAATGGTTGTTATAGCAGCCTTATTCAGGTCAGCGTTTAACCATATCAAAGTTTGCCCCTCTACATACACAAACCAACTTGCATCTCAAGTCAGAGGATAAGTGACAAAACCTTCGTGAGATTCACTTGTGACATAAATCCAGGAAGTGATTTCTCATAGGTTGGGTCAGTCCAATTGTGCATCAATATGAACAACATGTGAGTTTGATTTCATCATCCTTAGTCATACTAAGATAATGTCATCAATGCCCTCAGATTTGTCTTAATAATATTCCCATATTATTAATATGACAATGGACAATTTAGAATATAAAACACAGTAGATATTCACGGATATAAACATGCAAATATAGAACACAGTAGATATTCATATAAAAACGATCATATCAAATATATCAATTTATTCCAATAAAAACTGCTCAATGTTCCATTATCCAAATACTAAAACAGATTACATGAAACTACTAGCTGGTCGAAGTCCAATGCTTCTAGCATGCTCAATATGTTTGGTACATGACATTGGCTTCGTGAAGGGATCAGCTAAGTTGTCATCTGTATGAACTTTGAGCAAGCGTACATCTCCCATTAGGATCGCATCTCTAATGTAGTGAAGCTTCCTCCGATAATGTCTGGCACCTTTCTGAACACCAGGTTCGTTGGCAATGATGATAGCACCTGTGTTATCACAGTACATATCCATAGGTTTTTCATTACTGGGGACAACTCCAAGCCCAGAAATGAATTTCCTCATCCAAACAGCTTCCATTGCAGCTTCAGTAGTTGCAATGTATTCAGCTTCTGTAGAAGACATAGCGATAGTGCTCTGCTTTGCACTTTTCCAATCAACAGCGCCTCCGTTCAAAACGAAAACATACCCCGTTTGAGATTTGGAATCATCTCTATCAGTCTCAAAACTAGCATCAGAATAACAAGTGACGCTCAGTTCATCTTGACTTTCACCACCATAAACAAGAAACATATCTTTAGTATTCCTAAGATACTTCAGTATGTTCTTAACAGCAGTCCAGTGACTCTCACCTGGATTCTGTTGATATCGGCTTGTAAGGTTCTGAGAGAACGCTACATCAGGTCTTGTGCACCGCACAGCATACATGATAGATCCTACTGCCGAGGCATAGGGGACATCACGCATACGTTTCATCTCATCAGGTGAGGACGGTCCTTGAGTCTTACTCAAGTGTACATTGTGTTGCATAGGGAGACTTCCACGTTTGGAAGCATCCATTCTAAACCGTTTTAGAATCTTATCAATGTACGCACTTTGACTTAGTCCGATTAACCGCTTTGATCGATCTCGATAGATCTTTATACCAAGTATATATGCCGCTTCCCCAAGATCCTTCATAGCGAAGCACTTCCCAAGCCAGGATTTTACATCTTGTAGCATTGGAATGTTATTTCCTATGAGTAGTATGTCATCGACATATAGGATTAGAAAGACGACAATGCTCCCACTAGCTCTTACATATACACATGGCTCGTCGGGATTCTGAGTAAAGCCAAACGATTTGACTTCCTCATCGAATCTTTTGTTCCAACTTCTGGATGCTTGCTTTAGTCCATAAATGGACCTTTGAAGCTTACATACTTTCTTTGGGTGTTTTGGATTAACAAAACCCTCAGGTTGAACCATATAAACCTCTTCATCAAGATGTCCATTTAAGAAAGCAGTTTTAACATCCATTTGCCAAATCTCATAGTCATAGTACGCTGCTATGGCTATGACAATCCTAATAGCTCTAACGTCGGCAACAGGCGAGAAGGTTTCATCATAGTCAATCCCGTAGGTTTGAGTATAACCTTTTGCTACCAATCGAGCTTTATAGGTGTGTACATTGCCATACATGTCGGTCTTCTTCTTGAAGAGCCACTTGCTACCAACAGTCTTACTGTTAGGAGGAAGATCAACCAAAGTCCATACTTGGTTATCTTTCATGGATTGCATTTCCGCGTTCATAGCATCAAGCCATTTGTCAGATTCAGAATCTGATAATGCAGCTCGATAGTTAGGGGGTTCATTATGATCCCCTAAACTCAGCTCCTCAGCATCGACATGGAAACCATATCGTTCAGGTGCATGAGGTGTCCTTGCGGACCTTCGAACAGGGATTACATCATTTTGAGGTGCAACAGGAACAGTTTCGTGTTCAGCCTCATCTTGATGTTCGCTAGTCTCTACAATAGGTTGTGCATCTTCATCGCTTGGAATCTCGTCAAAGTCGATGGTACTCCCACTTGCTTCTTGTGAAATGAGATTGCTCTCAAGAAACTCAGCATAACGAGCAATAATTACTTTTTGCTCAGGTGGGTAGTAGAAATAGTAACCCATCGTTTCCTCAGGGTATCCTATAAAAATGCACTTGACAGCTCTGGGTTCAAGTTTGTTTGGCGTGTCTCGTTTCACGAGAGCCTCACAACCCCAGACCTTCAAGTAAGACAAGTTAGGGACTTTCCCATGCCATATCTCATATGGTGTCTTTTCAACCTTCTTGGTGGGAACCATATTCAGTATGCGAGCAGCCGATTTGAGTGCATAACCCCAAAAGGATAGAGGCAGAGTGGTAGGACTCATCATCGATCGAACCATGTCAAGCAAGGTGCGATTTCTCCTCTCTGATACACCATTATGCTGTGGTGTATAAGGGGGAGTGAATTGTGAGACAATCCCACAATTCTTAAGATGATCTTGAAACTCATGGCTCATGTACTCTCCTCCTCGATCAGAACGAAGAGCCTTTATCTTCTTGCCGAGTTGATTTTCTACTTCATTTTGGAAAGCTTTGAACGTTTCAAAGGTTTCATGTTTATGTTTAATCAAGTAAACATAACCATAACGACTAAAGTCGTCAGTGAAAGTAATGAAATAGGTAGCACCTTCCCTAGTTCGAGTTCTAAAAGGGCCACATACATCAGTATGTATGAGTCCAAGTAGATCGTTGGCCCTTTCGCCTACATGGGAGAAAGGCTTGCGCGCCATTTTACCAGATATGCAAGAAACACATTTATCAAATGATTCAGAATCATCTGATTTTATAAGTCCATCCTTTTGTAATTTCAAAACGCGTTTCTTGTTAACATGGCAAAGGCGACAATGCCATAGGTAAGTAGAATCCAAATTCTTCTTGGATTTCTTATTGCTACATGTATAAATAGAACTACTGTTTGTGATACGATTATGCATGTCAATCTCAAAGATACCATCACGAGGAATAGCATTAAAGTAAAAAACATTATCCTTTGAAACTGAAATACCATAATCCGTAAACGTATGAATAAAACCATTATTCCACAAACAAGAAAGCGATACTATACCCCTAGTAATACTAGGCGCATAGTGACAATTGTCTAATACAATAATTAAACCACTAGGAAGGATTAAATCATAGCTTCCTATAGCTTCGACCGGTGCACGATTGCCATTGCCCACGTACAAGTCCAAAGCTCCATGGTTTAGCTTTCTACTTCCCCTTAGACCCTGCATGGTATTACAAATGTGAGTTCCACAACCAGTGTCATATACCCATGATTTCTTAGGGAAAGCATATAGTTCTATTGTGAAGATACCTGATGTGCCAACCTTGTTGGCTTTGTTCTTCATCAACTCTGCCAGGTAGGCAGGACAATTCCTCCTCCAATGGCCTGGTTCACCGCAGTGATGGCAAGCAAGATCCTTAGCGGGATGCTCCTTACGAGTAGGTGGGGGAACCTTTGGCTTGGGCTTGTAAACTTGCTTTCCCTTGCCTTGGCCCTTTGCAACTACTTGCGGTTTTGGTTTTTGGATCTTTCCTTGCCTTATAGCAAGGATAGTAGGGGCCGGAGTTTTCTTGGGTAGGCTTTCTTCCGTTTGTTTCAGCATAGCATGTAATTCGGCGAATGTCTTCCCCATACTATGCATATGATAAGTCATGACAAACGGTGCAAAATCCTTGTTTAAGGACGTTAGAATCAAGCTAATCCCAAGGATGTGCGGCATAGCGTAACCAAGCCTCTCCATTTGGTCTAAGTAGCTCTTCATCTTCAAGAGATAAGAGCTAACAGACTGTCCCTCCTCCTGCTTACAAGCGTGGAAGGCTTTGACAGTGTCAAAGAGTTCCTGCTCGGCTTGCTTTTGATACATGGTCGTTAGTTCACGCATCATATCAAATGCAGTGAGGTCCACGAGATTCTTTTGAATATCGGGAATCATGCTCACTAGCATAAGCGCGGCGACTTCCTGTTGTTCGTTAAACCTTTTGGTATAGGCTGTACGAACAGCAGTAGTGGCGGTAGCAGCAGGGGCAGGGGGCAGCGCCTCCTCCAAATGGTGGTACTTATGCTCGGCCCTAAGGACAATCCTTAGGTTACGAGACCAGTCCACAAAGTTCGTTCCATCAAGTTTCTCTTTTTCGAGAACGGAACGAATGGTGGTATGTGTTAGGGTTTGATTGTTTGAAGTCATCTACAAAATTACAAAGTTCATTAATTAGTATTTTTAATAATAATTTCTTTTAATAAATTAACTACCCAATTAATTTTAATTAAAAGCTAAGATCCCATTGAGCTTCTATCATCGCATCAGTTGATCTGCTAGAGATGATAGATCCAATAGGTAGGTGACGTTCAACAATTGCATTACAAGTGCAACTCTTAGAGGTATGGGACTTCATGGCACCTAGTGAACAAGCATCTAGGGTCAAGTGGCATGTTTGTCGCATCTTCGCCTCGAGTCAAGGTCTCACCGTTAACTTGATTAAGTCATCCAATGTGAAATCATGTCAAAATAGATCTAGGTCTCACCGTAGAGAATAATGACCTCGGATTTAAATTCAAACCACGTCTCACGTGAATTCAAAAATAGAAGCAAGTGATTTACAACCGATTGGACGGCGTGACTTAAATTTTAGGTATGTTGAAATTTTAATTGAATAAAATTTTATTTAAGATATGAATGAATCATGTACTTCATTCATACCACTTCATAAGTCTTGTAATAAACGGTAAAAACTTTTAGCGATTATTAAGTGATAAGTTTCAAATCATATTTAAACTTAGTTTAATCTCAAAAACGATTTTTAGATTAAAGGTTTAATCATCAATGATTAACTAGTAATCATCGATGATTAAGGGTTTGAATGTTTTAGTGTTTGTGTCTAAAAAACCATTTTTAATTTGTTTTACTATTTGTATCTAATAGAAAAGAAAAACAACCACAAACAAAGAATAAAACATGCAACAAAATTTTGTGCAAACCTCGACCGATGAAATCCTAGGTTTCGGTCACGTGAGTCATCACGACGGACCGAAGGGTCAAACTAGGGGACGGGCCAACATGAACCCAAACGGGCCTACATAAACCCAATGGGCTCCCACTTGCTCCAAGACATTCTTGAGCAAGTAGAACCCAAAATTGTGAAAAAGTGTAATCTGCCAGAAAATTCCAGCAGACTTTGAAGCCCGAAAAGTCACTGAAGGAGTCTTCGCTGGTCTTCCCGGCCTTCTGAAAAGTTGTAGCCCACGACTTTGCAAGCATTTTGGGCTTTTGAATCGCCCAAAAAGGAGTCCGTATGCCTCTGGAAAACCTGTTTTCGTACAGCCCTCGCTTTTGTGACGGAAATTTGTTGTTTTCTTCATAAGTCTTCAATATTTTTGTCAAACAATTTACAATAAAAAGATAAAATAAATACAATCTATTCTATTACTTTTACATTACAAATTGCCCCAAAAATGGCACCAAAAATAAAAGAAAAAAAATGAAACAAATTACAACAATTAAGCCAAAAAACACGGCTTTTCCCGAAATAAACAAACAACCAAACAATCAACATATTCATTCACAAAGGTCTAGGCTTTCATCGGTTTGCACAAACTAGCAACAATTGACAAGGCTTTGGCTTGGGATATGGCAAAAATACATGTTTTGCCATATCAACAAAATGGAATTAAAAATTAAATTCCAAGCCAAATAATCAAAAAAATACAATAACAAGATTAATTTTTTTGATATGATTTTGTAACAAGTGACAATGGGGTTCCAAAAATACATGTTTTAACCCATGTTTTAATTTAAAAAACCGAAAAAAAAATATAAAACCCGTAGGGTTTGTTTTTGCGATCGGGTTTTTAAAAAATACAAAATTGATTGATTTTTGCCACTTTTCACAAAATCTAGCTAATTATATGATTAATATAATGACTCGTGAAACCACTAATGGTGATTTTCGGTTAAAACAATTAACAAAACGCAGCGGAAAGTATTTATCACCATGAAAGGATCTTGATATCAATCATACAATTAAACTAAAAGAAAAATCAAAGAGAATGGTATAAGAATCATACCCTAGTTGCCTTTGATTATTATTAAATACGGATGGATTTAGGTGACGGATGGAAACCAAGTGTTCAACAAGAACACCTCTAAAAGAAATCCACACAACACTTGCAAGAACACCAATGTAATGGATGCTAGTCCTTGAGTCTTGAGAGCAAAGAAAGAAAACAAAACACCTACAATGTGTGTGTGAGAGGGGACGGCCAAGGTAGTGGTCAAGAGGGAGTTTATGGACCATTATATCTCTTAATGGTGCCATTACAATCCTTTAATGATTTCCATAAATCATTAGTCTTATTTGCCCACAAGTCCCTATCTTTTGTTTCTTCTAGTTTGCCCACAAGAAAGTTTCAATATTAACTTTTAATATTAAACTTATGATAGACAAGCTTATAGCTTATATATATTAATAATTAATGTAATTACACTAATTACACTATTTATATAATGGTGTTTAGTGTTTAAGTGTGTGACCCTTTAGGCTCACAAACAACTAGCCATATAACTATATGTTATACACGTGAAGCATATTCCAACATGTATGTCATCTCAACTAAGATGATTGTAGAATCCATTCATGTCACTTTTGATGAAGATCAGGATGTGCATTCTACCTCAGCAAAAGAAGACATTAGTGGCATAGACATTCTATGCAATCCAGAAAACACAATTGCTGAACAACCCAAGTCTCACCCATCCTATGTTGATCATGGTACGAGTGACACTGATCAAGAAAGAACTCAGCATAACTCGAATGCATCAAATTCCGAGGTTCCCATATTTGAGATCCCCAATACTGAGTTCCAAATAATTGATCTGAACAACTCTACCTATGAAGAAGGTGAATCCTCCAGTACTTTTCAAGAATCCACCTCAGATCGGCAAAATCAAGAAGAACAACAACCTGAACTGTCTAATACTGACCAGAATTCAGGCAGACAACACATCAGTTCAACAAGATATTATTGACCTTGCTTCAAATGATCCCTTAGGAAACAATTTAAGGGAGCACAGAGACCATCCTCACTCGAATATTATTGGTCCAATTGAGCAAGGTGTTCAAACAAGAAGAAAGTTAGATTTTTAACCCCAAGCAACTGCAAACTTTTGCTTCTTTTCAAGCTTCCTATCTACCATGGAACCAAAGAAAGCTGATGAAGCTTTATTAGATGAAGACTGGGGAGAAGCTATGCAAGAAGAACTTACAGAGTTTGGGAGGAACAAAGTTTGGAACTTAGTACCACCTCCTGGTGGCAAAACTATTATTGGTACTAAGTGGGTGTTCAGAAACAAGATGGACAAGGATTGTGTTGTTGTAACACCCAAAAATTTACAAGAATTTAAAAATTTTAGAGCACAAGATTTTAAAATAAAATGTCCCAAAATCCAAATACTTAAAATCCCAAAATAGTAAGGTCGTTATTTAACAAAATCTTTAATGCGGAAATAGTTTAATAGAGTAAAAATGTTTATTAAAATTATAAATGCGGTCCACATCAGCATTGGTGAAATACAGCGGTCAACCGTCCACCTTCTCCTTTCCTTTGCTGGTACCTGAAACAGTGGGGGAAAATATGGGTCAGCTGGGAAGCTGAGTGAATAATCTCAAAATGCAAACAATTAAAACAAGCAACACATGAGGGCACATCGGTGTACTCCTAGTCAGAATCTACTCGGTTAATTTTCTCAGATTTATTTCTCAGATTTTATTACTCGGATTTTAATTTATATAGCGCGCTTGTGTGATTCGGGTCGATCGCCCCTCCTCACACCTCAGATAGGCATAAGCCAAAACTCAGACGGGAGTGATCCCAAAAACTCAGACGGGAGGTGATCCCAAGATAGGCATATAGCCAAAAACTCAGATGTGTGTTATTATGTTTTATTATCTCTTTAACATAATTATCTCAGATGCCCTAGCAAGTATTAGCACAGAATGACCCTGTGCCGAGCTCAGTTACCCAGGCACAATGTCTCAGATCAAAATAAATCAACAAATGCTCAGATGCTCAGATACTCAGATACCCAGATAACATATCAAACTCAGATAACATATCAAACTTAGATAACATATCAAACTCAGATAACACGTATGGTTCAACTAATATAACACATAAGTCATGCATGTACTATGTTAAAACTGAATACACGGTGAGAATACTCACCTCGAGAAAACGTAAGCTCCAAAGGATCCTCAATACTCTAAGGCGCTGCTCAAAAATTCCTAGACGATCCTAAAAGCATAAAAATGAATCCCAAATTACAATCCGTTCTAAGGACTCAATTTAGAAAACTGGCAGCACCCGTTAGTCTCACGGAAACTGCTCTTACTCCTAAACGGTTCGCTAGATTGTTTCCATATTTTTACTGCATAAAATAGACAATTGGAACTACAATTCGTTGTTAGACGGTCACTGGCCAAAACAGATTCTAAGGGTCTCAAAACAGTGTCGCAAAATAGACATGTCGTGCAGGTCACGTTTCCTAAATAACTTTTAAACCGTAATTCGGATTGACGAGAGGGTTGCGGCATTGAAAAGCTAACGCAGAAATCAAGGTCCCAGGAAGGGCCAAAAACCGTAAAGATTATTTTAAGTACCTCAAAAACAGTTTAGAACAGGAGGGCAGATTCTGCCAGAAAAGTGTTGATTTATAAAACTCGTTTTAGCAACCCGACCCGTCACCGAAAATCCCGACTACTTAGAATTTATATCCGATAGCTGAAATTATTATATACTTGAATTAAGTACAATTTCTAAAACTTGATGATAAATAGTTTTCCGATTGGGAACCCGAGAACCCTAGGGGTTCGGTTTCCCCTTCGGTTATAAATTCTCGATTTTGTAAAGACTCATAAATCCGATTAAACAACCCAACCCACAGATTTCAGCCCTGGTAACAATAGTCGACGAGACAAAGCTAGTTCACAAGGCAGAACACAAGACGACTACATGATCAACACGGTTATCCTAGGCTGCCCCATTATCACCACCGATCCCTATATGGTCCTGGTTCTCGTACCCGACATACATACTACAATTAATATCACAGAGCAGGAATAGGAACGAAATAGAATTTAGAGGAATAAACTACCGAATCGAATGATCACCAATAACTCGGGAATCTCTTCTTGTTTCGTCAACAATTCGAGTCACCGCTCCACAAGAGATTCGATTAACAATCTGCTCGAGTTTCTAGATTAAAACAATACATTCAATCAGCATACTAGATAATCAGACGAAGAATTAATGAAGCAACATGAAGGTTATTACCGAATAAGGTTTGGTCTCGACACCGGTTTGATACTTCTACTCGATCGATCAGAATTTGGAGCAATTCTCCCTTCGATTACAGTTAGCGAATGAAGAGGAACACGGCTGTGGTGAAGTTCTCGTTGTCGACTGGAATTAGACACAAGAGGTGGAGTTGTCGACAATAGGGTTTGGGGATCGGATAGGGTTTTTGAACATATTAATCGATTAGCTGATTCCATATATACGTAGCATTAATCTCGTGCACATGGGTTCTTGGCTTTAACCGAATGGCCCAAGGAATTGCACACGGCTGGCATGCCCATTAAGCCCAAAACGAATATGGATCGAGACAAGGTCTGACTTTTCTATACATATTTATAAGCCCACATACGAGTCTTGGCCTTGGCCCTTGGCCGGCCTTGACTCGTCGCTCAACAGTCGGGAATTTATACGGTACAAAAATAATCGGAGCATCATCTATTTAATTACGTATACAAACTAGATGTCACACAATCAAGTCCATAAAAAATAGATAATCAAAACGTCACCTATTATTCCACTAAACGACATCAATTAAGTATAACAAATGTTTTAGACAATAATCGTAATTAAATTTAATTATAAAAATTTGGGGCGTTACAACTAATCCCACTTGAATTAGACTTCGTCCCCGAAGTCATTGCTCGGAAAAAGCTCAGGGTAGTTCTCACGCATCTCAGACTCGGGTTCCCATGTCCACTCGGAACCCTTACGGTGTTGCCACTGCACCTTAACTAACACAATTTCCTTATTGCGCAAGGTCTTGACCTTGCGATCAAGAATCGCAATCGGTCGCTCAATATAGTTCAACTTCTCGTCAATCTGGATATCTTCTAATGGAACAACCACAGACTCGTCGACAATACATTTTCTCAGTTGTGAAACGTTAAAAGTATTATGTATGAGGTGGAGTTCTTCTGGTAAATCTAGACGATAAGCAACTTTTCCAACTCTGGCGATCACCTGATAAGGACCGATGCAACGAGGTCCTAACTTTCCCCTCTTCCTGAATCTGATTACTCCCTTCCACGGGGAAACTTTTAGCAACACATAATCTCCGACTTGAAATTCTAGAACGGAATGCCTCTTATCTGCATAACTTTTCTGGCGACTCTGTGCGGTAATCAACCTCTCACGGACCATCTGAATCATCTCGGTAGTTTTCAACACGATCTCAGTACTACCCAGTACCTTGTGCCCAACTGCGCCCCAGCAAATGGGCGTTCGGCACTTCCTACCGTATAACATCTCGAACGGCGGTTTACCTAATTCAAAGAATATATTAAAACATTCACACACAAATTAATGAAAGAGAGAAAAATTAATAAACATACGAATGCTCGAGTGGTAGCTATTGTTGTAAGAACATTCCGCCAACGGTAGATACTTATCCTAGCTACCTCCAAAATCAAGTACACAAGCTCTCAGTATATCCTCGAGCGTCTGAATCGTCCGCTCGCTCTGACCGTCTGTCTGAGGATGAAATGCGGTACTGAAATGAAGTCTCGTGCCCATCTCCTATTGGAATTTCTCCCAAAATCTCGATGTAAAACGAGTGTCTCTGTCAGATACAATAGAAACCGGTATACCGTGTCTCGCCACAATCTCGCGAACAAAAATATCTGCCATCCTCTCAGCTGAAGAACTCTCTCGAATCGGAATAAAGTGGGCACTCTTGGTCAAACGGTCAACAACCACCCAGATAGCATCATACCCTCCTGGCGTTTTCGGTAACTTGGTGATCAAATCCATAGTAATCTGTTCCCACTTCCACACTGGAATCTCTAATGGCTGCAACATACCATGTGGTTTCTGGTGTTCGGCCTTGACTTTAAGACAAGTCAAGCATTTCTCAACATACTCGGCTACCTCTAACTTCATACCTGGCCACCAATAGTTTTCACGAAGGTCTCGATACATTTTTTTCGAACCTGGATGAATAGAAAATTTTGACTTATGAGCCTCGTCTAATAATACATCCCGATTACCACCATGTGAAGGAACCCAAACTCTACCAAGGTGTGTCAGAAGATCTCTACTGTCTTTCACAAAACTGCCAATCACACCTACAACTCTTTCTTTCTTAGCCTGCTCAGTCTCCGAAGCCTCTATTTGTGCACTGCGAATAGATTCTAACAACGACGCCACTGCTGTCAACCTCCTACAAATACCCCGAATAGGGTTCCTGCTCAACGCGTCAGCTACTACATTGGCTTTACCCGGATGGTAAAGGATTTCACAGTCATAATCCTTCAACACATCAAGCCATCTTCTCTGTCTCATGTTCAAATCTTGCTGATCCATCAAATATTTCAAACTCTTATGATCAGTGTAGATGGTGATTTTTACGCCATACAAATAATGTCTCCAGATTTTTAAGGCAAACACCACTGCACCTAGCTCAAGATCATGCGTAGGATAGTTGCCCTCATGAGACTTCAACTGTCTAGAAGCATACGCGATCACTTTACCCCTCTGCATCAGAACAGCACCCAGACCCTGAATAGACGCGTCACAATAAACCACAAAGTCTTCTACACCCTCTGGCAGGGCTAGAATCGGTGCCTCACATAACCGATTTCTCAATGCTTCGAAAGCCTCTTGCTGCTGATTACCCCAACTAAAGGCGGCTAATTTCTTGGTCAACTTTGTAAATGGCGAAGCGATTTTGGAGAAATCCTGGATAAAACGATGGTAATACCCAGCTAAACCTAGGAAACTACGGATCTCTGATGGTGTCCTTGGTACTTCCAACTTCATCACTGCTGAGATCTTCGCAGGGTCAACTTTTATACCTTCTTCATTCACAACATGCCCAAGAAACTGCACTTCACGTAACCAAAATTCGCACTTGGAAAACTTCGCATAAAGACCTTCGCGTCTCAACGTATCTAACACCTCGCGAAGATGAACCTCGTGGTCCGCCTTGGTCTTCGAATACACCAAGATGTCATCAATAAACACAATTACCGAGCGATCCAACATACTGCTACACACCCGGTTCATAAGGTCCATGAAAGCCGCTGGTGCATTAGTGAGTCCGAAGGGCATCACTACAAACTCATAATGACCATAACGTGTTCGAAAGGCGGTTTTCTCAATATCTTCTTCTTTCACCCGCATCTGATGGTACCCTGAACGCAAATCGATCTTTGAAAACCATGATGCACCCTGAAGCTGGTCGAACAAATCGTCAATTCTCGGCAATGGATAACGGTTTTTCACTGTCAACTTATTTAATTCTCTGTAATCGATACACATTCTCTGCGACCCATCTTTCTTCTTCACAAACAATATCGGTGCGCCCCACGGTGAATAACTCGGTCGAATAAATTCTTTTTCTTGCAACTCTTGTAACTGGTCGTACAGTTCTTTCATTTCTGGCGGTGCAAGGCGATAAGGAGCCTTAGCAATCGGCGCAGCACCGGCACCAAATCTATTCGAAATTCCACCTGCCTCTCTGGTGGTATTCCCGGCAGATCCTCGGGAAATACATCTGCATACTCGCTAACAATAGGAACACTTTCTATCGATCTCGGTTTTGCTTCAAGAATGGTGTCGATAACATAAGCCAGATAACCCATGGCACTATGCTGTAGATATTTTCTTGCCCTCGCAGCCGAACACAGTGCCGGCACCAATCGGTTTATGTCGCCCTGAATTAACAATTCAATCCCACTCGGGGGTTTTATACAGATTTGTTTTTGGTGACAGAGGATCTCGGCGTGGTATTCGGTCATCCAATCCATCCCCACAATCACACATAACTCTCTCATAGCGATAGGAATAAGATTTATGGGGAATTTCTCCCCACACAACTCGATCAGACATTTCCGGTAAACTTTTGTAACAGTTAGAGTTTTATCATTGACGACCTCTATCACTAAGGGCTCAGAAAGGTTCTCTAATTTATGAGACATCAGTTTGCTAAAAGCATGAGAGACAAACGAGTGGGTTGCCCCGCTATCAAATAACACAAAAGCAGGTATGTCGTTCACAGGAAAAGTACCTATTGCACAGAGATCACAACATGCACACAGAATTAGAATCACACAGTAGTACTCATGCAAATTCTCTTCAGATTAAACCCAGATAATAACTCAGATTATAAATTGAATAATAACTCAGAAGGTAAAAATATTTACCAGCAACAGCATTAGGAGCCTTCTTGGCCTCCTCCCCAGTCATCTGATAGGCTCGTCCCCGAGCCCTAGTAGTAGCCCCCTCAGTGAACCTAAGGGTAGCCGGGGCCGGATTCATCACTGGCCCTCCTCTAGCACCACCTAAATTATATATATATATATATATATATATATATATATATATATATATATATATATATATATATATATATATATATATGTATATATAAATACACATAGTCAAACATAGAGTATAAAGTTACGAGGAATGAAGTAATTAACAAAATAGATTTTAGCACCTCTCCCAGTATCTTTCTTTTTCGGGCAGTCGTCCTTCGTGTGGCCCTCATCCTTGCAATAGAAACACATCAATCCCTTTAGAGTGCAAGCGTTTGCCATGTGCCCCGTCTGTCCACACTTATAACAAAGTATCACTCTCCCTTCATCTCTACCGGGTGCATCACGAGGAGTGCTCCTCGTGTCATCGCGGTGTGCATTACCATAACGCGTACCACCTCCAGTCTGACTGCTCCTACCCGAATTACCGCCCTTGTATGGTTTGAACTCGAACCGTCGTTTCTTCTCGTTACCCAGATTGTGGTTCCCTTGAGATGATGGTAGGGATCTTTTGTAATCTTTCTTCTGGCGGTCTAGCTCAATCTCGCGGCCACGTGCCGCCTCTATCATCTCAGCCAAGGAATTACGGGGCATCATCCCCACGAACTCTCTAATATCACTACGCAGCATATCCAGATATCGAGCCATCTTCATCTCTTCAGTAGCAGCATAGTCGGGACCAAAGGAAGCCAGTTCTCGAAACTTGGTAGTAATAGCACTGACGGATTCGTTGGTTTGTTGAAGGCTCAGAAAGTCTCTGGTGATCCGTTCTACCTCCACACGTGGTACATATTGCAATTTAAACCTATCCACGAATACCTCCCAGGTCAGTTGTTCCTCAGTCATGGATGCTGCTAGTGGTTTCCACCATTCTTTGGCTTCGCCCTTCAGTGAGTGTGATGCATAAGTCGTCCTCATTTCGGTAGGGCATCTTGAGATTCGAAAGACGCTTTCCATATCAGCAAGCCAACGTATTGCCACTTTCGGGTCAGATTCGCCCTTAAATTCAGGGGGTGAACACACAGAGAAATCACGATTGGTAAAGGCTTTTGGTGCTGGTGGTTGCGGCACAACAGCATCTCGGGCAGCGAACTCGGTCTGTAGCATATGGCTGACCTGATCAGTAATCTCATCAAACATGCCCTGGAACATACCAGGTAACATCTCGCCCAGTATCGCAGTCATCATGGCCCTCAACTCTTGTGCAGTAGGTCTGGCTGGCGGCATCTTGCTATATATATAAAAGGAGTAATATGTCAGAAAACAATAATTTTGCTTACAATGATACTTGGACGTCAAGTTAATAACTCTCTCAATTTCTCCTGAAAGCGTAGTCTTAGGTCCGGTGTGTACAATAATAGGGGCCCATCTATTATTTTTCGGCACCTACCCTTAACAGGTTTCCAGCAAAAATTGAGTTCGTCACCACCCTTTGTTTCCATATCAATCACACACTACAGATAGTTCCAAAAAGTATATATAATATATAATATATATAGTATTCTCGGCGTCGATGTCGCGAAGTATCCTCCGACTTTCTCACGGATTTCTAGTTCAAAACTCTCGAAATATGTCTCTTGGCGAAACTTTTAATATAATGTATAAAATATTAAACAAACTCTTAAAGATTACCGACATCGGGAAAACAAGAGGTCGACGTGACATGCTGTATGTCTGATGTGGAGCTTTTCTCAGAAAAATATTTTACTCTTTTCTCGTTTTAAAAACTCGATACTCATACTTGAGTTTGAATTCGCCCCTTGCGAATCCAAATCCCTCAAGTCAGAGCTCTGATACCAACTTGGCTCTGATACCAACTTGTAACACCCAAAAATTTACAAGAATTTAAAAATTTTAGAGCACAAGATTTTAAAATAAAATGTCCCAAAATCCAAATACTTAAAATCCCAAAATAGTAAGGTCGTTATTTAACAAAATCTTTAATGCGAAAATAGTTTAATAGAGTAAAAATGTTTATTAAAATAATAAATGCGGTCCACATCAGCATTGGTGAAATACAGCGGTCAACCGTCCACCTTCTCCTTTCCTTTGCTGGTACCTGAAACAGTGGGGGGAAAATATGGGTCAGCTGGGAAGCTGAGTGAATAATCTCAAAATGCAAACAATTAAAACAAGCAACACATGAGGGCACATCGGTGTACTCCTAGTCAGAATCTACTCGGTTAATTTTCTCAGATTTATTTCTCAGATTTTATTACTCAGATTTTAATTTATATAGCGCGCTTGTGTGATTCGGGTCGATCGCCCCTCCTCACACCTCAGATAGGCATAAGCCAAAACTCAGACGGGAGTGATCCCAAAAACTCAGACGGGAGGTGATCCCAAGATAGGCATATAGCCAAAAACTCAGATGTGTGTTATTATGTTTTATTATCTCTTTAACATAATTATCTCAGATGCCCTAGCAAGTATTAGCACAGAATGACCCTGGGCCGAGCTCAGTTACCCAGGCACAATGTCTCAGATCAAAATAAATCAACAAATACTCAGATGCTCAGATACTCAGATACCCAGATAACATATCAAACTCAGATAACATATCAAACTTAGATAACATATCAAACTCAGATAACACGTACGGTTCAACTAATATAACACATAAGTCATGCATGTACTATGTTAAAACTGAATACACGGTGAGAATACTCACCTCGAGAAAACGTAAGCTCCAAAGGATCCTGAATACTCTAAGGCGCTGCTCGGTTATTCCTAGACGATCCTAAAAGCATAAAAATGAAACCCGAATTACAATCCGTTCTAAGGACTCAATTTAGAAAACTGGCAGCACCCGTCAGTCTCACGGAAACTGCTATTACTCCTAAACGGTTCGCTAGATTGTTTCCATATTTTCACTGCATAAAAGAGACAATTGGAACTACAATTCGTTGTGAGACGGTCACTGGCCAAAACAGATTCTAAGGGTCTCAAAACAGTGTCGCAAAACAGACATGTCGTGCAGGTCACGTTTCCTAACAGCAGCATACTAAATTAGCTATAACTTTTAAACCGTAATTCGGATTGACGAGAGGGTTGCGGAATTGAAAAGCTAACGCAGAAATACAGGTCCCAGCACGGGCCAAAAACCGTAAAGATTATTTTAAGTACCTCAAAAACAGTTTAGAACAGGAGGGCAGATTCTGCCAGAAAAGTGTTGATTTATAAAACTCGTTTTAGCAACCCGACCCGTCACCGAAAATCCCGACTACTTAGAATTTATATCCGATAGCTGAAATTATTATATACTTGAATTAAGTACAGTTTCTAAAACTTGATGATAAATAGTTTTCCGATTGGGAACCCGAGAACCCTAGGGGTTCGGTTTCCCCTTCGGTTATAAATTCTCGATTTTGTAAAGACTCATAAATCCGATTAAACAACCCAACCCACAGATTTCAGCCCTGGTAACAATAGTCGACGAGACAAAGCTAGTTCACAAGGCAGAACAAAAGACGACTACATGATTAACACGGTTATCCTAGGCTGCCCCATTATCACCACCGATCCCTATATGGTCCTGGTTCTCGTACCCGACATACGTACTACAATTAATATCACAGAGCAGGAATAGGAATGACATAGAATTTAGAGGAATAAACTACCGAATCGAATGATCACCAATAACTCGGGAGTCTCTTCTTGTTTCGTCAACAATTCGAGTCACCGCTCCACAAGAGATTCGATTAACAATCTGCTCGAGTTTCTAGATTAAAACAATACATTCGATCAGCATACTAGATAATCGGACGAAGAATTAATGAAGCAACATGAAGGTTATTACCGAATAAGGTTTGGTCTCGACACCGGTTTGATACTTCTACTCGATCGATCAGAATTTGGAGCAATTCTCCCTTCGATTACAGTAAGCGAATGAAGAGGAACACGGCTGTGGTGAAGTTCTCGTTGTCGACTGGAATTAGACACAAGAGGTGGAGTTGTCGACAATAGGGTTTGGGGATCGGATAGGGTTTTTGAACATATTAATCGATTAGCTGATTCCATATATACGTAGCATTAATCTCGTGCACATGGGCTCTTGGCTTTAACCGAATGGCCCAAGGAATTGCACACGGCTGGCATGCCCATTAAGCCCAAAACGAATATGGATCGAGACAAGGTCCGACTTTTCTATACATATTTATAAGCCCACATACGAGTCTTGGCCTTGGCCCTTGGCCGGCCTTGAATCGTCGCTCAACAGTCGGGAATTTAGACGGTACAAAAATAATCGGAGCATCATCTATTTAATTACGTATACAAACTAGATGTCACACAATCAAGTCCATAAAAAATAGATAATCAAAACGTCACCTATTATTCCACTAAACGACATCAATTAAGTATAACAAATGTTTTAGACAATAATCGTAATTAAATTTAATTATAAAAATTTGGGGCGTTACAACTCAATCCCACTTGAATTAGACTTCGTCCCCGAAGTCATTGCTCGGAAAAAGCTCAGGGTAGTTCTCACGCATCTCAGACTCGGGTTCCCATGTCCACTCGGAACCCTTACGGTGTTGCCACTGCACCTTAACTAACACAATTTCCTTATTGCGCAAGGTCTTGACCTCGCGATCAAGAATCGCAATCGGTCGCTCAATATAGTTTCACTTCTCGTCAATCTGGATATCTTCTAATGGCACAACCACAAACTCGTCGACAATACATTTTCTCAGTTGTGAAACGTTAAAAGTATTATGTATGAGGTGGAGTTCTTCTGGTAAATCTAGACGATAAGCCACTTTTCCAACTCTGGCGATCACCTGATAAGGACCGATGTAACGAGGTCCTAACTTTCCCCTCTTCCTGAATCTGATTACTCCCTTCCACGGGGAAACTTTGACCTTGAAGGGTATACAGATGCAGATTTTACAGGTTGCAGGTTGGACAGGAAAAGCACAAGTGGAGGATGTCAATTCTGTAACGTCCTGAAATTTTAGATTATTAAATAATAATATAAATTAAATTTAAATTAAATTACGTTTTAGATGGAATATGAGTTAATCGTGTAATAATTATATGACTCTTGGTGATTTTGAGTATCTTGTTCTTGACGTTATATGAGTTAATGTGACTTTAAATACGTAGACACGTAAATTAATTAATTAAACGTTTTAATTTGGACACTTTATGTTTTAATAGACGTTATTTAATCATCTCGGTGTATGGTGAGTTTTAACCTGGTCATTTAATTAAGAGTCGGGCTAGCTTATTTGGATATTAGAGGTTGTCCAGGTCGGGCCGAAAGGGGCCGTAAGGGGGACGGCCATTAGGCCTTGAGAAGGGATTCGATATATATAGTAAGTTAGGGATTTCAACCTCTGTCCCTTGTCATTTGTCCAGCCGACATTTGTGTTATAGATGAGAATACGCATAGAAGTAAAGAAAAGAAGAAGTAAAGAGAAATCGCATAGATGAGTCGGTCGAGCAATCGCAAGA
Organism: Calendula officinalis; assembly: GCA_963853835.1. Taxonomy (NCBI): domain Eukaryota; kingdom Viridiplantae; phylum Streptophyta; class Magnoliopsida; order Asterales; family Asteraceae; genus Calendula; species Calendula officinalis. The sequence continues at coordinate 66,353,128 of OY970828.1, forward strand.
GTTTTGATTATATTCTTTGTTCTTGATTTGTGTGCCCATGTGGAATTAATTTCCCACCGTCAAGACAATCCATAAATTGTCTTTTGATTCCAGCTTGATGTGAGCAAAAAGAAGGGAGTGGTTGACGTGCTTGTGTCGATTTCGAGCGTTTGACGTTTGTGTAGGATTATTGCTGTTCTCTCGAATCGTGTAGGGTATGACTTCTTGTATCCCTTCCTGATTATTGTGTGTTGTTGAAATCCGAGTCAAGACTCGAAGAAACCCATACCCGTAACTCTGGACGTCCCGGTGGCATTTAGGTGACGGTGTCGGGTTCCGTTTTGGTAGTTATTGTTTGGTAAAAACGTGCAGCTTTCTTGCAGATTATTACCTCCATGTTGCGAACTGATTTTAGGTGCCTTAGAGGCCGAAATGAGTGAGGGCTGTCTCACAGATATTTGTAACCCTTTGAGCTAACTTTCTGTGTCCACAAACGTCTCGTCAAAAGGACTTACGGTTTGAACGTTATCGCAGTTTTCGTGCACTATCACAGTACTGAATTCTCTGCACGAATCTGCTGTGTTGCGGGACGGATTCGGGCAGAGGTTACTAGACGCTAACCTGTTAAATATATCGTTTTCTTTGTGGTACGACGGCATGGCGGAGCAGTGAACAAACCGATCCTAGTGAAGTTCTCCGAACCGTGGAAATCATCGAGCATTCCGTAGCCGAGCAATCCCTCCGAGCAAATCCATTCGCCGAACCGGAACCATATTTCCCTTCGGCAGTTCTTAATTTTTTTTCTGTTTTGCTTATTCGATTGATTAATCAGTTTATTCTCGGGTTTTTACCTTCGTTTTTTTTGGGCCTGTGATCGAGCATAGAGGGTTCGAGTTGTTATTGTTGTCGAGTTTATTGCTTACCCGTTTGACTTGTTCTAAGGTTGTCGGGTTTGGGTTATTGAGGGTTTTGTTGCTTTGATTGGCCAACCGTCTTATTCTGGTCATCTAGTCGTGACTGTGGTTCGGGTTATTCACCACTGAGTTTTGGGAAGTGTGGGAACGGGTCGGGTAAAAACCTTTGTTGTCATCAAGACGTTTTAATTGATTGAAAAACCCAGAAAACCGAACCTTAGGGTTCTTGGTTTCGTAAACCAAACAGGATTCAAAAGAAAAGACTAGAATTTCTTATAAATATGTTCTGGGTTAAAAATGAGTCTCGGGGCTGTCGGGTGACTCGGGATTTCGCGGGTTGATGTCGGGATTAAGAACGGGTTTTTAATGTAATGCTGAATTTTGATCAGATTCTGTGATCTGACTTTGAATCCGTTTTTACCACACTTAAAATACGTTTCTGGAAATTTGGCTCGTGTAGGTCTCTAGTTTTCTGAGACCTCTTTCCAATGCCGCTGACGGCTCGTTAATCTGATTTACGGTTTAAACGTTATCGTTCTTTTAGTAAACTATCGCAGAATAGTTTTCGGTTCAACTATTCTGTCTGGTGAGCCTGTTTTGATCCCCTTCTGTTTGGATTCAAGTTCTGATGTCTTCTGACAAATTGTAGTCCTCTGAGTTATTTAGCTACTATAAAAATTTGAATAAAATCTAGTGAACCGTTTGAGAGTTATGACCGTTTCCGTAAGCGTGCTACGTGCTGTCAAATTCTGTTGGAAATAATTTTGAGCCAAATTTTAATCCTAGTCTTGTGATGCATTGTATGATCCTTTAGGAGCAGAATTGTGACTCTTGTGCGTGCCGAGGATTCCCTAGGAGCTTACGTTTACCGAGGTGGGTAATCTCACTATAAACTTGTACTTACTTTCGATTCATGATTTTGTGCTATGTGTTGTGAATTGTCATGTTGATTGAGCTTGAGTATTGATTGGGTGATTTATTTGAGTTATCTGTGATTTGAGTTATCTGTGATTAGTGATTACTACTACTAATCAAACTCTAACACACACCACCATTCGTTCCGTTCTCGAAAAAGAGAAACTTGATGGAACGAACTTTGTGGACTGGTCTCGAAACCTAAGGATTGTCCTTAGGGCCAAGCACAAGTACCCCCATTTGGAGGAGGCGCTGCCCCCTGCCCCTGCTACTACCGCCACTGCTGCTGTTCGTGCAGCCTATACCAAAATGTTTAACGAACAACAGGAAGTCGTCGCGCTTATGCTAGTGAGCATGATTCCTGAGATTCAAAAGAATCTCGAGGACCTCACTGCATTTGATATGATGCGTGACCTAAAGGCCATGTATCAAAAGCAAACCGAGCAGGAACTCTTTGACACTGTCAAAGCCTTCCACGCTTGCAAGCAGGAGGAGGGACAGTCTGTTAGCTCTTATCTCTTGAAGATGAAGAGCTACTTAGAGCAAATGGAGAGGCTTGGTTACGCTATGCCACACATCCTTGGGATTAGCTTGATTCTAACGTCCCTAAACAAGGATTTTGCACCGTTTGTCATGACTTATCATATGCATAGTATGGGGAAGACATTCTCCGAACTACATGCTATGCTGAAACAAACGGAAGCAAGCCTACCCAAGAAAACTCCGGCCCCTACTGTCCTTGCTATAAGGCAAGGAAAGATCCAAAAACCAAAACCGCAAGTAGTTGCTAAGGGCCAAGGCAAGGGAAAGCAAGTTTACAAGCCCAAGCCTAAGGTTCCCCCACCTACTCATAAGGAGCATCCTGCTAAGGATCTTGCTTGCCATCACTGCGGTAAAACAGGCCATTGGAGGAGGAATTGTCCTGCCTACCTGGCGGAGTTGATGAAGAACAAAGCCAATAAGATTGGCACATCAGGTATCTTCACAATAGAACTATATGCCTTCCCTAAGAAATCATGGGTATATGACACTGGTTGTGGAACTCACATTTGTAATACCATGCAGGGTCTAAGGGGAAGTAGAAAGCTAAACCATGGAGCTTTGGATTTGTACGTAGGCAATGGAATGCGTGCACCAGTCGAAGCTGTAGGAAGCTATGATTTAATCCTTCCTAGTGGTTTAATTATTGTATTAGACAATTGTCACTATGCGCCTAGTATTACTAGTGGTATAGTATCGCTTTCTTGTTTGTGGAATAATGGTTTTATTCATACGTTTACGGATTATGGTATTTCAGTTTCAAAAGATAATGTTTTTTATTTTAATGCTATTCCTCGTGATGGTATCTTTGAGATTGACATGCATAATCGTATCACAAACAGTAGTTCTATTTATACATGTAGCAACAAGAAATCTAAGAAGAACTTGGATTCTACTTTCCTATGGCATTGTCGCCTTTGCCATGTTAACAAGAAACGCATTTTGAAATTACAAAAGGATGGACTTATAAAATCAGATGATTCTGAATCATTTGATAAATGTGTTTCTTGCATATCTGGTAAAATGGCGCGCAAGCCTTTCTCCCATGTAGGCGAAAGGGCCAATGATCTACTTGGACTCATACATACTGATGTATGTGGCCCTTTTAGAACTCGAACTAGGGAAGGTGCTACCTACTTCATTACTTTCACTGACGACTTTAGTCGTTATGGTTATGTTTACTTGATTAAACATAAACATGAAACCTTTGAAACGTTCAAAGCTTTCCAAAATGAAGTAGAAAATCAACTCGGCAAGAAGATAAAGGCTCTCCGTTCTGATCGAGGAGGAGAGTACATGAGCCATGAGATTCAAGACCATCTTAAGAATTGTGGGATTGTCTCACAATTCACTCCCCCTTATACACCACAGCATAATGGTGTATCAGAGAGGAGAAATCGCACCTTGCTTGACATGGTCCGATCGATGATGAGTCCTACAACTCTGCCTCTATCCTTTTGGGGTTATGCACTCAAATCGGCTGCTCGTATACTGAATATGGTTCCCACCAAGAAGGTTGAAAAGACACCATATGAGATATGGCATGGGAAAGTCCCTAACTTGTCTTACTTGAAGGTCTGGGGTTGTGAGGCCCTCGTGAAGCGAGACACGCCAAACAAACTTGAACCAGAGCTGTCAAGTGCATCTTTATAGGATACCCTGAGGAAACGATGGGTTACTATTTCTACTACCCACCTGAGCAAAAGGTAATTATTGCTCGTTATGCTGAGTTTCTTGAGAGCAATCTCATTTCACAAGAAGCAAGTGGGAGTACCATCGACTTTGACGAGATTCCAAGCGATGAAGATGCACAACCTATCGTAGAGACTAGCGAACATCAAGATGAGGCTGAACATGAAACTGTTCCTGTTGCACCTCAAAATGATGTAGTTCCCGTTCGAAGGTCCGCAAGGACACCTCATGCACCCGAACGATATGGTTTCCATGTCGATGCTGAGGAGCTAAGTTTAGGGGATCATAATGAACCCCCTAACTATCGAGCTGCATTATCAGATTCTGAATCTGACAAATGGCTTGATGCTATGAACGCGGAAATGCAATCCATGAAAGATAACCAAGTATGGACTTTGGTTGATCTTCCTCCTAACAGTAAGACTGTTGGTAGCAAGTGGCTCTTCAAGAAGAAGACCGAGATGGATGGCAACGTACACACCTATAAAGCTCGATTGGTAGCAAAAGGTTACACTCAAACCTACGGGATTGACTATGATGAAACCTTCTCGCCTGTTGCCGACGTTAGAGTTATTAGGATTGTCATAGCCATAGCAGCGTACTATGACTATGAGATTTGGCAAATGGATGTTAAAACTGCTTTCTTAAATGGACATCTTGATGAAGATGTTTATATGGTTCAACCTGAGGGTTTTGTTAATCCAAAACACCCAAAGAAAGTATGTAAGCTTCAAAGGTCCATTTATGGACTAAAGCAAGCATCCAGAAGTTGGAACAAAAGATTTGACGAGGAAGTCAAAACGTTTGGCTTTACTCAGAATCCCGACGAGCCATGTGTATATGTAAGAGCTAGTGGGAGCATTGTTGTCTTTCTAATCCTATATGTCGATGACATATTACTCATAGGAAATAACATTCCAATGCTACAAGATGTAAAATCCTGGCTTGGGAAGTGCTTCGCTATGAAGGATCTTGGGGAAGCGGCATATATACTTGGTATAAAGATCTATCGAGATCGAACAAAGCGGTTAATCGGACTAAGTCAAAGTGCGTACATTGATAAGATTCTAAAACGGTTTAGAATGGATGCTTCCAAACGTGGAAATCTCCCTATGCAACACAATGTACACTTGAGTAAGACTCAAGGACCGTCCTCACCTAATGAGATGAAACGTATGCGTGATGTCCCCTATGCCTCGGCAGTAGGGTCAATCATGTATGCTGTACGGTGCACAAGACCTGATGTAGCGTTCTCTCAGAACCTTACAAGTCGATACCAACAGAATCCAGGTGAGAGTCACTGGACTGCTGTTAAGAACATACTAAAGTATCTTAGGAATACTAAAGATATGTTTCTTGTTTATGGTGGTGAAAGTCAAGATGAACTAAGCGTCACTTGTTATTCTGAAGCTAGTTTTGATACTGACAGAGATGATTCCAAATCTCAAACGGGGTATGTTTTCGTTTTGAACGGAGGCGCTGTTGATTGGAAAAGTGCGAAGCAGAGCACTATCGCCATGTCTTCTACAGAAGCTGAATACATTGCAACTACTGAAGCTGCAATGGAAGCTGTTTGGATGAGGAAATTCATTTCTGGGCTTGGAGTTGTCCCCAGTAATGAAAAACCTATGGATATGTACTGTGATAACACAGGTGCTATCATCATTGCCAACGAACCCGGTGTTCAGAAAGGCGCCATACATTATCGGAGGAAGCTTCACTACATTAGAGATGCGATCCTAATGGGAGATGTACGCTTACTCAAAGTTCATACAGATGAAAACTTAGCTGACCCCTTCACGAAGCCAATGCCATGTACCAAACATATTGAGCATGCTAGAAACATTGGGCTTCGACCAGCTAGTAGTTTCATGTAATCTGTTTTAGTATTTGGATAATGGAACATTGAGCAGTTTTTATTGGAATAAATTGATATATTTGATATGATCGTTTTTATATGAATATCTACTGTGTTCTATATTTTCATGTTTATATCCATGAATATTTACTGCGTTTTATATTCTAAACTGTCCATTGTCATATTAATAATATGGGAATATTATTAAGACAAATCTGAGGGCATTGATGACATTATCTTAGTATGACTAAGGATGATGGAATCAAACTCACATGTTGTTCATATTGATGCACAATTGGACTGACCCAACCTATGAGAAATCACTTCTTGGATTTATGTAACAAGTGAATCTCACAAAGGCTTTGTCGCTTATCCTCTGACTTGAGATGCAAGTTGGTTTGTGTATGTAGAGGGGCAAGCTTTGATATGGTTAAACGCTGACCTGAATAAGGCTGCTATAACAACCATTATCGGGTTTGTCATTAAGCATATGACAGACACGTGCAGTCAATAAAGAATTTGTTCCTCCATGAAAGTGGATTAGATACTACTGGGCCCCTCGATGATTTGAATAGATGTATGTGTGGCCACACCCAAAAGGTAATCACGATGAATCCTGATTGTTTTTGGTAATCTACTTCAATGTATAGATCGAGAAACAGAATCATTGAAATTGTAGATTGACATTATTCCTTGTCTAAATTTCAACATAGTATCAGCAACAAAAGGATAACTGATTGAAAAACTTTGAACAAAGATTTTATGAAACTCCTCATGTACTTCTAGGGGCATTGGCGGGTTGCTAGACTCTAACCTTTGCTTGTATAACTACTTGATGTTATCACGTGCGCAAGTGGGAGCTGTTGGAATATGCTTCACGCGTATAACATATAGTTATATGGCTAGTTGTTTGTGAGCCTAAAGGGTCACACACTTAAACACTTAACACCATAAGATATATAGTGTAATTAGGGTAATTACATTATATATTAATATAAGCCACATGCTTGTATATATTAAAGTTTAATATTAGTTGTTAATATTAAAACTTTATTGTGAGCAAACTAGAAGGAACAAAAGATAGGGACTAGAGTGTAAATAATCATTTATGATTATGGGAAGTCATTAAAAGGGAATCAAGGGCAAGACAATTCTTACCCCTTGGAACCCTATTCGGCCGTCATCCCCATAACACATTCTCTAGACTTTTGTTCTCTTTGCTTGAAGATTGGACTAGCATCCCTTGGTGTTCTTGCACAAGTGTTGTGTGGACTTGCTTTGGAGGAACTCCCCATTGGTGTTCTTGGTTTCCGTCGTACCACATCTCCGTCCGATTCGTATTATACAAAGGCTTCAAGGGTATGATTTATTCATCTTAACTCTTTGTATTTATTAGTTTAATTGTATGATTGATATCAAGATCCGTTCATTGGTGATTAAACTATTTTCCGCTGCGTATGTTAATTGTGTTAACCGAAAATCGCCATTAATTAGGGCAATTGGGTATGCTGAATCCTTAATTTTCCTTAAATTTTTCTGATACTTAGCGCTCAGTATTGATGTTCATACTGACTTGCTCAGTATCACTTAATGGTGATTTTCGGTTAAACAAGTAACTTAAACGCAGCAGAAAATAGTTTAATCACCAATGAACGGATCTTGATATCAATCATACAATTAAACTAATAAAATACAAAGAGTTAAGATGAATAAATCATACCCTTGAAGCCTTTGTATAATACGAATCGGATGGAGATGTGGTACGACGGAAACCAAGAACTCCAACGGGGAATTCCTCCAAAGCTAGTCCACACAACACCTATGCAAGAACACTAAGGGATGCTAGTCCAATCTTCAAGCAAAGAGAACAAAAATCTAGAGAGTGTGTTATGGGGTGACGACCGAATAGGGTTTGCAAGGGGTGACATTTGTCTTTTCCTTGATTCCCTTTTAATGACTTCCCATAATCATAAATGATTATTTACACGCTAGTCCCTATCTTTTGTTCCTTCTAGTATGCTCATAATAAAGTTTCAATATTAACATTTAATACTAAACTTTTATATACAAGCATGTAGCTTATATTAATATATAATGTAATTACCCTATTTACACTATATATCTTATGGTGTTAAGTGTTTAAGTGTGTGACCCTTTAGGCTCACAAACAACTAGCCATATAACTATATGTTATACGCGTGAAGCATATTCCAACAGCTCCCACTTGCGCACGTGATAACATCAAGTAGTTATACAAGCAAAGGTTAGAGTCTAGCAACCCGCCAATGCCCCTAGAAGTACATGAGGAGTTTCATAAAATCTTTGTTCAAAGTTTTTCGAGCAGTTATCGTTTTGTTACTGATACTTTGTTGAATTTTAGACAAGGATTAATGTCAATCTAAAATTTCAACGATTCTGTTTCTCGATCTATATAATGAAGTAGATAACCAAAACCAATCAAGATTCATCTTGATTACCTTTTGGGTGTGGCCACACATACATCTATTCAAAATCATCGAGGGGCCCAGTAGTATCTAATCCACATGTGTGGAGGAACAAATTCTTTATTGACTGCACGTGTCTGTCATATGCTTAACGACAAACCCGATAATGGTTGTTATAGCAGCCTTATTCAGGTCAGCGTTTAACCATATCAAAGTTTGCCCCTCTACATACACAAACCAACTTGCATCTCAAGTCAGAGGATAAGTGACAAAGCCATTGCGAGATTCACTTGTGACATAAATCCATGAAGTGATTTCTCATAGGTTGGGTCAGTCCAATTGTGCATCATTATGAACAACATGTGAGTTTGATTTCATCATTCTTAGTCATACTAAGATAATGTCATCAATGCCCTCAGATTTGTCTTAATAATATTCCCATATTATTAATTATGAAAACGGACAATTTAGAATATAAAACGCAGTAAATATTCATGGATATAAACATGAAAATATAGAACAAAGTAGATATTCATATAAAAACGATCATATCAAATATATCAATTTATTCCAATAAATACTGCTCAATGTTCCATTATCCAAATACTAAAACAGATTACATGAAACTACTAGCTGGTCGAAGCCCAATGTTTCTAGCATGCTCAATATGCTTGGGACATGGCATTGGCTTCGTGAAGGGGTCAGCTAAGTTGTCATCTGTATGAAATTTGAGCAAGCGTACATCTCCCATTAGGATCACATCTCTAATGTAGTGAAGCTTCCTCCGATAATGTATGGCGCCTTTCTGAACACCGGGTTCGTTGGCAATGGTGATAGCACCTGTGTTATCACAGTACATATCCATAGGTTTTTCATTACTGGGAACAACTCCAAGCCCAGAAATGAATTTCCTAATCCAAACAGCTTCCATTGCAGCTTCAGTAGTTGCAATGTATTCAGCTTCTGTAGAAGACATGGCGATAGTGCTCTGCTTTGCACTTTTCCAATCAAAAGCGCCTCCGTTCAAAACGAAAACATACCCCGTTTGAGATTTGGAATCATCTCTATCAGTCTCTAAACTAGCGTCAGAATAACAAGTGACGCTTAGTTCATCTTGACTTTCACCACCATAAACAAGAAACATATCTTTAGTATTCCTAAGATACTTTAGTATGTTCTTAACAGCAGTCCAGTGACTCTCACCTGGATTCTGTTGGTATCGGCTTGTAAGGTTCTGAGAGAACGCTACATCAGGTCTTGTGCACCGTACGGCATACATGATTGACCCTACTGCCGAGGCATAGGGGACATCACGCATACGTTTCATCTCATCAGATGAGGACAGTCCTTGAGTCTTACTCAAGTGTACATTGTGTTGCATAGGGAGATTTCCACGTTTGGAAGCATCCATTCTAAACCGTTTTAGAATCTTATCAATGTACGCACTTTGACTTAGTCCGATTAATCGCTTTGATCGATCTCGATAGATCTTTATACCAAGTATATATGCCGCTTCCCCAAGATCCTTCATAGCGAAGCACTTCCCAAGCCAGGATATTACATCTTGTAGCATTGGAATGTTATTTCCTATGAGTAGTATGTCATCGACATATAGTATTAGAAAGACGACAATGCTCCCACTAGCTCTTACATATACACATGGCTCGTCGGGATTCTGAGTAAAGCCAAACGTTTTGACTTCCTCGTCGAATCTTTTGTTCCAACTTCTGGATGCTTGCTTTAGTCCATAAATGGACCTTTGAAGCTTACATACTTTCTTTGGGTGTTTTGGATTAACAAAACCCTCAGGTTGAACCATATAGACATCTTCATCAAGATGTCCATTTAAGAAAGCAGTTTTAACATCCATTTGCCAAATCTCATAGTCATAGTACGCTGCTATGGCTAGGACAATCCTAATAGCTCTAACGCCGGCAACAGGCGAGAAGGTTTCATCATAGTCAATCCCGTAGGTTTGAGTGTAACCTTTTGCTACCAATCGAGCTTTATAGGTGTGTACGTTGCCATCCATGTCGGTCTTCTTCTTGAAGAGCCACTTGCTACCAACAGTCTTACTGTTAGGAGGAAGATCAACCAAAGTCCATACTTGGTTATCTTTCATGGATTGCATTTCCGCGTTCATAGCTTCAAGCCATTTGTCAGATTCAGAATCTGATAATGCAGCTCGATAGTTAGGGGGTTTATTATGATCCCCTAAACTCAGCTCCTCAGCATCGACATGGAAACCATACCGTTCAGGTGCATGAGGTGTCCTTGTGGACCTTCGAACGGGGACTACATCATTTTGAGGTGCAACAGGAACAGTTTCATGTTCAGTCTCATCTTGATGTTCGCTAGTCTCTACAATAGGTTGTGCATCTTCATCGCTTGGAATCTCGTCAAAGTCGATGGTACTCCCACTTGCTTCTTGTGAAATGAGATTGCTCTCAAGAAACTCAGCATAACGAGCAATAATTACCTTTTGCTCAGGTGGGTAGTAGAAATAGTAACCCATTGTTTCCTCAGGGTATCCTATAAAGATGCACTTGACAGCTCTGGGTTCAAGTTTGTTTGGCGTGTCTCGTTTTACGAGAGCCTCACAACCCCAGACCTTCAAGTAAGACAAGTTAGGGACTTTCCCATGCCATATCTCATATGGTGTCTTTTCAACCTTCTTGGTGGGAACCATATTTAGTATGCGAGCAGCCGATTTGAGTGCATAACCCCAAAAGGATAGAGGCAGAGTTGTAGGACTCATCATCAATCGGACCATGTCAAGCAAGGTGCGATTTCTCCTCTCCGATACACCATTATGCTGTGGTGTATAAGGGGGAGTGAATTGTGAGACAATCCCACAATTCTTAAGATGGTCTTGAAACTCATGACTCATGTACTCTCCTCCTCGATCAGAACGGAGAGCCTTTATCTTCTTGCCGAGTTGATTTTATACTTCATTTTGGAAAGCTTTGAACGTTTCAAAGGTTTCATGTTTATGTTTAATCAAGTAAACATAACCATAACGACTAAAGTCATCAGTGAAAGTAATGAAGTAGGTAGCACCTTCCCTAGTTCGAGTTCTAAAAGGGCCACATACATCAGTATGTACGAGTCCAAGTAGATCATTGGCCCTTCCGCCTACATGGGAGAAAGGCTTGCGCGCCATTTTACCAGAAATACAAGAAACACATTTATCAAATGATTCAGAATCATCTGATTTTATAAGTCCATCCTTTTGTAATTTCAAAACACGTTTCTTGTTAACATGGCAAAGGCGACAATGCCATAGGAAAGTAGAATCCAAGTTCTTCTTGGATTTCTTGTTGCTACATGTATAAATAGAACTACTGTTTGTGATACGATTATGCATGTCAATCTCAAAGATACCATCACAAGGAATAACATTAAAATAAAAAACATTATCCTTTGAAACTGAAATACCATAATCCGTAAACGTATGAATAAAACCATTATTCCACAAACAAGAAAGCGATACTATACCCCTAGTAATACTAGGCGCATAGTGACAATTGTCTAATACAATAATTAAACCACTAGGAAGGATTAAATCATAGCTTCCTATAGCTTCGACCGGTGCACGCATTCCATTGCCTACGTACAAATCATAAGCTCCATGGTTTAGCTTTCTACTTCCCCTTAGACCCTGCATGGTATTACAAATGTGAGTTCCACAACCAGTGTCATATACCCATGATTTCTTAGGGAAAGCATATAGTTCTATTGTGAAGATACCTGATGTGCCAATCTTATTGGCTTTGTTCTTCATCAACTCCGCCAGGTAGGCAGGACAATTCCTCCTCCAGTGGCCTGTTTCACCGCAGTGATGGCAAGCAAGCTCCTTAGCAGGGTGCTCCTTATGAGTAGGTGGGGGAACCTTTGGCTTGGGCTTGTAAACTTGCTTTCCCTTGCCATGGCCCTTAGCAACTACTTGCGGTTTCGGTTTTTGGATCTTCCCTTGCCTTATAGCAAGGACAGTAGGGGCCGAAGTTTTGTTTGGTAGGCTTACTTCCGTTTGTTTCAGCATAGCATGTAATTCGGCGAATGTCTTCCCCATACTATGCATATGATAAGTCATGACAAACGGTGCAAAATCCTTGTTTAGGGACGTTAGAATCAAGCTAATCCCAAGGATGTGTGGCATAGCGTAACCAAGCCTCTCCATTTGGTCTAAGTAGCTCTTCATCTTCAAGAGATAAGAGCTAACAGACTGTCTCTCCTCCTGCTTGCAAGCGTGGAAGGCTTTGACAGTGTCAAAGAGTTCCTGCTCGGCTTGCTTTTGTTACATGGCTTGTAGTTCACGCATCATATCAAATGCAGTGAGGTCCTCGAGATTCTTTTGAATCTCGGGAATCATGCTCACAAGCATAAGCGCGGCGACTTCCTGTTGTTCGTTAAACCTTTTGGTATAGGCTGTACAAACAGCAGCAGTGGCGGTAGCAGCAGGGGCAGGGGGCAGCGCCTCCTCCAAATGGTGGTACTTGTGCTCGGCCCTAAGGACAATCCTTAGGTTTCGAGACCAGTCCACAAAGTTCGTTCCATCAAGTTTCTCGTTTTCGAGAACGAAACGAATGGTGGTGTGTGTTAGGGTTTGATTGTTTGAAGTCATCTACAAAATTACAAAGTTCATTAATTAGTATTTTCAATAATAATTTCTTTTAATAAATTAACTACCCAATTAATTTTAATTAAAAGCTAAGATCCCATTGAGCTTCTATCACCGCATCAGTTGATCTGCTAGAGGTGATAGATCCAATAGGTAGGTGACGATCAACAATTGCATTACAAGTGCAACTCTTAGAGGTATGGGACTTCATGGCACCTAGTGAACAAGCATCTAGGGTCAAGTGGCATGTTTGTCGCATCTTCGCCTCAAGTCAAGGTCTCACCGTTAACTTGATTAAGTCATCCAATGTGAAATCATGTCAAAATAGATCTAGGTCTCACCGTAGAGAATAATGACCTCGGATCTAAATTCAAACCACGTCTCACGTGAATTCAAAAATAGAAGCAAGTGATTATCAACCGATTGGACGGCATGACTTAAATTTTAGGTATGTTTAAAATTTAATTGATAAAATTTTATTAAGATATGAATGAATCATGTACTTCATTCATACCACTTCATAAGTCGGTTTAATAAGCGGTAAAAACGTTTAGCGATTATTAAATTATAAGTTTCAAATCATATTTAAACTTTTGTATTAATCTCAAAAACAAGTTTAGATTAATTTCGTAATCATAGATGATTGAACTGTAATCATCGATGATTAACTAGTAATCATTGATGATTAAACAGTGATCATAAGTGATTAATCAATAATCATCGATGATTAACAAGTAATCATTGATGATTAAAATTTTGGATGTTTTAATGTTTGTGTTTCAAAAAATCATATTTTTAGTTGTTTATTATTTGTATCATATAGAAATTATTTCACAACCACAAACATATAATACAACATGCAACACATTTTGTGCAAACCTCGACCGATGAAATCCTAGGTTCGGTCACGTGAGTCATCACGACGGACCGAAAGGGTCAAACTAGGGGACGGGACAACATTAACCCAATGAGCTCCCACTTGCTCCAAGACATTCTTGAGCAAGTAGAAACCAATACTTGTGAAAAAATACAATCTGCCAGGAAATTCCAGCAGACTTTGAAGCTCGAAAAGTCACTGAAGGAATCTTTGATTGTCTTCCTGGCCTGCGTGAAAGTTGTAGCCCACGACTTTGCAAGCATTTTAGGCTTTGAATCGCCCAAAACGGAGTCCGTATGCCCCTGGAAAACCTGTTTTCGTGCAGCCCTCGCGTTGGTGACGGAAATGTGTTGTTTTCTTCATTTGTCTTCAATTTTGGTCAACAATTTACAATAAAAGGAAATAAAGAAAAACAATCTATTCTATTTACTTTTACATTACAAATTGCCCCAAAAATGGCACCAAAAAAAAAGAAGAAAATTAATAAGATTACAACAAATTAAGCCAAAAAATAGACGGCTTTCCCAAATCAAACAAACATTCAACCACAATCAATCACAAGGTCTAGGCCTTCATCGGTTCGCACAAACAATCAACAATTTACAAGGCTTTGGCTTGGTATATGGCAAAAATACATGTTTTGCCATATCAAAAAACATAATTAAACAAGTAATTCCAAGCCAAATAATCAAAAAATTCAATAAACTAGATTAATTTTTTGATGTGTTTTTGTAATAAGCGGCGATAAGGGTTCCAAAAAATCGTATTTTTAACCCATTATTATTTAAAAAATTGTGAAAAAATAAAGAACCCTAGGGTTCTTATATTTGCCGTTCGTAATTAGGGTACCAAAAAAGGATTGATTTTCGCCACTTTTCACAAAACTAGCTAATTATATGATTAATATAATGACTCGTGATACCACTAATGGTGATTTTCGGTTAAACAAGTAACTTAAACGCAGCGGAAAATAGTTTAATCACCAATGAACGGATCTTGATATCAATCATACAATTAAACTAATAAAATACAAAGAGTTAAGATGAATAAATCATACCCTTGAAGCCTTTGTATAATACGAATCGGATGGAGATGTGGTACGACGGATACCAAGAACTCCAACGGGGAATTCCTCCAATGCTACTCCACACAACACCTATGCAAGAACACCAAGGGATGCTAGTCCAATCTTCAAGCAAAGAGAACAAAAATCTAGAGAGTGTGTTATGGGGTGACGGCCGAATAGGGTTTGCAAGGGGTGACATTTGTCTTTTCCTTGATTCCCTTTTAATGACTTCCCATAATCATAAATGATTATTTACACTCTAGTCCCTATCTTTTGTTCCTTCTAGTTTGCTCATAATAAAGTTTCAATATTAACATTTAATACTAAACTTTTATATACAAGCATGTAGCTTATATTAATATATAATGTAATTACCCTAATTACACTATATATCTTATGGTCTTAAGTGTTTAAGTGTGTGACCCTTTAGGCTCACAAACAACTAGCCATATAACTATATGTTATACGCGTGAAGCATATTCCAACATCACTTGTCTGACTTATCAAAATTAAATAATTTTTATTTTTCTTTAATTTACAGATTAAATTAAATGTTTGTATAATTTTTAATTTTTTTTTAATTTAATTTTTTCAACAACTCGGTATTGGACTCCTGGAGTGGTAAAACTGATCCTAACCCTCAACCCTCATCCTAACCCTCAGCCGTTTTTACTTCCCAATACCATAATTATCAATAATTAAGTATAAATAACCGTTTTTCTTTTACCTTTAAACTTTTCTAACAGTTATTTCAATATTTCTTCTTCGATTACTCTCTGCGATTAACAATTTTCCATTTTTCGTGCAAGCAATTCTTATTCTTAATCACAGATGGCAAATTATCAATTCGTAGCACCGGCGGTCGGTCCGACGACTCAATGTAGGAAAGACGAATTGCCTAAGTTCGCGAGGAACAACATTACTGCAAATTTCGACATTCCTCCAGCTTGGGCGTGCCCTGAATTCACTCACATTGTTACATATTTGAAGCACTGTCCAATCAATCGTGCACTGACTCTATCTACTCGAGCAATATATCCGGAGATGCTATGTGAGTTCTGGTACTCTGCAACCCTTGACTCTCCGGACATGATTACCGGTTGGGTTATCCGATATCAAAGGAGGGCGTTCGTCTCAATTGCTATAATTCGGGAAACACTGTGGCTTCCCGCTCATGCTGAGTGTGAGCCCTTTGTTGATCGAACAGAGGCTCGCTCGGTGTTACCTTTTATTGGACGAAGAGGAACCACAGGCATAATTAAAAGGAACGAATTTGGTCCAATGTGGGGTGTTTTAATTTCCACACTCATTCGGTGTATGACCCACAAAACTGGGAGCTTTTGACCAAATCAATGATTTTGGGATGCACATTGTCCATGCCATGTACCATGGCCGGGACATTGATTATGCTAGACTGATATTTAATGAACTAGCTTCTCTAGTTCGGGCTCAAACTAGAGAAATCAATGTTCCTTTCTACAGATTTCTTTCTCTCATCTTCCAGAGTGCCATGCCTGCACATGTTTATGATGAATTTAATAGCCCACGAGCAGATCTTCCTCCCTTACATGAGAAGATATATTTTTACAGGCCAAGGGGAGGAGAGCCTGAACTGAGTCATTCTAAGTGGGCTATTATGCAGGCACACATTAATGATGAAGAAAATGATGATAATTTTGACACTGGCTCAGAAAATGATGATGATGATGATAATGATGATGATAGTGGTGCTGGAGGTAATGCTAACCAAGATGTCGAAATGGTGGATGCTCAACCAGAACAAGAACAAGCACAACCACATATACCTCCACCTGAACAAGATCTTGATGCTCCTCATACTGCATCAGATTTTGATACTGAGCCCACAGAAGAACAACCACTTGTCCTAAGAAGACAAAGAAGAAACTTATCTCCAGTGATAATGGGTGCTTTATCATCAGAAGAGGTGCAACCCACTAATGTTCCATCTTTGACTACATCTCTTCAAGCACAGAGTCTAGCTGCAGCCACCGCTGACCTTCCAGGTCCTGAACCCGAACACATTGCTCAACAAATTGAGGAACCTCATGTTCCTCTTGATGTGGAGATTCAGTTTGAGCAACATATACTGGAAGGTGTTCATGATAGAAGAGAAGAGGCTCCTGAAGGTGCTGGTGCCTCAAATCAACATCCAGGTGATCCAGCACCGACCTCTGCTGATGCTCGAAGGGAAGCTGACAAAGTCTCAGGTATGAATTTCTATAATGCTCTCAAACTTTTATATATATATATATATATATATATATATATATATATATATATATATATATATATATATATATATATATATATATATATATATATATATATATCTTTCCCAAATAGAGACTAAGTATTGGCCAGTACGACCTCAATACTGACCAAAGTCTCAAACGAACTTTCAAATATATATCAAATTATGGCCAATATAGTTAGCCCACTGCTGCTATGCAAAATTCATACACTGAGCACTTATATGATCATTGTCAGTCTACAGCTGTCTCAACATTTAAGGAGACAATGGTGGTTGATGTCATACTGACACCCACTAGTGCTGCTTGAATGTGTTAAGGCAAAAAGCCTTACCTCTTTGTGAATCTTAGGATAACAAAACAATATAGAATAGCTTAGATTAAATATAGATTAAAATAGCTAAGTTAGTAGTGATACTGAGTTTGGCCAATACTGGCCACTCATTATCAGCACTCAGTATTGGAAAACCAATACTGAGTAGAAGGACTGAGTCATGGTCAGTATAGTAACTGACTAAGATCAAATCCCTTGATCTTAGTCATTACATTTACTTAGTCCTTCGGTTACTCCTTTGCCCATAATGTAAGATCTCTATAGCATTATAAATAGAGATCATCTTGCAAAGGAGTAAGTACCAATTTACATATTCATAGCATTCATCTTTGTAATTGTTCAAGTGGTCTTGTATTTCCGCTACAAGCCACACTTAGTGGAATAATATACGTTTGACTAAATTACTGTGTTTATCACCTTAATTGTCTTAAGTAAATTATAAATCTAACAATTATCAAGTTAACCAGGGTTGTTGTGACCTAACAACTGGTATCAGAGCAGGCTAAATTAAATCTTATTTAGTCGATCTTTTAACCCTGGCAGCCATTCCTTATACTTATCCTTCCCATACTCAAAAATCAAAAATGTCTACAATTGTTGCCCAGTCATGTCTGGTAAGGGAGTGCCCATCTTTGATGGAAAAGATTTCCATCAATGGAAGCTTAAGGCTCAGTGGTATCTTGAATCAATTCATCATGAGATGCTTACTGTGCTAAATGATGGCCCCATCATCCCACAAACTGTGGAACCTGTTGCTGCTACTGATGATGCTCCTAAGAGCACAAGAACAGTTCCTAAACTGAAACACACCTGGACTGATACTGACCGTCAGTTATTCAGTCTAGACTCAAGAGCTAAGGGAGTGATTGGTAATGCTGTTACCAAAGAAATACTGAATGCAATTATGAAATTGCCAACAGCAAAGGCTATGTGGGATAGTCTATCAATCACTTATGAGGGCACACCCAAGGTGAAGTTGCAGAGGAAAAGCAATATGAGAAGAAAGTATGAAAACTTCTTCTCTACCCCAAATGAAGACATCACTACTCTCTACAACAGGTTTAATACTGTTGTCCATGATTTAATCAGTGTAGGCATTGTAAAGGAAGAAGGAGAACTTGTTCAAAAATTCTTGGATAGTCTTCCTCAACAGTTTCTTGACATGACAAATTCTGTCAATGCTGCTAACAACATTGAGTCATACACTCTTCAAACTTTGTATGGATTAATGTTGAATCATGAAGAGAATAATGCTGCAAGACTGATCAACTGGAAGAAAACTGACAAGTCTTCCACTGGTATGGCTCTAGTTGTGCAACAGGCATACACTGTAACAGAACCTGAAGAACCAGAAGTTGATCTCGCTGAGGCTGAGGCAGAAGAGCTTGAAACACAAATGGCTCTTATGTCCATGAAGCTGGATCAGTTGAAAAAGAAGAGGCTTGGTGTTAGCTCTTCCAATACTGATCCAAGATCAGGTCTTTGCTATAGGTGTGGGAATCCTGGGCATATTGCTGCTAATTGTCATACCAAGTCAACTGAAACTGATCAAAATGACAAGATTGCATACCGAGCTAAACGGTATAGAGATAAGTATGTCAAACTGAAGAACTGGAGTAAGGGGAAGAATGCGGCAGGGAATGGTGCACCTCATCAAGCACTTTACTCAGAGGCTTGGATGGATGAGGAAATAAGTGATGATGAGGAAGAGATTGAGAACAAAGCCTTTATGGCTTTTACTGAAGAAGATTTGAAGAGCTCCTTTGAGAGAGATATCAAAGAAGCTGAGAAAATGAGTGTCCATACTGATTGGGATTCCACTCAGTTGTACAAGGTGAGTTCCTTTCAAACTTATTCAGATAATGA
Organism: Calendula officinalis; assembly: GCA_963853835.1. NCBI lineage: Eukaryota > Viridiplantae > Streptophyta > Magnoliopsida > Asterales > Asteraceae > Calendula > Calendula officinalis. The sequence continues at coordinate 66,372,504 of OY970828.1, forward strand.
AAAAGAAAAGATTTTTGAGTATATGATTGTTGATCTTAAAACTTTAGTACAGAGAGAAAAGGCATTAAAATTAACAATTCATGAACTTGAAAGGGTAAATAATGAACATTTAGATAAATTAACAAAATTTAAAGATTTGGAACTAGATTTTTTAAACTTACAAGACATTAACCAAAGATTAGCTGATAAAGCTCATTTACACAAACTTGAAAAAGAAAAATTTGAAAATCAATGTAAATCTTGGGGAAATGCATCCATTAAACTAAATAGATGTCTAAATCAACAATTTCCAGAAAATGTAAGGGCTGCACTTGGTGTTGACCCTCAATTAAAAAATAGTAAAAATTTTGCTGATTTATTTGAAGAATTTTCGGATATGAACCCTATTCAGTTTGTAAAAGCAAAAACATTTTGTGAAGTAGGATGTCAAACTGAACCAGATGATGAGGATAAAATCATTTTTGAAGGATGTCAAACTGAATCAGATGATGAGGATAAAATCATTTTTGAAAACTCAACTGGTCCTTCCATCTGTTCTAAGTGCTATACTGAACTACAAGAGCTCAGTATTGAATTTCCTGAAAAAGAAATTTTTGATACTGATCTCGACATAGTACAGTATGACACTTCTGCTGTTCCTCCATTTGAATTATTATTTAACACAACTACGTTTGAGATATATAAAGAACCTGATAATACAGAAAAGAAACTTACTACTACTCAAACTGTTTTAACTAATACTGAATCCACAGGAACAGCAAAGTCAACTACTCAAGAATCTAAAGAACCTGTTCAAGTTGTCATTCTAAAACATGATAAAAAGAAAACAACTTCAACAGGATCTTCAAGTGTCAAAAACAAGAAGTCAACTGATAAAAAGACTTCTATGAAAAATAAAATCAAAACACAAGAATCATCTCCTTCAAAAACAATTAAAAATAAAATTAAAACTCCACTAAAAAATGAAAAAAATAACATTTTAAAATCAATTGGTGATCAGATTAGAATTCTGAGTCAAAAGTTTGCAAAATTCACTAATACTGATCAACCAAAAATTAAACAATTTTCAAAAATTCCTTATGAAAATATGTTTCGAAACAGACCTAGAAAATGTTATAGATGTCATCATACTGGACACAAAGGAGATGAATGCTGGACTGATCTCTCAAGTCCTAGGTACTCAGTACCAAAGAAAAGGAGAGAAACTCAGTCAGTATCACCAAAGAAAACCTCAAAGGTTATTTCTGAAGTGATATTGACCTCTCCTCCAAAAGAGTTCAAACCAAACCCTGTTTCTCCTACCAAAGGTCCCATTCAAAAATGGGTTCCTAAAATGAACTAATTTATAATTTGTGTCTTGTGCAGGGTGACAGAAAATGGTATCTAGATAGTGGCTGCTCAAGACACATGACTGGCAGTATGGAGTACCTTCTAAATTATACTCCAGAGAAGGGCCCTTCTGTCAAGTTTGGAGATGATTCAATAGGGAAAACAAGAGGGTATGGAGTTATCAAAGCAGGCAACATAACTTTTAAAAGAGTTGCCTATGTGGAGGGTCTTAAACACAATCTGCTCAGTATCAGCCAGATGTGTGATGATGATAATGAAGCTCGATTCAGAAAGATTGCAGGGATCATCTACAATGATAAAGGGCAACCTGTACTAGTTGCCAGAAGAGAAAAAGATGTTTATGTGGTCAATCTGTCTGAAATAGACCCCACCATTCGAGTTTGCCTGCTTTCTAAAGTCAAACCAGAATTACATTGGTTATGGCACAAGAAGCTCTCTCAAATAAATTTTCGTAATATTAATGAGCTCAGTATCAAGAAACTGGTGAGAGGGTTGCCCACTATTACTTATTCAAAAGATAAGTTATGCTCAGCATGTGAAATGGGCAAGCAGAAGAAGAGTTCATTCAAGTCAAAAGTTAATCACTCCATAAATGAACCTCTTACAATGATTCATATGGATCTTTTTGGTCCCATCAGCACACCATCTTTGGCCAAAAAGATCTATACATTAGTCTTAGTTGATGAATTCTCAAGATACACTTGGGTCATTTTTCTCAAGACTAAAGCTGATGCAACAACAGAAATCATTGCCTTCATTAAGAGAGAAGAACTTCAAAAAGTGACCATGGTACTGAGTTCAAGAACTCAGTATTGGCTGATTTCTGTGAAGAAAAAGGAATTATACAAAACTTCTCTGCAGCCTACACACCACAACAAAATGGTGTTGTAGAACGGAAAAATAGAACTCTTATTGAAGCTGCGAGAACCTTGTTATGCCATGCTGGACTGGCACTGAGCTTCTGGGCTGAAGCTGTTAATTGTGCAAATTTTACTCAAAATAGAGCTACTATAGTCCAGCGTCATCAAAAGACTCCATATGAGTTATATAATGGCAAGATTCCTAACGTGGAATATTTTCACATCTTTGGGAGTAAATGCTTTGTACTCAGTACTAAGCAAAATCTCAATAAATTTGCTCCCAAAGCAAATGAAGGCGTGTTCATGGGCTATTCTCCACACTCTAAAGCCTTCAGAGTGTATATCATCTCCACTAAGATGATTGTAGAATCTATTCATGTTACATTTGATGAAAATCAGAATGAGCATTCTACCTCAGCAAGTGAAGACATCAGTGGCATAGAAATTCTATGCAATCCAGAAAACTCCATTGCTGAACAGCCCAAGTCTCACCCATACTATGTTGATCACAGTATGCGTGATACTGATCAAGAGACATCTCAGTCTAACGTCATTATAACAAATTCTGAGGTTCCCATTACTGAGAACCCCAATACTGAGGTCCCAATTCTTGATTTTAACAACTCCACATATGAGGAAGGAGAATCCTCCAATACTGCTCAAGAATACTGTAACGCCCTAAAAATTATTGTAATTAAATTGATTACCTTTTAATTAAATAAATTATGTGATATTTAATTAATTGAGATTTAAATGTGTTATGTGCTTTTATAAATAATTAATTTGAGTAATTCAGATACGTGGTGCTTCATTTAATGACAAGTGTGTCATTTAATTCGTGTTACTTAATCACGTGGATTAATTAATATTAACTAGTGAGTTAATTATTATCCGACGTCTTGTGTTAGCTAACTATGAGGGTTAATTAATTTACTAAACGTTAAATCCCGAGTTAATAATCTTAGATGTTCATGAGAACTCGAGGCTGGCCGAGTAGGCCAAGGCCTCTCTATTAATTCTGTTTTCTAAACCAAGCACCTCGGAAGTTCGAGACCGACACTTTTGCTCAAACCATGCTCGGTCAAGTTATCATGGTCCAAGATTGTCATCCTTAATCTCGCGAGCAACCCGTTTCGGCCAGGCCTTTTGGATTTGCTTTCTCCCTGGTCCGATTCAAAGAGCCCATGTGGGGCCAACCATGTTTTAATTCCGCGTTGGGGCCTGAGGTGGGTAATCCGCACGCATGGAAAGGCTTTGAGGCCTTGTTTGAATTTCCTTGGTCACTAAGTTTCATCATATTAGGACATATTACCCTATTGAATACTTACCATTGAACCTTCCTAAACCCTAGCCAAATTCCCTTGTTGTTCGTATGGCGGCTGAAGAAACCACCAATCCATATTCTTTTCTTTCACGCATGAGGCAAGCACCAATCAAGAATTAAATTGAGGCTTGATATTTTGGACGGTGATCATGCATGCAAAGAAGATGTGGCTTGCAACGTGGTGGTGATAGAGAAATATGAGTGGCAGTGGATTCAAGCAATTGGGATCTTTTGACTTTTGGATGGTGCATGGAAGGCTACACCCACCATCTAATTAACTCGGTGGTGTAGAGATTTTATGTCTTTTGTGTTGATCGATTTTCGTAGAAACAAAGGAAGGGCAAGTCTAGAAATCGAGCAGGATCACAACTGAAGTTGTGTCGGTATTAATTTTTTCCTTTTTCCTTCATTTGTTTTTCCTAAAATTGGTTCTAATCAATCCCACCTTTGGTGTCGTGATTTTGGTAGTTCCAATTCTTGATCTCCATTCTCTCGTTTCAGCTCTCAATCGACACCTCTATCAGAGCATCTCCAGCGGTGTTTCCTCCTTCATTCCAGCAAGCAATCAAGAAGCAACCGAACCATGTTATCCCGTCTTCTTCTTTTCTGGTTCGTGTGTCGGGAAGCAGCAGCGGACAAGAAGGCTTTTGAGTGATGGTGCGCATGAGGGACTGATCGAGCAGGAGGGTTGCGGTTTTGTGTTAACTTCCATGATCGAGTCGGTAAGGATCGATTCTAAATTTCATTTCTTTTCAATCACGGTTCAAGTAGCTAACCGAGCCTGGGTTTTGTTGGTTCCCATATGTTTCTGCTCCATATGATCGAGACTAGGTGAAGATCAAGTTCGGGAGTGTTGGTGTAACCGAGCAGGAAAGTTGGAAGGTTCGAAGGTGTTGCTGATCGCGTGAGAATTCCCGAATCCTAAGTGTTGTTTAGCTCGGTAACCTTCTTGTTCCTTCACTGTTCCAATATTTATATTATCATTCCTATGATTTGTTGTGCTGATCCATGTTACCGAGTTCATATAGGGTTGCTGCAGTTTTTGATAGTTCGGGTTTTGTGAATTGTTTTGTTCAGCATGCTAAGTCTCGGGAATGTACGGGTTGGTGTCGGGAGTTTTAAACGGGTTTTAATTATCAAACCGAATTTTTGGGCAGAATCTATTTGCTATGTTGAAGTCCGATTTTAGCACACTTAAAATATGTTTTTGGGTTTTTGGCCCGTGCTGGTCTCTAGTTTTCCGAGTCCTCTTTCCGTTGCCACTGACGTCTCGTCAATCTGATTTACCGTCTAAAAGTTATGACTGTTTTATTTAGCTGCTATCAGAATTTCTATCCGTTCCGTTATTCTGTTTTGTGAGCCGGTTTTGAGACCCTTAGAGTCGGAATTTGGGCAGAAGCCACTTGACATTGTTTTGTAGTATTCTGAGTCTAGTTTTCGTGGTTAAAACATGGGGAAAATCTAATGAACGGTTTGGGAGTTATGACCGTTCTCGTGAGAGTGCTGAGTGCTGTTTAGTTTCTACTGAAACTACCTTTGAGTCTAATCCTAACCTGAGCTTCATTGTGCTATGTAGGACCTCTTAGGACTTGATTAGAGACACTCTTCTGCACCGAGGATATTTAGGAGCATACGTCTATTCGAGGTGGGTAATCTCACTATAAACTTGTACTTACTTACGATTCATGATTTTGTGCTATGTGTTGTGAATTGTCTTGTTGATTGAGCTTGAGTATTGATTGGGTGATTTATTTGAGTTATCTGTGATTTGAGTTATCTGTAATTTGAGTTATCTGGAGCCTGAGTTATCTGAGTTTTGAGTTCTTGAGTTAAAACATTTAACATAATATACTTGAGTTGTCTTGGCACCGAAGAGTACAGGTGCCAGACGTTTTGACTCAACACCGAAGAGTACAGGTGTTGAGCCTTGAGTTGTGTGAGGCGGGTCGAGGTTGATCTCTCGTCCCAAGTCACACAAGCGCGCTATATAAATTTAAAATCTGAGAAAATAAACTTGAGTAATTGAGAATTGAGTAGAGTCGCTAGGGATCACTTATGTGGTTTGAGTTGTTTGTAATTACTTGTTTATTTTGATATTATTCACTCAGCGGTGGCTGACCCCAATCACTTCCCCATTTTCCAGGTACTAGCAAGGGCAAAGAGAAGGTCAACGGTTGATGGGCGGTATCTTCATTTATTGGATTTGGAGTTTTTGAAAGTTTGTTTTGAGTCAAACATAATTTTTAAACCTCTTTATTTATTTCCGCATTTAAGACCACGAGACGGTTTTATATTTTATTAATGAGTTGGGACCTTTTTATTACTTGTACTTGGGGGATTTTATTAATTAAATGTTTTAAAAAATTTTAAATTTCTCCTGAAATTTTGGGATGTTACAAGTTGGTATCAGAGCTCTGGCTTGAGAGAATTGGGTTCACAAGGGGTGGATTCCAAACTCAAGTCGAAGCACGAGTTTTCAAAATGAGTTTTCAAAAGTGTTTTTAAAATGAGTCCAAATCCAAATGGAGAAGCAGCGCATCACGACGACCTTATGCCTCTAGTACTTTATCTATGAGATATTTCGTGTATTAAAAACGTCGCGAGTGACATTGAGCTCTAAGAGAATAAAAGAGAATTAACACGAGATGAACGTGATTTGTGCGAAAATATATATGTATATATACTATGCTTATTGATGTGAACTACTTGTTATGTGGATGGTATGAGGATGGGAGATCGTGGAATTTTTGAAACTGACTCGAAACCATGACAGGGGTAGGTGTGGATAATAATAGAGGGCCCCTATTATTATACGCACAAGACTCGTGCCTATGTTTCGAAAAGGATTCAAGGATACCATTTGTCAAGCATTTAAGTATCATGAAAACCCTCAATTATTATATATAAGTAGGTAAGAAAATCACTAAAAGAGATTTATGAGAAATCAGTGTAACCAATTGAAAAAGAGAATCATCGAATACGAATTGATAAATAGTTATCAAAACATGTCAAGAGAAAGACCGATAAATCAAATTGGGTTGAATTCGTTAAATGATTTAATTGAGTTATCAATACCTCGAGAACGATTGAACAATCGTTAAAGAAAATTAAATGAGAAAATAAGAGAAATGTTAAGCGATAAGGAGTTATGTGAAAACATCACTAATCGTGATTTATGTGAAAATTATAAATAATTAAATAAGAGATTATTAATTTAAGTTGATAATGAGTTATCCAAATAAATTTAAAAGAAGAGATCTATTTATTGAGAATTATTAAATTGAGAATATAGAATAATAATATAATAATATAATTGAGAATAAGTAATTCGTTTTAAAAGAGAAATTATGAATTATGAGAAATTAATAAATTAAGAAATGAATGAATATTTATTTAAACGAATTAAATGGAAAATTATATTTAAAGTTATAAGTAACTACTTAGTTGAGTCAAGATGTTTGATCTAATAAAAAAAAATTGTGTTTAATAAATATGCCCGATTATTGAGGACTATTAATTGAATAAGAGGCAAAATCCTAATAGAGTTAACAAAATGAGTTATTTAACGAGTTAAGCGACAAGAGAATTTACGAGATGTGTTCACTACGAATGAAATGAGAAATTTATTTAACGACAAAAACTGTTATATGGTAATGATAAAACCAAACACGCTATGAGTAAGCCAAAAAAAAAATAAAAAATGAGGATTTAATACTGAGATTGGAACAAGAAATAATCGTGAATGCGTAAAGAGTATACATTGGGACCGACTTACACATGTACATGAGAGTTTGATTATCGAGTAATTAAATGAAACCCTAAAAAAAAAAAAAGAGAGAGAGAATCAACAAACCGAACTATCGAGTGTTCGTAACGAGTTCTTTGAGATTTTGAGTGCTACTTCCAAACTCGGGGACGAGTTTTCTCCAAGTGGAGTTGAGTGGTGGTAAAAAGAAAAACTACCAATATTAAGAGTGCGAATAGAGAATAATTATAAAGTTGTAAATTATTAAATTTATATTATTGAACTAATGGAGATTAATAAACCGAGCTAAATGTGAAAAATAAAGTTTGTAAGGAGTAAATTAAGAGAAATTAAGAAGAGAAAATTTGTTAAGTATTATTATGAGCATATATGTGCGTATAACTGACTAAAAAGTTTTAAAGGTGATTGATTAATCGAGATGTTTTTCCTATGGGAATATAATCAGATAAAATGAGATTATTAAAATATGAGAATTGATTATGAATTATTCAAGTCAAGTTATATGGAAAAAAAAAACATGATTATGAAGATTTATTAAATCTAGTCGAGAATTTTGAGCCAAATTATTGTGTTGAGTATAATATATATATATATATATATATATATATATATATATATATATATATATATATATATATATATATATATATATATATATATATATATATATATATATATACATGTGACTAGGGAATTTATAAGAATAATTGGGAATAATTAAATTGGTGCGAATGAGAAGTGACAAGTATATAATCATATAAATAACGAGAAATTATGAAATTCGAGTAATGAGAATGTTATCAACGAGTCGGTCATGGGAAGGACGCAATAATAAATTATGGGAAAGACGTATTGAGAAAGTATCGAACTATAAGAAACTAATAAATCAAGTCAAACGAATAAATGATTAAAATGATAAAATTTTATATATGAACTAATGTTAAATTGAGACTAAGGGGAACGCCAAGTTAGATTATTAAATTTAATGTCATCAAATACTACACTTTATTGAGCAAGTATAAAATCAAGAATACTTATTGAGTTGAGCAAATGAGAAAAATATTAAGTGACTTTAGCAATATAATGTTATGAGTTCTTAAATCGAGAAAGCTTTAAACATATAAAGTAATGGGGAAACTTTTTAGTTGAGAATGAGAATTAACTGAGTAGTTAAATACATGGGGATTAATGAGGAAAATTATTGACGAATTAATTAATCGAGTAAAGAGAAAAACATTAAGTTGAGATGTTTGAAACTTAAAAATAATATGAGATTTATAAGTGGACAATTAGTCAGATTGATCAATAGGCAAATTAAACGAGAACAAAGCGTGAAGTTAATTAACGAACTAATGAAATGATAAAATCATTACACGAGTTGATGAGTATCATTAAGATGAATTGAACGAACAATATTAAAAGAGTCAGCGAGAATTTGTTAAATACAAGATAACAAGAGCATTAATAACGCAACTTAAAAGAGAAATTATCCGTTCGAGTAGTCTGATAATTAAATTTGATCACGTGAAAAATCGTTAAAGTGAGTAAATGTATACATTGTGTTGACTGGTGAGAAGTTATTAAACGAGATTGGAGTTTAAATTGATAGTATAAGCTTGCGTTGAGTTAAAAACAAGTTGTAGAGATTTGAGGTGACTGCATTCGAGCATATGCAAATTGAGTAAAAGGCATGAGTTGCTTACCATCTGGGGTTTATGTGTGATAAAATACATTGATGTAAATTATGTACTTGTGAGGTGGTGACTGATAATGGTGCGAACCGCTAAATTGTTTATTTTGCTTTAAAACAAGCCGATGTCCCATAGAGCATAGAACCTTGAGATATCATTCTTGGAGGAGATTGATAATAATAAAAATTTTCGGGTGTAAAATATTTAAAAGTAATACCTTGTTAGAACTGTGTGGGAAAGTTCTTCCTATAAAAACTTATTTTTATCGCCGTGAGAAGGTCGAGTACGACTGCGAGCACGAGTTGGACGACCAAGTACTACGCCGAGATCATCTGTCGCCACAAACCAAACTGTAACAAATCTCCAAGTGGAGTTGAATCGGAGATTCAACGCAACAATTAACCGCTAAGTGCAGGAACCGTGTCTGACTGTGAAAGCAAGAAGGCACCTTCAGCAGATTATCGTGGACTATTTGTGCTTCTAGCGACATCCTTTTCATCGCTAAACCGAGATTCTTAGAGAGCATTCCGATTTTATTTCATGTATAGTAGCCTTATCTTTTGTGTTGTTAGAGACGGAAGACTTATGTGAGCATGAGCCGGAGTTCACGCTGATCGAGTAGGTCACCTTGAAGAATTTCATTCTATTCTTAACCTTTGAAATGTTTCACTCTATTCTTAACCTTTTCGTTACTTTTCGTCGAGGACGTGTGTCGTTGCCCAGCATGAGTCTGAGATGCGAGATCGCTACTCTGAGTTTCTTCTGAGCCATGACTTCGGGGACGAAGTCTATTTTAAGTGGAGTTGAGTTGTAACGCCCTAAAAATTATTGTAATTAAATTGATTACCTTTTAATTAAATAAATTATGTGATATTTAATTAATTGAGATTTAAATGTGTTATGTGCTTTTATAAATAATTAATTTGAGTAATTCAGATACGTGGTGCTTCATTTAATGACAAGTGTGTCATTTAATTCGTGTTACTTAATCACGTGGATTAATTAATATTAACTAGTGAGTTAATTATTATCCGACGTCTTGTGTTAGCTAACTATGAGGGTTAATTAATTTACTAAACGTTAAATCCCGAGTTAATAATCTTAGATGTTCATGAGAACTCGAGGCTGGCCGAGTAGGCCAAGGCCTCTCTATTAATTCTGTTTTCTAAACCAAGCACCTCGGAAGTTCGAGACCGACACTTTTGCTCAAACCATGCTCGGTCAAGTTATCATGGTCCAAGATTGTCATCCTTAATCTCGCGAGCAACCCGTTTCGGCCAGGCCTTTTGGATTTGCTTTCTCCCTGGTCCGATTCAAAGAGCCCATGTGGGGCCAACCATGTTTTAATTCCGCGTTGGGGCCTGAGGTGGGTAATCCGCACGCATGGAAAGGCTTTGAGGCCTTGTTTGAATTTCCTTGGTCACTAAGTTTAATCATATTAGGACATATTACCCTATTGAATACTTACCATTGAACCTTCCTAAACCCTAGCCAAATTCCGTTGTTGTTCGTATGGCGGCTGAAGAAACCACCAATCCATATTCTTTTCTTTCACGCATGAGGCAAGCACCAATCAAGAATTAAATTGAGGCTTGATATTTTGGACGGTGATCATGCATGCAAAGAAGATGTGGCTTGCAACGTGGTGGTGATAGAGAAATATGAGTGGCAGTGGTTTCAAGCAATTGGGATCTTTTGACTTTTGGATGGTGCATGGAAGGCTACACCCACCATCTAATTAACTCGGTGGTGTAGAGATTTTATGTCTTTTGTGTTGATCGATTTTCGTAGAAACAAAGGAAGGGCAAGTCTAGAAATCGAGCAGGATCACAACTGAAGTTGTGTCGGTATTAATTTTTTCCTTTTTCCTTCATTTGTTTTTCCTAGAATTGGTTCTAATCAATCCCACCTTTGGTGTCGTGATTTTGGTAGTTCCAATTCTTGATCTCCATTCTCTCGTTTCAGCTCTCAATCGACACCTCTATCAGAGCATCTCCAGCGGTGTTTCCTCCTTCATTCCAGCAAGCAATCAAGAAGCAACCGAACCATGTTATCCCGTCTTCTTCTTTTCTGGTTCGTGTGTCGGGAAGCAGCAGCGGACAAGAAGGCTTTTGAGTGATGGTGCGCATGAGGGACTGATCGAGCAGGAGGGTTGCGGTTTTGTGTTTACTTCCATGATCGAGTCGGTAAGGATCGATTCTAAATTTCATTTCTTTTCAATCACGGTTCAAGTAGCTAACCGAGCCTGGGTTTTGTTGGTTCCCATATGTTTCTGCTCCATATGATCGAGACTAGGTGAAGATCAAGTTCGGGAGTGTTGGTGTAACCGAGCAGGAAAGTTGGAAGGTTCGAAGGTGTTGCTGATCGCGTGAGAATTCCCGAATCCTAAGTGTTGTTTAGCTCGGTAACCTTCTTGTTCCTTCACTGTTCCAATATTTATATTATCATTCCTATGATTTGTTGTGCTGATCCATGTTACCGAGTTCATATAGGGTTGCTGCAGTTTTTGATAGTTCGGGTTTTGTGAATTGTTTTGTTCAGCATGCTAAGTCTCGGGAATGTACGGGTTGGTGTCGGGAGTTTTAAACGGGTTTTAATTATCAAACCGAATTTTTGGGCAGAATCTATTTGCTATGTTGAAGTCCGATTTTAGCACACTTAAAATATGTTTTTGGGTTTTTGGCCCGTGCTGGTCTCTAGTTTTCCGAGTCCTCTTTCCGTTGCCACTGACGTCTCGTCAATCTGATTTACCGTCTAAAAGTTATGACTGTTTTATTTAGCTGCTATCAGAATTTCTATCCGTTCCGTTATTCTGTTTTGTGAGCCGGTTTTGAGACCCTTAGAGTCGGAATTTGGGCAGAAGCCACTTGACATTGTTTTGTAGTATTCTGAGTCTAGTTTTCGTGGTTAAAACATGGGGAAAATCTAATGAACGGTTTGGGAGTTATGACCGTTCTCGTGAGAGTGCTGAGTGCTGTTTAGTTTCTACTGAAACTACCTTTGAGTCTAATCCTAACCTGAGCTTCATTGTGCTATGTAGGACCTCTTAGGACTTGATTAGAGACACTCTTCTGCACCGAGGATATTTAGGAGCATACGTCTATTCGAGGTGGGTAATCTCACTATAAACTTGTACTTACTTACGATTCATGATTTTGTGCTATGTGTTGTGAATTGTCTTGTTGATTGAGCTTGAGTATTGATTGGGTGATTTATTTGAGTTATCTGTGATTTGAGTTATCTGTAATTTGAGTTATCTGGAGCCTGAGTTATCTGAGTTTTGAGTTCTTGAGTTAAAACATTTAACATAATATACTTGAGTTGTCTTGGCACCGAAGAGTACAGGTGCCAGACGTTTTGACTCAACACCGAAGAGTACAGGTGTTGAGCCTTGAGTTGTGTGAGGCGGGTCGAGGTTGATCTCTCGTCCCAAGTCACACAAGCGCGCTATATAAATTTAAAATCTGAGAAAATAAACTTGAGTAATTGAGAATTGAGTAGAGTCGCTAGGGATCACTTATGAGGTTTGAGTTGTTTGTAATTACTTGTTTATTTTGATATTATTCACTCAGCGGTGGCTGACCCCAATCACTTCCCCATTTTCCAGGTACTAGCAAGGGCAAAGAGAAGGTCAACGGTTGATGGGCGGTATCTTCATTTATTGGATTTGGAGTTTTTGAAAGTTTGTTTTGAGTCAAACATAATTTTTAAACCTCTTTATTTATTTCCGCATTTAAGACCACGAGACGGTTTTATATTTTATTAATGAGTTGGGACCTTTTTATTACTTGTACTTGGGGGATTTTATTAATTAAATGTTTTAAAAAATTTTAAATTTCTCCTGAAATTTTGGGATGTTACAAATACACACCACATCTGCAAAATTCAGAAGAACAGCAACCAGTATTGTCTGATACTGATCAGGATTCATCACAGTATCAGGCAGACAACCCATCACCACAACAGGATATTGTTGATCTTGCTTCAAATGTTTCCTTAGGAAATAATCTAAGGGAACACAGAGACCATCCTCATGCCAACATTATTGGTCCCATTGAACAAGGTGTTCAAACAAGAAGAAGGTTAGAGTTTGAACCCCAAGCAACTGCAAACTTCTGTTTCTTTTCAAGTTTCTTATCTACCATGGAACCCAAGAAAGCTGATGAAGCTTTATTAGATGAAGACTGGGTAGAAGCTATGCAAGAAGAATTGACAGAGTTTGAAAGAAATAAAGTTTGGAACTTAGTACCACCTCCTGCTGGTAAAACTATAATTGGTACTAAGTGGGTGTTCAGAAACAAAATGGACAAAGATGGTGTTGTCATCAGAAACAAAGCAAGACTGGTTGCTCAGGGTTACAGGAAAGAAGAAGGTATTGACTATGATGAAACTTTTGCACCAGTTGCAAGAATTGAAGCTATTAGGCTGTATCTTGCATATGCAGCTTTCAAGAATTTCAAAGTTTATCAGATGGATGTCAAAAGTGCCTTTCTTAATGGAAAACTACAGGAGGAAGTCTATGTCAAACAACCACCAGGTTTTATTGATCCTAAATTTCCTAATTACGTTTTCAAGCTTGATAAAGCTTTATATGGGCTCAAACAAGCTCCCAGAGCTTGGTATGATACCCTGTCTGAGTACTTAATTGAAAATAAGTTTATAAGAGGTAAAATTGATAAAACATTATTTTCAAAGAGAAATGGTTCTGACATTTTACTCATTCAAATATATGTGGATGATATTATCTTTGGCTCCACTGACAAGTCAATGTGTGACTGGTTTGCAAAGATAATGTCATCTCAGTATCAGATGAGTATGATGGGAGAACTTAATTACTTTCTTGGTTTACAAGTTGAACAAAAGCCTGATGGCACTTTCATAAATCAAAGTAAGTATGTGCATGACATGCTTAAGAAATATAAATTTGAAAATCTATCATCCATGCATACTCCTATGGGTACTCAGGATAAAATAAGTAAAGATGAAACTGGTAAACCAGTATGTCAATCCACATACCGAGGTATGATTGGTTCTTTACTTTACTTAACAGCTAGCAGGCCTGATATCATGTTTACAACCTGTTTGTGTGCTCGGTATCAGGCTGATCCTAAAGAATCACATATGAAAGCTGTTAAGCGAATTTTTAGATATCTTTCAGGTACTCCTAACATGGGTCTTTGGTATCCCAAAGACTCAAACTTTGATCTTGAAGGGTATACAGATGCCGATTTTGCAGGTTGTCGGTTAGACAGGAAAAGTACAAGTGGAGGATGTCAGTTCCTCGGTGGCAGATTAGTTGGCTGGTCATCCAAGAAGCAAAATTCAGTTGCAACTTCTACTGCAGAAGCAGAATATGTTGCTGCAGGAAGTTGCTGTGCTAAACTTTTGTGGATGCAGTACCAACTAATGGACTATGGGTTTAACTTCCAGAAGACTCCTATACATTGTGATAACAAGAGTGCTATTGCTATCACTGAAAACCCAGTCCATCACTCAAGAACCAAGCACATTGATATCAGACACCACTTTATTCGAGATAATGTGGAAAATGGTAAGGTTGAGGTAGATTTCGTTCCTACAGATGACCAATTGGCCGATGTCTTTACTAAACCTCTCTCTGAGGAAAGGTTTATGTACTTACTAGGACAATTGGGTATGCTGAATCCTTAAAATTACTTAAATTTTTCTTATACCGACTGATCGGTATTGCTTTCAATACTGACCAAGTCAGTATCACTAGTCTGATTTATCAAAATTTTGTAAATTTTTATTTTTTTTTAATTTATAGATTAAATTAAATGTTTTTCAAATTTTTTATATTTTTTTAATTTAATTTTTTTTTATAACTCGGTATTGAAATCCTGGAGTAACACAACTGACTTTTAACCTCAATACTCCCTAACGGTAACCTTTCTTAATAGGAAAGTTACCGTTAATACAGGATAAAGCTGTCAAATCAGCCGGTTTAACTTCCCAATACCGTAAATATCTTTCAATTAAGTATAAATAACCGTTTTGTCTTTCATTATCATTTTTCTTACAACAGTTATTTCTTAACTTAATTTTCGATTCTCTCTGCGATTAACGATTTCAGTTTCTCTTTGCAAGCAAATATTTTTTTAAAAAATCCAAATCACAGATGGCAAACTACCAATTTTTTGCACCGGAGGCTGCACCGGCAACGCAATTCCGAAACGATGAATTACCAAAGTTTGCGAGGAACAACATCACAGCAAATTTTGATATTCCTCAAGCTTGGGCGTGCCCTGAATTCACTCAAATGATAACATTTTTGAAGCACTGCCCAATCACTCAAGCACTGATTCGATCTCCCAGAGCAATTTACCCAGAAATGCTCTGTGAATGCTGGTACTCTGCCAAAATCGACTCACCAGATATGATTACCGGTTGGGTGATTCGTGACCAAAGAAGAACCTTCGTCTCAACAGCAATCATTCGGGAAGCTCTGGGTCTTCCTGCTCATGCTCAATATGAGCCCTTTGTTAACAGAGTCGAGGCTCGATCAGTATTACCACTTATTGGAAGAAGAGGAACCACAGGAATAATTAAAAGAAACGAATTTGGTCCAATGTGGGGTATACTGATCTCTACGATCATTCGGTGTATGACTCACAAGACTGGTGCCTTGGACCAGATCAACGATTTTGGTATGCAGATGGTTCATGCCATGTACCATGGAAGGGATATCGATTATGCTCGATTAATTTTTGAAGAATTAGCATCTCTGATTCGGGCCAAAGTCAGAGAATTAAACGTTCCTTTCTGCAGATTCCTTTCTCTCATCTTTCAGAATGAGATGCCTGCACATATATATGATGAATTCAACAGTCCAAGAGTGGATCTTCCCCCTCTTCATGAGAAGATTTTCTTCTACAGGCCAAGAGAAGGAGAGCCTGTAATGAGTCACTCAATGTGGGCTATAGTCCAGGCACACATCAATGATGCAGAATCTTCTGATACTGCATCAGAAAATAATGATACTGATGATGACAGTGGTGATGATCGAAATGATGATTCAGATACTGAGATGGTGGAAGCTCAACAAGCACTAGTTTCTTCTCCACCAGCACAGGATCCGGATGCTCCTATTATTGAAGAAGCTTCTGATACTGAGCTCTCAGAAGACACACCACTAGTTCTTCGAAGAAGAAGAAGAAATCTTTCCCCTGTTCCTATGGGAAATATGTCATCAGAAGAGATGCAAACTGAACACATTCCATCTTTAACTGCATCTCTTCAAGTCCAAAGTGCGGTTGCCGCCAATGCTGACCTTCTAGGTCCAGAACCAGAACAAATTGCTCACCATCTTGAGGCCCCTCATGACCCTCTTGATTTCGAACTTCAGTTTGCCCAACAAACACTGGAAGGTCCAGCTAGCAGAAGAGAAGAAGCTCTTGAAGGTGCTGGTGCCTCAAATCAGAATCAAATTGATCCAGCACCGACCTCTCATGATGCCAGAAGAGAATCAGATAAAGTCTCAGGTATGAATTTCTAATATCCTTCAACTTATATATATATATATATATTTCCCCCATAGAGACTATGTATTGGCCAGTACCAACTCAATACTGACCACAGTCTCAAACGAACTTTCAAATATATATACTCTTATGGCCAACATAGTAAGCCCACTGCTGCTATGCAAAATTCATATACCGAGCTTTTCAAATGATCATTGTCAGTCTACAGTTGTTTCACCCCTTTAAAGGAACAATAGTGGTTGATGTCACACTGACACCCACTGGTGCTGCTTGAATGATGTCCAACTTATTTTGTGTTGGATAACATTGTTCAAGAAATGATCCAAAACCCCTTCAGCCACACTTGCCAAAAATTTCCATGGGTCAAAGCCACATTACTGTTATCACTCTAATACCGAGTGATAAACATTGAAAATACCAAGAAGTATATCCCAGACTTCGAATTCCCAAACCAAACCTTTTAGTAAATGTGACCTATCCTATACTGAGCTACTTCAATTATCACACTCACTTTTACTAAAATACTTCTAACACATGCTTTGCACTAGTCCACAATATTTCATCATGAACCAGATGAAATACAGACTTCCAACTTCTGTTTATATGATTATAGAATTAATCAACACCACAATTCTATTTGATAAACCTTTCTTACTAACCAGTTTTATGTTTTTGGTTTCTTTAGCACCATCTGTGCAGGGTCAACGAGCTCAAGCTACTCAGTCTCAGGAAGTACATGGAGCTCTACAAACTATTCTAAACCAAATCCTGGCTATGCAGACCACTCAGAATAACATTCTGGCCAGGATGGATGAAATGAGTACCGAGATTGAAACATTGAAGCAATCAGTGGCACTACTACAGCAACAACAACAGCCTCCACCACCTCCACAAACTCCAATTGGAGGAGGTAATGATGAAGAAGGCCCTGCCACTGACCCTAGAAGATCACCATCTCCTGCACATACTGAACCTGTGCTTTCCCCAACTCCTGAAGATCAACAGGGGGACATGGGTGGTGATACTGAACCCATTCCTTCCCCATCCAATAATAACAATAAGGGGGAGAAAAGACAGAGAGATCAAGAGATTGATCAACCTGAGCCATCTGCTCAGGGGGAGAAAAGGAGAAAGCTGAATGAAGATCAACCTCCACAGCAACAACAACAAAAACATCCGCAAACACCTCATACTGAACCTCTTCGGTTTAGATATGAAAGAAACAGACAGAGAGGAAGATCAGTCTTGGAACAACTTGAAGAAGAACCATCTGAGCCATCTGCTCAGGGGGAGACTAACACTGATCAACATCAGCAAGTTGTGACTGAGCAAAACAACTTGCAGATAATTGTGTATAGGCCGTTTGTGTGGCCTATTGCTGATGATGAAGATGAAGAACATCCAGTGGCATCAGAAGATTTTTTAAACTTTGCACTGGATGAAGCAAATAAAGAAACCTCTTCATCATCATTCTCTGATGATGAAGAGCATACAGAAAAACCTATCTCTCCTCAAGCTGAAGGACCTTCTAGAATTCCTAGAAGACCAATAACCAGACGAATGACAAATGTGGTTATGTCTTCAGAATCTAGTGAAGAAACAGATCCAGCTCCACTGATCTCTAGACCGAGAAGATCTGTTCAATACACTGAGGATGAGATTGAAGCCCAAAGGTTCTTTCCTGTCAAAGAAGAAGATCCTGAAACTGATACTGAGGCAGATGACTCTTGGAAGCCTCATGGTGTCAGAAGAAAAGGTGATGATGTTCTTCAACAATACTGGAACATCATTGCCCAAAGATTCAGATATAGAGAAACCAGAATGAACATGCTGAGGAACAGAATCTTTCTGGATGTGAAGAACATTCACTGGCTAAATGAATTTGTCAACAAAATCAAAGTCAAAATTGTTGACAGATGCATTACTGCAACATGCACTGGGCCAGTCAGTCCTCCATTGAAGTTCTTTCTTCATGATATCCAGAATATGGGTGTACAAGACTGGATTAAGATTGCTAGACTGATTAAGGAACTGAAATCCAGATCTTCTGAAGCTCAAGTGATGATGGATGAAGTATGGGCTGTAGCTGCAGTTTGTTATGAACAAGGCATTTTATATGCAGCAGATTATAGGGCACTCAGTGTTATGACTGAGGCTGTCAAAAACAACAAGCCTGAGTGCCTGAACACCTTCAGAATGTTCCCTAAATACACTGTCCCTTCTAACCTTATATTTCAGGATCAGAAGAGTACCATATATCCAACATCTGGATATATGTACACTGACTCAGAGGACAGGGAATGCTTCATCACTGAAGCAGAACTGCAAACAGCTCCTATCAGCCATTTGGTGGGCTTGAAATGGATGATAACCAAGAAAGAAGATGCTTGGTTCAGAAAGAAGATTGTTGCGGTGCTAAACAACAGGCAAGATGAACTGAAGAAAAGAGAAGAGTTCATCCATCTAAAGAAAGAAGTCTTCTATGAGTTTGAATCAATCAAGAAAGAATAAAGAAGAAGACTTTGCAGCCTGCAGTTTATTTTGTTTTTATATCTCTGTATAATTGTTTTGTTATCATTAGATAGGGGGAGATTGTTAAGGCAAAAAGCCTTACCTCTTTGTGAATCTTAGGATAACAAAACAATATAGAATAGCTTAGATTAAATATAGATTAAAATAGCTAAGTTAGTAGTGATACTGAGTTTGGCCAATACTGGCCACTCAGTATCAGCACTCAGTATTGGAAAACCAATACTGAGTAGAAGGACTGAGTCATGGTCAGTATAGTAACTGACTAAGATCAAATCCCTTGATCTTAGTCATTACATTTACTTAGTCCTTCGGTTACTCCTTTGCCCATAATGTAAGATCTCTATAGCATTATAAATAGAGATCATCTTGCAAAGGAGTAAGTACCAATTTACATATTCATAGCATTCATCTTTGTAATTGCTCAAGTGGTCTTGTATTTCCGCTACAAGCCACACTTAGTGGAATAATATACGTTTGACTAAATTACTGTGTTTATCACCTTAATTGTCTTAAGTAAATTATAAATCTAACAATTATCAAGTTAACCAGGGTTGTTGTGACCTAACAGAATGATGTTCCACTTATTTTTGAGTAGGGTCACATAATTCAAGAAATGATCACAAACCTTTTATGCCACATTAGCCAAAATTTTCCATGGGTTTTAGCCACATTTCTGTTATCACTCTGATACCGAGTGATAAACATTGAAAATAATAAGAAGCACATCCCAGGCTTCGATTTCCCAAACCAAAACCTTTTAGTAAATGACCTATCCTATACTGAGCCACTCAAATATTCACACTCACTTTTGCTAAACATTTCTTACACATGCTATGCACAAGTTCACAATATTTCATCATGAACCAGATGAAATACAGACTTCTAAATTCTGTTTACATGATTATAGAATTTAACAATACCACAATTCTATTTGATAAACCTTTCATTCTAACCAGTTTACATTTTTTTTCTTTAGCACCATCTATGCAGGGTCATAGAGCACAAGCCACTCAGTCTCAGGAAGTGCAAGGGGATCTACAAACAATTCTCAATCAAATCCTGGCCATGCAGAACACTCAGAATTCTATTCTGGCCAGGATGGATGAAATGAGTAATGAAATTGACTCATTAAAGCAGTCGATGGCACTACTTCAGCAACAACAACAGCCTCCACCACCTCCACAGTCTCCACTTGGTGGAAATAATGCAGATGATGAAGAAGACCCTGATACTGAGCCTAAAAGATCACCCTCAAATGCTGATACTGAGGGTGAACATGATGCTGCTACTGAACCTATGCCCTCCCCAACACATGATGATCAACAAGGGGACATAGGTGGTGATACGGAACCTCTTCCCTCCCCATCAAATGATAACAATAAGGGGGAGAAGAGACAAAGAGAAGAAGAGGTTGATCAACCTGGGCCATCTGCTCAGGGGGAGAAAAGAAAATAAATTGAATGAAGATCAACCTCCACAGCAACAACAACAACATCTGCAAACTCCTCATACTGAACCACTTAGGTTTCAGTATGAGAGAAGAAGACAAAGAGGAAGGTCAGTTCTTGAAGGAATTATGTGCAGAGTTAGTCAACCTATGATGATACATCCATGCCTACGAAACACTTAAGGGTCACACCGGTGAGTAAATGTAATACGAGCAAGGTAAGCAATGATACTACGAAGAGGAATGATTCATAATAGTCATTATGAATTAGTTAAGTATTAAGTTAAGTTTAACTTATTACTAGATTAGTTTAACTAACCAATTAATACAAGTAGTTGTACATTTACTAGTTAAGTAAATATACAATGTGTTAATTATAGTTATCCATGATATGATTTAAAGCTGTTAAATCATATAGTAATTGGATAATATTGTTGTATAAATTATATAAAGTTTATTATATAATTAATTATTGAAAGTATAGATACAAGTATATAATTCGTGTATATGGGTACCGAATTATTAGTGTATTAATACTAGACATTTAATAGTTAAGTGCAACAATAATAAACTAGTTAAACTATAAGGGATGGAAATGTTAAAAGGAAGTTTAATTAAAGATAAAATATTAATTAAAATAGAAGGGTTCTAAGCACAACTTATTTGTATATAAATAAGAGGCTTAGGGTAACCCTTATTTGTTCCTAACACACTACGAAAATTACCCCCTCCTCCTCTCCTTGGCTTCGGCCGAATACACACCAACACAAGCCTTTGTGTTCTTCGTGTTCTTCATGTTCTTCAAGTCTTGAAGATCCAAGTTCCGCATTTAGGGAGTGAATCAGCTAGTTGGTTTTAACCGGTCAAGAACAAGTTCATGTTCTTGGTCAGTCATGGTTCGAACCAAGTACACTAGGAGGTCAACCCAAGTGGTTGATCAGTCGCATGGTGCGTAGCGAAACCCTTCAGTGGTATCAGAGCGTTGGTTTAGAGATCTAGATTAGATTAACAAAGATTGTTTGTTTACTTTAATTACAAGTTTTTTTTTGTTTCAAGTTTTTCTTCTTCTTCATAATTTTCGAAAAAGTGAAGAACCCTAGGACCAAGAATATTAAACTAGTCTGAGTTTAATTGGTCAAAAAGGTTTCTAAGAACCCTAGCAATTTCGAAAATACTAGGAAGAATCCTAGGATCAAGTATGTTAAACAAGATATGTTTAATTGATCAAAAGGATTCTTTCCTTACTTCCTTAAAAT
Source organism: Calendula officinalis (assembly GCA_963853835.1). Classification (NCBI taxonomy): domain Eukaryota; kingdom Viridiplantae; phylum Streptophyta; class Magnoliopsida; order Asterales; family Asteraceae; genus Calendula; species Calendula officinalis. Next base: position 66,394,232 of record OY970828.1, read on the forward strand.
TTTCGTGAACATAGGAAGAACTCTAGGATCAAGTATGTTAAACAAGATTTGTTTAATTGATCAAAAGGATTCTTTCCTAATCCCTTAGAGATTACGAAAATCTAGAGGTTACTTGGACACCAAGTTTATTAAACTAGCCTAGTTTAATTGGTGGAAAAGTTTCATAGGCTTAAGAATTTCGAAACCTTAAAGAACCCTAGAACATTAAACTAGTTAATTAGGATAATAATCTAAAACCTAGTTAATTAGACAAGTTTATGTCTAATAGGTTTAATTATTATTTTGATAGATTTATTTAAGCTAGTTCTTTAAACCTAGTAATTTGGACAAAGTTTTATTGTCTATAAGGTTTAATTTAAAAGGTTTAAATGAATTTATTAAAAGTTATAATCTATCTTAGAATTTAAACAAAGTTTATTGTTTAATAGGATTGATTAAAATTAGTCTTTTAATTAAAAATAATGTCTTTGATCAAGAAAGTCAAAACCCTAGTTTTGATTGGTCAAAAACAAGATTAGGGTTCATCTAATTAATTTAGGGAATTAATGAGGATTTAAAGATAAAGAAGATGTTAATTTTTAAGTTCTAAAATTAACAAGGTGTATTTAATTATTTATATATATGTATTAAAATTTTCAGAATTTTTTATTATTAGGTAAAATTGAATTTTAAAAGATATAATAAGTATATACGTATTTTAATTATATTAAGTTAAAATACATATGTATAAATTAGATGTAATATTCTTACTACAATAGTACAAGTTTAATATAAAATATACATATATACCAATACATTAAAATACAAGATAAAATGGAACAATTAAAAAGATAATGTTATTTTGATCTTTAAGGATAATATTATAGCTAGTTATTGTATAAGTTATAATATGATTGAAACTAGAAAGTACAACGTTTTGATTTCATTATAACTAGAAATTTTTACAAGTTGAAATTATATGATTAACTAGAAATATACAAAGTTATATATATTATCATACATTAAGATGTATAAAGTTATAAGTTATTATAACTAGATAATTATACAAGTATAATACAAGTATTTTACAAGTTATGTAATATACTAGATTAATGATCAAGTAATAAATAACAAGGAAAACTTTATAACCTATATTTAACTAGTTCAAGTTAAATGTAAGAAAGGTTTAAACAAACTAAGAATTATTATATATAGTCTTTATATAATAAGTTTATTAGTTTCACCAAGTATAAACCGGTGATTGTGTTAGCTTAAGTTTCATCATGGTTGTTGAAGCTAGTGGGAGCTACACAAGAAAATCACAAAGTTTATAAGTGTGTCGTTATGACATAAGTCTTGGTCAAATCTAATAAGTCAAAACAAATGTTTAATTTCATTATTAGGCATATGAAGAACTAGGTGTGTTAAACTAGGTTTATGTTTCAAGTTCATGAATCATAAAAGAATTTAAAAGTTTAACATAAGTTTATGAGTTTTTCAAGTAAGATAAAACAAGTAAGTTTTTTTCTAGATAAGGTTTTTCACAAAATCTAGTAAAACGTTTTTTACACCTCGTTTTAGGTATACATGTAAAATCGCGCAAATTCTTGAAACTATAAGTTTTAAAGAATAGTTCTTAAGTTTTAAAAAGGTGTCTTGTAGAATTCTTTAATTCACAAGTCACACATTTTAAACAAGTATTAAGATTGGAATAAAGGTTTAAGTTTAGTTTCAAGACTTAAACAAAACCCAAGAAAATCTTAGATCGAAGTACTATCCACCTAATGGAACACCTCACTTGTTAAACGTTATTCATATTGTAAGGATAAAGAACCTTAGATATGGATTCAAATCATTGTGAGTGCTAGGGTGAGTAACGTTCTGTGATAATCGGGAGTCCCGACGCAGAGCATCGCACTGTCTTAGATGGTCTGATCTACTTTGGTGATAATCGGGAGTCCCGGCGCAGAGCATCGCACTGTCTTAGATTGTAAAAAGTTGTAATAAGTTATAAGTCTAAAGATTCTACGACCCCTAGGAATCGTGTCAAGTCTTGATACGATCGGTAAGGAAGTTACCTACCAGAAATAGCATGTCTCGTCGGGAAGTGCCCAAACCTTGCGGCGAGAATGTGATATATGGATCCTAGGCCTAAAATATTAATTATGGGTTTATAATATATTTTAGATAATGTTTATTGATGGTTACTAATTAAACTGGGTTTGATTTGTAGATGGCAGCAACAAACACAACGATAACCTACAACAAACTCTCGCAACGTTCCTTCCTAGGAACGAAAGAAAAGACTGGGTCAAATTTCCTCAATTGGAAGCGTGATTTTAAGATCATTATCAGACAAGAGAGGGAAAGGATTGTCCGAGAAAGAAACGTATTGAGAACCCCTGCCAAGGATGAAGAAAACGAACCAGGACAAGCATTTTACGCTTGTAAGGCGTTCGCTTCTTGCAAAATGGCTAAGGGAGCATCAGTGGGTGCACACGTCATGAGAATGAAAGTGCACGTTGATCACCTAACTAGACTTGGTCACCACATGCCATTGCAGTTCGCAATTGACATGATACTCAACTCATTGTCCGATGACTACAAGCCGTTTGTAGCCAACTATAGCAAACCTGATATGGATAATTCCATTCCCGAGCTACAATCTATGCTCGAGGCTGTTGAGTTGAATATTGAGACCAATTCTAAAAGGGGTCGCACAAGTGATGGCAGCGATGAGGATGGGCATGGTGGTAAAGGAAAGGGTAAAACCTATGCTAACCAAGGAGTGCCAAATGGTAAAAGTGTCAAACAAAAGGTCAAGAAGGTTAAGCCTAACACTGCGAGGACCGAGAACCGGTACTTCAAGTGTGGTGAGGCTGGGCATTGGAAAAGGAATTGTCCAAAGGGTGCAAGTGGTACTGGAGGAAACGCAAGTTCCTCAGGTAACACAACCACACTTCTTAATCACTTTAAGATACTTGTAAAGTACGTTACGAGTAATCTAACTTTTGCGATCGTTTATTGCAGGAGGAGATGGAAAGTGATAGTGACCGGCATGAGATGGTGATGACCCACGAGCACCAAGTTTTATAATTCAGTATTTTTGTGGATTCGTTTCTAACAATTTTACTTTTTTGTTTGGATAATTTTATTTTTTGTTAAAACAAGTTTTATTTTAGTTTTAAATAAATTTCGAATCCATGGTTGAATTATATTGTGTGCATGTGTGATAATTACACTAGTCAAGATTTATGACTAGATTGTAAGTCAAGTTTTGATTTACTTATATTTCATGTTTATATATATTTGTTTGATTGTTGTATAAATAATGTCTTGATAGCTCAAGGTATTTAGATACTAGTAATTAGAAAGTTTTTCTAATGAGAGTATTTAAGAGTTTTATGGAAGCATAAGGTTCAAGGTTTGTTGAACTTAGTTAAAACATCTTAAGTAATAGTCATTACTTATGATAGAAAGTTTTAAAATATTAGTATTAATATAGTATGATTGTATTGGATATAATCAAGATAGACTTTAAGAGTATTATTACAAGTCTTTTTTACTTGTAGTAAGGGATTTAATGAAGTCATAATTCCCTAATAGGAATAATTGGATATTCACATAATCCAAGTAAAATGACTTAGACATTAAATGGCTCTTAAAAGGGACAAAATATATTAAAGTATTTAAGAATTAAAAGGTATTATTGCAAGGCTTTTATACTTGTAATAAATACAATATTTAATCAAGTCATAATTCCGTAATAGGAATAATGGATATTTGACAAATCCAAGTGATGACTTTGGCATTAAATAAAATTCTTAAAAGAATACTAATATGTTTAAGAATTGAGAGTATCATTTCAAGTGTTTTATACTTGTTAGATACAATAATCAATAAAGATCATAATTCCCTAAACATGTATGTTGGATATTCAAAAATCCAAAGGATGATCTTAATTATTGATAGAATTCTTAAAAAGATTAAACTACAAGTTATTGACTAGGTCAAGGTAGTTTAAGAGATGCTTAAGTTCCATAAAAGTAAGTGGGAGCTAAGACTAACGTAATTCATTAAAGATGTTGATGAATTCAGTAAGTTAGTAAGACATTAACAACAAGGCTTTACCAAGTCGTTAGCCAAAGAATTAAGAGAAATAATAAATGATCGTTAATTAGATTATTGCAAACCTAATAGCGTGATCACAAGTCTTGTGATTAATTATTGCATATCTAATAGGTTGTTAACACTTCAGTGGATAACACAATCATTTAAGTAAATTTCTTTAACTAGTAAGAATATCTACAAATCAAGTAACTAAAAGAGGCTTTAGTTGCAAGGATAATTTTATGAAATCAAGAAACTAAGGAGTTAATTTCCAATCCTCCTATGTTTACCGAATTGCATAAAAGGAAAGACTAGAATATGTTCTAGATTGTTGTAAGAACAAAATCTAGCAAAGACAAAAGTAAAAGTATTCCTAAATACTCGTCTTATGTCTTTAGTTTAATAGAAATGATTGGTTTAGTGATAAAGTTAAAATTAAGTTTGTAAGAATCATTAAGTAATCAACACGAACGAAAGGAATAAGTAATGATCCAGTAATAATTCAGTATCTATGTCCAGTGAGGAATAATACATGAGTTAGTATCATTTTTATTCAGACTTTGTATGTTTTACATCATCCATGAATAAAAGTCTATTTATTCAAAAAGATACAAAAATCCGTGACTACTCGTCTAGGTGGGAACCTTGATGGGACGTTAACGTCATCGCGATATTTGGTGGTAGATTCGAAGTTCTTCGAAGATAGCTACACAAGTTTTGTGTAAACCAAATATCGGCGATATTCTGTTGGAGGCTCAACGAATATTGTTAGGTCACAACGAACCCCAATATTACTAATAACATCGGTAAAGACAAGATCATATACGTCATACGATTATTCTTATTAAGCACAAACGTATAATATGTGTTCTTGGTTGCGGAATAACCAAGAACACTCCCCAAAGTGTTACATTTAGAATTGGGTTACCAGTGATCAACACAAATGATTCACCGGGATCCAAAAGGATACTAAACAAGTATAGCCTAAACCTCTATTTATAAGTTATAGAGGTTTTACAATTAACCCTATTCAAATGTAACTTCCCAATTCTAATAAATACATAGCATGATTAAAGGATTTGACTAATAAAGTGAATCATGGGAAATAGCTCGGTCCGTGAACTCGGTATCACCTCATACCGACCAACTCGGTATGAGCACATACCGACCAACTCAGTATGAACCGAGTATTACTAAGATTATTTATTAGAGTTAAACTTATATATTCATTTGTTCATCAGATTCACAAAGTAATGGGTTTGACCGGGTTTTCTACCCTAACAAATATTAGATTGACCACCGTGACAATACTTCGTGGTTGAAAAGTTCAAAAGTATTGTTCACTAGGATTGTCCTTAAGCCTGAGGTATTTGGTTTAGTATACAATGACTAATGTGCTTTGGTTCAACTTAGACAATTCTGAAATACGTTTGTCATACGAGGCGATACTGGGTACAAAGGAAGTTGTATTTTAAATCGAAATATAACAAGTGTAGGGATTTAAATCGAAATTTCTTAAACTTTGCACTGGATGTGGCAAATAAAGAAAGCTCTTCATCATCATCCTCAGATGATGAAGAGCCTCCAAGAAAACCAATCTCTCCTCAAGATGAAGGACCTTCTAGAGTTCCTAGAAGGCCAATAACCAGAAGAATGACAAAAGTGGTTATGTCCTCAGAATCTAGTGAGGAATCAGATCCAACTCCTCTAATTTCTGGACCAAGAAGATTTGTACATGATGCTGAGGAAAAGAGTGATGCTGAGGATGAGATTGAGGCTCAAAGATTCTTTCCTGTTAAGGAAGAAGATCCTGATACTGACACTGATTCTGATGCAGATGTTCCATGGAAACCTCACACTATAAGAAGAACAGGAGATGAAGTCCTTCAACAATACTGGAACTTTGTTGCACAGAGAACAAGATATAGGGAGAACAAGATGAGTATGCTGAGGAATAGATCATTCCCAAATGTGAAGGAGATATGCTGGCTGAACATTTATGTCAACAAAATAAAAGTCAAAACCGTTGACAAGTCCATAGTTGCAGTCTGCACTGGACCAGTCAGTCCTCCTATGAAGATTTTTCTTCATGACATTCAGAACATGGGACTCCAAGACTGGGTGAAGATTTCCAGACTAATAAAGGAGTTACCATCAAGATCCTCGGAAGCCCAAGTAATGATGGATGAAATCTGGGCCGTTTTTGCTATATGCTTTGAACAAGGCATTTTGTACCAAGCAGACTATAGGGCACTCAGTGTAATGACTGAGGCTGTAAAGAACAACAAGCCTGAGTGCCTTAACACTTTCAGGATCTTTAACTCATACTCTGTTCCTCCAAATCTAATCTTTCAGGATCAGAAGAGCACCATATATCCAACCTGTGTATATATGTATACTGACTCAGAAGATAGGAATGCTTCATTACTGAAGCAGATTTACCAAAGGCCCCTATTAGTCATCTGGTGGGCTTGAATGGATGATAACCAAGAAGGAGGACTCTTGGTTCAGAAAGAAGATAGTTACTGCGCTCAATACCAGGCATGATGAACTGAAGAAAAGAGAAGAGTTCATCCACATAAAGAAAGACGTCTTCTATGAGTTTGAATCAATCAACAAACAGTGAAGAAGAAGACTCTGCTGCCTGAATTTTTGTTTATGTAATATTCTCTTTGTAATTGTTTTGTTATCATTAGATAGAGGGAGATTGTTAAGGCAAAAAGCCTTACCCCTTTGGAATCTTAAGATAACAAAACAACCTAGACTAGCTTAGAATAAATAGTAGAATAAATATGCTAGGTTTAGGAGTGATACTGAGTTTGGCCAGTATTGGCCACTCAGTATCAGCACTCAGTATTGGAAAACCAATACTGAGTAGAAGGACTGAGTTACATTTTGTTTTGTAACGGACTAAGATCAAATCCCTTGATCTTAGTCATTTTCCTAGTTTAGTCCTTCGGTAACTTCTTTGCCCATTATGTAAGATCTCTATATCATTATAAATAGAGATCATCTTGCAAAGGAGAACTTACCAATTCACGTTTTCACTTTCACATCTTTGTAATTGATCAGTGATCTTGTTATTCCGCAACAAGCCACACTTAGTGGATTTATACATTGACTCTAATACTGTGTTATACACTTTAATTGTCTTAAGTATATTAAATCTAATCAATTAACTTATAAAACCAGGGTGTTGTGACCTAACAATTTTGTTCCAATTACATTTGTGTTAGACGGTGGAGGAACAAGTGTCCATACTTTATTTTTCTCGAATTGTTGTAGTTCCTCTTGCATTGAAGATACCCAGTGAGGATCTTCAAGTGTTGTTTTGACATTCTTAGGTTCAATCACAGATACAAATCCAGAAAATAAACATATATTTGCACTGGCTTGTTGACTCCTAATACGAACACCCTGTTGTAAGTCCCCAATGATTATGTTGATTGGATGTTTCTTGTTCCATAGTGTGGTCCAGGTTCATCATTTGTGATAAGAAGAGGTTGTGTCGGAGAGAGTGGAGGAAGTTGGATGTAAAGTGGTATGGTGTCAGGAGAAGAAGTGGTTGCGTTTTCTTGATCTTCAGAAACATTTTGGATAGGAGACGATTTATCAGACACTGTAATTTGGATGGGTGTGAAAGGCTCAGCTTCAGATGGTGAAGGATTTTCAGATTAGATTTTATCAGACCTTGAAGTATTGTCGGGAATATCATTTTGACTTTCTGACGAATTGTTTGACCGGAGGAGTATCAGATCTTTCTGAGGAACGTTCAGTGTCTTCAGCTTAATCGGTTGAGATTGGTTCGTTGAAGTTCTATTCTTCATCATTTTCAGAAGATGGGGAAGATCGGAAACCTGTTTTTCATCAAAAGTGACATGAACAGTTTCCTCGAAGGTAGATCTTTTCAGATTGTAGACCCTGTATGCCTTGGACTGTTCATCATATGCGACAAAAATTTCGTCTTCAGCTTTTGGATCAAATTTTCCAAGATGCTCTTTGTTGTTTAGAATAAAGCATGGACAACCAAAGACTCTGAAATATTCAATATCTGGTTTTCTTCCCTTACAACCTCATAGGCTGTTTTATTATGTCTCTTGACAATTACTGCACGATTTTGAGTGTGGCATGTTGTGTGAACTACATAAGTCCATAATTGACTTGGAAGTTTAGCTTCGTTCAGCATGGTTGTGGCTGCTTCAATTAAGGTTCTATTTTTCCTTTATGCAACCCCATTTTATTCTGGGGTTGCTTTCCTTTGTGAACTCGGTTCCATGATCACTGCGGATACTTTTGTGAACGTTTGTGAACTTGGTTCCATGATCACTGCGTTTGTGATCACTTCGTTACAGAAGCATGCTAAAGTAACGTTTGTGAACTCGGTTCCATGATCACTGCGGATACTTTTAAGTTTGACTCCAAGGCTTAGTTCAGTTTTCTTGATAAAGTTTATAATTTGTTCAGCAACATCACTCTTTGCTCTTAGAAAGAAGACCCAACAAAATCTGGAGATATCATCTACAATGACAAGAGTATATCTCTTTCTTCCACCCAGACTCTCCACATTCATAGGACCAAAAAGATCCAAGTGAATTAGATTTAAGCATGTCGTAGAGGCAGAGATTACTATGGATCTGAAGGATGCTCGGTGTTGCTTTCCTTTTTCACAGGCATAACACATTTTATCTATGGTGAAGGTAAATTTTGGAAGCCCTTCAACTAAACATCTTTTGCTAATGTTGTTTATATTTTTGAAGTTTAGATGTGAAAGTCTTTTATGCCAGAGCCAGTTAGTTTCAGTTGGAGCAGCAACAAAGAAACATAGTACCTTTTCATGAGATGCAGAATTCATATGATGTAGCCTTTTGTATCAGTAAAAAACACCATCTATTTTGCGTCACAAAGCTGGCTTATACTTATCAGATTGTGCTTCAGAGCGTCCACAAAAAGTACTTTCTTGAAGGCACATGACCCATTAGAGATTTCTCCTTGGCCTATTCCCTTTCCGGATGAGTTATCACCGAAGACAACTTTAGGACCAGCTTTGTCTGTGAAGTTTTTAAGAAGCGATTTGCAGCCTGTCATATGTCTGGAGTAACCACTGTCCATATACAAGATGTCATTGTTTCTATCTGATGAGTCAGATGATCTTGCCATCAGACACTTGTAGTTGTTGGTGTCTGAGGAATTTTCGGATTCTTTCTGAGATGATTCATCACTATCTGATTATGTATTATATACCCTTGATTTACAAGTAGCTCTAAGGTCTAAGGCTTTCACTTCTTCTTGTGATACTGCAAGTTTAGCCTTTAGAAACTGGAATTCTCGTTAAGTTTCTTCATTCTTTCTTTTATATTCGACATATATATCAAAATCAGATGTGGATTGATTAAAATTCTGCTGATTGTATTTCAGGTTTACTCTGCAATTTGCTTTATAGTGACCAGTTTGACCATACCGAAAGCATTCATTTGTCCTTTTGGATATCTGAGAATCTGATGCTTCGGAGTTATTCCGTTTCACGACTTTGTTGTATCTTGTTACGAGAGCAGCCATTTGTTCTACCAGGTCGAGTGCATTATCGTTGGAATAGTCATTGTTCGAATCTTCTTCAAGGTCGTTGTCATCGACATCGGATAATATCTTTTCTTCAACATTTTTGGAACAACCATCTCTTGCATATTCAGAGATTGACAGTCTTAAGGATGCATCAACAATAAGAGAAACAGAGGATTCACCATTTAGTTCAGAATACATAGTATTCTCATTCTCAAAATTCATTAGGGTGCTGTAGAGACTACTCAGATTCATGATTTTCAATTTTCATGTTTTTCTCAAAATCGTAGAGATAATGCTCCATCCTTTGGAAGAATTTCCAGGAATTTGTGCATCAGCTCTTGTGTATCTTTCTTAATGTCAACTTCTTTAAGCTCATTTGTTAGAATCACAAACCTTCTGTATGACAATTTAAGAGATTCACCTTGAATGACTTTAAATGCCTCATACTTTCGATTTAACATGGACTTTTTACTTGCTTTAACAGCATCAGTTCCTTCATATGATGTTACCAGTGTTGGAATATGCTTCATGTACATGACATATAGTTATATGGCTAGACATATGTGAGCCTAAAGGGTCAGACACTTATACACCAAACACCATTTATTATACATAATATAATTAGGGTAATTAAATTATTTATATAAACATTAATTACTTGACTAGTTATGTTTTAATTAATTGTTAAGTTAAAACGCACTAGTTAGTAATTGTAAAGAATCAAAAAGACAAATGGCTAAGTGTCATATCTCATAACTTCTATTACGAATATATATATTTAAAAAGATTAACCCTAATCCTCCCTTGCCCGCCTCACGGCCGCTAAACACACAAAGAAAAAGAAGTTGGTTTGTTTTGTTTTTCCAATTGTCTCGAACGCACAAAACAGTGAAAAACAAAAGATTCCTTTTCCCAGTTTTGTTTTGGACGTGCAAAAGGAATTAATATCCTCTTGGGTTTTTGATATTCTTGCTCAAGGGACTAGCATTCTAATTGGTGTTCTAGACACGGTGTTGTGTGGATACTTCTAGAGAAATTCTACCATTGAATCTTAGAGTTCTTCAACCTCTACATACACGAATTAATCAAAGGTTTCAAGGGTATGGATTCTACATAGTAACTCTTTGATTTATTAATCTATGCTTAATTATCTTGTCAATATGTAAATCCGTTCTTAGTGATTTATTTTATTATTCCGATGCGTTTTACTTTGATTAAATCGTAAATCACTAACAGTTGTATCACGAGTCATCATATTGATGATTTAATTAGCAAGTTTTTTTTTTTTTTTTGTAAAAACTAGCTAAAAACGAACGTGTTTTGGCCCCCCTTGGTGTGTCGAACGGAAAATAAAGAACCATAGGGTTCTTTCTTTTTGGAAAACCTTAAATATTTGGCTTAAAAATTTGATTTTTTGGAACCCTAAATAGCTACTAGTTACAAAAATCACATTAAAAATTTAATCTTGTTTATTGAATTTTTACATTTTTTTGGCTTGGATTTTTATTTTAATTGTTAATTTTTATATGGAAAAACATGTATTTTTGCCATATTCCAAGCTAAAACCTTGTCAATTGTTGATGGATTGTGCAAAACCGATGAAAACCTAGACTCATTGTGTGTTATGAATGAATATGTTGTGATTGATTGTTGTTTTGGAAAGCCGTGGTTGGCTCTTGTTGTAATTTCAATTTTTTTTTATATTTATTTTTGATGCCAATATTTTGGGAAAATTTCATTTGTAAATGTATTAAAATAGTTGTATTTTTATTACTTTTATTTCTTGTAATTTGTTGACCAAAAATGAAGAAAAGATCGAAGAAAAACAAGATTTTCGTCTCCTCCTGCGCAACTGTACGAAAAACAGAACTGTAGAAGTTCTTGAACTCCGTTGGACCTGAAACGACCGCCAAAACTTCCGTATCTCAAAGATCTAGAAGAGTCAAGAAGGCCGGGAAGACTGAAACGGGCGGCTTATAGGGCGAATTTCACCCTAAACGAAACAGAAACTTTTGGACAGATTCTTCACTTCATTGTTTTGGGAAATTTGGGTTCTACTCGCTCTTGGAGCGAGTGGGAGCCCATTGGGTTTATGTAGGCCCGCTCGGGTTCATGTTGTATCATCCCCTAGTTTGACCCTTCGGTCCGTCATGATGGCTCACGTGACCGAACTTAGGTTATCATCGGTCGAGGTTTTGCACAAATTGTGTTGCATGTTTTACTTGTATGTTTGTGGTTGTTATTTATTTTCTATTCGATACAAAACATTACGACTAAAATAAGATTTTTCAAACACAAACATTAAAACAACCAAATTTTTAATCATCAATAAATACTTGTTAATCATCGATGATTATTGTTTAATCATCTATGATTATTGTTTAATCAGCAATGATTACTTGTTAATCATCTATGATTACAGTTTAACCATCTATGATTATTCTTTAATCTCAACTAGTCTTTTGATTAAAACGAAAGTTTAAATATGATTTGAAACTTATAAATTAATAATCGCTAAAATTTTTACCACTTATTAAACCGACTTATGAAGTGGTATGAATGAAGTACATGATTCATTCATATCTTAATAATTTTTTCCTAAAATTTTAAATACCTAAAATTTAAATCACATCTTCCAATTCATAAGGATTGTCCTTAGAGATGAGAACAAGTTAATACACCTTTAAGAGGCCTAACCTGAGGCACCTCCTTACAATGCTTATGTTGCTGTTCGTCAAGCCTTTACCAAAACGTTTAACGAACACCAAGAAGTCGCTACTCCTATGCTTGTGAGCATGAACCCCGAGATCCGAAAGAACTTCGAGGAACTCACAGCATATGACATGATAAGCGAGTTGAAAATGATATTTCAACAACAAGCAGAACATGAACTGTTCAAAACAGTTAAAGCATTCCATGCTTACAAGAAGCGGAGTCCAATCAGTTAGCGCTTACATCTTGAATATGAAATGCTATCTTGATCAAATGGAGCGTCTTGGTTACCCATTGCCACAATTTCTTGGAATGAGCTTGATTCTTACCTCAGTATCCAAGGGCTATGACCTGTTTGAAAAGAGATTTAAAAATACATAGCATGGGGAAGACAATTTGGTGAATTACATGCTATGGTAAAACTGGCTGAGCAAGTGTAACCTAATACTTTCCTAGCAATCAGGGAATGTGAACCGCAAGCACAAGGCAAGAGTCTAGGTAAGGGTAAGCTAGTTTACTTTTCCAAACCTACGATTCCCCCACCTGCTTAAAAGGAGCTCCCTGCAAAGGATATTTCTTGCCATCATTGCAATGAAACCAGCCATTGAAGGAGGAACAGTCCTGCCTACTTGGCAGAGTTGATGAAGGACAAATGTGTTCTGGCTAGCACATTAGGTATCTTCATTAGAACTCTAAACATTTACTAATCAATCTCGAGTGTATGACACTAGTTGTGAAACTCACATTTACACGAATGTGGAAGATTAAAAGTGAAGTAGAAAGCTAAAAGAATGGAAGTTTTGATCTAATCCTTCCTATTGCGTTAATTATTGTTTTGAACAATTGTAAATCACGCATTGTTTAGCTTTATCGTTCGTTGAATAATAACTTATTCAAACTATTATGTGTTGGGATTTACTACGCACCATGCGACTGATCAACCACTTGGGTCGACCACCTAGTACACGAGTTCGAACCATACTGAGTACTGACCAAGAACATGAACTTGTTCTTGAGCGGTTAAAACTAACTAGCTGATTTAATCCCTAAATTCGGAACTGGGATTAAACCTAATCCTTAAATCCTAAAGGATTGGGATGTTGGAATTCTAGATTAGGTTAACAAGAAAGAAACCTTGTACGAAGAACTCGAACACACACATTGCTTGTGTGTATTCGTCGACCATCAACCATTTAGTCGAATTCGTCTAAGAGGGAGAAGGGAGAAAAGGGTTTTCCCAAAACATACCTTGTTGATTGCTTAAGATTGATCCACTGATGATGAACAAATCGAGCGACCTTCTAGTTGATCTAAGCAATGAACTTGTTCTTCGAAACTCGAAGAACACGAAGAACGAACGAAGAACACGAAGAACACAAGACTTGTGTTCTTCGCTTGTTGCTTCGGCCGAAATAGAGAGGAAGGGAGGCCAAAATTTCGTGGCTAGGATTTAGGGAATGAGCCCCTTACAAGGGAACCCCAAGCCTTCTATTTATAATAGAAGGACTTTCACTTAGGGCCCTTCTAGTTTAATTAAGATTAATTTCTTAATTAAACTTCCTTTTTACACTTCCATCCCTTATAGCGTTAACTACTTTATTATTGTTGCACTTAACTATTAAATGTCTAGTATTAACACACTATAATTTCGGTACCTATATACACGAAATATATACTTGTATTTATACTTCTAATACTTAATTATAAAATAACCTTTATATAATTTATACAACAATATTATCCAATTACTATATGATTTAATTGCTTTAAATCATATCATGGATAACCTTTAATTAACACATTGTATATTTACTCAACTAGTAAATGTACAACTACTTGTATTAATTAGTTAGTTAAACTAATCTAGTAATAAATTAAACTTAACTTAATACTTAACTGATTCATAATGACTATTATGAATCATTCCTCTTCGTAGTATCATTGTTTATCTTGCTCGTATTACATGCACTCACCGGTGTGACCCTTAAGTGTTTCGTAGGCATGGATGTATCATCATGAGTTGACTGACTGTGCACATAATTCCTTCAGACTCCCACTTGTGCAAGTCTGTAACCTTTGTCTTAATGATACGAGCTACAGTGGCCTTCTAGATGGCATGTAGGTAACCAACCCCATAAAAACAACTTACGTAACCCAGGTATGGTTTATGAAAAACTCTTTAATAGCGTCTCCTAGTAAAGAACACTCTGTCTCTACTTCTTGGGCAAACTATGTTAGGCTCATCCCTTGCAGCACGATATTTGTGACAACGAATACGAGCATGGTAGAAATTATCAACTCCTGTATTCGAAATCATTTCATGACTTCTTGATTCAAACTGTTGTGATAAACGACAAAGAACACATCAGTTCGTTTGGGCATGGCCACGCACTTTCAGTTATCTCATCACGTCAAAGGACCTATAAACATCTCTCCTAAAAAGGAGGTGCAGTTACCATCTTGTATATTTCGATTTAAAATACAACTTCCTTTGTACCCAGTATCTTCCTTGTATGACAAACGTATTTCAGTATTGTCTAAAGTTGAACCAAAGCACATTAGTCATTGTAGCCTAAACCAAATACCTCAGGCTTAAGGACAATCCTAATGAACAATACTTTTGAACTTTTCAACCACGAAGTATTGTCACGGTGGTCAATCCAATATTCGTCGAGCTCCAACAGAATATCACCGATATTTGGTTTACACAAGACTTGTGTAGCTATCTTCGAAGAACTTCGAATCTACAACCAAATACCGCGATGACGTTAACGTCCCATCGAGGTTCCACCAAGACGAGTAGTCACGGATTTTGTGTCTTCTTGAATAAATAGACTTTTATTCATGGATCTTGTAAAACATACAAAGTCTGAATAAAAATGATACTAACTCAAGTATTATTCCTCACTGGACATAGATACTGAATTATTACTGGATCATTACTTATTCCTTTCGTTCGTGTTGATTAGTTAATGATTCTTACAAACTTAATTGTAACTTTATCACTAAACCAATCATTTCTATTAAACTAAAGACATAAGACGAGTATTTAGGAATACTATTACTTTTTGTCTTTGCTAGATATTGTTCTTGCAACAATCTAGAACATATTCTAGTCTTGCCTTTTTATGCAATTCGGTATACATAGGAGGATTGGAAATTAACTCCTTAGTTTCTTAAATTCATAAAATCATCCTTGTAACTAAAGTCTCTTTTAGTTACTTGATTTGTAGATATCTTTACTAGTTAAATAAATTTCCTTAAATGATTGTGTTATCCACTTAAGTGTTTAACAACCTATTAGATATGCAATAATCAATCACAAAACTTGTGATCACGCTATTAGGTTTGCAATAATCTAATCGATCATTTATTATTTCTCTTAACTCTTTGGCTAACGACTTGGTAAAACCTTGTTGTTAATGTCTTACTAACTTGCTGTATTCACTAACATCTTTAATGAATAACGTTAGTCTTAGCTCCCACTTACTTTTATGGAACTTAAGCATCTCTTAAACCACCATATTGACCTAGTCAATAACTCGTAGTTTAATCTTTTAAGAATTCTATCAATAACTAAGATCATCCTTTGGATTTGCGAATATCCAACATTCCTTTTAAGGGAATCATGATCTTTATTGATTACTGTATCTAGCAAGTATAAAACACTTGAAATGATACTATCAATTCTTAAATACATTAGTACCTTTTTAAGAATCTTATTTAATGCCAAAGTCATTTCTTGGATTTCTCAAATATCCATTATTCCTATAAGGGAATCATGACTTGATTAAATATTGTATTTATTACAAGTATAAAAGACTTGCAATAATACCATTTAATTCTTAAATACATTAATATAGTTATGTCCCTTTTTAAAAGTCATTTAATGTCTAAGTCATTTTACTAGGATTATGCGAATATCCAATTATTCTTATTAGGGAATTATGACTTCATTAAATCCTTTACTACAAGTATGAAAGACTTGTAATAATACTCTTCAGAGTTTATCTTGATTATATCCAATATAATCATACTATATTAATACTAACACTTTAAAACTTTCTATCAAAAGTAATGACTATTACTTAAGATGTTTTAACTAAGTTCAATAACCTTTGAACCTTATGCTTCCATAAAACTTTTAAAGACTTTCATTAGAAAAACTTTCTAACTACTAGTATTTAAATACCTTGAGCTATGAAGACATTATTTATACAACAATCAAACAAATATATAAATATAAACATGAAACATATGTAAATCAAAACTTGACTTACAATCTAGTCATAAACCTTGACTAGTGTAATTATCACACATGCACATAATATAATTCAACCATGGATTCGAAAATTTAATTAAAACCAAAATAAAACTTGTTTTAACATAAAATAAAATTATCCAAACAAAGAAATAAAATTGTTTTTACTGAATCCATAAAATACTGAATTATAAAATCTTGGTGCTCGTGTGATCATCACCATCTCATGCCAGTCATCTCACTTATCATCTTATGCAATAAACGATTGCTAAAGTTGATTTACTTGTAATAAACTTTTACAAGTAGGAAGCGAGTATCTAGAAGTTGGTCAAGTCAACTAAGGAGCAAGCATTGCCTCCTACCCTTTGACCTTTGCCACTACCAAGACACCGTTTCTCGGTTCTTGTTTGGCTTTACCTTCTTGACCCTTTTGTTTGACTCCATTACCCTTTAGGCACGCCGTGGCTGGGATCGGTTTTATCCTTTCCCTTTCCACTGCGCCTCTTTCTCTGATCATTACCATCATCGGTTACTACGAGATCATTCTTAAACTTGGTCCCCAAATCAACTCAGTAGTCTTGAGCACAAAATGTAGCTCAACAATGGATTGCTCCATGTTATGCATGTTGTCGTTGACTACATAAGACTTATAGTCATCTAACAACGAGTTGAGTATCATTAGTGTTGCCAACTGCAACGGTACTGGGTATCCTATTCATTCAAGATGATCCATGTGCTCTTTCATTTCCATGACGTGAGCACTCACCGATGATCCTTTAACCACCTTGCGAGATTTGAACACCCTACAAGCGTAATATGCTTGTCCTGGTTCATTTCTAGCATTCGCGGTAGGAGCATTTAGTATTGCTTTTTCTAGGACATTTCCTTTTCTCTCATGCGTAAGCATAATCCAAAGATCACGCTTCCAATAGAGAAACATTGACCCAGTCAATTCGTCCTTTTCTAGAAACAAGCGTAGTTAGAGATTGTTGGTACGTGTCGTTATGGTTGTTGCTGCCATCTACAAATCAAACCTAGTTTAATTTCAAGACGCTATTTGCCAATAAGAAAAAAAATTAGTAATCATCAACAAACATTCTCTAAAATATATTATAAACCCATAATTAATATTTTAGGCCTAGGATCCATATATCACATTCTCGCCGCAAGGTTTGGGCACTTCCCGACGAGACATGCTGTTTCTGGTAGGTAACTTCCTTACCGATCGTATCAAGACTTGACACGATTCCTAGGGGTCGTAGAATCTTTAGACTTATATCTTATTACAACTTTGTACAATCTAATCGTACATTTCTAAGTTAGTAATAAAGTCTAGTATGTTTATTCTACTCAAGTACTTTTTGGGCCGGGACTCCCGATTATCACCAAAGTAGATCAGACCATCTAAGACAGTGCGATGCTCTGCGCCGAGACTCCCGATTATCACAGAACCTTACGCACCCTAACACTCGCAATGATTTGAATCCATATCTAAGGTTCTTTATCCTTACAATATGAATATCGTTGAACAAGTGAGGTGTTCCATTAGGTGGATAGTACTTCGATCTAAGATTTTCTTGGGTTTTGTTTAAGTCTTAAAACTAAACTTAAACTTTTATTCCAATCTTAATCCTTGTTTAAAATGTGTGTCATGAAGAATTGAAACGTTCAACAAGACACCTTTTTTAAAACATAAGAACTATTCTTTAAAACTTATATTTTCAAGAATTTGTAAGATCTTACATGTATACCTAAAACGAGGTGTACAAAACGTTTTTTCTAGGTTTTATGAGAAACCTTATTTCTAATAAAACTTACTTGTTTTATCTTACTTGAAAAACTTATAAAACTTATGTTAAACTTTTAAAACTTTTATGATTCATAAACTTGAAACATAAACCTAGTTTAACACACCTAGTTTTTCATAAATGTCTAATAACGAAATTAAACACTTGTTTCTTATTAGATTCGACCATAACTTATGCCTTAACGACACACTTACAAACTTTGTGATTTTCTTGTGTAGCTCCCACTAGCTTCAACAACCATGATGAAACTTAAGCCAACACAATCACCGGTTTATACTTGGTGAAACTAATAAACCTATTATATAAAAACCATATATAATAATTCTTTAGTTTGTTTAACCTCTCTTATATTTAACTTGAACTAGTTAAATATAGGTTCTTGTTATTTATACTTGATCATTAATCTAGTATATTACATAACTTGTAAAATACTTATATCATACTTGTATAATTATCTAGTTATAATAACTTATAACTTTATACATCTTGATATATATATAACAATATAACTTTGTATATTTCTAGTTAATAACCTAATTTCAACTTGTACAATTACTAGTTATAATTAAATCATAACTTTGTACATTCTAGTTTTAATTATATTATAACTTATACAATAACTAGTTACACTATTATTTCTTTAAAGATCAAAATAACATTATCCTTTTAATTGTTTCATTTTATCTTGTATTTAATATATATATATAAATTTGTATATATGTATATTTATAATAATAAACTTGTAACATTCTAATAAGAATATTACACCTAATTTATACTTATACATTTTAACTTGAACTAATTAAAATGTGTATAAACTTATTATATCTTTTAAAATTCAATTTTACTTAATAAATAAAAAAACGAAAAATTTAAATACATATATATAATTATACATAATTAAATACACCTTGTTAATTTTAGAACTTAAAAATTAACACCTTCTTTATCAATTCCCTAATTTAATTACATGAACCCTAATCTTGTTTTTGACCAATCAAAACTAGGGTTTTGACTTTCTTGATCAAACACATTATTTTAATTAAAAGATTAATATTAATCAATCCTTTAAACAATAAACTTTGTTTAAATTCTAAGATAGATTATAACTTTTAATAAATTTATTTAAACTCTTTAATTTAAACCTTATAGACAATAAACTTTGTCTAAATTACTAGGTTTAAAGAACTAGCTTTAATAAATCTATCATAATAATAATTAAACCTATTAGACATAAACTTGTCTAATTAACTAGGTTTTAGATTATTATCCTAATTAATATTTTAAACTATTAAACTTAAACTAGTTTAATGTTCTAGGGTTCTTTAGGGTTTCGAAAATCTTAACACTAAGAAACTTTTCCACCAATTAAACTAGGCTAGTCTAACATACTTGGTGTCCAAGTTTCCTCCTAGATTTCGAAATCTCTAAGGCAACTAGGAAAGAATCCTTTTGATCGATTAAACATATCTTGTTTAATATACTTGATCCTAGGGTTCTTTCTAGGTCACGAAATTTCTAGGGTTTATGGAAAGAATCCTTTTGATCAATTAAACATATCTTGTTTAATATACTTGATCCTAGGGTTCTTTCTAGGGTTTCGAAAATTCCTAGGGTTTTCTAGAAACCTTCTTGACCAATTAAACTTAGACTAGTTTAATGTTATTGGTCTTAGGGTTTCTTCCCTATTTTCGAAAAATATGAAGAAGAAGAAAGAACTTGAAACAAAAAAACTTGTAAATTAAAGTAAACAAACAAAACTTTGTTAATCTAGTCTAGATTTCTAAACCAACGCTCTGATACCACTGTTGGGATTTAATAAGCACCATGCGACTGATCAACCACTTGGGCCGACCACCTAGTACACGAGTTCGAACCATACTGACCAAGAACATGAACTTGTTCTTGAGCGGTTAAAACTAACTAGCTGATTTAATCCCTAAATGCGGAACTGAGATTAAACCTAATCCTTAAATACTAAAGGATTGGGATGTTGGAATTCTAGATTAGGTTAACAAGAAAGAAACCTTGTACGAAGAACTCGAACACACACATTGCTTGTGTGTATTCGTCGACCATCAACCAAAGAACCCTAGGGTTCTTTGGTCGAATTCGTCCAAGAGGGAGAAGGGAGAAAAGGGTTTTCCCAAAATATACCTTGTTGATTGCTTAAGATTGATCCACTGATGATGAACAAATCGAGCGACCTTCTAGTTGATCTAAGGAATGAACTTGTTCTTCGAAACTCGAAGAACACGAAGAACGAACGAAGGGAGGCCAAAATAGAGAGGAAGGGAGGCCAAAATTTCGTGGCTAGGGTTTAGGGAATGAGCCCCTTACAAGGGAACCCCAAGCCTTCTATTTATAATAGAAGGACTTTCACTTAGGGCCCTTCTAGTTTAATTAAGATTAATTTCTTAATTAAACTTCCTTTTTACACTTCCATCCCTTATAGTTTTAACTACTTTATTATTGTTGCACTTAACTATTAAATGTCTAGTATTAACACACTATAATTTCGGTACCTATATACACGAAATATATACTTGTATTTATACTTCTAATAGTTAATTATATAATAACCTTTAAAATAATTTATACAACAATATTATCCAATTACTATATGATTTAATTGCTTTAAATCATATCATGGATAACCTTTAATTAACACATTGTATATTTACTCAACTAGTAAATGTACAACTACTTGTATTAATTAGTTAGTTAAACTAATCTAGTAATAAGTTAAACTTAACTTAATACTTAACTGATTCATAATGACTATTATGAATCATTCCTCTTCGTAGTATCATTGTTTATCTTGCTCGTATTACATGCACTCACCGGTGTGACCCTTAAGTGTTTCGTAGGCATGGATGTATCATCATAGGTTGACTGACTGTGCACATAATTCCTTCATTATGGATTATGATATTTTTTGGATTTTGGTGGGTTCTAAAACGCCGCGGAAACGTAGATTTAAAAATAAATTTAACCACCAAGATCCACCAATGACCGAATCTCTAAACCCAAATCGTGCAACAAAGAAGAGAAAGATAACATTATACCCTCGAAGACACGCGCAAGAATAATGATGAACTCTTAGATGGATGATGGTCACGTAGTCGTTCCCCTCTACCGTTTATCCACACCGAGTAAGCGTTTCCTTCCGAGTTGCTAACCCGACATCGAAAAATGCTCAAAAATTCTTCTTAGATTTCCGGTAACCAAACACTTATGTTGAGAGAGAAAAAAGATTTTGCATTCGCCTTAAATAACCTCCCACATCTCTCTTAATTAGATAAGAGAGCAAGTGGAGGTGGGTGGAAAAGCTCTACATGCATTGGACCAAAAAGTGGTCCAATAGAATTAAAGCAAGTGTGTGGAGAAAGTAGTGACTGTTGTTAGGTCACAACACCCTGGTTTTATAATTTAATTGGTAGATTATTATACTTGTTGAAATATTAAGGTGATAACACAAGAATATAGTCAATGTATAAATCCACTAAGTGTGGCTTGTTGCGGAATAACAAGTCCACTTATCAATTACAAATGTATGCAAGTGAATACGTGAATTGGTGAGTTCTCCTTTGCAAGATGGTCTCTATTTATAATGATATAGAGATCTTACATAATGGGCAAAGGAGTAACCGAAGGACTAAACTAGGGAAATGACTAAGATCAAGGGATTTGATCTTAGTACGTTACAATACTGACTGTAACTCAGTCCTTCTACTCAGTATTGGTTTTCCAATACTGAGTGCTGATACTGAGTGGCCAATACTGGCCAAACTCAGTATCAGACCTAAACTTAGCTAATTTATTCTACTATTTAATCTAAGCTAGTCTAGGTTGTTTTGTTGTCTTAAGATTCAAAAGGGGTAAGGCTTTTTGCCTTAACAATCTCCCCCTATCTAATGATAACAAAACAATTTACAAAGAGAATAATACAAAACAAGAATCTCAGGCAGCATAGTCTTCTTCTTCACTGTTTGTTGATTGATTCAAACTCATAGAAGACTTCTTTCTTTATGTGGATGAACTCTTCTCTTTTCTTCAGTTCATCCTGCCTGTTATTCAGTACATCAACAATCTTCTTTCTGAACCAAGAATCCTCCTTCTTGGTTATCATCCACTTCAGTCCAACAAGATGACTGATGTGGGCTCTTGGCAGATCTGCTTCAGATATGAAGCACTCCATATTCTTTGAGTCAATATACATATATCCAAAATTTGGATATATGACACTCTTTTGATCCTGAAATACAAGGTTAGGAGGGAGAGGATACTTCTGAAAAAATTTGTATGTATGGAGGCACTCAGGTCTGTTGTTTGAGTGTGCTTCAGTCATCACACTGAGTCCCCTATACTCCACCTCATGGAGTAGACCCTTCTCATAACATACAACAGATGCTGCACAAATTTTATCCAAGACTATCTGAGCATATGTTGATCTTTTTGGAAGCTCTTTGATTAGTCTTGTAATTTTCACCCTGTCTTGAAGACCAATTGTTTGAATATCATGAAGAAAGATCTTCATGGGAGGACTGATTAATCCAGTGCAGGTGATAACAATTCTGCCTTCTTTGGACTGCACATTCACCTTATTGACATCAAGGTTTAACCAGTGTATCCCCCTTACATTTGGAAATGCCTTGGTCTTCAAGAACTCCTTCCTTCTCTCCTTAGACTGAGTTCAAGCAGCAACCATATTCCAATAATGTTGAATATAGTCTGGACCCTTTCTTGTAACTCTGTAAGAAGGACCAGGAGTGTCAGTATCTTGGTCAGTATCTAGTACTTCTTTGACCCCCAACTCTTGTTCATATAAGAATTTTTCTTGTTCTTCAAACAGTTGTTGGCGAGTCAATTTTGGAATCTGTTCAGTATCACTATCCACAGTATGGACAGGTCCTCTTGGTCTTGTAACTAAAGGAACAGGTTCCTCAATTGATTCAGAGGAAGTAAGGACCACATTTATAAGTCTTCTTGAGGATGGTCTTCTTCTTCTGGTAACCAGATAGTCTTGTGGGTCTTCATCATCGAAGGATGATGATGAAGAGCTTTCTTGTTCTGCCATATCCAGTGCATAGTTAAGAAAGTTTTGAGATGGCACTGGATTGGGTTCTTCATCTTCATCATCAGCAATAGGCCAGACAAAAGGCCTATAAACTATAATCTGCAAGTTGTTTGGTTCTTGAGCAGGAGGCTCAGTATCAACTTGTTGTGGTTGGTCAGTTTCAGTCTCCCCCTGAGAAGTTGGCTCAGATAACTCTTCAAGTAGTTCCAGAACTGACCTTCCTCTTTGTCTTCTTCTTTCATACTGAAACCTAAGTGGTTCAGTATGAGGAGTTTGCTGATGTTGTTGTTGTTGTTGCTGTGGAGGTTGATCTTCATTTAATTTTCTTCTTTTCTCCCCCTGAGCAGATGGCTCAGGTTGATCAACCTCTTCTTCTCTTTGTCTCTTCTCCCCCTTATTGTGATCATTTGATGGGGTGGGAAGAGGTTCAGTATCACCACCTATGTTCCCCTGTTGATCATCAGGAGTTGGGGAGGGCATATGTTCAGTGGCAGCATCATGTTCACCCTCAGTATTAGCATGGGAGGGTGATCTTCGCGGCTCAGTATCAGGGCCTTCTTCATCATTGTTTCCACCAATTGGAGACTGTGGAGGTGGTGGAGGCTGTTGTTGTTGTTGAAGGAGTGCCACCGACTGTGTTAATGAGTCTATCTCAGTACTCATTGCATCCATCCTGGCAAGAATATTATTCTGAGTGTTTTGCATGGCCAGAATCTGGTTGAGAATTGTTTGTAGAGCCCCTTGCACTTCCTGATACTGAGTGGCTTGAGCCCTATGACCCTGCACAGATGGTGCTAAAGAAACAAAAATGTAAACTGGTTAGAATGAAAGGTTTATCAAATAGAATTGTGGTGTTGTTAAATTCTATAATCATGTAAACGGAATTTATAAGTCTGTATATCATCTAGTTCATGATGAAATATTGTGAACTTGTGCATAGCATGTGTAGGAAAGGTGTAGTAAAAGTGAGTGTGAATATTTGAGTAGCTCAGTATAGGATAGGTCACATTTACTAAAAGGTTTTGGTTTTGGAAATCGAAGCCTGGGATGTGCTTCGTGTTATTTTCAATGTTTATCACTCGACATCAGAGTAATAACAGAAATGTGGCTTAAACCCATGGAAATTTTTTTGCTTATGTGGCTTAAAAGGTTTGTGATCATTTCTTGAATTATGTGACCCTACTCAAAATAAGTAGGACATCATTCAAGCAGCACCAGTGGGTGTCAGTATGACATCACCACCATTGTCTCTTAAAATGCTGAGAAAACTGTAGACTGACAATGATCATTTAAGTGCTCAGTGTATGAATTTTGCATAGCATCAGTGGGCTAACTATGTTGGCCATAAGTGGATATATATTTGAAAGTTCGTTTGAGACTTTGGTCAGTATTGAGTTGGTACTGGCCAATACTTAGTCTCTATTTGGGAAAGATATATATATATATATATATATATATATATATATATATATATATATATATATATATATATATATATATATAAAAGTTGAGAGCATTATAGAAATTCATACCTGAGACTTTATCAGATTCCCTTCGAGCATCTGCAGAAGTCGGTGCTGGATCATCTAGATTTTGTTTCGAGACACCAGCACCTTCAGGAGCCTCTTGTCTGCTATCATGAGCACCTTCATGTGAATGTTGTAATGGTGATTTTCGGTTAAAACAATTAACAAAACGCAGCGGAAAGTATTTATCACCATGAAAAGATCTTGATATCAATCATACAATTAAACTAAAAGAAAAATCAAAGAGAATGGTATAAGAATCATACCCTAGTTGCCTTTGATTATTATTAAATACGGATGGATTTAGGTGACGGATGGAAACCAAGTGTTCAACAAGAACACCTCTAAAAGAAATCCACACAACACTTTGCAAGAACACCAACCAATGGATGCTAGTCCTTAAGTCTTGAGAGCAAAGAGAGAAAGCAAAAAACACCTACAAAGTGTGAGAGAGAGGGGACGGCCAAGGTGGTGGTCAAGAGGGAGTTTATGGACCATTATATCTCTTAATGGTGCCATTACAATCCTTTAATGATTTCCATAAATCATTAGTCTTATTTGCCCACAAGTCCCTATCTTTTGTTTCTTCTAGTTTGCCCACAAGAAAGTTTCAATATTAACTTTTAATATTAAACTTATGATAGACAAGCTTATAGCTTGTATATATTAATAATTAATGTAATTACACTAATTACACTAATTATATAATGGTGTTTAGTGTTTAAGTGTGTGACCCTTTAGGCTCACAAACAACTAGCCATATAACTATATGTTATACGCGTGAAGCATATTCCAACAGCTCCCACTTGCGCACGTGATAACATCAAGTAGTTATACAAGCAAAGGTTAGAGTCTAGCAACCCGCCAATGCCCCTAGAAGTACATGAGGAGTTTCATAAAATCTTTGTTCAAGGTTTTTCAAGCAGTTATCCTTTTGTTACTGATACTATGTTGAATTTTAGACAAGGATAAATGTCAATCTAAAATTTCAACGATTCTGTTTCTCGATCTATACATTGAAGTAGATTACCAAAACCAATCAAGATTCATCTTGATTACCTTTTGGGTGTGGCCACACATACATCTATTCAAATCATCGAGGGGCCCAGTAGTATCTAATCCACATGTGTGGAGGAACAAATTCTTTATTGACTGCACGTGTCCGTCATATGCTTAATGACAAACCCGATAATGGTTGTTATAGCAGCCTTATTCAGGTCAGCGTTTAACCATATCAAAGTTTGCCCCTCTACATACACAAACCAACTTGCATCTCAAGTCAGAGGATAAGTGACAAAGCCTTCGTGAGATTCACTTGTGACATAAATCCAGGAAGTGATTTCTCATAGGTTGGGTCAGTCCAATTGTGCATCAATATGAACAACATGTGAGTTTGATTTCATCATCCTTAGTCATACTAAGATAATGTCATCAATGCCCTCAGATTTGTCTTAATAATATTCCCATATTATTAATATGACAATGGACAATTTAGAATATAAAACACAGTAGATATTCACGGATATAAACATGCAAATATAGAACACAGTAGATATTCATATAAAAACGATCATATCAAATATATCAATTTATTCCAATAAAAACTGCTCAATGTTCCATTATCCAAATACTAAAACAGATTACATGAAACTACTAGCTGGTCGAAGTCCAATGCTTCTAGCATGCTCAATATGTTTGGTACATGACATTGGCTTCGTGAAGGGATCAGCTAAGTTGTCATCTGTATGAACTTTGAGCAAGCGTACATCTCCCATTAGGATCGCATCTCTAATGTAGTGAAGCTTCCTCCGATAATGTCTGGCACCTTTCTGAACACCAGGTTCGTTGGCAATGATGATAGCACCTGTGTTATCACAGTACATATCCATAGGTTTTTCATTACTGGGGACAACTCCAAGCCCAGAAATGAATTTCCTCATCCAAACAGCTTCCATTGCAGCTTCAGTAGTTGCAATGTATTCAGCTTCTGTAGAAGACATAGCGATAGTGCTCTGCTTTGCACTTTTCCAATCAACAGCGCCTCCGTTCAAAACGAAAACATACCCCGTTTGAGACTTGGAATCATCTCTATCAGTCTCAAAACTAGCATCAGAATAACAAGTGACGCTCAGTTCATCTTGACTTTCACCACCATAAACAAGAAACATATCTTTAGTATTCCTAAGATACTTCAGATTCCCTATTTGGGAAAGATATATATATATTTATATATATATATATATATATATATATATATATATATATAAATATACATAGTCTCTATTTGGGAAAGATATATATATATTTATATATATATATATATATATATAAATATATATATATATATATATATATATATATATATATATATATATATATATATATATATATATATATATATATATATATATATATATATATATATATATAATATATATATATATATATATATATATATATATATATAAATATATATATATATATATATATATTTATATATATATATATATATATATATAAAAGTTTGAGAGCTTTTTAGAAATTCATACCTGAGACTTTGTCAGATTCCCTTCGAGCATCTGCAGAGGTCGGTGCTGGATCATCTAGATTTTGATTTGAGGCACCAGCACCTCTTCTCTTCTATCATGTGCACCTTCCACTATGTTTTGCTCAAACTGAATTTCCACATTAAGAGGAACATGAGGTTCCTCAATTCGGTGAGCCAGAGGTTCTGGTTCAGAACCTGGAAGGTCAGCATTGGCAGCAACTAGACTCTGTGCCTGAAGAGATGCAGTTAAAGATGGAACATTTCCGGGTTGCATCTCTTCTGATGATAAGTTTCCCATTAGAACTGGGGATATGTTTCTTCTTCTTCTTCGGATGACCATTGGTGTGTCTTCTAAGGAATCAGTATCAGAATCTGTTGCAGTATATGGAGCATCGGGATCCTGTGCAGGTGGTGTTAAGGCAAAAAGCCTTACCCATTTGTAAATCTTAGGATAACAAAACAACCTAGACTAGCTTAGATTAAAAGGTAGATTAAATTAGCTAAGTTAGGAGTAATACTGAGTTTGGCCAATACTGGCCACTTAGTATCAGCACTCAGTATTGGAATACCAATACTGAGTAGAAGGACTGAGTGATACTCAGTATTGTAACGGACTAAGATCAAATCCCTTGATCTTAGTCATTTCCTTTACTTGGTCCTTCGGTTACTCCTTTGCTCATTATGTAAGATCTCTATAACACTATAAATAGAGATCATCTTGCAACGGAGTACTCATCAATTTACACGTTCACTTATCCATCCTTGTAATTGTTCAAGTGGTCTTGTATTTCCGCTACAAGCCACACTTTGTGGAATAATATACGTTTGACTAAATAACTGTGTTAATCACCTTAATTGTCTTAAGTAAATTATTAATCTTAACAATTATCAATCAAACCAGGGTTGTTGTGACCTAGCAACTGGTATCAGAGCAGGCTAAATTATTTCTTATTTAGTCGATCTATTACCCTGGCAGCCATTCCTTATATTTATCCTTCAAATATTCACAAATCCAAAATGTCTACAATCATTGCTCCAGTCATGTCTGGTAAGGGAGTGCCCATATTTGATGGAAAAGACTTTCATCAATGGAAGCTTAAGGCTCAGTGGTATCTCGAATCCATTCATCATGAGATGCTTACTGTGCTAAATGATGGTCCTATCATCCCACAAACTGTGGAACCTGTTGCTGCTACTGATGATGCTCCTGAGAGCACAAGAACAGTTCCTAAACTGAAACACACCTGGACTGATACTGACCGTCAGTTATTCAGTCTAGACTCAAGAGCTAAAGGGGTGATTGGTAATGCTGTTACCAAAGAAATACTTAATGCAATTATGAAATTGCCAACATTAAAGGCTATGTGGGATAGTCTATCAATCACTTATGAAGGCACACCCAAGGTGAAGTTGCAGAGGAAAAGCAATATGAGAAGGAAGTATGAAAACTTCTTCTCTAGTCCAAATGAAGACATCACTACTCTCTACAACAGGTTTCATACTGTTGTCCATGATTTAATCAGTGTAGGCATTGTAAAGGAGGAAGGAGAACTTGTTCAAAAGTTCTTGGATAGTCTCCCTCAACAGTTACTTGACATGACAAATTCTGTAAATGTTGCCAACAACATTGAGTCATACACTCTTCAAACCTTGTATGGGTTAATGTTGAATCATGAGGAGAATAATGCTGCAAGACTGATCAACTGGAAGAAAACTGACAAGTCTTCCACTGGTATGGCTCTAGTTGTGCAACATGCATATACTGTAGCTGAGCCTGAAGAACCAGAAGTTGATCTTGCTGATGCTGAGGCAGAAGAGCTTGAAACACAAATGGCTCTTATGTCCATGAAGCTGGATCAGTTGAAAAAGAAGAGGCTTGGTGCTAGCTCTTCCAATACTGACCCAAAATCAGGTCTTTGCTATAGATGTAGAAAGCCTGGGCATATTGCTGCGAATTGTCATACCAAGTCAACTGAAACTGATCAGAATGACAAGATTGCGTACCGAGCCAAAAGGTATAGCGACAAGTATGTCAAGCTAAAGAACTGGAGCAAGGGGAAGAATGCGGCAGGGAATGGTGCACCTCATCAAGCACTTTACTCAGAAGCCTGGATGGATGAGGAGATAAGTGATGATGAGGAAGAGATTGAGAACAAAGCCTTTATGGCTTTTACTGAAGAAGATTTGAAGAGCTCCTTTGAGAGAGATATCAAAGAAGCTGAGAGAATGAGTGTCCATACTGATTGGGATTTCACTCAGTTGTACAAGGTGAATTCCTTTCAAACTTATTCAGAAAATGAAAAAGAAAAGATTTTTGAGTATATGATTGTTGATCTTAAAACTTTAGTACAGAGAGAAAAGGCATTAAAATTAACAATTCATGAACTTGAAAGGGTAAGTAACGAACATTTAGATAAATTAGCAAAATTTAAAGATTTAGAACTAGATTTTTTAAACTTACAAGACATTAACCAAAGATTAGCTGATAAAGCTCATTTACATAAACTGGAAAAAGAAAAATTTGAAAATCAGTGTAAATCTTGGGGAAATGCATCTATTAAACTAAATAAATGTCTAAATCAACAATTTCCAGAAAATGTAAGGGCTGCACTTGGTGTTGATCCTCAATTAAAAAATAGAAATAATTTTGCTGATTTATTTGAAGAGTTTTCTGATATGAACCCTATTCATTTTGTAAAAGCTAAGACATTTTGTGAAGTAGGATGTCAAATTGAGTCAGATGATGAGAATATGTAACACCCTCAAATTTACAAGATTTTTAAAACTTTTTAAGTAAATTATTTAATATAAAATGTCCCAAAAATTTAAATATTAAAATCCCAAAATAGTAAGATCATATGTAATAAAAATCTTAAAAGCGGAAAAAGTTTAATAGAGTAAAAAGTTTGTAATAAGAATAAATGTTGTCCACATCAGCATGGGTAGAATACAGCGGTCAACCGTCCGCCTTCTCCTTCCCTTTGCTAGTACCTGAAATGGTGGGGAAAATAGGGGTCAGCTGGGAAGCTGAGTGAATAATCTCAAAATGTACACAATTAAAACATACAACACATGAGGGCACATCGGTGTACTCCTAATCAGAATCTACTCGATTATTTACTCAGATTTATTTCTCGGATTTTATTACTCAGATTTTAATTTATATAGCGCGCTTGTGTGATTTGGGACGAGAGATCAACCTCGCCCCTCCTCACACCTCAGATAGGCGTAAGCCAAAACTCAGACGGGAGTGATCCCAAAACTCAGACGGGAATAATCCCAAAACTCAGACGGGAGGTGATCCCAGGCATATAGCCAAAAACTCAGATGTGTGTTTTTATGTTTTATTATCTCTTTAACATAATTATCTCAGATTGCCCTAGCAAGTAGTAGCACAGAATGACCCTGTGCCGAGCTCAGTTACCCAGGCACAATGTCTCAGATCAAAATAAATAAACAGATGCTCAGATACTCAGATACTCAAATAACAGATCAACTCAGATAACAAGTATGGTTCAACTAGTATAACACATAAGTCATGCATGTACAACGTTAAAACTGAATACACGGTGAGAATACTCACCTCGAAAAACGTAAGCTCCAAAGGATTCCCGACAGTCAAAGGTACAGCACGTTGTCTCCTAGGCGGTCCTAAAACCAAAAACGAAACCCTGAATTAAATTTCTACCCGAGGGCTTATTTCAGAAAGCTGGCAGCATCCGTCGGTCTCACGGAAACTGCCGAAACTCCTAAACGGCTCATTAGATTTTTCTCATCTTTTTACCACAGAAACTAGACTCAAATTACTACAAAACACTCTCAAGTGGCTTCTTCCCAAAATCGGACTCTAAGGGCCTCAAAACAGGCTCACAAAACAGCATAGCTGCACAGATCATTTTCCTAACAGCAGCATATTAGAATGGTTATAACTTTTAAACTGTAATTCGGATTAACGAGAGGGTTGCGGTGTTGGAAAGCTAACTCAGAAAACAAGTGACCAGCACGGGCCAAAAATCCAAAAACGTATTTTAAGTGTGGTAAAAACAAGCTCGAACTCAGACTATACATTCTGTCCAAAATTTCAGCTTTGCGTTTAAAACTCGTTTTGAAACCCGACAACAACCCGTGTATTCCCGAGACACCCGACAGTCCCGAAATTCACTTGTAACCTCATAAACATGTTTACCCTTAATCTAGTCTTTTATTTAAGAAAACTATTCGGTTTTGGAAACCAAGAACCCTAAGGTTCGGTTTCCGGGTTTTTCGGTAAAACATCTATCAATTCATCAAACAGTTTTCTCCCAACCCCAGACCATCAAAATTCAGTGCTTAAAAACCGACTACAATACTGTTTTGACACGTTTACCCTTTCTGAAAAACAAGTTACAGCGATAACATATAAACCCGAACTCATGACAAAAACACTAAAAGGTTTAAACGGCACGAAAGACATCCACAAACGATAAAACAATAAAACCAAACGAGACTAAAGGAATTAATCCACTTAAACCACCGAGACTCAACCCTGTTAAAACCCGCATCCTATTCAACTACAAACTTAATCAGTAACAATAAAAACTAAACAAGGAAAACTAAACACTATAAAACAATTAATACAATACGCGAAAAGACGGAATTGAGGAACGAGAATTATACCCAAATGTTTGAAGATATGAAAACCCAAAATAACCCAATCTTGGCTGTTCAAACTCAAAATTGGCTCGGGCTACTCGGCTGCATACTTCCCGCGACTCGAACCAAGCACCTCAATTGACACCACAATTTAAATAACGTAGATGCTATCTTGCTTGCGAATTAAATCCCTCCACCTCGCTGAGATTAATGAAACAAGACACCAACAAAGAATTAATGGACGAGCTTGTGTGCTTGCTTCCATTCACACGGAATAAAGGATCAAAAGACATGCTTGTGTGCTTGCTTCCATTCACGCAAAATAAAGAATCAAAGACATGCTTGTGTGCTTGCTTCCATTCACGCAAAATAAAGAATCAAAGACATGCTTGTGTGCTTGCTTCCATTCACACGAGACAAAGAATCAAGAGACCTGCTTGCTTGGTTGCTTCGATGTTACAGTCGCAAGAAGAGGGTGGAGATGCTCACACAGCCGTAGGGTTTAGGGGAGTTAGAAAATTAATTAGCTAATGGACCCCTAACTTCTTATTAGGCCTTAAGCCCGAAACAAATAGAACTTAACAACATTAGATTCGGCCTTGACCATCGGCCGAACCGACTAAAATACCACACAACTCATACGGTTAAATAACGGTCCATATAATTCAGAACGTCTAACTAAAACAAACCGTCTAATTACCGCTCGCCTAAATAATATGAATCGTCCGACTACAGGTCGTCTAATAATTTCATTAATGACAAATATTAACTATTTAAAATATATAATTCATTTTTCTACTAATTAAAATGAATTAAATATATAACTTAAATTTCGGGCGTTACAGAATAAAATCACTTTTAAAAAACCAATTGGTCCTTCCATCTGTTCTAAGTGCTATACGGAACTACAAGAGCTCAGTATTGAATTTCTTGAAAAAGAAATTCTTGATACTGACCTCGAAATAGTACAATATGACACTTCTGCTGTTCCTCCATTTGAAGTTTTATTTAACACAACTACTTTTGAGATATATAAAGAACCTGAGAATACAGAAAAGAAAATTACTGCTACTCAAACTGTTTTAACTAATACTGAATCCACAGGAACAGCACGGTCAAATACTCAAGAATCTAAAGAACCTGTTCAAGTTGTCATTTTAAAACATGATAAAAAGAAAACAACTTCAACAGGATCTTCAAGTGTCACAAACAAGAAGTCAACTGATAAAAAGACTTCTATGCAAAATAAAATTAATACACCAGAATCATCTCCTTCAAAAACAGTCAAACATAATATTAAAACTTCATTAAAAAATGACAAAAGTAACATTTTAAAATCTATTGGTGATCAGATCAAAATTCTGAGTCAAAAGTTTGCAAAACTTACTAATACTGATCAACCAACAGTTAAACAATTTTCAAAAGTTCCTTATGAAAATATGTTTCGAAACAGACCTAGGAAATGTTATAGATGTCATCATAGTGGACACAAAGGAGATGAATGCTGGACTGATCTCTCAAATCCTAGGTACTCAGTACCAAAGAAAAGGAGAGAAACTAAGTTTGTATCACCAAAGAAAACCTCCAAGGTTTTTTCTGAAGTGATACTGACCTCTCTCATAAAAGAGATCAAGTCAAACCCTGTTTCTCCTACCAAAGGTCCCATTAAAAAATAGGTTCCTAAAAAGAACTAACTTATTATTTGTGTCTTGTGCAGGGTGACAGAAAATGGTATCTAGATAGTGGCTGCTCAAGACACATGACTGGCAGTATGGAGTACCTTCTAAACTATACTCCAGAGAAGGGTCCTTCTGTCAAGTTTGGAGATGATTCCATAGGGAAAACAAGAGGGTATGGAGTAATAAAGGCAGGCAATATAACTTTTAAAAGAGTTGCCTACGTGGAGGGTCTTAAACACAATCTGCTCAGTATCAGCCAGATGTGTGATGATGATAATGAAGCTCGGTTCAGAAAGATTGCAGGAATTATCTACAATGATAAAGGGCAACATGTACTCGTTGCTAGAAGAGAAAAGGATGTCTATGTGGTCAATCTGTCTGAAATAGACCCCACTATTCGAGTTTGCCTGCTGTCTAAAGTCAAACCTGAACTCCATTGGTTATGGCACAAGAAGCTCTCTCACATAAATTTCCGAAATATAAATGAGCTCAGTATCAAGAAACTGGTGAGTTATATAATGGCAAGATTCCTAATGTGGAATATTTCCACATCTTTGGGAGTAAATGTTTTGTACTCAGTACTAAACAAAACCTCAACAAATTTGCTCCCAAAGCAAATGAAGGTGTGTTCATAGGCTATTCTACACACTCTAAAGCCTTCAGAGTGTATGTCATCTCCACCAAGATGATTGTAGAATCTATTCATGTTACATTTGATGAAAATCTGAATGAGCATTCTACTTCAGCAACCGAAGACATCAGTGGCATAGAAATTCTATGCAATTGCTGAACAACCCAAGTCTCACCCATATTATGTTGATCATGGTATGAGTGATACTGATCAAGAATCACCTCAGTCTCACTTAAATATATCAAATTCTGAGGTTCCCATTACTGAGAATCCCAATACTGAGTTCCCAATTCTTCATCTGAACAACTCCACCTATGAGGAAGGTGAATCTTCAAGTACTTCTCAAGAATCAACATCAAATCTACAAAATTCATAAGAACAGCAACCAGTATTGTCTGATACTGAACAGGTTTCAACTCAGTATCAGGCAGACAATCCATCACCACTACAAGATATTGTTGATCTTGCTTCAAATGTTTCCTTAGGAAATAATCTAAGGGAACACAGAGACCATCCTCATGCTAATATTATTGGTCCCATTGAATAAGGTGTCCAAACAAGAAGAAAGTTAGAATTTGAACCCAAGCAACTGCAAACTTCTGTTTCTTCTCAAGCTTCTTATCTACCATAGAACCAAAGAAAGCTAATGAAGCGTTATTAGATGAAGACTGGGTAGAAGCTATGCAAGAAGAACTGACAGAGTTTGAAAGAAATAAAGCTATGCAAGAAGAACTGACAGAGTTTGAAAGAAATAAAGTTTGGAACTTAGTACCACCTCCTGCTGGTAAAACTATTATTGGTACTAAGTGGGTGTTCAGAAACAAAATGGACAAGGATGGTGTTGTCATCAGAAACAAAGCGAGACTGGTTGCTCAGGGTTACAGGCAAGAAGATGGTATTGACTATGATGAAACTTTTGCACCAGTTGCAAGAATTGAAGCTATTAGGCTGTACCTTGCATATGCAGCTTTCAAGAATTTCAAAGTTTATCAGATGGATGTCAAGAGTGCATTTCTGAATGGAAAACTACAGGAGGAAGTTTATGTCAAACAACCACCAGGTTTTATTGACCCTAAATTTCCTAATTACATTTTCAAGCTTGATAAAGCTCTATATGGGCTCAAACAAGCTCCCAGAGCCTGGTATGATACCCTGTCTGAGTACTTAATTGAAAATAAGTTTATAAGAGGTAAAATTGACAAAACATTATTTTCAAAAAGAAAAGGTTCTGATATTTTACTCATTCAGATATATGTAGATGATATTATCTTTGGTTCCACTGACAAGTCAATGTGTGACTGGTTTGCTAAGATAATGTCATCTCAGTATCAGATGAGTATGATGGGAGAACTTACTTACTTTCTTGGTTTACAAGTTGAACAAAAGCCTGATGGCACTTTCATAAATCAAAGTAAGTATGTGCATGACATGCTCAAGAAATATAAATTTGAAAATTTATCATCCATGCACACTCCTATGGGTACTCAGGATAAAATAAGTAAAGATGAAACTGGTAAACCAGTATGTCAATCCACATATCGAGGTATGATTGGTTCTTTACTTTATTTAACAGCTAGCAGGCCTGATATCATGTTTGCAACATGTTTGTGTGCTCGGTATCAGGCTGATCCTAAAGAATCACATATGAAAGCTGTTAAGCGGATTTTTAGATATCTTTCAGGTACTCCTAACATGGGTCTTTGGTATCCCAAAGACTCAAACTTTGACCTTGAAGGGTATACAAATGCAGATTTTGCAGGTTGTAGATTAGATAGGAAGAGCACAAGGGAGGTTGTCAATTCCTCGGTAGCAGATTAGTTGGTTGGTCATCCAAGAAATAGAATTCAGTAGCAAATTCTACTGCAGAAGCAGAATATGTTGCTGCAGGAAGTTGCTGTGCTCAACTCCTATGGATGCAGTATCAACTAATGGACTATGGGTTTAATTTCCAGAAGACACCAATACATTGTGATAACAAGAGTGCTATTGCTATCACTGAAAACCCAGTCCATCACTCAAGAACAAAGCACATTGATATCAGACACCACTTTATTAGAGATAATGTGGAAAAGGGTAAGGTTGAGGTAGATTTTGTTCCTACAGATGATCAATTGGCCGATGTGTTTACTAAACCTCTCTCTGAGGAAAGGTTTATGTATCTACTAGGCCAATTAGGTATGCTGAATCCTTAAATTTTCTTCAAAATTTCTGATACCGACTTATCAGTATTACTTTCAATACTGATCATCTCAGTATCACTCGTCTGATTTATCAAATTTTATAAATTTTTTTTTTAATTTATAGTTTAAATTAAATGTTTTTCTAATTTTTATATTTTTTTTATTATTTAATTTTTTTTAACTCGGTATTGGAGTCCTGGAGTGAGACAACTGACTTTTAATCCTTATACTCCCCAACGGTAACCTTTCTTAATAGGAAAGTTACCGTTGATACAGGATAAGGCTGTCAAATCAGCCGATTTTACTTCCCAATACCGTCATTATCATTAAAATTAAGTATAAATAACCGTTTTTTATTTCAACAGTTATTTCTTACTTACGATTTCGATTCTCTCTGCGATTAACGATTTCACTTTCTCTTTGCAAGCAAATTTCTTAAAAATCCAAATCAGAGATGGCAAATTATACATTCTTTGCACCAGAGCCTGCACCGGCAAAACAGTTTAGAAACGATGAACTACCAAAATTTGCGAGGAACAACATCACAGCAAATTTTAATATTCCTCAAGCTTGGGCGTGCCCCGAATTCACACAAATGGTTACATTTCTGAAGCACTGCCCAATCACTCAAGCCTTAATTCGATATCCTAGAGCCATTTATCCAGAAATGCTCTGTGAATTCTGGTACTCGGCTGCACTTGACTCATCGGACATGATTACAGGTTGGGTTATTAGACAACAAAGAAGAACCTTCGTCTCCACAGCAATCATTCGGGAATCTCTGGGACTTCCTGCTCATGCTCAATATGAGCCCTTTGTTGATCGAATCGAGGTTCGATCCGTGTTACCATTAATTGGACGCAGAGGTACTACGGGGACCATTAAAAGAAATGAATTTGGTCCAATGTGGGGTATACTGATCTCTACAATTATTCGGTGTATGACTCACAAGACTGGAGCCTTGGATCAAATCAACGATTTTGGTATGCAGATTGTCCATGCTATGTACCATGGAAGGGACATTGATTATGCCAGACTGATTTTTGAAGAATTAGCATCTCTGGTCAATGCTAAGATCAGAGAATTAAATGTTCCTTTCTGCCGGTTTCTTTCCCTCATTTTTCAGAATGAGATGCCTGCTCATCTATATGATGATTTCAACAGTCCATGAGTGGATCTTCCTCCTCTTCATGAGAAGATTTTCTTTTACAGTCCAAGAGAAGGAGAGCCTGTAATGAGTCACTCTATGTGGGATATTGTCCAGGCACACATTAATGATGCACCAACTTCTGATACTGAATCAGAAAATGATGATACTGATGATGACAGTGTTAATGGTGGAAACGATAATCAAGATACTGAGATGGTGGAAGCTCAACCAGCAGAAGTACCATCTCCACCTGCACAGGATCCTGATGCTCCTCATATTGAAACAGCTTCTGATACTGAGTCTTTAAAAGACACACAACTGGTCATTCACAGAAGAAGACGAAATCTTTCCCCTGTTACTATGGGAAACCTCTCCTCAGAAGAGATGCAACCTGGTAATGTACCATCTCTAACTGCATCTTTTCAAGCACAAAGTGCTGTTGCAGCCAATGCGGACCTTCCAGGTCCTGAACCAGAACCATCCGCTCAACATATTGAGGAACCCCATGATCCTCTTGATGTAGAACTTCAGTTTGAGCATCATACACTGGAAGGTGCAGCTGTAGGCAGAGAAGAAGCTCATGAAGGTGCTGGTGCCTCAAATCAGAATCCAAATGATCCAGCACCGACCTCTCAGGATGCCAGAAGAGAATCAGATAAAGTTTCAGGTATGAATTTCAAAACACCCTTAAACTTATATATAAATATTTTACCCCATAGAGACTATGTATTGGACAGTACCAACTCAATACTGACCACAATCTCAATCGAACTTTCAATTATATACTCTTATGGCCAACATAGTAAGCCCACTGCTGCTATACAAAATTCATATACTAAGATCTTAGAAAGATCATTGTCGGTCTACAGTTGTTCCAACATTTGAAGGGACAATGGTTGTTGATGTCACACTGACACCCACTGGTGCTGCTTGAATGATGTCCAACTTATTTTGGGTTGGATAACATTGTTCAAGAAATGATCAAAAACCCTTTAAGCCACATTAGCCAAAATTTTCCATGGGTCAAAGCCAACTTACTGTTATCACTCTAATACCGAGTGATATACATTGAAAATAACAAGAAGCATATCCCAGGCTTCGAATTTCCCAACCAAACCTTTAAGTAAATGTGACTTATCCTACACTGAGCTACTTCAAATTTCACACTCACTTTTACTAACACACTTCTTACACATGCTTTGCACAAGTCCACAATATTTCATCATGAACCAGATGAAATACAGACTTTAAAATTCTGTTTATATGATTATAGAGTTAATCAATACCACAATTCTATTTGATAAACTTTTCTTACTTACCAGTTTTATGTTTTTGTTTCTTTAGCACCATCTGTGCAGGGTCAAAGAGCACAAGCTACTCAGACTCAGGAAGTACATGGAGCTTTACAAACTATTCTAAATTAAATCCTGGCCATTCAGACTACTCAGAATAACATTCTGGCCAGGATGGATGAAATGAGTACTGAGATTGACTCATTAAAGCAATCAGTGGCACTCCTACAGCAACAACAAAAGCCTCCACCACCTCCACCAACTACCACTGGAGGAAATAATGATGAAGAAGGTCCTGCCACTGAGCCTCGAAGATCACCATCTCCTGCACATACTCAAAGTGCAAGGGAGGCTGATACTGAACCTATGCTCTCCCCATGTCCTGAAGCTCAACAGGGGGACATGGGTGGTGATACTGAACCCATTCCCTCCTCCTCAAATGATAACAATAAGGGGGAGAAAAGACAAAGAGATTAGGAAGTTGATCAACCTGAGCCATCTGCTCAGGGGAGAAAAGAAGGAAACTGAATGAAGATCAATCTTCACAGCAACAACAACAACAACATCAAATACCTCATACTGAACCACTAAGGTTTAGGTATGAATGAAATAGACAAAGGGGAAGGTCAGTTTTGGAAATACTTGAAGAAGAACCATCTGAGCCATCTGCTCAGGGGGAGACTGAAACTCACCAACCACAGCAAGCTGTTACTGAGGAAAAAAACTTGCAGATTATTGTGTATAGGCCTTTTGTGTGGCCTATTGCTGATGATGAAGATGAAGAACATCCAGTGGCATCAGAAGATTTTTTAAACTTTGCACTGGATGAAGCAAATAAAGAAATCTCTTCATCATCATTCTCAGATGATGAAGAGCATACAAGAAAACTTATCTCACCTCAAGCGGAAGGACCTTCTAGAATTGCTAGAAGACCAGTAACCAGAAGAATGACAAATGTGGTTATGTCCTCAGAATCAAGTGAAGAAACAGATCCAGCTCCACTGACTATTAGACCTGGAAGATCTGTTCAATATACTGAGGATAAGGTTGAAGCTCAAAGATATTTCCCTGTCAAGGAAGAAGATCCTGAAACTGATACTGAGGCAGATGATTCATGGAAGCCTCATACTGTCAGAAGAAAAGGTGATGATGTTCTCCAACAATATTGGAACATTGTTGCTCAAAGATTCATATATAGGGAAAACAGGATGAACATGTTGAGGAACAGAGTTTTTCAGAATGTGAACAACATATACTGGCTGAATGAGTTTGTCAACAAAATTAAAGTTAAAATCGTTGACAGATGCATTACTGCAAGATGCACTGGGCCAGTCAGTCCTCCAATGAAGATCTTTCTTCATTGCATTCATAATATGGGCTGTATCTGCTGTATGCTACAAGACTGGATTAAAATTGCTAGACTGATTAAGGAGTTGAAATCCAGGTCTTCTGAAGCCCAAGTGATGATGGATGAAATCTGGGCTGTATCTGCTGTATGCTATGAACAGGGCATTCTTTATGCAGCAGATTATAGGGCACTCAGTGTGATGACTGAGGCTGTAAAGAACAATAAACCTGAGTGCCTGAATACATTCAGAGTGTTCCCTAAATATACTGTTCCTCCTAACCTTATTTTTCAGGATCAAAAGAGTACCATATATCCAACATCTGGATATATGTATACTGACTTAGAGGACAGAGAGTGCTTCATTACTGAAGCAGACTTGGCAACAGCTCCTATCAGCCATTTGGTGGGTCTAAAATGGATGATAACCAAGAGAGAAGACTCTTGGTTCAGAAAGAAGATAGTTGCTGTACTAAACAACAGGCATGATGAACTGAAGAAGAGAGAAGAGTTTATTCATGTGAAGAAAGACGTCTTCTACGAGTTTGAATCAATCAACAAAGAATAAAGAAGAAGACTTTGCAGCCTGTAGTTTATTTAGTTTAAAATCTCTTTGTAATTGTTTTGTTATCATTAGATAGGGGGAGATTGTTAAGGCAAAAAGCCTTACCCATTTATAAATCTTAGGATAACAAAACAACCTACACTAGCTTAGATTAAAAGGTAGATTAAATTAGCTAAGTTAGGAGTAATACTGAGTTTGGCCAATACTGGCCACTCAGTATCAGCACTCAGTATTGGAATACCAATACTGAGTAGAATGACTGAGTGATACTCAGTATTGTAACGGACTAAGATCAAATCCCTTGATCTTAGTCATTTCCTTTACTTGGTCCTTCGGTTACTCCTTTGCTCATTATGTAAGATCTCTATAACACTATAAATAGAGATCATCTTGCAAAGGAGTACTCACCAATTTACACGTTCACTTATCCATCTTTGTAATTGTTCAAGTGGTCTTGTATTTCCGCTACAAGCCACACTTTGTGGAATAATATTCGTTTGACTAAATTACTGTGTTAATCACCTTAATTGTCTTAAGTAAATTATTAATCTTAACAATTATCAATCAAACCAGGGTTGTTGTGACCTAACAGGTGGAGAAATGTGTGGTGGTTCTTGTAAAGGTTCTGGTTGAGCATACATCATCTCAATATCTTGATCATCATTCCCACCATCACCACTGTCATCATCATTATCATCATTTTCTGATTCAGTATCAGAATGTTGTTCATCATTTATGTGTGCCTGTACAATAGCCCACATGGACTGACTCAGTACAGGCTCTCCTTCTCTTGGCCTGTAAAAATAAATCTTCTCATGTAAGGGAGGAAGATCTGCTCTAGGACTATTGAAATCATCATAAAAATGTGCAGACATGCCATTTTGAAAAATAAGCGAAAGAAATCTACAAAAAGGAACATTGATTTCTATGGTTTGAGCCCGAATCAGAGAAGCTAGTTCATTGAAGATCAATCTAGCATAATACATATCTCGACCATGGTACATGGCATGAACAATCTGCATCCCAAAATCATTTATTTGATCCAAAGCTCCTGTTTTCTGGGTCATACACCTAATAATTATGGAAATTAAGAGACCCCACATTAGACCAAATTCATTTCTTTTAATAATGCCCGTGGTTCCTCTGCGTCAAATGAATGGTAACACTGAGCGAGCTTCTGTTCTTTCAACAAAGGGCTCATACTGAGCGTGAGCGAGTCGCCTCAGTGTTTCCCGAATTATAGTTGTGGAAACGAAAGCCCTTCTTTGTTCTCGAATAACCCAACCGGTAATCATGTCCGGTGAGTCAAGTTTAGCAGAGTACCAGAATTCACAGAGCATTTCTGGATAAATTGCACGAGGAGAAAGAATCAGCGCTTGAGTGATCAGACAATGCTTCAGATATGTAATCATGTGAGTGAATTTAGGGCACGCCAAAGCCTGAGGAATGTTGAAATTGGCGGTGATGTTGTTCCTCGCAAATTTGGGCACTTCGTCGTTCCGAAACTGAGTTGACGGTGCAGCCTCCGGTAAGAAGAATCTGTAATTAGCCATCTGCGATTTTGATTAAAGAAATTTGCTTGCAAAATGAAAGTAGAATCGTTAATCGCAGAGAGAATTGAAAGAGAAAGTATGAAATAACGGTTGAAAATTTTAAAGAAAGAAAATAAAACGGTTATTTATACTTAATTTAGAGATAATTACGGTATTGGGAAGTAAAACCGGCTGATTTGACAGCCTTATCCTGTTCCAACGGTAACTTTGTTATTAAGAAAGGTTACCGTTGGGGAGTATGAAGAGTAATGATCAGTTTTACCACTCCAGGACTCCAATACCGAGTTAAAAAAATTAAATTAAAAAAAAATATTAAAAATTATAAAAACACTTAATTTAATCCATAAATTAATAAAAAATAAAAATTTATAACATTTGATAAATCAGACGAGTGATACTGAGTGGATCAGTATTGGAACCAATACTGAGAGGTCAGTATCAAAAAATTCTAAGGAAATTTAAGGATTCAACATACCCAATTGTCCTAGTAAGTACATAAACCATCCTCAGAGAGAGGTTTAGTAACCACATCGGCCAATTGATCATATGTAGGGACGAAATCTACCTCAACCTTACCCTTTTCCACATTATCTCGAATAAAGTGGTGTCTGATATCAATGTGCTTTGTTCTTGAGTGATGGACCGGGTTTTCAGTGATAGCAATAGCACTCTTGTTATCACAATGAATAGGTGTCTTCTGGAAATTGAACCCATAGTCCATTAGTTGATACTGCATCCACAAGAGTTGAGCACAACAACTTCCTGCAGCAACATATTCTGCTTCTGCAGTGGAAGTTGCTGTAGGGATTTACTACGCACCATGCGACTGATCAACCACTTGAGTCGACCACCTAGTTGACGAGTTCGAACCATGACTGACCAAGAACATGAACTTGTTCTTGACCGGTTAAAACTAACTAGCTGATTTAATCCCTAAATGCAGAACTGGGATTAAACCTAATCCTTAAATCCTAAAGGATTGGGATGTTGGAATTCTAGTTTAGGTTAACAAGAAAGAAACCTTGTTCGAAGAACTCGAACACACACATACTTGTGTGTTCGTCGACTACTACAAAGAACCCTAGGGTTCTTGGTTCGACTTCGAACAAGAGGAGAGGAAGAAAGAGTGTTCCATGAATCATACCTTAGGTTAATTCTTAAGATAAATCCACTGATGATGAACACGACGAACGATCCTCTAGATGATCACTTGTAACGATCCTTGATCTTCGAAACTCGAAGAACACGAAGAACGAACGAAGAACACGAAGAACACAAGACTTGTGTTCTTCCCTTGATCTTATTCGGCCGATCGAGAGGAAAAGGGGGCAAGGGATTTTCGTGATTAGGGTGTAAAATGGAGTAACCATTAGGGTTTAGCATAAGCCTTCTATTTATAATAGAAGATGTTACACTTAAAACCCTTCTAGTTTAATTAAGATTAACTTCTTAATTAAACTTCCTTTTTACACTTCCATCCCTTATAGTTTTAACTAGTTTATTATCATTGCACTTAACTATCAAATGTCTAGTATTAACACACTATAATTTCGGTACCCATATACACGAAATATATAGACTTGTATTTATACTTTTAATAGTTAATTATATAATATCCTTTATATGATTTATACAATAATATTATCCAATAACTATATGATTTAATAGCTTTAAATCATATCATGGATAACCTTTAATTAACACATTGTATATTTACTCAACTAGTAAATGTACAACTACTTGTATTAATTAGTTAGTTAAACTAATCTAGTAATAAGTTAAACTTAACTTAATACTCAACTGATTCATAATGACTATTATGAATCATTCCTCTTCGTAGTATCGTTGCATAACTTGTTCGTATTACATGCACTCACCGGTGTGACCCTTAAGTGTTTCGTAGGCATGGATGTATCATCATAGGTTGACTGACTGTGCACATAATTCCTTCAGACTCCCACTTGTGCAAGTTTGTAACCTTTGTCTTAATGATACGAGCTACAGTGGCCTTCTAGATGGGCATGTAGGTAACCAACCCCATAAAAACAACTTATGTAACCCTCGGTATAGTTTTATGAAAAACTCTTAATAGCGTCTCCTAGTAAAGAACACTCTGTCTTTACTTCTTGGGTAACGTTGTTAGGCTTATCCCTTGCAGCACGATATTTGTGATAACGAATACGAGCATGGTAGAAATTATCAACTCCTGTATTTGAAATCATTTCATGACTTCTTGATTCAAATTGCTGTGATAAACGACAAAGAACAGATCAGTTCGTTTGG
The DNA here is from genome assembly GCA_963853835.1 of Calendula officinalis. Lineage (NCBI taxonomy): Eukaryota > Viridiplantae > Streptophyta > Magnoliopsida > Asterales > Asteraceae > Calendula > Calendula officinalis. Next base: position 66,439,125 of record OY970828.1, read on the forward strand.
GCACGGCCGTGCGCTTGCCAGTTTCTTATGAAGTCAAAGGACCTATAAATATCTCTCCTAAAGAGGAGGTGCAATTACCATCTTGTATATTTCGATTTAGAATACAAATTCCTTTGTACCCAGTATCGCCTCGTATGACAAACGTATTTCAGTATTGTCTAAGTTGAACCAAAGCACATTAGTCATCATATCTTAAACCAAATACCTCAGGCTTAAGGACAATCCTAGTGAACAATACTTTTGAACTTTTCAACCACGAAGTATTGTCACGGTGGTCAATCCAATATTCGTCGAGCTCCAACAGAATATCACCGATATTTGGTTTACACAAAACTTGTGTAGCTATCTTCGAATAACTTCGAATCTACCACCAAATACCGCGATGACGTTAACGTCCCATCGAGGTTCCCACCAAGACGAGTAGTCACGGATTTTGTCTTTTGAATAAATAGACTTTTATTCATGGATGTTGTAAAACATACAAAGTCTGAATAAGAATGATACTAACTCATGTATTATTCCTTACTGGACATAGATACTGAATTATTACTGGATCATTACTTTATTCCTTTCGTTTGTGTTGATTACTCAATGATTCTTACAACCTTGATTGTAACTTTATCACTAAACCAATCATTTCTATTAAACTAAAGACATAAGACGAGTATTTAGGAATACTATTACTTTTGTCTTTGCTAGATATTGTTCTTGCAACAATTTAGAACATATTCTAGTCTTTGCCTTTTATGTAATTCGGTAAACATAGGAGGATTGAAAATTAACTCCTTAGTTTCTTGAATTCATAAATCATCCTTGTAACTAAAGTCTCTTTTAGTTACTTGATTTGTAGATATTCTTACTAGTTAAAGAAATTTCCTTAAATGATTGTGTTGTCCATTGAAGTGTTTAACAACCTATTAGATATGCAATAATTAATCACAAGGCTTGTGATCACGCTATTAGGTTTGCAATAATCTAATCGATCATTTATTATTTCTCTTAACTCTTTGGCTGACGACTTGGTAACATCTTGTTGTTAATGTCTTACTAACTTACTGAATTCACTAACACCTTTAATGAATTACGTTAGTCTTAGCTCCCACTTACTTTTATGGAACTTAAGCATCTCTTAAACTACTACTTTGACCCAGTCAATAACTTGTAGTTTAATCTTTCAAGAATTCTATCAATGATTAAGATCATCCTTTGGATTTGCGAATATCCAACATTCCTTTTAAGGGAATCATGATCTTTATTGATTACTGTATCTAACAAGTATGAAACACTTGAAACGATACTATCAATTCTTAAATATATTAGTATTCTTTAAGAACTATATTTAATGCCAAAGTCATCACTTGGATTTGTCAAATATCCATTATTCCTATTAGGGAATCATGACTTGATTAAATATTGTATTTATTACAAGTATAAAAGACTTGCAATAATACCATTTAATTTCTTAAAGACTTTAATATAGTTATGTCCCTTCTTAAGAGTCATTTAATGTCTAAGTCATTTTACTTGGATTATGCGAATATCCAATTATTCCTATTAGGGAATTATGACTTCATTAAATTCTTTTCTACAAGTATAAAAGACTTGTAATAATACTCTTTAGAGTCCATCTTGATTATATCCAATATAATCATACTATATTAATACTAATACTTTAAAACTTTCTATCATAAGTAATGACTATTACTTAAGATGTTTTAACTAAGTTCAACAACCATTGAACCTTATGCTTCCATAAAACTTTTAAAGACTTTCATTAGAAAAACTTTCTGACTACTAGTATTTAAATACCTTGAGCTATCAAGACATTATTTGTACAACAATCAAACAAATATATAAATATAAACATGAAACATAAGTAAATCATAACTTGACTTACAATCTAGTCATAAAACTTTGACTAGTGTAATTATCGCACATGCACACAATATGATTCAACCATGGATTCGAGATTAATTAAAACCAAAATGAAACTTGTTTTAACAAAAATAAAATTATCCAAACAATAAAATAAAGTTGTTTAAAACGAATCCACTATAAAAAAAAAACTGAATCATAAAAAAAAACTTGGTGCTCGTGGGATCATCACCATCTCATGCCGGTCATCTCACTTATCATCTTATGCAATAAACGATTGCTAAAGTTGATTTACTTGTAATAAACTTTTACAAGTAGGAAGCAAGTATCTAGAAGTTGGTCAAGTCAACTAAGGAGCAAGCATTGCCTCCTACCCTTGACCTTTGCCACAACCAAGACACCGTTTCTCGGTTCTTGTTTAGCTTTACCTTCTTGACCCTTTTGTTTGACTCCATTACCCTTTAGGCACGCCATGGCTGGGATCGGTTTTATCCTTTCCCTTTCCACTGCGCCTCTTTCTCTGATCACTACCATCATCGGTTACTACGAGATCATTCTTAAACTTGGTCCCCAAATCAACTCAGTAGTCTTGAGCACGAAATGTAGCTCAACAATGGATTGCTCCATGTTATGCATGTTGTAGTTGACTACATAAGACTTATAGTCATCTAACAACGAGTTGAGTATCATTACTGTTGCCAACTGCAACGATACTGGGTGACCTAATATGATCCATGTACTCTTTCATTTTCATGACGTGAGTACTTACCGATGATCCCTTAACCATCTTGCAAGATTTGAACACCCTATAAGCGTAATATGCTTATCCTGGTTCATTTCTAGCATTCGCGGTAGGAGCATTTAGTATTGCTTTTTCTAGGACATTTCCTTTTCTCTCATGTGTAAGCATAATCCGAAGATCACGCTTCCAATAGAGAAACATTGACCCAGTCAATTCGTCCTTTTCTAGAAACAAGCGTAGTTAGAGATTGTTGGTACGTGTCGCTATGGTTGTTGCTGCCATCTACAAATCAAACCCAATTTAATTAGTAATCATCAACAAACATTATCTAAAATATATTATAAACCCATAATTAATATTTTAGGCCTAGGATCCATATGTCACATTCTCGCCGCAAGGTTTGGGCACTTCCCGACGAGACATGCTATTTCTGGTAGGTAACTTCCTTACCGATCGTATCAAGACTTGACACGATTCCTAGGGGTCGTAGAATCTTTAGACTTATAACTTATTACAACTTTGTACAATCTAATCGTACATTTCTAAGTTAGTAATAAAGTCTAGTATGTTTATTCTACTCAAGTACTTTTTGGGCCGTGACTCCCGATTATCACCAAAGTAGATCAGACCATCTAAGACAGTGCGATGCTCTGCGCCGGGACTCCCGATTATCACAGAACCTTACGCACCCTAACACTCGCAATGATTTGAATCCATATCTAAGGTTCTTTATCCTTACAATATGAATATCGTTGAACAAGTGAGGTGTTCCATTAGGTGGATAGTACTTCGATCTAAGATTTTCTTTGGTTTGTTTAAGTCTTAAAACTAAACTTAAACTTTTATTCCAATCTTAATCCTTGTTTAAAATGTGTGTCATGAAGGATTGAAACGTCCAACAAGACACCCTTTTAAAACATAAGAACTATTCTTTAAAACTTATAGTTTCAAGAATTTGTACGATCTTACATGTATACCTAAAACGAGGTGTACAAAACGTTTTACTAGGTTTTGTGAGAAACCTTATATCTAATAAAACTTACTTGTTTTATATTACTTGAAAAACTTATAAAACTTATGTTAAACTTTTTAAAACTTTTATGATTCATAAACTTGAAACATAAACTTAGTTTAACACATCTAGTTTTCCATATGTCTAATAATGAAATTAAATATTTGTTATACTCATTAGATTCGACCATTGTTAAGGCAAAAAGCCTTACCTCTTTGTAAATCTTAGGATAACAAAACAATATAGAATAGCATAGATTAAAATGTAGATTAAAATAGCTAAGTTAGTAGTGATACTGAGTTTGGCCAATACTGGCCACTCAGTATCAGCACTCGGTATTGGAAAACCAATACCGAGTAGAAGGACTGAGTCACAGTCAGTATAGTAACTGACTAAGATTAAATCCCTTGATCTTAGTCATTTTATTTACTTAGTCCTTCGGTTACTCCTTTGCCATAATGTAAGATCTCTATAACATTATAAATAGAGATCATCTTGCAAAGGAGTACTTATCAATTTACACTTTCATATATCTATCTTTGTAATTGTTCAAGTGGTCTTGTATTTCCGCTACAAGCCACACTTAGTGGAATAATATACGTTTGACTAAATTACTGTGTTAATCACCTTAATTGTCTTAAGTAAATTATTAATCTAACAATTATCAAGTTAACCAGGGTTGTTGTGACCTAACAACTGGTATCAGAGCAGGCTAAATTAACTCTTATTTAGTCGATCTTTTAACCCTGGCAGCCATTCCTTATACTTATCCTTCCAATTCTCAAAAATCCAAAATGTCTACAATTGTTGCCCCAGTCATGTCTGGTAAGGGAGTGCCCATCTTTGATGGAAAAGATTTCCACCAATGGAAGCTTAAGGCTCAGTGGTATCTTGAATCAATTCATCATGAGATGCTCACTGTGCTAAATGATGGTCCTATAATTCCACAAACTGTGGAACCCGTTGCTGCTACTGATGATGCTCCTGAGAGCACAAGAACAGTTCCTAAACTGAAACACACCTGGACTGATACTGACCGTCAGTTATTCAGTCTAGACTCAAGAGCTAAGGGAGTGATTGGTAATGCTGTTACCAAAGAAATACTGAATGCAATTATGAAATTGCCAACAGCAAAGACTATGTGGGATAGTCTATTAATCACTTATGAAGGCACACCCAAGGTGAAGTTGCCGAGGAAAAGCAATATGAGAAGAAAGTATGAAAATTTCTTCTCTACCCCAAATGAAGACATCACTACTCTCTACAACAGGTTTAATACTGTTGTCCATGATTTAATCAGTGTAGGCATTGTAAAGGAAGAAGGAGAACTTGTTCAAAAGTTCTTGGATAGTCTTCCTCAACAGTTTCTTGACATGACAAATTCTGTCAATGCTGCTAACAACATTGAGTCATACACTCTTCAAAATTTGTATGGATTAATGTTGAATCATGAAGAGAATAATGCTGCAAGACTGATCAACTGGAAGAAAACTGACAAGTCTCCCACTGGTATGGCTCTAGTTGTGCAACAGGCATACACTGTAACAGATCCTGAAGAACCAGAAGTTGATCTTGTTGATGCTGAGGCAGAAGAGCTTGAAACTCAAATGGCTCTTATGTCCATGAAGCTGGATCAGTTGAAAAAGAAGAGGCTTGGTGTTAGCTCTTCCAATACTGATCCAAGATCAGGTCTTTGCTATAGGTGTGGGAAGCCTGGGCATATTGCTGCTAATTGTCATACCAAGTCAACTGAAACTGATCAGAATGACAAGATTGCATACCGAGCTAAACGGTATAGAGATAAGTATGTCAAACTGAAGAACTGGAGCAAGGGGAAGAATGCGGCAGGGAATCATCAAGCTCTTTACTCAGAGGCTTGGATGGATGAGGAAATAAGTGATGATGAGGAAGAGATTGAGAACAAAGCCTTTATGGCTTTTACTGAAGAAGATTTGAAGAGCTCCTTTGATAGAGATATTAAAGAAGCTGAGAGAATGAGTGTCCACACTGATTGGGATTCCACTCAGTTGTACAAGGTGAGTTCTTTTCAAACTTATTCTGAAAATGAAAAAGAAAAGATTTTTGAGTATATATGATTGTTGATCTTAAAACTTTAGTACAGAGAGAAAAGGCATTAAAATTAACAATCCATGAACTTGAAAGGGTAAATAATGAACATTTAGATAAATTAGTAAAATTTAAAGATTTAGAATTAGACTTTTTAAACTTACAAGACATTAACCAAAGATTAGCTGATAAAGCTCATTTACACAAACTGGAAAAAGAAAAATTCGAAAATCAGTGTAAATCTTGGGGAAATGCATCTATTAAACTAAATAAATGTCTAAATCAACAATTTCCAGAAAATGTAAGGGCTGCACTTGGTGTTGATCCTCAATTAAAAAATAGAAATAATTTTGCTGATTTATTTGAAGAATTTTTCATATATGAACCCTATTCAGTTTGTAAAAGCAAAAACTTTTTCTGAGATAGGATGTCAAATTGAATCAGATGATGAGGATAAAATCATTTTTGAAAAACAAATTGGTCCTTCCATCTGTTCTAAGTGCTATACTGAACTACAAGAGCTCAGTATTGAATTTTCTGAAAAAGAAATTTCTGATACTGATCTCGAAATAGTATAGTATGACACTTCTGCTGTTCCTCCATTTGAATTATTATTTAACACAACTACGTTTGAGATATATAAAGAACCTAAAAATACAGAAAAGAAACTTACTGCTACTCAAACTGTTTTAACTAATACTGAATCCACAGGAACAGCAAAGTCAACTACTCAAGAATCTAAAGAACCTGTTCAAGTTGTCATTCTAAAACATGATAAAAAGAACACATCTTCAACAGGATCTCCAAGTGTCACAAACAAGAAGTCTACTGATAAAAAGACTTCTATGAAAAATAAGACACCAGAATCATCTCCTTCTAAATCTGTCAAATAAAATTAAAACTCCATTAAAAAATGACAAAAATAACATTTTAAAATCAATTGGTGATCAGATTAAAATTCTGAGTCAAAAGTTTGCAAAACTCACTAATACTGATCGATCAACAGTTAAACAATTTTCAAAAGTTCCTTATGAAAATATGTTTCGAAACAGACCTAGAAAATGTTATAGATGTCATCATACTGGACACAAAGGAGTTGAATGCTGGACTGATCTCTCAAGTCCTAGGTACTCAGTACCAAAGAAAAGGAGAGAAACTAAGTCGGTATCACCAAAGAAAACCTCAAAGGTTATTCCTGAAGTGATACTGACTTCTCCCACAAAAGAGATCAAGTCAAACCCCGTTTCTCCTATCAAAGGTCCCATTCAAAAATGGGTTCCTAAAAAGAACTAACTTATTATTTGTGTCTTGTGCAGGGTGACAGAAAATGGTATCTAGATAGTGGCTGCTCAAGACACATGACTGGCAGTATGAAGTATCTTCTAAATTATACTCCAGAGAAGGGTCCTTCTGTCAAGTTTGGAGATGATTCAATAGGGAAAACAAGAGGGTATGGAGTTATAAAAGCAGGCAACATAACTTTTAAAAGAGTTGCCTATGTGGAGGGTCTTAAACACAATCTGCTCAGTATCAGCCAGATGTGTGATGATGATAATGAAGCTCGGTTCAGAAAGATTGCAGGAATCATCTACAATGATAAAGGGCAACCTGTACTCGTTGCTAGAAGAGAAAAAGATGTTTATGTGGTCAATCTGTCTGAAATAGACCCCACCATTCGAGTTTGCCTGCTGTCTAAAGTCAAACCAGAATTACATTGGTTATGGCACAAGAAGCTCTCTCACATAAATTTCTGAAATATAAATGAGCTAAGTATCAAGAAACTGGTGAGAGGGTTGCCCAATATTACTTATTCAAAAGATAAGTTATGCTCAGCATGTGAAATGGGCAAGCAGAAGAAGAGTTCATTCAAGTCAAAAGTTAATCACTCCATCAATGAACCTCTTACAATGATTCATATGGATCTTTTTGGTCCCATCAGCACACCATCATTGGCCAAAAAGATCTATACATTAGTCTTAGTTGATGAATTCTCAAGATACACTTGGGTTATTTTTCTCAAGACTAAAGCTGATGCAACAACAGAAATCATTGCCTTCATTAAAAGAGAAGAACTTCAAAAAGGCAACAAGGTCAAACAACTTAGAAGTGACCATGGTACTGAGTTCAAGAACTCGGTATTGGCTGATTTCTGTGAAGAAAAAGGAATTATACAAAACTTCTCTGCAGCCTACACACCACAACAAAATGGTGTTGTAGAACGGAAAAATAGAACTTTGATTGAAGCTGCAAGAACTTTGTTATGCCATGCTGGACTGGCACTGAGCTTCTGGGCTGAAGCTGTTAATTGTGCCAACTTTACTCAAAACAGAGCTACTATAGTCAAGCGTCATCAAAAGACTCCTTATGAGTTATATAATGGCAAGATTCCTAATGTGGAATATTTTCACATCTTTGGGAGTAAATGCTTTGTACTAAGTACTAAGCAAAATCTCAACAAATTTGCTCCCAAAGCAAATGAAGGCGTGTTCATGTACTAAGTACTGATCAAGAGACACCTCAGTCTAACTTCAATATAACAAATTCTGAGGTTCCCATTACTGAGAACCCCAATACTGAGGTCCCAATTCTTGATTTGAACAACTCCACATATGAGGAAGGAGAATCCTCCAATACTGCTCAAGAATCCACACCAAATCTGCAAAATTCAGAAGAACAGCAACCAGTATTGTCTGATACAGATCAGGATTTATCACAGTATCAGGCAGACAATCCATCACCACTACAAGATATTGTTGATCTTGCTTCAAATGTTTCCTTAGGAAATAATCTAAGGGAACACAGAGACCATCCTCATGCAAACATTATTGGTCCCATTGAACAAGGTGTTCAAACAAGAAGAAGGTTAGAGTTTGAACCCCAAGCAACTGCAAACTTCTGTTTCTTCTCAAGTTTCTTATCCACCATGGAACCCAAGAAAGCTGATGAAACTTTATTAGATGAAGACTGGGTAGAAGCTATGCAAGAAGAATTGACAGAGTTTGAAAGAAATAAAGTTTGGAACTTAGTACCACCTCCTGCTGGTAAAACTATTATTGGTACTAAGTGGGTGTTCAGAAACAAAATGGACAAGGATGGTGTTGTCAAAGTGGTTGCTCAGGGTTACATGCAAGAATAAGGTATTGACTATGATGAAACTTTTGCACCAGTTGCAAGAATTGAAGCTATTAGGCTATATCTTGCATTACAGCATTCAAGAATTTCAAAGTTTATCACATGGATGTCAAAAGTGCCTTTCTTAATGGAAAACTACAGGAGGAAGTTTATGTCAAACAACCACCAGGTTTTATTGACCCTAAATTTCCTAATTACGTTTTCAAGCTTGATAAAGCTTTATATGGGCTCAAACAAGCTCCCAGAGCCTGGTATGATACCCTGTCTGAGTACTTAATTGAAAATAAGTTTATAAGAGGAAAAATTGACAAAACATTATTTTCAAAAAGAAAAGGTTCTGACATTTTACTCATTCAAATATATGTGGATGATATTATCTTTGGCTCCACTGACAAGTCAATGTGTGACTGGTTTGCTAAGATAATGTCATCTCAGTATCAGATGAGTATGATGGGAGAACTTACTTACTTTCTTGGTTTACAAGTTGAACAAAAGCCTGATGGCACTTTCATAAATCAAAGTAAGTATGTGCATGACATGCTCAAGAAATATAAATTTGAAAATTTATCATCCATGCATACTCCTATGGGTACTCAGGATAAAATAAGTAAAGATAAAACTGGTAAACCAGTATGTCAATCCACATACCGAGGTATGATTGGTTCTTTACTTTACTTAACAGCTAGCAGGCCTAATATCATGTTTGCAACTTGTTTGTGTGCTCGGTATCAGGCTGATCCGAAAGAATCACATATGAAAGCTGTTAAGCGAATCTTTAGATATCTTTCAGGTACTCCTAACATGGGTCTTTGGTATCCCAAAGACTCAAACTTTGATCTTGAAGGGTATACAGATGCAGATTTTGTAGGTTGTCGGTTAGACAGGAAGAGTACAAGTGGAGGATGTCAGTTCCTCGGTGGCAGATTAGTTGGCTGGTCATCCAAGAAACAAAATTCAGTTGCAACTTCTACTGCAGAAGCAGAATATGTTGCTGCAGGAAGTTGCTGAGCTCAACTATTGTGGATGCAGTATCAACTAATGGACTATGGGTTTAACTTCCAGAAGACACCTATACATTGTGATAACAAGAGTGCTATTGCTATCACTGAAAACCCAGTCCATCACTTCAGAACCAAGCACATTGATATCAGACACCACTTTATTCGAGATAATGTGGAAAAGGGTAAGGTTGAGGTAGATTTTGTTCCTACAGATGACCAATTGGCCGATGTCTTTACTAAACCACTCTCTAAGGAAAGGTTTATGTACTTACTAGGACAATTGGGTATGCTGAATCCCTAAATTTACTTAAATTTTCTGATACCGACTGATCGGTATTGCTTTCAATACCGACCAAGTCAGTATCACTCGTCTTATTTATCAAATTTTGTAAATTTTTATTTTTTATTAATTTATAGATTAAATTAAATGTTTTTCTAATTTTTAACATTTTTTTTAAATTTAATTTTTTTTAAAACTCGGTATTGGAATCCTGGAGTAATACAACTGACTTTTAACCCCTATACTCCCCAACGGTAACCTTTCTTAATAGGAAAGTTACCGTTAATACAGGATAAGGCTGTCAAATCAGCCGGTTTAACTTCCCAATACCGTAAATATCTTTCAATTAAGTATAAATAACCGTTTTTTCTTTCATTATTATTTTTCTTACAACCGTTATTTCTTAAATTCACTTTCGATTCTCTCTGCGATTAACGATTTCAATTTCTCTTTGCAAGCAAACTTTTTCAATCACAATCACAGATAGCAAATAACCGTTTCTTTGCACCGGAGGCTGCACCGGCAACACAGTTTAGAAACGCTGAATTGCCCAAGTTTGCGAGGAACAACATCACAGCAAATTTCAATATTCCTCAAGCTTGGGCGTGCCCCGAATTCACACAAATGATCACTTTTCTGAAGATCTGCCCCATCACTCAAGCACTGATTCGATCTCCTAGAGCAATTTACCCAGAAATGCTCTGTGAATTCTGGTACTCTGCTAAAATCGACTCACCAGACATGATTACTGGTTGGGTGATTCGTGAACAAAGAAGAACTTTCGTCTCAACAGCCATAATTCGGGAAGCTCTGGGTCTTCCTGCTCATGCTCAATATGAGCCGTTTGTTGACAGAATAGAGGCTAGATCAGTGTTACCACTGATCGGACGAAGAGGTACTACGGGGATCATTAAAAGAAATGAATTTGGTCCGATGTGGGGTATACTGATCTCTACAATCATTCGTTGTATGACTCACAAGACTGGAGTTTTGGATCAAATCAACGATTTTGGGATGCAGATGGTTCATGCCATGTACCATGGAAGGGATATCGATTATGCACGACTAATTTTTGAAGAATTAGCATCTTTGATTCGGGCCAAAATCAGAGAATTAAATGTTCCTTTCTGCAGATTCCTTTCTCTCATTTTTCAAAATGAGATGCCTGCACACATATATGATGAATTCAACAGCCCAAGAGTGGATCTTCCTCCTCTTCATGAGAAGATTTTCTTCTACAGGCCAAGAGAAGGAGAGCCTGTAATGAGTCACTCAATGTGGGCTATAGTCCAGGCACACATAAATGATGCACAATCTTCTGATACTGCATAAGAACATGGTGATACTGATGATGACAGTGGTGATAGTGGAAACGATGATCAAGATACTGAGATGGTGGAAGCTCAACAAGCAATAGTATCATCTCCACCAGCACAGGATCCGGATGCTCCTATTATTGAAGAAGCTCCTGATACTGAGCCCTCAGAAGACACACCACTGGTTCTTCGAAGAAGAAGAAGAAATATTTCCCCTGTTCTTATGGGAAATATGTCATCAGAAGAGATGCAAACTGAAAACATTCCATCCTTAACTGCATCTCTTCAAGTCCAAAGTGCTGTTGCCGCCAATGCTGACCTTCCAGGTCCAGAACCAGAACAAATTGCTCATTATCTTGAGGCCCCTCATGATCCTCTTGATGTCGAACTTCAGTTTGCTCAGCATACACTGGAAGGTCCAGCTAGCAGAAGAGAAGAAGCTCTTGAAGGTGCTGGTGCCTCAAATCCAAATCCAAATGATCCAGCACCGACCTCTCATGATGCCAGAAGAGAATCAGATAAAGTCTCAGGTATGAATTTCTAAAATCCTTAAACTTATATATATATATTTTTCCCCCATAGAGACTATGTATTGGCCAGTACCAACTCAATACTGACCACAGTCTCAATCGAACTTTCAAATATACTCTTATGGCCAACATAGTAAGCCCACTGCTGCTATGCAAAATTCATATACCGAGCTTTTCACATGATCATTGTCAGTCTACAGTTGTTTCACCATTTAAAGAAACAATAGTGGTTGATGTCACACTGACACCCACTGGTGCTGCTTGAATGATGTCCAACTTATTTTGAGTTGGATAACATTGTTCAAGAAATGATCCAAAACCCTTTAAGCCACACTTGCCAACTATTTCCATGGGTCAAAGCCACATTTCTGTTATCACTCTAATACCGAGTGATAAACATTGAAAATAAAAAGAAGTATATCCCAGACTTCGAATTCCCAAACCAAACCTTTTAGTAAATGTCACCTATCCTACACTGAGCTACTTAATCTATCACACTCACTTTTACTAAAACACTTCTTACACATGCTTTGCACTAGTCCACAATATTTCATCATGAACCAGATGAAATACAGACTTCAAATTCTGTTTATATGATTATAGAGTTAATCAATACCACAATTCTATTTGATAAACCTTTCTTACTAACCAGTTTTATGTTTTTGGTTTCTTTAGCACCATCTGTGCAGGGTCAACGAGCTCAAGCTACTCAGTCTCAGGAAGTACATGGAGCTCTACAAACTATTCTCAACCAAATCCTGGCTATGCAGACCACTCAGAATAACATTCTGGCCAGGATGGATGAAATGAGCACTGAGATTGATTCTTTGAAGCAATCAATGGCACTTCTACAACAACAACAACAGCCTCCACCACCTCCACAAACTCCAACTGGAGGAGGTAATGATGAAGAAGGTCCAGCCACTGACCCTAGAAGATCACCATCTCCTGCACATACTGAACCTATGCTTTCCCCAAGTCCTGAAGATCAACAGGGGGACATGGGTGGTGATACTAGACCCATTCCCTCCCCATCCAATGATAACAATAAGGGGGAGAAAAGACAGAGAGATCAAGAGGTTGATCAACCTGAGCCATCTGCTCAGGGGGAGAAAAGGAGAAAACTAAATGAAGATCAACCTCCATAGCAACAACAACAACAACATCAGCAAACACCTCATACAGAACCTCTTCGGTTTAGATATGAAAGGAGTAGACAGAGAGGAAGATCAGTCTTGGAACAACTTGAAGAAGAACCATCTGAGCCATCTGCTCAGGGGGAGACTGATACTGATCAACCTCAGCAAGTTGTGACTGAGCAAAACAACTTGCAGATAATTGTGTATAGGCCTTTTGTGTGGCCTATTGCTAATGATGAAGATGAAGAACATCCAGTGGCATCAGAAGATTTTTTAAACTTTGCACTGGATGAAGCAAATAAAGAATCCTCTTCATCATCATTCTCTGATGATGAAGAACATGCAAAAAAACCTATCTCTCCTCAAGCTGAAGGGCCTTCTAGAATTCCTAGAAGACCAATGACCAGTAGAATGACAAATGTGGTTATGTCTTCAGATTCTAGTGAAGAAACAGATCCAGCTCCACTGATCTCTAGACCTAGAAGATCTGTTCAATACACTGAGGATGAGATTGAAGCCCAAAGATTCTTTCCTGTCAAGGAAGAAGATCCTAAAACTGATACTGAGGCAGATGACTCTTGGAAGCCTCATACTGTCAGAAGAAAAGGTGATGATGTTCTTCAACAATACTGGAACATCATTGCCCAAAGATTCAGATATAGAGAAACCAGGATGAACATGCTGAGGAACAGAATCTTTCTGGATGTGAAGAACATTCACTGGCTAAATGAATTTGTCAACAAAATCAAAGTTAAAATTGTTGACAGATGCATTACTGCAACATGCACTGGGCCAGTCAGTCCACCATTGAAGTTCTTTCTTCATGACATCCAGAATATGGGAGTACAAGACTGGATTAAAATTGCTAGACTGATTAAGGAACTGAAATCCAGGTCTTCTGAAGCCCAAGTGATGATGGATGAAGTATGGGCTGTAGCTGCAGTTTGTTATGAACAAGGTATTTTATATGCAGCAGATTATAGGGCACTCAGTGTTATGACTGAGGCTGTCAAAAACAACAAGCCTGAGTGCCTGAATACCTTCAGAATGTTTCCTAAGTAAACTGTCCCTTCTAACCTTATATTTCAGGATCAGAAGAGTACCATATATCCAACATCTGGATATATGTACACTAACTCAGAGGACAGGGAGTGCTTCATCACTGAAGCAGAACTGCAAACAGCTCCTATCAGCCATTTGGTGGGCTTGAAATAGATGATAACCAAGAAAGAAGATGCTTGGTTCAGAAAGAAGATTGTTGCTGTGCTAAACAACAGGCAAGATGAACTGAAGAAAAGAGAAGAGTTCATCCATGTGAAGAAAGAAGTCTTCTATGAGTTTGAATCAATCAACAAAGAATAAAGAAGAAGACTTTGCAGCCTGTAGTTTATTTTGTTTAATATCTCTGTATAATTGTTTTGTTATCATTAGATAGGGGGAGATTGTTAAGGCAAAAAGCCTTACCTCTTTCTAAATCTTAGGATAACAAAAAATATAGAATAGCTTAGATTAAAATGTAGATTAAAATAGCTAAGTTAGTAGTGATACTGAGTTTGGCCAATACTGGCCACTCAGTATCAGCACTCGGTATTGGAAAACCAATACCGAGTAGAAGGACTGAGTCACGGTCAGTATAGTAACTGACTAAGATTAAATCCCTTGATCTTAGTCATTTCATTTACTTAGTCCTTCGGTTACTCCTTTGCCCATAATGTAAGATCTCTATAACATTATAAATAGAGATCATCTTGCAAAGGAGTACTTATCAATTTACACTTTCATATATCTATCTTTGCAATTGTTCAAGTGGTCTTGTATTTCCGCTACAAGCCACACTTAGTGGAATAATATACGTTTGACTAAATTACTGTGTTAATCACCTTAATTGTCTTAAGTAAATTATTAATCTAACAATTATCAAGTTAACCAGGGTTGTTGTGACCTAACAACCATAACTTATGCCATAACGACATACTTACAAACTTTGTGATTTTCTTGTGTAGCTCCCACTAGCTTCAACAACCATGATGAAACTTAGGCTAACACAATCACAAGTTTATACTTGGTTAAACTAATAAACTTATTATATAAAAACTATATATAATAATTCTTTAGTTTGTTTAAACCTTTCTTATATTTAACTTGAACTAGTTAAATATAGGTTCTTGTTATTTATAGTTGATCATTAATCTAGTATATTACATAACTTGTAAAATACTTATATCATACTTGTATAATTATCTAGTTATAATAACTTATAACTTTATACATCTTGATATATGTATAACAATATAACTTTGTATATTTCTAGTTAATAACATAATTTCAACTTGTACAATTACTAGTTATAATTAAATCATAACTTTGTACATTCTAGTTTTAATTATATTATAACTTATACAATAACTAGTTACACTATTATTTCTTTAAAGATCAAAATAACATTATCCTTTTAATTGTTTCATTTTATCTTGTATTTAATATATATATATATAAATTCGTATATATGTATATTTATAATAATAAACTTGTAACATTCTAATAAGAATATTACACCTAATTTATACTTATACATTTTAACTTAAACTAATTAAAATGTGTATAAACTTATTATATCTTTTAAAATTCAATTTTACTTAATAATAAAAAAAATGAAAAATTTAAATACATATATACAATTTATACATAATTAAATACACCTTGTTAATTTTAGAACTTAAAAATTAACACCTTCTTTATTAATTCCCTAAATTAAATAGATGAACCCTAATCTTGTTTTTGACCAATCAAAACTAGGGTTTTGACTTTCTTGATCAAACACATTATTTTAATTAAAAGATTAATTTTAATCAATCCTTTTAAACAATAAACTTTGTTTAAATTCTAAGATAGATTATAACTTTTAATAAATTTATTTAAACTCGTTAATTTAAACCTTATAGACAATAAACTTTGTCTAAATTACTAGTAATAAAGAACTAGCTTTAATAAACCTATCAAAAATAATAATTAAACCTATTAGACATAAACTTGTCTAATTAACTAGGTTTTAGATTATTATCCTAATTAATACTTTTAAACTATTAAACTTAAACTAGTTTAATGTTCTAGGGTTCTTTAGGGTTTCGAAAATCTTAACACTAAGAAACTTTTCAGCCAATTAAACTAGGCTAGTTTAACATACTTGGTGTCCAAGTTTCCTCCTAGATTTCGAAAATCCTAAGGCAACTAGGAAAGAATCCTTTTGATCAATTAAACATATCTTGTTTAATATACTTGATCCTAGGGTTCTTTCTAGGTCACGAAATTTCTAGGGTTTATGGAAAGAATCCTTTTGATCAATTAAACATATCTTGTTTAATATACTTGATCCTAGGGTTCTTTCTAGGGTTTCGAAAATTCCTAGGGTTTTCTAGAAACCTTCTTGACCAATTAAACTTAGACTAGTTTAATGTTCTTGGTCTTAGGGTTTCTTCCCTATTTTCGAAAAATATGAAGAAGAAGAAAGAACTTGAAACAAAAAAAACTTTGTAAATTAAAGTAAACAAACAAAACTTTGTTAATCTAGTCTAGATTTCTAAACCAACGCTCTGATACCACTGTAGGGATTTACTACGCACCATGCGACTGATCAACCACTTGAGTCGACCACCTAGTTGACGAGTTCGAACCATGACTGACCAAGAACATGAACTTGTTCTTGACCGGTTAAAGCTAACTAGCTGATTTAATCCCTAAATGTGGAACTGGGATTAAACCTAATCCTTAAATCCTAAAGGATTGGGATGTTGGAATTCTAGTTTAGGTTAACAAGAAAGAAACCTTGTTCGAAGAACTCGAACACACACATACTTGTGTGTTCCTCGACTACTACCAAGAACCCTAGGGTTCTTGGTTCGACTTCGAACAAGAGGAGAGGAAGAAAGAGTGTTCCATGAATCATACCTTAGGTTAATGCTTAAGATAAATCCACTGATGATGAACACGACGAACGATCCTCTAGATGATCACTTGTAACGATCCTTGATCTTCGAAACTCGAAGAACACGAAGAACGAACGAAGAACACGAAGAACACAAGACTTGTGTTCTTCCCTTGATCTTGTTCGGCCGATCGAGAGGAAAAGGGGGCAAGGGATTTTCGTGATTAGGGTGTAAAATGGAGTAACCATTAGGGTTTAGCATAAGCCTTCTATTTATAATAGAAGATGTTACACTTAAAACCCTTCTAGTTTAATTAAGATTAACTTCTTAATTAAACTTCCTTTTTACACTTCCATCCCTTATAGTTTTAACTAGTTTATTATCATTTCACTTAACTATCAAATGTCTAGTATTAACACACTATAATTTCGGTACCCATATACACGAAATATATAGACTTGTATTTATACTTTTAATAGTTTATTATATAATATCCTTTATATAATTTATACAATAATATTATCCAATTACTATATGATTTAATAGCTTTAAATCATATCATGGATAACCTTTAATTAACACATTGTATATTTACTCAACTAGTAAATGTACAACTACTTGTATTAATTAGTTAGTTAAACTAATCTAGTAATAAGTTAAACTTAACTTAATACTCAACTGATTCATAATGACTATTATGAATCATTCCTCTTCGTAGTATCGTTGCATAACTTGTTCGTATTACATGCACTCACCGGTGTGACCCTTAAGTGTTTCGTAGGCATGGATGTATCATCATAGGTTGACTGACTGTGCACATAATTCCTTCAGTTGCTACTGAGTTTTGCTTCTTGGATGACCAATCAACTAGTCTACCACCGAGGAATTGACATCCTCCACTTGTACTTTTCCTGTCCAACCTACAACCTGCAAAATCTGCATCTGTATACCCTTCAAGGTCAAAGTTTGAGTCCTTGGGATACCAAAGACCCATGTTAGGAGTACCTGAAAGATATCTAAAAATGCGCTTAACAGCTTTCATATGTGATTCTTTAGGATCAGCCTGATACCGAGCACACAAACAAGTTGCAAACATGATATCAGGCCTGCTAGCTGTTAAGTAAAGTAAAGAACCAATCATACCTCGGTATGTGGATTGACATACTTGTTTACCAGTTTCATCTTTACTTATTTTATCCTGAGTACCCATAGGAGTGTGCATGGAAGATAAATTTTCAAAATTGTATTTCTTTAGCATGTCATGCACATACTTATTTTGATTTATAAAAGTGCCATCAGGATTTTGATCAACTTGTAAACCAAGAAAGTAAGTAAGTTCACCCATCATACTCATATGATATCGAGATGACATTATCTTAGCAAACCAGTCACACATTGACTTGTCAGTGGAGCCAAAGATAATATCATCTACATATATCTGAATAAGTAAGATGTCAGAACCGTTCCTTTTTGAAAATAGTGTTTTGTCAATTTTACCTCTTATAAATTTATTTTCAATTAAGTACTCAGACAGGGTATCATACCAGGCTCTTGGAGCTTGTTTGAGCCCATACAAAGCTTTGTCAAGCTTGAAAACATAATTTTGAAACTTAGGATCAACAAAACCTGGTGGTTGTTTAACATAAACTTCCTCTTATAGTTTTCCATTGAGGAAGGCACTCTTGACATCCATCTGATAAACTTTGAAGTTCTTGAAAGCTGCATATGCAAGATACAACCTCATGGCTTCAATTCTTGCAACTGGTGCAAAAGTTTCATCGTAGTCAATGCCTTCTTCTTGCGTGTAACCCTGAGCAACCAGTCTAGCTTTGTTTCTAATGACAACACCATCCTTGTCCAATTTGTTTCTGAACACCCACTTAGTACCAATGATAGTTTTGCCAGCAGGGGGTGGTACTAAGTTCCAAACTTTGTTTCTTTCAAACTCTGACAGTTCTTCTTGCATAGCTTCTACCCAGTCTTCATCTAATAAAGCTTCATCAGCTTTCTTTGGTTCCATGGTAGATAAGAAGCTTGAGAAGAAGCAAAAGTTTGCAGTTGCTTGGGGTTCAAACTCAAACTTTCTTCTTGTTTGGACAGCTTGTTCAATTGGACCAATAATATTAGAATGTGGATGATCTCTGTGTTCCCTTAGATTGTTTCCTAAGGGAGCATTTGAAACAAGGTCAACAATGTCTTGTTGTACTGATGTGTTGTCTGCCTCATACTGAGTTGAATTCTAGTCAGTAGCAGAAAATTCAGGTTGCTGTTCTTCTTGATTTTGCAAATCTGAGGTGGATTCTTGAAAGGTACTGGAAGATTCACCTTCTTCATAGGTGGAATTGTTCAGATCAAGTATTGGGAACTCAGTATTGGGGTTCTCAGTTATGGGAACCTCAGAATTTGATACATTTGAGTTAGACTGAGTTATTTCTTGATCAGTGTCACTCATACCATGATCAACATAGTATGGGTGAGACTTGATGTCTTCAGCAATTGAGTTTTCTGGATTGCATAGAATTTCTGTGCCACTGATGTCTTCTGTTGCTGATAGAATGCTCAATCTGATCTTCATCAAATGTGACATGAATGGATTCTACAATCATCTTAGTTGAGATGATATACACTCTGAAGGCTTTAGAGTGTGGAGAGTAGCCCATGAACACACCTTCATTTGCTTTGGGAGCAAATTTGTTTAGATTTTGTTTAGTACTGAGTACAAAATACTTACTCCCAAAGATGTGGAAGTAATCCACATTAGGAACCTTGCCATTGTACAACTCATAAGGTGTCTTTAGATGTCTCTGGACGATTGTAGCTCTGTTCTGAGTAAAATTGGCACAATCGACAGTTCTGCCCAGAAACTCAGTGCCAGTCCAGCATGGCATAACATAGTTCTTGCAGCTTCAATTAATGTTCTATTCTTTCTTTCTACAACACCATTTTGTTGTGGTGTATAGGCTGCAGAGAAGTTTTGTACAATTCCTTTTTCTTCACAGAAATCTGCTAATACTGAGTTCTTAAACTTAGTACCATGGTCACTTCTAAGTTGCTTGACCTTGTTGCCTTTCTGAATTTCTTCTCTTTTGATGAAGGCAATGATTTCTGTTGTTGCATCTGATTTAGTCTTGAGGAAGATGACCCAAGTATATCTTGAGAATTCATCTACTAAGACTAAAGTATAGATCTTTTTGGCCATGATGGTGTGCTGATGGGGCCAAAAAGATCCATATGTATCATTGTAAGAGGTTCATTAATGGAGTGATTGACCTTTGATTTGAATGAACTCTTCTTATGCTTGCCCATTTCACATGCTGAGCATAACTTATCTTTTGAATAAGTAATAGTGGGCAACCCTCTCACCAGTTTCTTCATACTGAGCTCATTTATATTTCTGAAGTTTATGTGAGGGAGTTTCTTGTGCCATAACCAGTGAAGTTCTGGCTTGACTTTAGAAGCAGGAAAACTCGAATAGTAGGGTCTATTTCAGATAGGTTGACCACATAGACATCCTTTTCTCTTCTAGCAATGATTACTGGTTGCCCTTTATCATTGTAGATGATTCCTGCAACCTTTCTGAAACGACCACATAGACTTCACTGGTTATGATCATCATCACACATCTGACTGATACTGAGCAGATTGTGTTTAAGACCCTCTACATATGCAACTCTTTTAAACGTTATGTTGCCTGCTTTGATTACTCCATACCCTGTTGTTTTTCCAATTGAATCATCTCTAAACTTGACAGAAGGACCCTTCTCTGGTGTATAATTTAGAAGGTACTCCATATTGCCAGTCATGTGTCTTGAGCAGCCACTATCTAAGTACCATTTTCTGTCACCCTGCACAAGACACAAAAATAGGGATTAGTTCTTTTTAGGAACCCATTTTTGAATGGGACCTTTGGTAGGAGAAATAGGAGTAGACTTGATCTCTTTTGTTGGAGAGGTCAGTATCACTTCAGGGGAAACCTTGGAGGTTTTCTTGGGTGATACTGACTTAGTTTCTCTCCTTTCCTTTGAGACTGAGTACCTAGGACTTGAGAGATCAGTCCAGCATTCATCTCCTTTATGTCCAGTATGATCACATCGATAACATTTTCTAGGTCTGTTTCTGAACATATTTTCATAAGGAATTTTAGAAAATTGTTTGACTTTTGGTTGATCAGTATGAGTAAGTTTTGCAAAATTTTGACTTAATACTTTGATCTGATCACCAATAGATTTTAAAATGTTATTTTTGTCATTTTTTAATGGAGTTTTAATGTTATGTTTGACTGGTTTTGAAGGAGATGGTTATGGAGTCTTATTTTTATTTGGCAAATAAGTCTTTTTAACATTTAACTTCTTGTGTTTTTTACTTGAAGATCCTGTTGAAGTTGTTTTCTTGTTATCATGTTTTAGAATGACAACTTGAACATGTTCTTTAGATTCTTGAGTAGTTGACTTTTCTATTCCTGCAGACTCGGTATTAGATAACGCATTTTGAGCAGAAGTGGTTTTATTTTCATTATATATCTCAAAAGTGGTTGTGTTAAATAAAACTTCAAATGGAGGAAAAGCAGAAGTGTCATACTGCACAACTTCGAGGTCAGTATCAAAAATTTCTTTTTCAGGAAATTCAGTACTGAGCTCTTGTAGTTCAGTATAGCACTTAGAACAGATGGAGGGACCAATTGGTTTTTCAAAAATGATTTTATCCTCATCATCTGACTCAGTTTGACATCCAACTTCACAAAAAGTTTTTGCTTTTACAAACTGAATAGGGTTCATATCAGAAAATTCTTCAAATAAATCAGCAAAATTATTTCTATTTTTTAACTGAGGATCAACACCAAGTGCAACCCTCACATTTTCTGGAAACTGTTGATTTAGACATTTATTTAATTTAATAGATTCATTTCCCCAAGATTTACACTAGTTTTCAAATTTTTCTTTTTCTAATTTATGTAAATGAGCTTTATCAGCTAATCTTTGGTTCATATCTTGTAAGTTTAAAAAGTTTAGTTCTAAATCTTTAAATTTTGCTAATTTATCTAAGTGTTCATTATTTACCCTTTCAAGTTCAAGAATTGTTAATTTTAAAGCTTTTTCTCTCTGTACTAAAGTTTTAAGATCAACAATCATATACTCAAAAATCTTTTCTTTTTCATTCACTGAATAAGTTTGAAAGGAACTCACCTTGTACAACTGAGTGGAATCCCAATCAGTATGAACACTCATCCTCTCAGCTTCTTTGATGTCCTTTTCAAAGGAGCTTTTCAAATCATCTTCAGTGAAAGCCATAAAGGCTTGGTTTTCAACCTCTTCCTCATCATCACTGAGCTCTTCATCCATCCAAGCTCAGAGTAAAGTGCTTGAAGAGGTGCTCCATTCCCTGCTGCATTCTTGCCCTTGCTCCAGTTCTTTAGCTTGACATACTTGTCTCTATACCGTTTAACTCGGTATGCAATCTTGTCATTCTGATCAGTTTCAGTTGACTTAGTATGACAATTAGCAGCAATATGCCCAGGCTTTCCACACCTATAGCAAAGACCTGATCATGGGTCAGGATTGGAAGAGCTAACACCAAGCCTCTTCTTTTTCAACTGATCCAGCTTCATAGACATAAGAGCCATTTGAGTTTCAAGCTCTTCTGCCTCAGCATCAGCAAGATCAACTTCTGGTTCTTCAGGCTCAGTCACAGTATATGCCTGTTGCACAACTAGAGCCATGCTAGTGGAAGACTTGTCAGTTTTCTTCCAGTTGATCAGTCTTGCAGCATTATTCTCCTCATGATTCAAAATTAAACCATATAAAGTTTGAAGAGTGTATGACTCAATGTTGTTGGCAGTATTGACATAATTTGTCATGTCAAGAAACTGTTGAGAAAAACTATCCAAGAACTTTTGAACAAGCTCTCCTTCCTCCTTTACATTGCTTACACTGATTAAATCATGGATAACAGTATTGAACCTGTTATAGAGAGTAGTGATGTCTTCATTTGGACTAGAGAAGAAGTTTTCATACTTCCTTCTCATGTTGCTTTTCATCTGCAACTTGACCTTTGTTGTGCCTTCATAAGTGACTGATAGGCTATCCCACATAGCCTTTGCTGTTGGCAATTTCATAATTGCATTAAGTATTTCTTTGGTAACAGCATTACCAATCACCCCCTTTGCTCTGGAGTCTAGACTGAATAACTGACGGTTAGTATCAGTCCAGGTGTGTTTCAGTTTAGGAACTGTTCTTGTGCTCTCAAAAGCATCATCAGTAGCAGCAACGGGTTCCACAGTTTATGGAATGATAGGACCATCATTCAGCACAGTGAGCATCTCATGATGAATAGATTCAAGATACCACTGAGCTTTAAGCTTCCATTGATGAAAGTCTTTTCCATCAGAGATGGGCACTCCCTTACCAGACATAACAAGTGCTATGATTGTAGACATTTTGGATTTTTGAGTGTTGGAGGGATAAGTATTGGGAATGGCGGCCAGGGTAATAGATCGACTAAATAAGGATTAATTTAACCTGCTCTGATACCAGTTGTTAGGTCACAACAACCCTGGATTACTTAGTTAATTGATTGGATTATTAATACTTAAGACAAATATTGTTAAGAACAAGATTTTAGTCTATGTATAATTCCACTAAGTGTGGTATGCTGCGGAAAAGAAATACCACTGATCAATTACAATAAGTTATGAAAGTGTAAAGTGAATTTTTTTTATAAGTACTCCTTTGCAAGATGATCTCTATTTATAATGGTATAGAGATCTTACATAATGGGAAAAGGAGTAACCAAAGGACTGGACTAGGAAAATGACTAAGATCAAGGGATTTGATCTTACTAATGGTGATTTTAGGTTAAAACAAGAACCAAAACGCAGCGGAAAGATTTAATCACCATGAACGGATCTAATATTAAATCATACAATTAAACTATAAGAAAATCAAAAGAGAATGGTATAAGAATTCATACCCTAGTTGCCTTTGATTATTATGAAATCGGATGGAGTTAGTGATGGATTGAAACCAAGTATTCAACAAGAATACCTCTAAAAGAAATCCACACAACACAAGCAAGAACACCAATGGAGGATGCTAGTCCTTGAGTCTTGAGAGCAAAAAGAAAACAAAACACCTACAAGTATAAGAGAGAGGGGGCGGCCAAATGGGTGGTCAAGGGTGAGTTTATGGAGCCATTCAACACTCTTAATGGTGCCATAAAGACCCATCAATGATTTCCATACACCATTGTTCCATTTGCACTTTAGTCCCTAGTCATTTGTTTCTTCCATTTTGCTCACAATAAAGTTTCAATATTAACAATTAATATTAAACTATATTATATACAAGCATGTAGCTTATATTAATATATAATGTAATTACCCTAATTACACTATATATCTTATGGTGTTAAGTGTTTAAGTGTGTGACCCTTTAGGCTCACAAACAACTAGCCATATAACTATATGTTATACGCGTGAAGCATATTCCAACAGCTCCCACTTGCGCACGTGATAACATCAAGTAGTTATACAAGCAAAGGTTAGAGTCTAGCAACCCGCCAATGCCCCTAGAAGTACATGAGGAGTTTCATAAAATCTTTGTTCAAAGTTTTTCAAGCAGTTATCCTTTTGTTGCTGATACTATGTTGAATTTTAGACAAGGATCAATGTCAATCTAAAACTTCAACGATTCTGTTTCTCGATCTATATAATGAAATAGATTACCAAAACCAATCAAGATTCATCTTGATTGCCTTTTGGGTGTGGCCACACATACATCTATTCAAAATCATCGAGGGGCCCAGTAGTATCTAATCCACTTTCGTGGAGGAACATATTCTTTATTGACTGCACGTCTCTGTCATATGCTTAATGATAAACCCGATAATGGTTGTTATAGCAGCCTTATTCAGGTCAGCGTTTAACCACATCAAAGTTTACCCCTCTACATACACAAACCAACTTGCATCTCAAGTCAGAGGATAAGTGACAAAGCCTTTGTGAGATTCACTTGTGACATAAATCCAGGAAGTGATTTCTCATAGGTTGGGTCAGTCCAATCGTGCATCGTTATGAACGACATGTGAGTTTATTTTCATCATCCTTAGTCATACTAAGATAATGTCATCAATGCCCTCAGATTTGTCTTAATAATATTCCCATATTATTAATATGACAATGGACAATTTAGAATATAAAACACCGTAAATATTCAAGGATATAAACATGCAAATATAGAACACAGTAGATATTCATATAAAAACGATCATATCAATTATATCAATTTATTCCAATATAAACTGCTCACAGTTCCATTATCCAAATACTAAAACAGATTTACCTGAAACTACTAGCTTGTCGAAGTCCAATGTTCCATTCATATTCAAGATGTTTGGTACAAGACATTGAGTTCGATAAAGCGTCAACTAGTTAGTTATCTGTTTGAACTTTAAGTGTACGAATTTCACATATCTCGATAAATCATTCGAATGTAGTGAACCTTCGTAAATAGGATCTAGCGTCATCACGACCTATTTCAAAACCAACATAAGTATAGCAAGTATACTTAGTTTCAGTTCAGTATCTCCACAATGACCAAGAAACATATCTCCAGTACTTTAAAATACTTCAATGTGTTCTTAACAGCAATCCAGTGACCTCTCATGAATTCTGTTGGTATTTTCTAGTAAGGCCCCCTAAGGACGTTACATTTGGCCTAGTGCTCCTTACAGCGTACATGATGAATGCAATAGCCAATTCATAGGGGATTACATTCATCCGCTTCACCACATCAGGTGTGGAAGGTCCTTGAGTCTCACTCATGGCATACGAGGACTTCCTCGTTTGGGAGTACCACTCTAAACCATTTAGAATTTTGTCAATGTAAGCACTTTGACTTAAACCAATTAACCGCTTTGATTTATCATTATAGATCTTTACTTCAAGTATGTATGTCGTGTCCCTACAATCCATCATGTCGAAACATTTTCCAAGCCAGGATTTTCATCTTGTAGCATGGTATATTGTTTCACATGAGTGACATGTCATCAACATGTATGACTTGAGAAACGACAACGCTCCCACTAGCTTTCATATATACACATACTCAGTTTGGGCTTCAGGTGAAACAAACGTTTTGATTTCATCATCAACCAAATTTCATAGTCATAGTACACTACTTTGGCTATAAGAATCATAATGTCTTTAGTAACAGGCGAGAAGGTTTCATCATTGTCAATCCAGTAGGATTGAGTGTAACCTTTTGCTACTATGAGAGATTTATAGCTGTGTATATTTTCATCAATGTCAACAGTCTTACTGTTTTGAGAAAGATCAACTAAGTTCAAAACTTGATTGTCTCTCATGGATTTTATTTTCGCATTCATAGCTTCAAGTCATTTTTCGAATTCAAAATTCGATAATGCAACTTGATAGTTAGGGGGTTCATAATGATCCTCGAAACTTCCTCCTCAGCATCGACATAAATCTATATCGTTCAGGTGCATGAAGTGTCCTTGCGGATCTATGAATGGGAACAACATCATCCTGTGGTCCAACATCTATATGTCCAGCCTCAGAATGATATTTGCTAGTGTTACCAGAAGGTTGTGTATCTTCACTTTGAATCTTGTCAAAGTCTATAGTGCTCCCACTTGCTTTGTGAAATGAGACTGTTCTCAAGAAACTCAGCATACCGAGTAACAACAATTTATTCTCAGTTGGGAAGTAAAATAGTAATCGAAGATATACTTGATAGATATGGGCTCAAGTTTGTTCGGCATGTCTCGTTCCACGAGATCCTCACAACCCCAGATCCTCAAGTAAGACAAATTAGGGACTTTCCCACGCCATATCTCATATGGTGTCTTTTTAACCTTTTGGTCGGAACCATATCAAGTATTCGAGTAGCAGACTTCAGTGCATGCCCCTCAAAAGAATAGTGTAAGAGTAGTAGGACTCATCATAGATCGCACCATGTCATACAGGGTCCGATATCTCCTTCCAGACGCACCATTATCTTGTGGAGTGTATGAAAGAGTGAATTGTGAGACAATCTCACGATGTGAGGGATGATCCAGAAACTCTTGACTCATGTACTTTCATCCTTAATCAGGACTGAAGGCCTTTGTTGTCTTGCTGAGTTGATTTTCTACTTTTACTTTAGAAAGCTTTGAACGTTTCAAAGATTTCATGTTTATGTCTAATCAAGTAAACATAACCATAACGACTGATATCATTAAAGCTTCCATGTTGATGTTTAATCAAGTAAACATAACCACATCGAATGATATCATCAGTGAAAGTAGGTGGCACCTTCCCTAGTCTTAGTTCTAAAAGGGCCACATACATCAGTATGTATGAGTCCAAGTAGATTTGTAGCTCTTTCGCCAACTTGGGAGAAAAGCTTTCTTGTTATCTTTCCATAATATACAAGAGAGGCATTTTAAATGATTCATAATCATTTGTAAAGAAGCCCGTCGAGTTTTAGTATCAAAACGCGTTTCTTGTTTATGTGGAAAAGATGACGATGCTCTAGGTAAGTAGAATCCAAACCAATTTGGATTCTTGAGTGCTACATTTGTATATAGAACTATCGTTTGAATTAGGATCATGCATATTAATTTCAAACATACTATTACAAGGAATAGTTATAAAAAAATGTTGTTTTTCATAAAACAAAATATCATAATCCATTATTCAACAAACGATAAAGCTAAACAATGCATAATTGACAATTGTTCAAAACAATAATTAACGCATTAGGAAGGATAAGATCACAGCTTCCATTCATTTAGCTTTCTACTTCACATTCAATCTTGCACATTTGTGTTAATGTGAGTTCCACAACTAGTGTCATACACTCAAGATTTATCACGAAAGGTATAGAGTTCTATAATGAAGATACCTAATGTGCTAACTAGAACACATTTGTCCTTCATCAACTCTGCCAAGTAGGCAGGACAATTCCTCCTTCAATGCCTAGTTTCATCGCAATGATGGCAAGAAATATCCTTTGCAGGGTGCTCCTTTTTAGCAGGTGGGGGAATCGTAGGTTTGGAAAAGTAAACTAGCTTACCCTTACCTAGACTCTTGCCTTGTGCTTGCGGTTTACCTTCCCTGATTGCAAGAAAAGTATTGGGTAACCCTTGCTCAACCAGTTTTACCATAGCATGTTCAACGATTGTCTTCCCCATGCTATGTACTTTTAAAACACTTTTCAAACTGGTCGTAGTCCTTGGATAGTGAGGTAAGAATCAAGCTCTTTCCAAGAACTTGTGGTAAGGGGTAACCAAGACGTTCCATTGGATCAAGATAGCATTGCATATTCAAGATGTAAGTGCTAACTGATTGGCCGTCCTCCTGATTGCAAGCGTGGAATGCTTTAACTGTTTTGAACAGTTCAAGTTCTGCCTTTTGTTGAAATATCATTTTCAACTCGCTTATCATGTCATATGCTGTGAGTTCCTCGAAGTACTTTCGAATCTCGGGGTTCATGCTCACAAGCATAGGAGTAGCAACTTCTTGGTGTTCGTTAAACGTTTCGGTAAAGGCTTCACGAACAGCAGCAGAATCACTGACAGGAGGTGCCTCAGGTAAGGCCTCTTATAGGTGTATCAACTTTCTCATGTCTAAGGACAATCCTTAGAATTCGATATCAGTAGATAAAGTTGATATTAGTCAGTTTCAGTTTTCAAGAACTGATTTTTGAGTGGAGATACTTAGGTTTTGATGTTGTTGTTATCTGTATAACAACCAAAGTTCAAAAAATAGTATTTTCAATAATAATTTCTTTTAATCAATTAACTACCCAATTAATTTTAATTAAAAGCTAAGATCCCATTGAGCTTCTATCACCGCATCAGTTGATCTGCTAGAGGTGATAGATCCAATAGGTAGGTGACGATCAACAATTGCATTACAAGTGCAACTCTTAGAGGTATGGGACTTCATGGCACCTAGTGAACAAGCATCTAGGGTCAAGTGGCATGTTTGTCGCATCGTCGCCTCGAGTCAAGGTCTCACCGTTAACTCGATTAACTCATCCAATGTGAAATCATGTCAAAATAGCTCTAGGTCTCACGCGTAGAGAATAATGACCTCGGATCTAGATTCAAACCACGTCTCACGTGAATTCAAAAATAGAAGTAAGTGATTTACAACCGATTGGACGGCGTGACTTAAATTTTAGGTATGTTAAATTTTAATTAATAAAATTTTATTAAGATATGAATGAATCATGTACTTCATTCATATCACTTCATAAGTCGTTTAATAAACGGTAAAAACATTTAACGATTATTAAGGTTTAAGTTTCAAATCGTATTTAAACTTAGTTTAATCTCAAAACAATTTTAGATTAAAAGTTTAATCATCAATGATTAACGATTATTTTAAGTTTCAAATCATATTTAAACTTAGTTTAATCTCAAAACACTTTTAGATTAAAGGTTTAATCATCAATGATTAACTAGTAATTATCGATGATTAAATGTTTGGATGTTTTAATGTTTGTGTCAAAAAACCGTTTTTAATTGTTTTATTTACTTGTATCTAATAGGAAAAGAAAACAACTAAAAACATAAATAAAACATGCAACAAATTTTGTGCAAACCTCGACCGATGAAATCCTAGGTTCGGTCACGTGAGTCATCACGACGGACCGAAGGGTCAAACTAGGGGACGGGCCAATATGAACCCAAACGGGCCTACATAAACCCAATGGGCTCCCACTTGCTCCAAGACATTCTTGAGCAAGTAGAACCCAAAATTGTGAAAAAATGCAATCTGCCAGAAAATTCCAGCAGACTTTGAAGCCCGAAAAGTCACCGAAGGAGTCTTCGTTAGTCTTCCCGGCCTTCTGGAAAGTTGTAGCCCACGACTTTGCAAGCATTTTAGGCTTTTGAATCGCCCAAAACGGAGTCCTTATGCCTCTGGAAAACCTGTTTTCGTACAGCCCTCGCTTTTGTGACGGAAATTTGTTGTTTTCTTCATTAGTCTTCAATATTTTTTGTCAACAATTTACAATATAAAGATAAAATAAATACAATCTCTTCTATTAATTTTACATTACAAATTGCCCCAAAAATGGCACCAAAAATAAAAGAAAAAAAATGAAACAAATTACAACAATTAAGCCAAAAAACAAGGCTTTTCCCAAAACAACCAAACAACCAAACATCAACCACATTCATTCACAAACGGTCTAGGCTTTCATCGGTTTGCACAAACAAGCAACAATTGACAAGACTTTAGCTTGGGATATGGCAAAAATACATGTTTTGCCATATCAACAAAATGGAATTAAAAAATTAAATTCCAAGCCAAATAATCAAAAAATACAATAACAAGATTAATTTTTTGATATGATTTTGTAACAAGTGACAATAGGGTTCCAAAAATACCATATTTTAACCCATATTTTTATAAAAATCCAAAAATAAATTAAAAAACCCGTAGGGTTTTTGTTTTTGTCCGATCGGAATTTTAAAAACACAAAAAAGATTGGTTTTTGCCACTTTTCACAAAATCAAGCTAATTATATGATTAATATAATGACTCGTGATACCACTAATGGTGATTTTAGGTTAAAACAAGAACCAAAACGCAGCGGAGAGATTTAATCACCATGAACGGATCTAATATTAAATCATACAATTAAACTATAAGAAAATCAAAAGAGAATGGTATAAGAATTCATACCCTAGTTGCCTTTGATTATTATGAAATCGGATGGAGTTAGTGATGGATTGAAACCAAGTATTCAACAAGAATACCTCTAAAAGAAATCCACACAACACAAGCAAGAACACCAATGGAGGATGCTAGTCCTTGAGTCTTGAGAGCAAAAAGAAAACAAAACACCTACAAGTATTAGAGAGAGGGGGCGGCCAAATCGGTGGTCAAGGGTGAGTTTATGGAGCCATTCAACACTCTTAATGGTGCCATAAAGACCCATCAATGATTTCCATACACCATTGTTCCATTTGCACTTTAGTCCCTAGTCATTTGTTTCTTCCATTTTGCTCACAATAAAGTTTCAATATTAACAATTAATATTAAACTATATTATATACAAGCATGTAGCTTATATTAATATATAATGTAATTACCCTAATTACACTATATATCTTATGGTGTTAAGTGTTTAAGTGTGTGACCCTTTAGGCTCACAAACAACTAGCCATATAACTATATGTTATACGCGTGAAGCATATTCCAACAAGTCCGTTACAATACTGAATGTAACTCAGTCCTTCTACTCAGTATTGGATTTCCAATACTGAGTGCTGATACTGAGTGGCCAATACTAGCCAAACTCAGTATCACACCTAAACTTAGCTAATTTAATCAACTATTTATTTTAAGCTAGTCTAGGTTGTTTTGTTATCTTGAGATTCAAAAAGGGTAAGGCTTTTTGCCTTAACAATATTAAAGTGATAACACAAGAATATAGTCAATGTATAAATCCCCTAAGTGTGGCTTGTTGCGGAATAACAAGTCCACTGATCAATTACAAATGTATGGAAGTGAATACGTGAATTGGCGAGTTCTCCTTTGCAAGATGATCTCTAATTATAATGATATAGAGATCTTACATAACGGGCAAAGGAGTAAGCGAAGGACTAAACTAGGGAAATGACTAAGACCAAGGGATTTGATCTTAGTCCGTTACAATACTGACTGTAACTCAGTCCTTCTACTCAGCATTGGTTTTCCAATACTGAGTGCTGATACTGAGTGGCCAATACTGGCCAAACTCAGTATCAGACCTAAACTTAGCTAATTTATTCTACTATTTAAGCTAAGCTAGTCTAGGTTGTTTTGTAATCTTAAGATTCAAAAGGGGTAAGGCTTTTTGCCTTAACAACTTTCCTTTACATGCATTGGACCATTAAATGATCCAATGAAATAAAAGCTACTTCTCTTTCTCCCAACATCTTTAATTATCTTTACTCTATTAAGTGTTATCGGAAAGGAATTCCCCCGGCGTGTGACCCGATAGGCTCGCGCATCATCGGCCATGATACCCGTACATGTGTGTCGGTGGGCACCACATTCTGACAGTATAATCACTTATGATTAAGCTGTCATGGGTCTGGCAGTTTAATCACCTATGATTAAGCTACCACGAATCTGACAGTTCAATCACCTATGATTAAGTCACGAATTCTAACAAACTCCCACTTGCACACGACATGACGTGTTATCGGTATCACAAACAAAGAGTGGCCGTAGCTAGGCATCTTTATCCCCAAGTCTGCACAAGGTACGTCATCCTCGACAACTTGCAATCATATAAATGATGGTTCCTTTAGATAAGTGATCGTATCATCCTTTTGTACGCGATATCCTTGTGAACACGAGACATGGATTAATGTCGTCATTCTCCAGATCGTTCACGATTATGTTTCTCGATCTTTTATTTAATGGTGACCAAAATGAGTTGTAATTGAACCATTTTCAATATAACTCGAGCATGGCCATGCTTTTAGGTGTCAGCGCTAAATCATTGAGGGGCCCATGGACATCTCTCTTCATTGAGGTACAAATCCTTTTGACTACATAGTCCCTACACATAAGTTTTCCTTAACCAACTAAGCCCCTTATAACATCCATTTACGAACCGCGTTAGAGCATTAATCTAAGTAAAATAAACTTTTGCTTTGGAATCTCATGAATCTCTGGTCTAAGGATGAAATGATATTATCATCCCGAGATACTTGTGACAATTTCCATGAAGTAAACTCGGGTGTGGGTCTCTAGTCACTTGAAACCTATTTCAAGTACAGGTAAGTGTTGCATCCATTGTGATCAACCACTTACCTCAGTCTTTGTTCAATACTTACTTCCCTTTAAGTATGACTGACTGTGGAGATTTAGATTAAATTTGGGAAGTGTTTAAACATGCAAAGATGGAACACAATAAAGATTTTGAAAGTAACTGCGACATGCATATGTATAGACATATTTATACATCAATACTATCAAAATTACAATATTGCTTCAAGTTCCCAAAATAATCATCCAATTAAAACTAAAACAGTACTCAAGCTAAATCACTGGCTAATATCAGAGCCTGTGACAACGCCTTAGTA
The DNA here is from genome assembly GCA_963853835.1 of Calendula officinalis. Taxonomy (NCBI): domain Eukaryota; kingdom Viridiplantae; phylum Streptophyta; class Magnoliopsida; order Asterales; family Asteraceae; genus Calendula; species Calendula officinalis. Next base: position 66,472,234 of record OY970828.1, read on the forward strand.
AACGGATCGGCAAGGTTCTCTTCCGATACTACTCTGCTTATGACAACATCACCACTTTCAACCTTATCTCTAGATAACGTGGTATTTACGAGCAATATGTCTCGTTCTTTTGTGAGCTCTAGCTTCCTTAGCCAATGCTACCACACCCTCATTGTCACAATATATTTCAATGGGGTCGGCAATGCTAGGAGCAACTACCAAGTCATTGATGAATTTCCTCATCCACACAGCTTCTTTTGCAGCTTCACTCGCTGCAATGTATTCTGATTCTATCGTGGAATCAGCAATTGTGTCTTGCTTAGAGCGCCTCCAACTCATAACACCACCATTCAATAGGAATACATAACCCGGGTGCAATCGGAAATCATCCCTATCAGTTTGGAAGCTTGCGTCTGTGTATCCAACTACACACAACTCTTCCATACCACCATATACCAAGAACATATCCTTCGTTCTTAGAAGATATTTCAAGATGTTCTTGACGGCTATCCAATGAGCTTCTCTAGGGTTTGCCTGATATCTACTTGTCACGCTCAAGGCACATGATATATCAAGTCTGGTGCATAGCATGGCGTACATGATAGATCCAACTGCCGAGGCATAAGGGATCTTCTTCATTACTTCACGTTCCTTATCGGAACTTGGACATTGAGCCTTGCTCAAAGTCACTCCATGCAACATTGGAAGATTCCCTTTCTTGGAGTCCTCCATTCTTGTTAAGGCAAAAAGCCTTACCCCATTAGGATCTTAAGATAACAAGACAATCTAGACTATCTTAGATTAGGTTGTAGAAAATTAGCTAAGTCTTGGTGCAATACTGATTAGGCAGTATTGGCTGCTCAGTATTGGAACTCGGTATTGGAAATCCAGGGTTGTTGTGATCTAACAACTGGAATCAGAGCAGGCTAAATAAACTCTTATTTAGTCGATCTATTACCCTGGCAGCCATTCCATACACATACCCTTCCCAATCCACAAAATAAAAAATGTCTTCAATAATTGCACCATTTATGTCCGGAAAGGGAGTGCCCATCTTTGATGGCAAGGATTTTCATCAGTGGAAACTGAAAGCACAATGGTATCTTGAATCCGTCCATTGTAAACGATCACTTTGCTGACTGATGGTCCCATTATTCGACAAACTGTGGAACCCATTGCAGCCACTGATGATGCTCCTGAAGGCACAAGAACCATACCTAAATGAAGCACACATGGACTGATACTGACCGTCAGTTATTTAGTCTAGACTCTAGAGCCAAAGCTGTGATTGGTAGTGCAGTTACCAAGGAAATACTGACTGCAATCATGCACCTACCAACTGCAAAAGCTATGTAGGATAGCTTAACCATCACCTATGAAGGCACAACAAAGGTGAAGTTGCAAAGAAAAAGCAACATGAGAAGGAAATATGCAAATTTCTTCTCAAATCCAAATGAGGATAACACCTGTCTCTATAACAGGTTCAATACTGTTATCCATGTTCTTATCAGTGTAGGGATTGTGAAGGAAGAAGGAGAGCTTGTTCAAAAGTTCTTGGATAATCTTCCTCAACAGTTTCTTGATATGACAAATTCAGTCAATGCTGCTAACAACATTGAGTCATACACTCTTCAAACTTTGTATGGTCTAATGTTGAATCATGAGGAGAATAATGCTGTAAGACTGATCAACTGGGAGAAAACTGACAAGTTTTCCACTGGCATGGCTCTAGTTGTGCAACAGGCATATACTATGACTGAGCCTGAAGAACCAGAAGTTGATCTTGCTGATGCTGAGGCAGAAGAGCTTGAAACCCAAATGGCTCTTATGGACAGTCTTCCTCAACAATTCCTTGACATGACAAACTCTGTCAACGCTGCTAAAAACATTGAAACATACACTCTACAAACATTGTATGGTTTGATGTTGAATCATGAGGAGAACAATGCTGCTAGACTAATCAACTAGAAGAAGTCAGACACGACTTCCATTGGCATGGCGTTAGTTGTTCACCAGGCATATACTGTCACTAAGCCTGACGAGCCGTAGGTTGATCTTTATAATGCTGAGGCAGAGGAGCTTTAAACTCAAATGACTCTCATGTTTATGATGTTGGATCAGTTGAAGAAGAAGAGGCTAGGTGTTAGCTCTTCCAATACTGACCCAAGATCAGGTCTATATTATAGGTGTGGAAAACCTGGACACATTGCTGCCAACTGTCATACTAAGTAACCTGAAACTGATCAGAATGATAAGATTGCATACCGAGCTAAACGATATAGGGACAAGTATGTCAAGTTGAAGAACTGAAGCAAGGGCAATGGTGCAGCTGGGAATGGAGCACCTAATCAGGCACTATACTCTGAAGCTTGGATGGATGAAAAGCACAGTGATGATGAGGAATAAGTTGAGAACAAAGCTTCAGAGAAGGACACTTCTGCTGTTCCACCATTTGAATTATTATTTAATACTACTACATTTGAGAAATATAATGCAAATGAAACAACTTCTACACCTAGTGGCAAACATGATAATCAAAAACCAACTTCAACATGATCTTCAAGTGGCAAACATAAGAAGTCTAATCATAATAAGTCTTCTTTGCCAAATAAAAAAAGAAACCAGATCCATCTCCTCTAAAACCGGTTAGAAAAAATATTAGACCACCCATTAAAAATGACAAAAATAGCATTTTAAAATGTATTGGTGATTAGATTAAATTTTTTAGGCCAAAAGTTTGCAAAACTTACTCATACTGATCAACCAAGAGAAAAACAATTTTCTAAGATTCCTTATGAAAATATGTTTAGGAATAGGCCTAGAAAATGCTATAGATGTCATCATACTGGTCATAAAGGAGATGAATGTTGGACTGAAGTGATACTGACCTCTCCATCTAAAGAGACTAAGTCAAAACCTGTTTCTCCGACCAAAGGTCCCATTCAAAAATAGGTTCCTAAAAAGAACTAATACTTATTTTGTGTCTTGTGCAGGGTGATAGAAAATGGTACTTGGATAGTGGCTGCTCAAGACACATGACTGGCAGTATGGAATACCTTCTAAATGATACACCAGAGAAGGGTCCTTCTGTCAAGTTTGGGGATGACTCAGTAGGGAAAACAAGAGGATATGGAGTGATCAAGGCAGGCAACATAACTTTTAAAAGAGTTGCCTATGTAGAGGGTCTTAAACACAATCTGCTCAGTATCAGCCAGATGTGTGATGATTGTTAAGGGAAAAAGTCTTACCCCTTTAGGATCTTCAGATAACAAGACAACCTTGACTAGCTTACATTAGCTTGTAGAAATTTAGCTATGTCTTGGTGTGATACTGAGTGGCCAATATTGGCCTCTCAGTATCAGAACTCAGTATTGGAAATCCAATACTGAGTGGAAGGACTGGGTTACATTCTCAAATGTAATTGACTAAGATCAAATCGCTTGATCTTAGTCACTTTCCTTGACCAGTCCTTCCATTACTCCTTTTGTCATTCTGTAAGATCTCTATATCATTATAAATAGATATCACTTGGAAAAGGAGTACTAACCAATTCACGTACTTTACTTTCACATATTTTGTAATTGATCAGTGGCCTTGTTATTCCGCAACAAGCCACATTTAGTGGATTTATACATTGACTCTAATACTGTGTTCTACACTTTAATTGTCTTAAGAATATTAAATCTAATCAATTAACTTATAAAACCAAGGCGTTGCGACCTAACAACTGGTATCAGAGCAGGCTAAATAAATTCTTATTAAGTCGATCTATTACCCTGGCAGTCATTCCCTATACATACCCTTCCCAACCTTCACAAAACAAGATGTCTTCCATTGTAGCACCATTTATGTCTGGAAAAGGTGTGCCAATCTTTGAGGGCAAAGAGTTCCATCAGTGGAAGTTGAAGGCTCAATGGTATCTTGAGTCCATACACCATGAAATCCTCACAGTAGTGTCTGATGGTCCCATCATTCCACAAACTGTGGAACCCTTTGCAGCTACTGATGATGCTTCTGAGAGCACAAGACCAGTTCCAAAACTGAAGAACACATGGACTGATACTGACCGTCAGTTGTACAGTCTAGACTCAAGAGCAAAGGGGGTGATTGGTAATGCAGTTACCAAAGAAATACATAATTGAATTATGAAATTGCAAACTGCAAAAGCTATGTGGGATAACTTATCAGTCACCTATGAAGGCACAGCTAAGGTGAAGTTGCAGAGGAAAAGCAACATATAAAGAAAGTATGAGAACTTATTCTCAAGTCCTAATGAAGACATCACCACTCTCTATAATAGGTTCAATACTGTTATCCATGATCTCATCAGTGTAGGGATTGTGAAGGAAAAAGGAGAACTGGTTCAAATTTTTCTGGACATTCTTCGTCAACAATTTCTTGATATGACAAACTCTGTCAATGCTGCTAACAACATCGAAACATACACTCTTCAAATATTGTATGGTTTGATATTGAATCATGAGGAGAACAATGCTGCAAGACTAATCAACTGGAAAAAAACTGACAAGACTTCCACTGGCATGGCTCTAGTTGTGCAACAGGCCTATACCGTCACTGAGCCTGAAGAGCCAGAGGTTGATCTTGCTGATGTTGAGGCAGAGGATCTTGAAAATCAAATGGCTCTCATGTCTATGAAGCTGGATCAGTTGAAAAAGAAGAGGTTGGGTGTTAGCTCTTCCAATACTGACCCAAGATCAGGTCTCTGCTACAGGCGTGGAAAGCCTGGACACATTGCTGCCAACTGTCATACTAAGTCAACTGAAACTGATCAGAATGACAAGATTGCATACCGAGCTAAACGGTATAGAGATAAGTATGTCAAGTTGAAGAACTTGAGCAAGGGCAAGGGTGCAGCAGGGAATGGAGCACCTCATCAGGCATTATACTCTGAAGCTTGGATGTATGAAGAGCTCAGTGATGATGAGGAAGAGGTTGAAAACAAAGCCTTTATGGCTTTTACTGAAGATGAGTTGAAGAGTACATTTGATAGAGATATCAAAGAAGCTGAAAGAATGAGTGTTCATACTGATTGGGATTCCACTCAGTTGTACAAGGTGAGTTCCTTTCAAACTTATTCAATAAATAAGAAAGAAAAGAATTTTGAGTATATGATTATTGATCTTAAAACTTTAGTACAGAAAGAAAAAGCTTTAAAATTAACTATTCTTGAACTTGAAAGGGTAAATAATGAACATTTACATACATTAGCAAAATTTAAAGATTTGGAATTTAATTTTTTAAACTTACAAGGCATTAACCAAAGATTAGCTGATAAAGCTCATTTACACAAATTGGAAAAAGAAAAATTTGAAAATCAGTGTAAATCTTCAGGACATGCATCTATTAAATTAAATAAATGTCTAAATCAACAATTTCCATAAAATGTGAGGGCTGCACTTGGTGTTGATCCTCAGTTAAAAAATAGAAACAATTTTGCTGATTTATTTGAAGAATTTTCTGATATGAACCTTAGGACAAAATCATGAGGACAAAATCAAAGAAAAAACTTTTTGTGAAGTCGGATGTCAAACTGAGTCAGATGTTGAGGACAAAATCATTTTTGATAGACCTATTGGTCCATTGATCTGTTCAAAGTGCTATACTGAACTACAAGAGCTCAGTATTGAAATTCCTGAAAAAGAAATATCTAATACTGAACCCGAAGTAGTGCAGTATGACACATCTGTTGTTCCACCATTTGAATTATTATTTAATATAACTACTTTTGATAAATATAATGAAAATGAAACAACTTCTACATCTAGTATTATAACTGATACTGAAGTTGCAGGAACAGAATAGTCATGTACTGAAGAACCTAAAGAGCTTGTTAAAGTTGTCATTTTAAAATATGATAATCAAAAACCAACTTCAACAGGATCTTCAAGTGGCAAAAGCAAGAAGTCTAAAAACAATAAGACTTCTTTGCCAAATAAAAAGAAGAAACCAGATCCATCTCCTCCAAAACAAGTTAAAAATAATAATAAACCGCCCATTGAAAATGACAAAAATAACATTTTAAAATCTATTGGTAATCAGATTAAATTTTTAAGTCAAAAGTTTGCAAAACTTACTCATACTGATAAACCAAGAGAGAAACAATTTTCTAAAATTCCTTATGAAAACATGTTCAGAAATCGACATAGGAAATGTTATAGATGTCATCATACTGGTCATAAGGGAGTTGAATGGTGGACTGATCTATCGAATCCTAAGTACTCAGTACCAAAGAAGAAGAGAGAAAATCAGTCAGTATCACCAAAGAAAACCTCCAAGGTTACTCCGTAAGTGATACTGACCTTTCCATTTAAAGAGATTAAGTCTAAACTTGTTTCTCCTACCAAAGGTCCCATTCAAAAATGGGTTCCTAAAAAGAAGTAATCATAATTTTGTGTCTTGTGCAGGGTGACAGAATATGGTACTTAGATTGTGGCTGCTCAAGACACATGACTGGTAGTATGGAGTACCTTCTAAACTTTACACCAGAGAAGGGTCCTTCTGTCAAGTTTGGGGATGATTCAGTAGGAAAAACAAGAGGATATGGAGTGATCAAGGCAGGCAACATAACTGTCAAAAGAGTTGCCTATGTAGAGGGTCTGAAACAAAATCTGCTTAGTATCAGCTAGATGTGTGATGATGACAATGAAGCTCGCTTCAGGAAGACTGCAGGAATCATTTACAATGACAAGGGGCATCCTGTGCTCATTGCTCGAAGAGAAAAAGATGTCTATGTGGTCAACCTGTCTGAACTAGACCCTACTATTCGAGTTTGCATGCTTTCTAAAGTCAATCCAGAACTGAACTGGATGTGGCACAAGAAACTCTCTCACATCAACTTTAGAAACATCAACGAGCCCGGTATGAAGAAGTTGGTGAGAGGGTTGCACACAATTATTTATTCAAAAGATAAGTTATGTACATCATGTGAAATGGGCAAGAAGAAGAAGAGTTCATTCAAATCAAAAGTTAACCATTCTATTAATGAACCTCTTACAATGATACACATGGATCTTTTTTGGCCCATCAGTACTCCATCTCTGGCCAAAAAGATCTATACATTAGTCTTGGTTGATGAATACTCAAGATACACTTGGGTCATATTCCTCAAGACCAAATCAGATGGAACCACAGAAATCATTGCCTTCATCAAAAGAGAAGAACTTCAGAAAGGCAACAAGGTCAAGCAACTTAGAAGTGGCCATGGTACTGAGTTCAAGGACTCAGTATTAGCAGATTTCTGTGAAGGCAAAGGAATCATACAAAACTTTTCTGCAGCCTACACACCACAACAAAATGTTGTAGTAGAAGCTGCAAGAACTTTGTTATGCCATGCTGGACTGGCACTGAGCTTCTGGGTAGAAGCTGTAAACTTTGTTATGCTGGACTGGCACCATAGTCCAGAGACACCACAAGACTCCCTATGAGTTATATAATGGGAGGGTTCCTAATGTGGAATATTTGCACATTTTGCTCCAAAAGCGAATGAAGGTGTGTTCATGGGATACTGTCCACCCAAGGCCTTCAGAGTATATGTCATCTCAACCGCGGTGATTGTGGAATCCATCCATGTTACTTTTGATGAAAATCAAGATGTGCATTCTACCTTAGAAAATGTGGACATAAGCGGTATTGATATCTTATGTAATCCAGAAAACTCCAATGCTGATCAGCCAAAGTCTCATCCATACTATTTTGAACATGGTATGAGTGATACTGATCAACTTAGAACTCAAAATAATCAATTTGCAGCAGATACTGAGGTTCCCATTTCAGAGAACCTCAACACTGAGTTCCCAACTATATATCTGAACAACTCTATATATGAAGAAGGTGAAACATCCAACACTTCTCAAGAATCCACCTCAGATCTGCAAAATGAAGAAGAACAGCAACCTGAACTGTCTGATACTAAACAGAATTCAGCTCAGTATCAGGCAGACAATACACTAGTTCAACAAGATATTGTTGACCTTGCTTCAAATGCTCACTTAGGAAACAATCTAAAGAAACACAGAGACTATCCACATTCTAATATTATTGGTCCAATTGAACAAGTTGTCCAAACAAGAAGAAAGTTAGCTTTTGAACCTCAAGCCACTGCCAACTTCTGTTTCTTCTCAAGTTTTCTATCTACCATGGAACCAAAGAAAGTTGATGAAGCTTTACTAGATGAAGACTGGGTAGAAGCTATGCAAGAAGAACTTACAGAATTTGAAAGAAACAAAGTATGGAACTTAGTACCACCACCTGCTGGCAAAACTATTATTGGTACTAAGTGGGTGTTCAGAAACAAGATGGACAAGGATGGTGTTGTAATCAGAAATAAGGCAAGAATGGTTGCTTAGGGTTACAGGCAAGAAGAAGGCATTGACTATGATGAAACTTTTGCACTAGTTGCAAGAATTGAAGCTATTAGGCTGTATCTTGTTTATGCAGCTTTCAAGAACTTCAAAGTTTATCAAATGGATGTCAAGAGTGCCTTCCTAAATGGAAAAATCCAAGAGGAAGTTTATGTTAAAAAACCCCCAGGTTTTGTTGATCCTAAATTTCCTTATTAAGTTTTCAAGCTTGATAAAGCTTTATATGGGCTCAAACAAGCTCCAAGAGCCTGGTATGATACCCTGTCTAAGTACCTACTTGAAAATAAATTTACACGAGGTAAATTGATAAAACTCTATTTCCAAAAAGGAAAGGGTCTGACATCTTACTCATTCAGATATATGTTGATGATATTGTCTTTGGATCCACTGACAAATCCATGTGTGATTGGTTTGCAAGGATAATATCATATCAGTATCAGATGAGTATGATGGGAGAACTTACTTATTTTCTTGGTTTACAAGTTGAACAAAACCCTAATGGCACTTTTATAAACCAAAGTAAGTATGTGCATGACATGCTAAAGAAATACAAATTTGAAAATTTATCTTATATACACACTCCTATGGGTACTCTGGATAAGATAAGTAAGGATGAGACTGGTAAGCCAGTGTGTCAATCCACATACCGAGGTATGATTGGTTCTTACTGTACTTAACAGCTAGCAGGTCTGATATCATTTTTGTAACATGTTTGTGTGCTCGGTATCAGGCTGATCCTAAGGAATCACCTATGAAAGCTGTTAAGCGCATTTTTAGATATCTTTCAGGGACTCCTAACATGGGTCTTTGGTATCCCAAAGACTCAAACTTTAACCTTGAAGGGTATACAGATGCAGATTTTGTAGGTTGCAGGTTGGACAGAAAAAGCACAAGTGGAGGATGTCAATTCCTTGGTGAAAGACTAGTTGGTTGGTCATCCAAGAAGCAAAACTTAGCAGGAACTTCCACAGCAGAAGCAGAATATGTTGATGCAGGATGTTGTTGTGCTCAACTATTATGGATGCAGTATCTACTCATGGACTATGGGTTTAACGTTTAGAAGACACCCATTCATTGTGATAACAAGAGTGCTATTGCTATCACTGAGAACCCAATCCATCATTCAAGAATAAAGCACATTGATATCAGACACCACTTTATCAGAGATAATGTGGAAACAGGTAAGGTTGAGGTAGATTTCGTTCCTACAGATGACCACTTGGCTGATGTGTTTACTAAACCTCTCTCTGAGGAAAGGTTTATGTATCTACTTGGACAATTAGGCATGCTGAACCCTTAAATCTTCTTAAATTTTTCTGGTACTGTCTGCTCAGTATTAGTTCTAATACTGACCAGCTCAGTATCACTCGTCTGATTTATCAAGATTAATTTTTTTTTTTATTTATTAATTTACAGATTATATTGAACGTTTTTATAATTTTTAATATTTTTTTTAATTTAATTTTTTTTTAAACTCGGTATTGGAGTCCTGGAGTGTTAAAACTGATTCTAACCCTCATACTCCCCAACGGTAACCTTTCTTAATTAGAAAGTTACCGTTGGAACAGGATAAGGTTGTCATTTCAGCCGTTTTTACTTCCCAATACCCTTTTTAATTAAGTATAAATAACTGTTTTTCCTTTCATTTAAAACTTTCTAAAGTTATTTCATTCTTTCTTCTTCGATTTCTCTCTGCGATTAACGAATTCACTCTCTTTTTGCAAGCAATACTACTTTTGATTCGTAAATCACAGATAAAGATGGCAAATTTCCAGTTCGCCGCACCTGATGCTGCACCAGCAAAGAACTTTCAACGTGATGAACTTCCAAAGTTTTCAAGGAACAACATCACCGCAAATTTCGTAATTCCAGAAGGTTAGGTATGTCTTCCATTTCGTCAAATGGTAACTTAACTTCGACATAGCCCAATCTCACATGCTCTCCAAGCCTCTCCGGGAGCTACATACCCTGCAATGCTGTGTGAGTTCTGGTATACTGCAGAAATGGACTCACCAGATATGATAGCAGGATAGGTGATAAGAGATCAACGAAGAGCATTTATATCAACTGCAATCATCTGAGAAACACTTCGTTTGCCTGCCACGTACAGTATGAAGATTTTGTTGATCGTGATACTGCCCGGTCAGTATTACCGCTTCTTGGAAGACAACAAACAACGGGCATCATAAAGAGGCATGAATATGGCCCAATGTGGGGGATTAAGATTTCCACATAATCCGGTGTATGACTCACAAAACAGGGGCCCTTGATCAAATTAATAATTTTGGGATGCAGTTGGTATATGCTATGTACCACAACAGGCAGATTGATTATGCAAGATGGATTTTCAATGAGCTGGCCTCACTTGTTCAAGCCAGACTCCGAGCCCCAAATGTTCCATTTTGCAGGTTTTTATCCCTTATCTTCCAACACTCAATGCCAAATGTTATGTATGATGATTTTGATGGCATTCGAGTTGATCTTCCTCCAATTCATGAGAGGATTTATTTCCACCAACCAAGAGTAGAAGAACCTCCACTCAGTGCCACTATGTTAGTCATTGCTCAGGTTCACATAGATGATGATGATGTAGATGATTCTGATATTGAATCAGATGATGGTAATGATGATGATAATGATGATGATGGTGGTAATGCAGATCAACATGTTGAGATGATGGATGCTCAACCAGATCAAGAACAAGAGCAACCATACATTCCACAACATGACCGGGATCCTGATGCTCCTCATATTGCGACCGATACTGATACGAGTCAACAGAGGTTCAACCTCTTATTCTTAGAAGAAGACGATGCAGTGTGACTCCAATACTAATGGGGGCCTTATCCTCAGAAGAAGATGTGCAGCATAAACACATTCCATCCTTAAGTGCCTCTCTTCAAGAGCAGAATGTGGTTGCTGCAACTGCGGACCTTCCAGGTCCAGAACCAGACCTGATTGCTAAACCAATTGAGGAACATCATGCTCCTCTTGATATTGAAATCCAGTATGAGCAACATACTCTGGAAGGTACTCAGGATAGAAGTCAAGAAGGTCCTGAGGCTGCTGGTGTTTCAAATAACCACAACAATGATCGAGCACCGAGTTCTGCAGATGGTAGAAGGGAATCTGACAAAGTCTCAGGTATGAATTTCTAATATACTCTAAAACTCATATATATATTTTTTTTTCCCAAATAGAGACTAAGTATTGGCCAGTACCAACTCAATACTGACCAAAGTCTCACACGAACTTTCAAATATATACTCTTTTATGGCCAACATAGTTAGCCCACAGTTACTATGCACAATTCATACCTGAACACTAAAATGATCACTGTTAGTCTACAGTTGTCTCAACATTGTAAGAGACAATGGTGGTTGATGTCACACTGACACCCACTGGTGCTGCTTGAATCATGTCCAATTTATTCTTGAGTTGGATCACATGATTCAAGAAGTGATCACAAACCCTTAAGCCACAATAGCCAAATACTATTTATGGGGTTTTAGCCACATTTCTGTTATCACTCTAATACCGAGTGATAAACATTGAAAATAAAAAGAAGCACATCCCAGGCTTCAAATTCCCAAACCCAAACCTTTTCATAAATTGTGACCAATCCTACACTGAGCTACTTAAAAATCACAACTAACTTTTTACTGAAAATTTCTTACACATGCTTTGCACAAGTCCACAATATTTCATCATGAACCAGATGAAATACAGACTTCAACATTCTATTTACATGATTATAGAGTTAAAGCAAAACACAATTTTATTTGATAAACCGTTAAAAACTAACCACTTTGCTATTTTTGTTGCTTTAGCACCATCTGTGCAAGGCACTCAGGCAGTACAGGCTCCAGAGGAATAGGTGTCCCTGCAGACAATCATGCAACAAATCCTGGCCATGCAGAACACACAAAACAACATTCTGGCCAGGATGGACACAATGAGTAGTGTTAAGGCAAAAAGCCTTACCCCTTTTGTGTATCTTAGGATAACAAAACAACCTAGACTAGCTTAGATTAAAAGGTAGATTAAATTAGCTAAGTTAGGAGTGATACTGAGTTTGGCCAGTATTGGCCACTCAGTATCAGCACTCAGTATTGGAAGACCAACACTGAGTAGAAGGACTGAGTGATACTCAGTATAGTAACGGACTAAGATCAAATTCCTTGATCATAGTCATTTCCTTTACTTAGTCCTTCGGTTACTCCTTTTCTCATTATGTAAGATCTCTATAACATTATAAATAGAGATCATCTTGCAAAGGAGTACTTACGAATTTACTTTACACGATAACATCTTTGTAATTCATTAGTGGTATTGATTTTCCGCAGCATACCACACTTAGTGGAATTACACATTTGACTCTAATACTGTGTTTATCACTTTAATTGTCTTACGTATAATTATAACATCAATTATATGAGTAATCCAGGGTTGTTGTGACCTAACAAGTAGTGAGATTGACTCACTAAAACAGTCAGTCGTACTACTCCAACAACAACATCAACCTCCACCAACTCCACATTCTCAACATGGTGTAAACAATAAATAACCGTTTTCTCTTTCTTTAAAATTTTCTTTCAACAATTATTTTTTACTTTCTATTTCGATTCTCTCTGCGATTAACGATTTCACTTTCTCTTTGCAAGGAAAATTCTTAAATCAATATCGCAGATGGCAAATTACAGATTCTTCGAACCGGAGGCTGCACCGGCAACTGAATTTCGAAACGACGAATTGCCCAAATTTGCGAGGAACAACATCACCGCAAATTTCAATATTCCTCAGGCTTGGGCGTGCCCCGAATTCACCCAGATGGTTACATTTCTGAAGCACTGCCCAATCACTCAAGCACTGATTCGATCTCCTAGAGCTATTTATCCAGAAATGCTCTGTGAATTCTGGTACTCTGCTAAACTTGATTCACAGGACATGATTACCGGTTGGGTTATTCGAGAACAAAGAAGGGACTTCGTGTCCACAGCCATAATTCGGGAAACACTGAGACTTCCTGGTCACGCGCAATATGAGCCTTTTGTTGATCGAACAGAGGCTCGCTCAGTGTTACCATTCATCGGACGCAGAGGTACCACGGGGATCATTAAAAGAAATGAATTTGGTCCAATGTGGGGTATACTGATCTCCACAATCATTCAGTGTATGACTCACAAAACTAGAGCCTTGGACCAAATCAATGATTTTGGTATGCAGATTGTCCACGCCGTGTACCATGGAAGGGACATTGATTATGCTAGATTAATTTTTGAAGAATTAGCCTCTCTGGTTAGGGCTAAAATCAGAGAATTAAATGTTCCTTTCTGCAGATTTCTTTCACTTATTTTTCAGAATGGGATGCCTACTCATATCTATGATGAGTTCAATAGCCCAAGAGTGGACCTTCCTCCTCTTCATGAGAAGATTTTCTTTTACAGGCCAAGAGAAGGAGAGCCTGTACTGAGTCACTCTATGTGGGCTATTGTACAGGCACATATCAATGATGAAGAAAATTCTGATCCTGAATCAGAAAAGGATGATGATGATGATGATGATAGTGGAAATGGAGGAAATATTGACCCAGATGTTGAAATGCACGATGTTCAACAAGTTCCAGAACAAGCTCAACCAGATATTCCTCAACAAGTTCAGGATTCTGATGCTCCTCATACTGCATCAGATCATGATACTGAGTCTACTGAGGATCAACCTCGTGTAGTTCGCAGAAGACAAAGACGACATTTAACTCCAGTGCTCATGGGAGCTCTATCATCAGAAGAGGTGCCGCCTACTCATGCTCCATCTCTAACTGCATCTCTTCAAGCCCAAAGCTTAGTTGCAGCCACCGCTGACCTTCCAGGTCCTGAACCAGAACCAACCGCTCAACATATTGAGGAACCCCATGATCCTCTTGATGTAGAACTTCAGTTTGAGCAGCATACACTGGAAGGTGTAGCTGTCGGAAGAGAAGAAGCTCATGAAGGTGCTGGTGCTTCAAATCAGCATACGGGAGATCCAGCACCGACCTCTCATGATGCACGAAGAGAATCAGATAAAGTCTCAGGTATGAATTTCTAAAAAGCCTTAAAACTTATATATATATTTTTCCCCCATAGAGACTATGTATTGGCCAGTACCAACTCAATACTGACCAAATTCTTAATCGAACTTTCAAATATATACTCTTAGGGCCAACATAGTTAGCCCACTGCTGCTATGCAAAATTCATATACTGAAAAACTTCAAAAGATCATTGTCAGTCTACAGTTGTCCCAACATTTCAAGGGACAATGGTGGTTGATGTCACACTGACACTCACTGGTGCTGCTTAAATGATGTCCAACTTATTTTTGAGTTGGATAACATTATTCAAGAAATGATCACAAACCCTTTAAGCCACATTAGCAAAAATTTTCCATGGGTAAAAGCCACATTACTGTTATCACTCTAATACCGAGTGATAAACATTGAAAATACAAAGAAGCACATTCCAGGCTTCGAATTTCCCAACCAAACCTTTTAGTAAATGTGACTTATCCTATACTGAGCTACTTCAAATTTCACATTCACTTTTACTAAACACTTCTTACACATGCTTTGCACAAGTCCACAATATTTCATCACGAACCAGATGAAATACAGACTTCAAAATTCTGTTTATATGATTATAGAGTTAATCAATACCACAATTCTATTTGACAAACTTTTCTTACTAACCAGTTTTATTTTTTGTTTCTTTAGCACCATCTGTGCAGGGTCAAAGCGCGCAAGCCACTCAGTCTCAGGAAGTTCATGGAGCTTTACAAACTATTTTGAATCAAATCCTGGCCATGCAGACCACTCAAAATAATATTCTGGCCAGGATGGATGAAATGAGTACTGAAATTGACACTTTAAAGCAATCAGGGGCACTCCTACAGCAACAACAACAGCCTCCATCACCTCCACTAACTCCAACTAGAGGAAATAATGATGAAGAAGGTCCTGCCACTGATCCACGAAGATCATCCTCTCCTGCAAATACTGAGGGTGCACAGGATGCTGCTACTGAACCTATGCTCTCCCCAACTCCTGAATATCAACAGGGGGACATAGGTGGTGATACTGAACCAATTCCCTCCTCCTCAAATGATAACAATAAGGGGGAGAAAAGACAAAGAGATCAAGAGGTTGATCAACCTGAGCCATCTGCTCAGGGGGAGAAAAGAAGGAAGTTAAATGAAGATCAACCTCCACAACAACAACATCAGCAAACACCTCATACTGAAACACTTAGGTTTAGGTATGAAAGAAGCAGACAAAGGGGAAGGTCAGTTTTGGAACAGCTTGAAGAAGAACCATCTGAGCCATCTGCTCAGGGGGAGACTGAAACTGACCAACCACAGCAAGCTGTTACTGAGGAAAACAACTTGCAGATTATAGTGTATAGGCCTTTTGTGTGGCCTATTGCTGATGATGAAGATGAAGAACATCCAGTGCCATCAGTAAATTTTTTAAACTTTGCACCGGATGAAGCAAATAAAGAAACCTCTTCATCATCATCCTCAGATGATGAAGAGCATCCAAGAAAACCAATCTCACCTCAAGCTGAAGGACCTTCTAGAATTCCTAGAAGACCAGTAACCAGAAGAATGACAAATGTGGTTATGTCCTCAGAATCAAGTGAAGAAACAGATCCAGCTCCACTGACTTCTAGACCCAGAAGATCTGTTCACTATACTGAGGATGAGACTGAAGCTCAAAGATATTTTCCTGTCAAGGAAGAAGATCCTGAAACTGACACTGAGGCAGATGATTCATGGAAGCCTCATGTTGTCAGAAGAAAAGGTGATGATATTCTCCAACAATATTGGAACATTGTTGCTCAAAGATTCAGGTATAGGGAAACCAGGATGAATATGTTGAGGAACAGAGTTTTTCTGGATGTGAAGAGCATACACTGGCTAAATGAATTTGCAACAAAATTAAAGTCAAAACTGTTGACAGATGCATTACTGCAACTTGCACTGGGCCAGTCAGTCCTCCAGTGAAGATTTTTCTTCATGACATTCAAAATATGGGACTTCACGACTGAATTAAAATTGCTAGATTGATTAAGGAGTTGCCATCTAGATCTTCTGAAGCCCAAGTGATGATGGATGAAATCTGGACTGTATCTGCTGTATGTTATGAACAGGGATTCTTTATGCAGCAGATTATAGGGCACTCAGTGTGATGACTGAGGCTGTCAAAAACAACAAACCTGAGTGCCTGAATACTTTCAGAATGTTCCCTAAATACACTGTTCCTCCTAACCTTATCTTTCAAGATCAAAAGAGTACCATATATCCAACATCTGGATATATGTATACTGACTCATAGGATAGAGAGTGCTTCATCACTGAAGCAGACTTGGCAACAGCTCCTATCAGCCATTTGGTGGGGTTAAAATGGATGATAACCAAGAAAGAAGACTCTTGGTTCAGAAAGAAAATAGTTGCTGTGCTAAACAACAGGCAAGATGAACTGAAGAAGAGAGAAGAGTTCATCCATGTGAAGAAAGAAGTCTTCTACGAGTTTGAGTCAATCAACAAAGGATAACGAAGAAGACTTTGCAGCCTGTATTTGTTATTTTTTGATTTCTCTTTGTAATTGTTTTGTTATCATTAGATAGGGGGAGATTGTTAAGGCAAAAAGCCTTACCCCTTTTGTGTATCTTAGGATAACAAAACAACCTAGACTAGCTTAGATTAAAAGGTAGATTAAATTAGCTAAGTTAGGAGTGATACTGAGTTTGGCCAGTATTGGCCACTCAGTATCAGCACTCAGTATTGGAAGACCAACCCTGAGTAGAAGGACTGAGTGATACTCAGTATAGTAACGGACTAAGATCAAATTCCTTGATCTTAGTCATTTCCTTTTTTAGTCCTTCGGTTACTCCTTTGCTCATTATGTAAGATCTCTATAACATTATAAATAGAGATCATCTTGCAAAGGAGTACTTACGAATTTACTTTACACGATAACATCTTTGTAATTGATTAGTGGTATTGCTTTTCCGCAGCATACCACACTTAGTGGAATTACACATTTGACTCTAATACTGTGTTTATCACTTTAATTGTCTTACGTATAATTATGACATCAATTATATTAGTAATCCAGGGTTGTTGTGACCTAACAAGTAGTGAGATTGACTCACTAAAACAGTCAGTCGTACTACTCCAACAACAACATCAACCTCCACCAACTCCACATTCTCAACATGGTGTAAACAATGAAGATGAAGGAGGCAATGATACTGAGCCAAGGAAATCACCCTCCAATGCTTATCCTGAGGGTGATACTGATGCTGCCACCGAGCCTATGCCCTCCCCTACACATGATGATCCAAAAGGGGACATAGGTGGTGATATTGAACTTCTTGCTTCCCCAACCAATGATCACAAGAAGGGGGAGAAAAGACAAAGAGAAGATGAGGTTGATCAACCTGAACCATCTGCTCAGGGGAGAAAGAAGAAAAATGATTCAAGATCAATATCAACAACAACATCAGGAACTCACTCATACTGAACCACTTCGGTTCCAGTATGAGAGAAGAAAACAAAGAGGGAGGTCAGTCTTGCAACAACTTGAAGAACCATCCGAGCCATCTGCTCAGGGGGAGACTACCACTGACCAATCTCAGCAAGTTGATACTGAGTCTCCTGCTCAAGAGGTGAACAACTTCCAGATCATTGTCTATAGGCCTTTTGACTGGAAGAATGACAAGACTACCTCCGATGATGAAGAGCCTCCAAAACAACCACACTCTCCTCATACTTAAGTGGCTTCAAGGGTTCCTAGAAGGCCAATTACTAGAATAATGACAAGAGTAGTCATGTCCTCTGAATCAAGTGATAAATCTGACCAAGCTCCTTTAATTACCAGACCTAGGAGATCAGTTCATGATACTGAGGAGGTCTTCAGAATGACTGCTCAAGAGATTGAGGATGAGATTGAGGCTCAAAAGTTCTTCCTTATTAAGGAAGAAGATCCAGATACTGATACTGAGGCTAATGTTCCATCAACATCTCATAGAATAATTAGAAAAGGAGATGATCTTCTTCAATCGTATTGGAACATAGTGGCTCAAAGAACAAGGTATAGGGAGAATAGAATGGGTATGCTGAGAAACAGAACATTTCTCAGTGTGTGGGACATACACTGGCTGAACATTGACATCAACAAAATCAAAGTCAAAACTGTTGATAGGTCCATAGTTCCATTATGCATTGGACCAGTCAGTCCTCCCATAAAGATCTTTCTTCATGATATCCAGAATATGGGTCTCCAAGACTGGGTGAAGATTGCCAGACTGATAAAGGAGTTACCATCAAGATCTTCTAAAGCCCAAGTAATGTTGGATGAAATCTGGGCTGTTGCTGCAGTATGCTTTGAGAAAGGCATACTATATCAAGCAGATTAGCGGGCACTCAGCGTGATGACTGAGGCTTACAAGAATGATAAACCTGAATGTCTTAACACATTTAGATTTTCTAACACATACCCTGTATCTCCAAACCTTGTTTTCTAGGATCAAAAGAGCACCATATATCCAACCTCTGGATATATGTACCTCTGGATAGGGAGTGCATTATTACTGAAGAAGATCTGCCAAAAGCACCTATCAGTCATCTGGTGGGACTGAAGTGGATGATAACCAAAAAGGAGGACTCTTGGTTCAGAAAGAAGATTGTGGCTGTGCTCAACAACAGCCAGGATGAACTGAAGAAAAGAGAAGAGTTCATCCATATCAAGAAAGAGGTCTTCTATGAGCTTGAATAAATCAACAGAAGATGAAGAAGAAGACTCTGCTGCCTATTTATTTTCTTTGTATTTTTATTCTCTTTGTAATTGTCTTGTTATCATCAGATAGGGGGAGATTGTTAACGCAAAAAGCCTTACCCCTTTAGGATCTTAAGATAACAAGACAACCTAGACTAGTTTAGATTAGATTGTAGAAATTTAGCTAAGTCTTGGTGTGATACTGAGTGGGCAGTATTGGCCACTCAGTAACAGAACTCAGTATTGGAAATCCAATACTGAGTGGAAGGACTGAGTTACATTCTAAAATGTAACTGACTAAGATCAAATCCCTTGATCTTAGTCACTTTCCTTGACCAGTCCTTCCATTACTCCTTTGCCCATTTTCTACGATCTCTATATCATTATAAATAGAGATTGTTAAGGCAAAAAGCCTTACCCCTTTAGGATCTTAAGATAACAAAACAACCTAGACTAGCTTAGAATAATTTGTGGAATAAAACAGCTAAATTTAGGTGTGATACTGAGTGGGCATTATTGGCCACTCAGTATCAGTACTCAGTATTGGAAATCCAATACTGAGTAGAAGGACTGAGTTACATTTTCACATGTAACTGACTAAGATCAAATCCCTTGATCTTAGTCATTTTCCTTGTTCAGTCCTTCGGTTACTTCTTTTCCTAGTATGTAAGATCTCTAAATCATTATAAATATAGATCACTTCGCAAAGGAGAACTTACCAATTTACGTATTCACTTCCATATATTTGTAATTGATTAGTGGACTTGTTATTCCGCAACAAGCCACACTTAGTCGATTTAGACATTGACTATATTCTTGTGTTATCACTTTATTATTTCATAAAGTATAATAATCTATCAATTAACCTATAAAACCAGGGTGTAGTGACCTAACAACTGGTATCACAGCAGGCTAAATGAAATCTTATTTAGTCGATCTATTACCCTGGCAGCCATTCCCTACACATATCCTTCCCAAACACAAAAATTCAAAATATCTTTTATAGTTGCACCAGTCATGTCTGGAAAGGGAGTGCCTATCTTTGATGGAAAAGGTTTCTATCAATGGAAACTAAAAGCTCAATGGTATCTCAAATTGATTCATCATCAGATGCTTACAGTACTAAATGATGGTCCCATCATTCCACAAACTGTGGAACCCGTTGCAGCTACTGATGATGCTCATGAGAGCACAAGAACAGTTCCTAAACTGAAGCATACATGGACTGATACTTACCATCAGTTGTGCAGTCTAGACTCCAGAGCAAAGGGGGTGATTGGTAATGCTGTTACCAAAGAAATACTGAATGCAATTATGAAATTGCCAACTGCAAAGGCTATGTGGGATAGCTTATCAGTCACCTATGAAGGCACACCTAAGGTGAAGTTGCAAAGAAAAAGCAACATGAGAAGAAAGTATGAAAACTTCTTCTCAAATCCTAATGACGACATCACCACTCTCTATAACAGGTTTAATACTGTTATCCATGATCTCATCAGTGTAGGAATTGTGAAGGAAGAAGGATAACTTGTTCAAAAATTTCTGGACAATCTTCCTCAACAATTTCTTGATATGAAAAACTCTGTCAACGCTGCTAACAACATTGAATCATACACTCTTCAAACTTTGTATGGCTTAATGTTGAATCATGAGGAGAACAATGCTGTAAGACTGATCAACTGGAAGAAGACTGACAAGACTTCCACTGGCATGGCCGTAGTTGTGCAACATGCCTACACTGATACTGAGCCTGAAGAGCCAGAAGCTGATCTTGCTGATGCTGAGGCAGAAGAGCTTGAAACTCAAATGGCTCTCATGTCTATGAAGCTGGATCAGTTGAAAAAGAAGAGGCTTGGTGTTAGCTCTTCCAATACTGACCCAAGATCTGGTCTGTGCTATAGGTGTGGAAAGCCTGGACACATTGCTGCAAACTGTCATACTAAGTCAACTGAAACTGATCAGAATGACAAGATTGCATACCGCGCTATACGGTATAGAGACAAGTATGTCAAATTGAAGAACAGGAGCAAGGGCAAGGGTGCAACAGGGAATGGAGAACCTCATCAAGAACTTTACTCTGAAGCTTGGATGGATGAAGAGCTCAGTGATGATGAGGAAGAAGTTGAAAACAAAGCCTTTATGGCTTTCACTAAAGAAGATTTGAAGAGCTCCTTTGAGAAGGATATCAAAGAAGCTGAGAGGATGAGTGTTCATACTGATTGGGATTCCACTCAATTGTACAAGGTAAGTTCCTTTCAAACTTATTCAGTGAATGAAAAAGAAAAGACTTTTGAGTATATGATTGTTGATCTTAAAACTTTGGTACAGAAAGAAAAAGCTTTAAAATTAACTATTCTTGAACTTGAAAGGGTAAATAATGAACATTTGGATAAATTAGAAAAATTTAAAGATTTAGAATTAAATTTTTTAAACTTACAAGACATTAACCAAAGATTAGCTGAAAAAGCTTATTTACACAAATTAGAAAAAGAAAAATTTGAAAATCAGTGTAAATCTTGGGGAAATGCATCTATTAAATTATATAAATGTCTAAATCAACAATTTCCAAAAAATGTGAGGGCTGCACTTGGTGTTGATCCTCAGTTAAAAAATAGAAACAATTTTGCTGATTTATTTGAAGAATTTTCTGATATGAACCCTATTCAGTTTGTTAAATCAAAAACTTATTGTGAAGTCGGATGTCAAACTGAGTCAGTTGATGAGGATAAAATTACTTTTGATAAACCTATTGGTCCCTCCATCTGTTCAAAGTGTTATACTAGACTACAAGAGCTTAGTATTGAATTTCCTGAAAAGGAAATTTCTGATACTGAACTTGAAGTACTGCAGTATGACACATTTGCTGTTCCTCCATTTGAATTATTATTTAATACAACTACTTTTGAAAAATATAATCAAAATGAACCTACTTCTACTACTAGTGTCTCATCTGATACTGAAGTTGCAGGAATAGAAAAGTCATGTACTGAAGAATCTAAAGAACCTGTTAAAGTTGTCATTTTAAAACATGATAATCAAAAATCAACTTCAACATGATCTTCTAGTGGCAAAAACAAGAAGTCTAAAAATAATAAAACTACTTTGCCAAATAAAAAGAAGAAACCAGATCCATCTCCTTCTAAACCAGTCAAACAAAATATTAAAACACCAATAAAAGTTGACAAAAATAACATTTTAAAATCTATTGGTGATCAGATCAAAGTTTTAAGTCAAAAGTTTGCAAAACGTACTCATACTGGTCAACCAAAACTTCAATTCTCTAAAATGCCTTATGAAAATATGTTCAGAAATAGACGTAGAAAATGTTATAGATGTCATCATACTGGACATAAAGGAGATGAATGCTGGACTGATCTCTCAAGTCCTAGGTACTCAGTACCAAAGAAAAGGAGAGAAACTAAGTCAGTATCACCAAGGAAAACCTCCAAGGTTTCTCCTGAAGTGATACCGACCTCTCCAACTAAAGAGATCAAGTCTAAACCTGTTTCTCCTATCAAAGGTCTCATTCAAAAATGGGTTCCTAAAAAGAACTAATCATAATTTTGTGGCTGCTCAAGACACATGACTGGCAGTATGGAGTACCTTCTAAACTATACACCTGAGAAGGGTCCTTCTGTCAAATTTGGAGATGATTCAGTTGGAAAAACAAGAGGGTATAGAGTAATCAAGGCATGCAACATAACTTTGAAAAGAGTTGCCTATGTAGAGGGTCATTAACACAATCTGCTCAGTATCAGCCAAATGTGTTATGATGACAATGAGCTCGCTTCAGGAAGACTGCAGGAATCATCTACAATGATAAAGGGAAACCTTTAATCATTGCTAGAATAGAAAAAGATGTATATGTGGTCAATCTATCTAAACTAGATCCTACTATTCGAGTGTGCCTGCTTTCTAAAGTCAATCCGGAACTGAACTGGATGTGGTACAAGAAACTCTCTCACATCAACTTCAGAAACATTAATGAGCTCAGTATGAAGAAGTTGGTGAGAGGGTTGCCCACAATTACATATTCTAGCGATAAGTTATGCTCAGCATGTGAAATGGGCGAGCAGAAGAAGAGTTCATTCAAATCCAAAGTAAATCACTCTATCAATGAACCTCTTACTATGATACATATGGATCTCTTTGGCCCCATCAGTACACCATCACTGGCCAAAAAGATCTATACCTTAGTCTTGGTTGATGAATACTCAAGATACACTTGGGTCATCTTCCTCAGGACTAAATCAGATGCAACTACAGAAATCATTTCCTTTATAAAAAGAGAAGAAATTCAGAAAGTCAACAAGGTCAAACAACTAAGAAGTGACCATGGTACTGAGTTCAAGAACTCATTGAAGGATTTATGTGCACAGATAAGTACACGTGTCACCGTGTCCTATGTTATAAGACACTAAAGGGTCACACCGCTACACACCCAATAATTGACAACCGAATAAAGTAAAGTTGTGTGGAATAATTAACTAGTTGAGTTAATTATAAAGAAGAAAATAAATAATAATAGTTAATTATTATTTGTGAGGATGGTTAAATATTAAGTTAAATATTTAACGCACTGTTAATTAATTGTTTATTAATTAACTGGTATAAGTCCAAGGGTTAAAAGTACCAAAAGAAGTTTAAGCTTCATTAAACTTCTAATTAAACTCTAAGGGCCTAAGTCCAAGGCCTAAACCTATAAATAGGAGGGCATGTCTAAGGCTTAGAGGTTACTCACCAAGCACAAACAAAACCCTAATACTCCCTCCTCTCCCTTCGGCCGAAACCAACCCTAAGGGGTTTCGGTTTCTTCGAGTTCGACGAACAACAAACACACCCGAAGGTGTATTTCGGTTTCGAGTTCGACACACACACACACGAGTTCGTGTGTTTCTATGTTGGTACAACGCGGTCTTGCAGCGTGTCCAGGTGGTGCAGTAGAGGTGGATCACTTCTTTAGCAATCTAAAGGTAATGTTCATCATCTCTTTCTTCTCGTGATCTCATTGTGTAGTAGAGATCCAGTAATGTGGTATTCAAGTTCCGCCATGTGAATACTACAAGGTTTTCCTACAGTGGTATCAGAGCTCCATACTAATCTTAACGAGATTCGGTTGAGTTTCTTTTCGTCTAGAAAAGAACCCTAGAAATTTCGAACCAAGCACGTGTTCTTCAAGTTCTGAATGAACATTGGATTGAATAGGGTTCTAGATAAAAAGAAATTAGGTTTCTTTTTCTTCCTTGTTTTTTTAAAAAATTCGTATATATATATATATATATATAATATTAAGTTTTTTTTTGTCTTAGAAAGAAACCTCATAAGTTTGATCCAAGAACATTGTTTAAGTTTATGAACAATTGGATTGAATAGGTTTCAAGATAAAAGAAATTAGGTTTCTTTTTATTTAGTAAGAAAACCCTAGAAACTTTGATCCAAGAAAGTTATTCAAGTTTATGAATAATTGGATTGAATAGGATTTTTAGATAATAAGGAAAAGGTTATAATTATTATTAATATTATTATTAAAATAAAAAGCGAGAGTCGAAACCAAACCAACCGAGATTCGGTGAGGCTTGGTTCGACGACCGAGTGGTCGACCGAAACCAAGTCCACCGAGTTTCGGTTGGATGATGGTTTCTTGGTGACCAAGTTATCATATTTAGTGTACAAGATTTTATGTAACCTAAATCACGAATAAAAAATCTACAAGATCTATGTATATTTTTTAGTTGTTAAGTCAATCTATTTAAATCTTTTGATTTTTGACTAACTATCAAGAATAAATCAAAAGAATAGATTTACATAAATCTTGACTAGTTTATTTTTTTTAATTAATAATAAATAATAATTGATTATTAAAACCAAAATAATTTCAAAATTAAGGAGGAATTAATAAGAAATCAGTTTATGGTAATTTAAAAATTATCAGTTTGGTAATTTAATAATTATTAGTTAATTTATTTAATTAGAATGACATAACCCAAAAGTAGTGATATTGTGTTTATTTTAAATTTTTCGAAATTTTTTATTTTTCGGAAATTTTATAAAGTTTATTAAATACATAAAACACAAAACCAAGTCTTTGGGGTTATGGCACGGCAATTTTTTCGTAAATTGCAAGCTTTATTTATTTTTCGTTTATTTATTATAATATGAAATATAAGATGGTGATTATATACAGTTTGTTTAGAAAACCAAAATTTAATTATAAGATGGTAATTATAAACAGTTTGTTTAGAAAACCAAGGTATAAATTAATAAGATGGTGATTATAAACACTTTGTTTAGAATACCAAGTTTTAAATTAATATTGGTAAAGTAAACAGTTTGTTTATAAACCAAGTTTTATAATGATAAATTAAAAAGTGAAATTTATAAACAGTTATTTTATAAAACCAAGTAATTAAAAACTGGGTTACATTTTTCGAACAAAGGAAAATCCTTTTTAGAAAATCTTAGATCAGAGTGCATCCCACCTAATGGAACACCTCACTTGTTCAACGATATTCACATTGTAAGGGGAAAGAACCTTAGATGTGGATTCAAATCATTGCGAGTGTTAGGGCGCGTAGGGTCTTGTGATAATCGAGAGTCCAGGCGCAAGGCATCGCACTGTCTTAGGTGGTACGATCTATTTTGGTGATAATCGGGAGTCCCGGCCCAAAATGCACTCGAGGGATTAAAACATGTACAAGTTTGTTGTTCAACTTGATATCCAGAGGATCTAAGAATCGTTTCTAGTCTAGAGGCGATCGGTATGGCTATACCTACCAGAAATAGCGTGGCTCTAATGGGAAGTGCCCAAACCTTGCATTAGAGGGCGTGAAATATGGGTTCTAGTCTAACTATTATTATTAAAAGGTAATAATGTTAGAAGTTATTTATTTATCTAATCTTACTAACCGTTTGTTTGTTTTTCTTATAGATGTCTGTACCGTCAGAAATTCCGTTTTACTCAACAAACGAATCGCGAAAGTTAATCACTGGAAAATTGAAGCTTATTGGTCCGAACTACAAAGTTTGGAAAGTGCACTTTAGGAGTTACCTAAAAGCACAGAATCTATTGTACGTGTTAGACGAGGTGCCCAAAGGAAAACCAGGGCAAGATGCCCAGGATGATGAGCGTGACGCTTATTATCAGTATCTGGCTGATGAATCCAATTATAAAAGAGATGTCATTGTTTTGTTTTGGTCAGCTTAAATCGATTTTGTCTAGCCCACCCGTGTATAACTTAAATTCAGACTTTATTTTGTTAAAAATAAATTAGTGTTTTTTTAAATTTCTTTATTTAAAAGTGTTAGTGTTAATGTTCGAATTATAAACATAAAAATTAAGGTTTTGTTAAATATCCAAATATTAATAATTTATTAATCTGATTGTTAAATTTTACTTAAATAATATTTGGTTATTATTTGTTATTATTTAAATACGTATTTTAATTATTTAATCATGAAAATAATAATTTCTTTAGTTTTACTGATTAAACTACATATTTAAGAAATAAATTAATTATTTAAATTATTTTTAATGGTCGCCTATCATCTCTCGAATCATTCATGTTAAACCAAAATATACCTAGTAATAATAATAAATCCAATTTTTAATGGTCGCCTATCATCTCTCGAATCACAAGTTATGTCGATTCTTATTCTTACTTCATTATCAGAGCTTGCTGATAATTTACGTAAGAAACCATGCTATGAGTTTTTCCAGTATCTTGAGGAGACGTTTAAAGATAATACTGAAGATAGCAAGCAGTTCATTTTGCAAGAAATCTTATCGTTAAAGATGAAAGATGATCAATCATTGAGTGACCATCTTATTAACATATGAAGGTTACTAGATTGTCTCACCCTAGTTACTGGCACATCAAACGAGCATGAACAAGTCTTGTTCTTGTTTGGATCTCTCACTCAGTACTATCAGGACAGGTAGTACGTATAGTCGGGAATTTTGATCTGAGTGTCGCAGGTCTACACGATAATCTCTTGTGTATACACGATGTTCAAAGGCTAGAGGAAGAATCTCTCCCCGAGATTCAGGAGGATGAGTTCCAAGAATGGTTGAATGACTTTGCTGATTTGTGTTGCCCAGCTTGTGGCAGCAAGGATATTGGCGAGCACACGTCTGACGTGGGGCTGTTGGACGCTGACTTTGTCAGCGATTCATGTATCTTTATGATTGATTGTCTCGTTACTTCTAGTGAATCCTGGGTATTGGATACCGGATGTGATCATCACATTTGCAATCATTTGCAGGGATTTAAGTGTCGCAGGTCTACACGAGAATCTCTTGTGTATACACGATGTTCAAAGGCTAGAGGAAGAATCTCTCCCCGAGATTCAGGAGGATGAGTTCCAAGAATGGTTGAATGACTTTGCTGATTTGTGTTGCCCAGCTTGTGGCAGCAAGGATATTGGCGAGTACACGTCTGACGTGGGGCTGTTGGACGCTGACTTTGTCAGCGATTCATGTATCTTTACGATTGATTGTCTCGTTACTTCTAGTGAATCCTGGGTATTGGATACCGGATGTGGTCATCACATTTGCAATCATTTGCAGGGATATAAGAAGAACATGAGGCTAGGACGAGGGGATGTTGAACTACGAGTAGGCAAAGGTTCCAAGGGTGGTGCTGAAGCCGTAGGAAGATATCTTCTCAAGTTGCCTCCACGAAGAATCTTGGAACTTAAAGATTGTTATTATGTTTCTAGACTTATTAAAAATGTTATTTCGTTTGATTTACTTATAGACAATGGTTTTTATTATGAGTTTTATGGAAAAACAATTTCGTGTTTAAAAGATGACATTTTATATTTTAACACAAATTCTCAAAATGGTCTATTCACGTTAAATCTAAAAACATAGAACGAGACATTTATCATATAAGTAAAAGATCCAAGAGTATGGTGAATCAAACTTATCTTTGGCATTGTCGTTTAGGTCATTTAAACGAAACTCGCATAAAGAAACTCCACGATGATGGAATTATAGAGCCATTTGATTTAGAATCATATGCAATATGCGAAGCTTGTTTATCTGGCAAGATGACAAAAGACCCTTTCCACCATTACAATGAAAGGGCAGGCGGGTTGTAAGGGATTATACACACAGATGTGTGTGGACCCTTTACTCCAGAAGCCAGAGGAGGATACCGCTACTTCATTACCTTTACTGATGATTTCAGTAGGTATGGTTATGTCTTTCTTATGAGACTAAAGTCTGAAAGCTTTGACAAGTTCAAAGAATATCAGAGGGAAGTAGAGAACCAACTAGGCAAGAAAATTAAGTCACTTCGGTCTGACCGAGGAGGCGAATATTTGAGCCAAGAGTTCGACGATCATTTGAAGGAATGTGGGATTGTTTCACAACTCACACCTCCGTATACACCTCAGATGAATGGTGTATCAGAAAGGAGGAATCGCACCTTGTTAGACATGGTACGTTCAATGATGTGTCGCGCCCCACTACCACTATCATTTTGGGGACATGCACTCGAGACTGCAGCATTCACACTGAATAGGGTTCCGACGGGCAGAAAGACTCCGTTCGAGCACTGGACGGGCAAAAAGCCTAAATTATCTTTTCTCAATATTTGGGGTTGTGAAGCGTACGTAACTTCACAGACAAACTAAACCCCAAGTCAGACAAGTGTATCTTCGTTGGATATCCAAGGGAAACTTTAGGATACTATTTGTATCATCAAGAAGACAACAAAGTCGTTGTTGCTCGGAAAGGTGTCTTCTTGGAGGAGAAGTTTCTAGGAACTGAAACTCAAAGAAAAGAAATAGAGCTTCAAGAAATTGAAGAGAATGAAGATCCACCAACGACTTCAGTCGAACCAGTAGTTCAACAAAGAGTTGTTAATTCCCAACCAGACCCACCGGTTGAGGAAGAAGAGACACGCAATCCGCGTAGGTCAAGTAGACCACGCCAAGAACCAGATAGGTATCTTGGATTCATGATCAGTGAAGATGATGGAAGTCTACTAGAACCATTGACCTACAGCGAGGCTGCTGACGGCATAGAGTCTGAAAGTTGGCTCGAGGCTATGCAAGCAGAGATGCAATCCATGTATGACAACCAAGTTTGGGTGTTATCAGAGTTGCCACCACAGTTACGTGTTGTTGGATGCAAGTGGGTTTTTGAGAAGAAAACTGACATGGATGGAAAAGTCCATACTTACAAAGCACGACTTGCGTGAATGCTTAAGTCTATTAGAATTCTTATGGCCATATCAGCATATTACGACTATGAGATATGGAAAATGGATGTTAAAACCGCCTTCCTTAACGGGGACTTGAATGAGGACGTATTCATGATTCAACCGGATGGTTTTACTGATCCAAAGAATCATGATAAAGTATGCAAATTGCTAAAATCCATTTATGGATTGAAGCAAGCATCTAGAAGTTGGAACTTACACTTTGACAAAAGAATCAAAGAATTTGGTTTTGTCAAGAGTGAGTTCGAGGCGTGTGTCTATACAAAATTCAGTGGGAGGATAGTAATCTTCCAAGTCTTGTATGTTGATGACATACTGCTTATAGGAAACGATATACCAGCATTACAAGGAGTAAAATCCTGGTTAGGTAAATGTTTCTAGAAGAAGGACTTGGGAGAAGCCACGTTTATACTGGGTATAAAGATCTATAGAGATAGATCTAGGCGGCTTATTGGACTTAGTCAAAGTACATACATTGAGAAAGTACTGAAGAGATTCAGTATGAGTGATTCCAAGAGAGGACTCATTCCAATGACACATGGAATTACACTGAGCAAGGCTCAAAGTCCCACATCTAGCAAGGAAATAGCTAGGATCAGTTTGGTACCATATGCTTCGGCAATTGGATCAATCATGTATGCCATGTTATGTACTAGGCCCGATATTGCTTACTCCATAAGTCTCACAAGAAGATATCAAAAGAACCCTGGTGAACCCCATTGGGTGGCTGTCAAGAACATTCTCAAGTATTTGAGAAGGACGAAGGAAATGTTCTTGGTCTTTGGAGGATCGTTGGATGAACTACGTGTTAACGGTTACACAGATGCAAGCTTCCAAACCGACAGAGACGATTACAAATCTCAATCGGGATTTGTCTTTACACTAAACAGAGGAGCTATATCTTGGAAGACTCAGAAACAAGATACGATAGCAGATTCAACTATAGAGGCTGAGTACATCGCCGAAAATGATGCTGGGAAAGAAGGCATGTGGCTTAAGAATTTTATCGAGGATCTTAGAGTTATTGCCAGTATCTCTAGACCCATCGAAATATTCTGTGATAACAGTGGAGCAATAGCGCAAGCTGTTGAGCCAAGAGAGCATCAAAAGACCAGGCATGTACGCAGGAAATATCACCTCATACTTGAGTATGTTAGAGAAGGTGATATTATAATTAAGAAAATACCAATGGATGACAACGTCGCTGACCCGTTGACAAAACCACTAGTTGGACCAAAGCATGAGAAACATGCGCACGCTATAGGCATGCAGTACCTAAATATTGGTAGCTAGTAATTTTGATTAGATTCATAGACATGTTTGAAATCGATACATTATGTAATAACATTTCGTGGGATTGAAATAGGAGGTTTTACGTAATATTTTCACATTGTCTATTCTTAACATGTTTTAAACCTATCCTTGATACACAATGTTTTTGAGTATCTAAATTGTCTGTGGTTGCTTGAATTTAGTGGGAGGTAGATTCAAGAGAATACCATTATGAATATTTATCTATTTCATAGTTATTGAATAGAGAAACAAGTGTTGTTAAAGTAAATATTCATAGATGTTTACAGAGTTTGCTAAACATTAGACGTGACAAAAGATCGAGATTACTTCATGGAGCCTAAGCATGAGTAATTTCGAGTAGATGTCCTCTGATCTGAGACATTTTGGTTTGAGACACGATGACTTCTGATCTTTAGCATTTATCTAACGTCACACCGTAAAAGGGTGATCATAAGGAACTTGACTAAGACAGCGGAAGTCGTGGGCAAGATAACGCAAATGTGAAGATGGAATTTGCACCTTCTTTAACTAGAAGAGATATTTCATGGCCGCTCGACAATTAAGACTACTGAAATGCGTGGCCGCGCTCGGAGAATGATTAGATCATTTGGTAATCCCTTACTGCAGAAAGTCGAAATCAGAGTCGAGAAAATTCGATTACATAGAACAAGATCCCTGCTCCATGTCAATTACTCAAATTAAGAAATATCATGATGCGAAAGGAAAATCTGTTAGTGTTATTCGTTTTATGAATATTATCTATGGATGTAAGAGTTCTTATAACCTGGTTATCCTAAATGTCTGGCTAGGGACCGCTTTAGGCCAACGATGATCAGAAAGTGTTTCTTACCTTGCACAAGTGGGAGTCTGAAGGACTTAAGTGCACAGATAAGTACACGTGTCACCGTGTCCAATGTTATAAGACACTAAAGGGTCACACCGCTACACACCCAATAATGGACAACCGAATAAAGTAAAGTTGTTTGCAACAATTAACTAGTTTAGTTAATTATAAAGAAGAGAATAAATAATAATAGTTAATTATTATTTGTGAGGATGGTTAAATATTAAGTTAAATATTTAACGGACAGTTAATTAATTGTTTATTAATTAACTAGTATAAGTCCAAGGGTTAAAAGTAACAAAAGAAGTTTAAGTTTCATTAAACTTCTAATTAAATTCTTAGGGCTTAGAGGTTACTCACCAATTGTTAGGTCACAACAACCCTGGTTAACTTGATAATTGTTATATTAATAATTTACTTAAGACAATTAAGGTGATTAACACATTAATTTAGTGAAACGTATATTATTCCACTAAGTGTGGCTTGTAGCGGAAATACAAGACCACTTGAACAATTACAAAGATAGATATGTGAATATGTAAATTGGTAAGTACTCCTTTGCAAGATGATCTCTATTTATAATGTTATAGAGATCTTACATTATGGGCAAAGGAGTAACCGAAGGACTAAGTAAATGAAATGACTAAGATCAAGGGATTTGATCTTAGTCCGTTACTATACTGACTGTGACTCAGTCCTTCTACTCGGTATTGATTTCCAATACCGAGTGCTGATACTGAGTGGCCAGTATTGGCCAAACTCAGTATCACTCCTAACTTAGCTATTTTGATCTACAATTTAATCTAAGCTATACTAGATTGTTTTGTTATCCTAAGATTCATAAAGAGGTAAGGCTTTTTGCCTTAACAATCTCCCCCTATCTAATGATAACAAAACAATTACAAAGAGATACTAAATAAAATAAACTACAAGCTGCAAAGTCTTCTTCTTTAGTCTTTGTTAATCGATTCAATCTCATAGAAGACTTCTTTCTTCACATGGATGAACTCTTCACTTTTCTTCAGTTCATCCTGCCTATTGTTCAGTACAGCAACTATCTTCTTTCTAAACCAAGCATCTTCTTTCTTGGTTATCATCCATTTCAAGCCCACCAAATGGCTGATAGGAGCTGTTTGCAGTTCTGCTTCAGTGATGAAGCACTCTCTGTCCTCTGAGTCAGTGTACATATATCCAGATGTTGGATATATGGTAGTCCTCTGATCCTGAAATATAAGGTTAGAAGGAACAGTGTACTTGGGAAACATTCTGAAGGTATTCAGGCACTCAGGCTTGTTGTTTTTGACAGCCTCAGTCATAACACTGAGTGCCCTATAATCTGCTGCATATAAAATGCCTTGTTCATAACAAACTGCAGCTACAGCCCATACTTCATCCATCATCACTTGGGCTTCAGAAGACCTGGATTTCAGTTCCTTAATCAGTCTAGCAATTTTAATCCAGTCTTGTACTCCCATATTCTGGATGTCATGAAGAAAGAACTTCAATGGAGGACTGACTGGCCCAGTGCATGTTGCAGTAATGCATCTGTCAACAATTTTAACTTTGATTTTGTTGACAAATTCATTTAGCCAGTGTATGTTCTTCACATCCAGAAAGATTCTGTTCCTCAGCATGTTCATCCTGGTTTCTCTATATCTGAATCTTTGGGCAATGATGTTCCAATATTGTTGAAGAGCATCATCACCTTTTCTTCTGACAGTATGAGGCTTCCAAGAGTCATCTGCCTCAGTATCAGTTTCAGGATCTTCTTCCTTGACAGGAAAGAATCTTTGGGCTTCAATCTCATCCTCAGTGTATTGAACAGATCTTCTAGGTCTAGAGATCAGTGGAGCTGGATCAGTTTCTTCACTAGATTCTGAAGACATAACCACATTTGTCATTCGTCTGGTTATTGGTCTTCTAGGAATTCTAGAAGGTCCTTCAGCTTGAGGAGAGATAGGTTTTTCTGTATGCTCTTCATCATCAGAGAATGATGATGAAGAGGTTTCTTTATTTGCTTCATCCAGTGCAAAGTTTAAAAAATCTTCTGATGCCACTGGATGATCTTCATCTTCATCATCAGCAATAGGCCACACAAAAGGCCTATACACAATTATCTGCAAGTTGTTTTGCTCAGTCACAACTTGCTGAGGTTGATCAGTATCAGTCTCCCCCTGAGCAGATGGCTCAGATGATTCTTCTTCAAGTTGTTCCAAGACTGATCTTCCTCTCTGTCTGCTTCTTTCATATCTAAACCGAAGAGGTTCAGTATGAGGTGTTTGCTGATGTTGTTGTTGTTGCTGTGGAGGTTGATCTTCATTTAATTTTCTTCTTTTCTCCCCCTGAGCAGATGGCTCAGGTTGATCAACCTCTTGATCTCTTTGTCTTTTCTCCCCCTTATTGTTATCATTTGAAGGGGAGGGAATGGGTTCAGTATCACCACCCATGTCCCCCTGTAGATCTTCAGGAGTTGGGGAAAGCATAGGTTCAGTATGTGCAGGAGATGGTGATCTTCTTGGGTCAGTGGCAGGACCTTTTTCATCATTACCTCCTCCAGTTGGAGTTTGTGGAGGTGGTGGAGGCTGTTGTTGTTGCTGTAGTAGTGCCACTGACTGCTTCAAGGAATCAATCTTAGTGCTCATTTCATCCATCCTGGCCAGAATGTTATTCTGAGTGGTCTGCATAGCCAGGATTTGATTAAGAATAGTTTGTAGAGCTCCATGTACTTCCTGAGACTGAGTAGCTTGAGCTCTTTGACCCTGCACAGATGGTGCTAAAGAAACCAAAAACATAAAACTGGTTAGTAAGAAAGGTTTATCAAATAGAATTGTGGTATTGATTAACTCTATAATCATATAAACAGAATTTGGAAGTCTGTATTTCATCTGGTTCATGATGAAATATTGTGGACTAGTGCAAAGCATGTGTAAGAAGTGTTTTTAGTAAAGATGAGTGTGATATTTTAAGTAGCTCAGTGTAGGATAGGTCACTTTTACTAAAAGGTTTGGTTTGGGAATTCGAAGCCTGGGATATGCTTCTTTTTATTTTCAATGTTTATCACTCGGTATTAGAGTGATAACAGAAATGTGGCTGTGACCCATGGAAATATTTGGCAAGTGTGGCTTAAAGGGTTTTGGATCATTTCTTGAACAATGTTATCCAACTCAAAATAAGTTGGATATCATTCAAGCAGCACCAGTGGGTGTCAGTGTGACATCAACCACTATTGTTTCTTAAATGGTGAAACAACTGTAGACTGACAATGATCATGTGAAAAGCTCGGTATATGAATTTTGCATAGCAGCAGTGGGCGTACTATGTTGGCCATAAGAGTATCTATTTGAAAGTTCGATTGAGACTGTGGTCAGTATTGAGTTGGTACTGGCCAATACATAGTCTCTATGGGGGAAATATATATATATATATATATATATATATATATATATATATATATATATATATATATATATATATATATATATATATATATATATATAAGTTTAAGGATTTTAGAAATTCATACCTGAGACTTTATCTGATTCTCTTCTGGCATCATGAGAGGTCGGTGCTGGATCATTTGGATTCGGATTTGAAGCACCAGCACCCTCAAGAGCTTCTTCTCTTCTGCTAGCTGGACCTTCCAGTGTATGCTGAGCAAACTGGAGTTCGACATCAAGAGGATCATGAGGGACCTCAAGATGATGAGCAAGTTGTTCTGGTTCTGGACCTGGAAGGTCAGCATTGGCAGCAACAGCACTTTGTACTTGAAGAGATGCAGTTTGCATTTCTTCTTCTTGTTTGAACACCTTGTTCAATGGGACCAATAATGTTTGCATGAGGATGATCTCTGTGTTCCCTTAGATTATTTCCTAAGGAAACATTTGAGGCAAGGTCAACAATATCTTGTAGTGGTGATGGGTTGTCTGCCTGATACTGTGATGAATCCTGATCAGTATCAGACAATACTGGTTGCTGTTCTTCTGAATTTTGCAGATTTGGTGTGGATTCTTGAGCAGTATTGGAGGATTCTCCTTCTCCATAGGTGGAATTGTTCAGATCAAGAATTGGGACCTCAGTATTGGGGTTCTCAGTAATGGGAACCTCAGGATTGGATATATTGAAGTTATACTGAGGTGCTTCTTGATCAGTATCACTCATACTATGATCAACATAGTATGGGTGAGACTTGGGCTGTTCAGCAATGGAGTTTTCTGGATTGCATAGAATTTCTATGCCACTTATGTCTTCAGTTGCTGAAGTAGAATGCTCATTCTGATTTTCATCAAATGTAACATGAATAGATTCTACAATCATCTTGGTGGAGATGACATACACTCTGAAGGCTTTAGAGTGTGGAGAATAGCCCATGAACACGCCTTCATTTGCTTTGGGAGCAAATTTGTTGAGATTTTGCTTAGTCCTTAGCACAAAGAATTTACTCCCAAAGATGTGGAAGTATTCCACATTAGGATTCTTGCCATTATATAACTCATAAGGAGTCTTTTGATGACGCTGGACTATAGTAGCTCTGTTTTGAGTAAAGTTGGCACAGTTAACAGCTTCAGCCCAGAAGCTCAGTGCCAGTCCAGCATGGCATAACAAAGTTCTTACAGCTTCAATCAAAGTTCTATTTTTTCGTTCTACAACACCATTTTGTTGTGGTGTGTAGGCTGCAGAGAAGTTTTGTATAATTCCTTTTTCTTCACAGAAATCAGCCAATACCGAGTTCATGAACTCAGTACCATGGTCACTTCTAAGTTGTTTGACCTTGTTGCCTTTTTGAAGTTCTTCTCTTTTAATGAAGGCAATGATTTCTGTTGTTGCATCAGCTTTAGTCTTGAGAAAAATAACCCAAGTGTATCTTGAGAATTCATCAACTAAGACTAATGTATAGATCTTTTTGGCCAATGATGGTGTGCTGATGGGACCAAAAAGATCCATATGAATCATTGTAAGAGGTTCACTTATGGAGTGATTAACTTTTGACTTGAATGAACTCTTCTTCTGCTTGCCCATTTCACATGCTGAGCATAACTTATCTTTTGAATAAGTAATAGTGGGCAACCCTCTCACCAATTTCTTGATACTGAGCTCATTAATATTACGGAAATTTATGTGAGAGAGCTTCTTGTGCCATAACCAATGTAATTCTGGTTTGACTTTAGACAGCAGGCAAACTCGAATGGTGGGGTCTATTTCAGACAGATTGACCACATAAACATCTTTTTCTCTTCTAGCAACAAGTACAGGTTGCCCTTTATCATTGTAGATGATTCCTGCAATCTTTCTGAACCGAGCTTAATTATCATCATCACACATCTGGCTGATACTGAGCAGATTGTGTTTAAGACCCTCGACATAGGCAACTCTTTCAAAATTTATGTTGCCTGCTTTTATAACTCCATACCCTCTTGTTTTCCCTATTGAATCATCTCCAAACTTGACAGAAGGACCCTTCTCTGGAGTATAATTTGGAAGGTACTCCATACTGCCAGTCATGTGTCTTGAGCAGCCACTGTCTAGATACCATTTTCTGTCACCCTTCACAAGACACAAATAATCAGTTAGTTCTTTTTAGGAACCCATTTTTGAATCGGACCTTTGGTAGGAGAAACGGGGTTTGACTTGATCTCTTTTGTGAGAGAGATCGGTATCACTTCAGGAGAAACCTTTGAGGTTTTCTTTGGTGATACCGACTTAGTTTCTCTCATTTTCATTGGTACTGAGTACCTAGGGCTTGAGAGATCAGTACAGCATTCATCTCCATTGTGTCCAGAATGATGACATCTATAACATTTTCTAGGTCTGTTTCGAAACATATTTTCATAAGGGATTTTTGAAAATTGTTTAATTTTTGGTTGATCAGTATTACTAAATTGTGCAAACTTTTGACTCAGAATTTTGATCTGATCACCAATAGATTTTAAAATGTTATTTTTGTCATTTTTTTAATGGAGTTTTAATTTTATTTTTGACTGTTTTTGAAGGAGATGATTCTGGTGTTTTAATTTTATTTTGCATAGAAGTCTTTTTATCAGTTGACTTCTTGTTTTTGGCACTTGAAGATCCTGTTGAAGTTGTTTTCTTTTTATCATGTTTTAGAATGACAACTTGAACAGGTTCTTTAGATTCTTGAGTAGTTGACTTTGCTGTTCCTGTGGATTCAGTATTAGTTAAAACAGTTTGAGTAGCAGTAAGTTTCTTTTCTGTATTCTCAGGTTCTTTATATATCTCAAACGTAGTTGTGTTAAATAAAACTTCAAATGGAGGAACAACAGAAGTGTCATACTGAACTATTTCGAGATTAGTATCAAAAATTTCTTTTTCAGGAAATTCAATACTGAGCTCTTGTAGTTCAGTATAGCACTTAGAACAGATGGAAGGACCAATTGGTTTTTCAAAAATGATTTTATCCTCATCATCTGATTCAGTTTGACATCCTACTTCACCAAATGATTTTGCTTTTACAAACTGAATAGGGTTCATATCCGAAAACTCTTCAAATAAATCAGCAAAATTATTTCTATTTTTTAATTGAGGATCAACACCAAGTGCAGCCCTTACATTTTCTGGAAATTGTTGATTTAGACATCTATTTAGTTTAATGGATGCATTTCCCCAAGATTTACACTGATTTTCAAATTTTTCTTTTTCAAGTTTGTGTAAATGAGCTTTATCAGCTAATCTTTGGTTAATGTCTTGTAAGTTTAAAAAATCCAGTTCTAAATCTTTAAATTTTGCTAATTTATCTAAATGTTCGTTATTTACCCTTTCTTGTTCATGAGTTGTTAATTTTAATGCCTTTTCTCTCTGTACTAAAGTTTTAAGATCAACAATCATATACTCAAAAATCTTTTCTTTTTCATTATCTGAATAAGTTTGAAAGGAACTCACCTTGTACAATTGAGTGGAATCCCAATCAGTATAGACACTCATTCTCTCAGGTTCTTTGATATCTCTCTCAAAGGAGCTCTTCAAATCTTCTTCAGTAAAAGCCATAAAGGCTTTGTTCTCAACCTCTTCCTCATCATCACTTATTTCCTCATCCATCCAAGCCTCTGAGTAAAGTGCTTGATGAGGTGCACCATTCCCTGCTACATTCTTCCCCTTGCTCCAGTTCTTTAGCTTAACATACTTGTCACGATACCTTTTAGCTCGGTATGCAACCTTGTCATTCTGATCAGTTTCAGTTGACTTGGTATGACAATTTGCTGCAATATGCCCAGGCTTTCCACACCTATAGCACAGACCTGATCTTGGGTCAGTATTGGAAGAGCTAACACCCAGCCTCTTCTTTTTCAACTGATCCAGATTCATGGACATAAGAGCCATTTGTGTTTCAAGCTCTTCTGCCTCAGCATCAGCAAGATCAACTTCTGGTTCTTCAGGCTCAGTAACAGTATATGCCTGTTGCACAACTAGGGCCATACCAGTGGAAGACTTGTCAGTTTTCTTCCAGTTCATCAGTCTTGCAGCATTATTCTCCTCATGATTTAACATTAATCCATACACGGTTTGAAGAGTGTATGACTCAATGTTGTTGGCAGCATTGACAGAATTTGTCATATCAAGGAACTGTTGAGGGAGACTATCCAAGAACTTTTGGATAAGTTCTCCTTCTTCCTTTACAATGCCTACACTGATTAAATCATGGACAACAGTATTAAACCTGTTGTAGAGAGTAGTGATGTCTTCATTTGGGGTAGAGAAAAAGTTTTCATACTT
Organism: Calendula officinalis; assembly: GCA_963853835.1. Classification (NCBI taxonomy): domain Eukaryota; kingdom Viridiplantae; phylum Streptophyta; class Magnoliopsida; order Asterales; family Asteraceae; genus Calendula; species Calendula officinalis. The sequence continues at coordinate 66,511,500 of OY970828.1, forward strand.
TCTTCTCATATTGCTTTTCCTCTGCAACTTCACCTTGGGTGTGCCTTCATAAGTGATTGATAGACTATCCCACATAGCCTTTGCTGTTGGCAATTTCATAATTGCATTAAGTATTTCTTTGGTAACAGCATTACCAATCACTCCCTTAGCCCTTGAGTCTAGACTGAATAACTGACGGTTAGTATCAGTCCAGGTGTGTTTCAGTTTAGGGACTGTTCTTGTGCTCTCAGGAGCATCATCAGTAGCAGAAACGGGTTCCACAGTTTGTGGGATGATAGGACCATCATTCAGCACAGTGAGCATCTCATGATGAATTGATTCAAGATACCACTGAGCCTTAAGATTCCATTGATGAAAGTCTTTTCCATCAAAGATGGGCACTCCCTTACCAGACATGACTGGGGCAACAATTGTAGACATTTTGGATTTTTGGGTATTGGAAGGATAAGTATAAGGAATGGCTGCCAGGGTTAAAAGATCGAATAATAAGAATTAATTTAGCCTGCTCTGATACCAGTTTTTAGGTCACAACAACCCTGGTTAACTTGATAATTGTTAGATTAATAATTTACTTAAGACAATTAAGGTGATTAACACAGTAATTTAGTCAAACGTATATTATTCCACTAAGTGTGGCTTGTAGCGGAAATACAAGACCACTTGAACAATTACAAAGATAGATATGTGAATACGTAAATTGGTAAGTACTCCTTTGCAAGATGATCTCTATTTATAATGTTATAGAGATCTTACATTATGGGCAAAGGAGTAACCGAAGGACTAAGTAAATGAAATGACTAAGATCAAGGGATTAGATCTTAGTCCGTTACTATACTGACTGTGACTCAGTCCTTTTACTCGGTATTGATTTCCAATACCGAGTGCTGATACTGAGTGGCCAGTATTGGCCAAACTCAGTATCACTCCTAACTTAGCTATTTTGATCTACAATTTAATCTAAGCTATACTAGATTGTTTTGTTATCCTAAGATTCATAAAGAGGTAAGGCTTTTTGCCTTAACACCAATCACAAACAAAACCCTAATACTCCCTCCTCACCATTCGGCTAAAACCAACCCTAAGGGGTTTCGGTTTCTTCGATTTCGACGAACAACAAGCACACCCGATGGTGTGTTTCGGTATCGAGTTCGACACACACACACGAGTTCGTGTGTTGCTTTGTTGATACAACGCGGTCTTGCAGCGTGTCCAGTTGGTGCAGTAGAGGTGGATCACTTCTTTAGCCATCTAAAGGTAATGTTCATGGTGTCTTTCTTCTCGTGATCTCATTGTGTATTAGAGATCCAGTAATGTGGTATTCAAGTTCTGCCATGTGAATGCTACAAGGTTTTCCTACACTCAGTACTAGCCGATTTCTGTGAAGAAAAAGGAATCGTACAAAACTTCTCTGCAGCCTACACACCACAACAAAATGGTGTTGTAGAAAGGAAAAATAGAACACTAATTGAAGCTGCAAGAACTTTGTTATGCCATACTGGACTAACACTGAGCTTGTGGGCAGAAGCTGTAAACTGTGCAAATTTTACACAGAACAGAGCCACCATAGTCCAGAGACACCAAAAGTGTTAAGGCAAAAAGCGTTACCCATTTGTAAATCTTAGGATAACAAAATAACCTAGACTAGCTTAGATTTAAAAAGTAGATTAAATTAGCTAAGTTAGGAGTAATACTGAGTTTGGCCAATACTGGCCACTCAGTATCAGCACTCAGTATTGGAATACCAATACTGAGTAGAAGAACTGAGTGATACTCAGTATTCTAACGGACTAAGAACAAATCCCTTGATCTTAGTAATTTCCTTTACTTAGTCCTTCGGTTACTCCTTTGCCATAATGTAAGATCTCTATAGACATTATAAATAGAGATCACCTTGCAAAGGAGTATTCACCAATTTACACGTTCACTTATCCATCTTTGTATTTGTTCAAGTGGTCTTGTATTTCCGCTACAAGCCACACTTTGTGGAATAATATACGTTTGACTAAATTACTGTGTTAATCACCTTAATTGTCTTAAGTAAATTATTAATCTTAACAATTATCTATCAAACCAGGGTTGTTGTGACCTAACAACTGGTATCAGAGCATGCTAAATTATTTCTTATTTAGTCGATCTATTACCCTGGCAGCCATTCCTTATATTTATCCTTCAAATATTCACAAATCAAAAATGTCTACAATCATTGCTCCAGTCATGTCTGGTAAGGAGTGCCCATCTTTGATGGAAAAGACTTTCATCAATGGAAGCTTAAGGCTCAGTGGTATCTCGAATCCATTCATCATGAGATGCCTACTGTGCTAAATGATGGTCCTATCATCCCACAAACTGTGGAACCCGTAGCTGCTACTGATGATGCTCCTGAGAGCACAAGAACAGTTCCTAAACTGAAACACACCTGGACTGATACTGACCGTCAGTTATTCAGTCTAGACTCAAGAGCTAAAGGGGTGATTGGTAATGCTGTTGCCAAAGAAATACTTAATGCAATTATGAAATTGCCAACAGAAAAGGCTATGTGGGATAGTCTATCAATCACTTATGAAGGCACACCCAAGGTGAAGTTGTAGAGGAAAAGCAATATGAGAAGGAAATATGAAAACTTCTTCTCTAGTCCAAATGAAGACATCACTACTCTCTACAACAGGTTTAATACTGTTGTCCATGATTTAATCAGTGTAGGCATTGGAAAGGAGGAAGGAGAACTTGTTCAAAAGTTCTTGGATAGTCTCCCTCAACAGTTTCTTGACAAGACAAATTCTGTAAATGCTGCCAACAACATTGAGTCATACACTCTTCAAACCCTGTATGGGTTAATGTTGAATCATGAGGAGAATAATGCTGCAAGACTGATCAACTGGAAGAAAACTGACAAATCTTCCACTGGTATGGCTCTAGTTGTGCAACAGGCATATACTGTAACTGAGCCTGAAGAACCAGAAGTTGATCTTGCTGATGCTGAGGCAGAAGAGCTTGAAACGCAAATGGCTCTTATGTCCATGAAGCTGGATCAGTTGAAAAAGAAGAGGCTTGGTGTTAGCTCTTCCAATACTAACCCAAGATCAGGTCTTTGCTATAGATGTGGAAAGCCTGGGCATATTGCTGCGAATTGTCATACCAAGTCAACTGAAACTGATCAGAATGACAGGATTGCATACCGAGCCAAAAGGTATAGAGACAAGTATGTCAAGCTAAAGAACTGGAGCAAGGGGAAGAATGCGGCAGGGAATGGTGCACCTCATCAAGCACTTTACTCAGAAGCCTGGATGGATGAGGAGATTAGTGATGATGAGGAAGAGATTGAGAATAAAGCCTTTATGGCTTTTACTGAAGAAGATTTGAAGAGCTCCTTTGAGAGAGATATCAAAGAAGCTGAGAGAATGAGTGTCCATACTGATTGGGATTCCACTCAGTTGTACAAGGTGAGTTCCTTTCAAACTTATTCAGAAAATGAAAAAGAAAAGATTTTTGAGTATATGATTGTTGATCTTAAAACTTTAGTACAGAAAGAAAAGGCATTAAAAGTAACAATTCATGAACTTGAAAGGGTAAATAACGAACATTTAGATAAATTAGCAAAATTTAAAGATTTAGAACTAGATTTTTTAAACTTACAAGACATTAACCAAAGATTAGCTGATAAAGCTCATTTACATAAACTGGAAAAAGAAAAATTTGAAAATCAGTGTAAATCTTGGGGAAATGCATCTATTAAACTAAATAAATGTGTAAATCAACAATTTCCAGAAAATGTAAGGGCTGCACTTGGTGTTGATCCTCAATTAAAAAACAGAAATAATTTTGTTGATTTATTTGAAGAGTTTTCTGATATGAACCCTATTCAGTTTGTAAAAGCTAAGACTTTTTGTGAAGTAGGATGTCAAACTGAGTCAGATGATGAGAATAAAATCACTTTTGAAAAACCAATTGGTCCTTCCATCTGTTCTAAGTGCTATACTGAACTACAAGAGCTCAGTATTGAATTTCCTGAAAAAGAAATTCTTGATACTGACCTCGAAATAGTACAGTATGACACTTCTGCTGTTCCTCCATTTGAAGTTTTATTTAACACAACTACTTTTGAGATATATAAAGAACCTGAGAGTACAGAAAAGAAAATTACTGCTACTCAAACTGTTTTAACTAATACTGAATCCACAGGAACAGCACGGTCAAATACTCAAGAATCTAAAGAACCTGTTCAAGTTGTCATTTTAAAACATGATAAAAAGAAAACAACTTCAACAGGATCTTCAAGTGTCACAAACAAGAAGTCAACTGATAAAAAGACTTCTATGCAAAATAAAATTAAGACACCAGAATCATCTCCTTCAAAAACAGTCAAACATAATATCAAAACTTCATTAAAAAATGACAAAAATAACATTTTAAAATCTATTGGTGATCAGATCAAAATTCTGAGTCAAAAGTTTGCAAAACTTACTAATACTTATCAACCAACAATTAAACAATTTTCAAAAAGTTCCTTATGAAAATATGTTTCGAAACAGACCTAGGAAATGTAATAGATGTCATCATAGTGGACACAAAGGAGATGAATGCTGGACTGATCTCTCAAATCCTAGGTACTCAGTACCAAAGAAAAGGAGAGAAACTAAGTTTGTATCACCAAAGAAAACCTCCAAGGTTTTTTCTGAAGTGATACTGACCTCTCTCATAAAAGAGATCAAGTCAAACCCTGTTTCTCCTACCAAAGGTCCCATTCAAAAATGGGTTCCTAAAAAGAACTAACTTATTATTTGTGTCTTGTGCAGGGTGACAGAAAATGGTATCTAGATAGTGGCTGCTCAAGACACATGACTGGCAGTATGGAGTACCTTCTAAACTATACTCCAGAGAAGGGTCCTTCTGTCAAGTTTGGAGATGATTCCATAGGGAAAACAAGAGGGTATGGAGTAATAAAGGCAGGAAATATAACTTTTAAAAGAGTTGCCTACGTGGAGGGTCTTAAACACAATCTGCTCAGTATCAGCCAGATGTGTGATGATGATAATGAAGCTCGGTTCAGAAAGATTGCAGGAATTATCTAGAATGATAAAGGGCAACATGTACTCGTTGCTAGAAGAGAAAAGGATGTCTATGTGGTCAATCTGTCTGAAATAGACCCCACTATTCGAGTTTGCCTGCTGTCTAAAGTCAAACCTGAACTCCATTGGTTATGGCACAAGAAGCTCTCTCACATAAATTTCCGAAATATAAATGAGCTCAGTATCAAGAAACTGGTGAGAGGGCTGCCCACTATTACTTATTCAAATGATAAGTTATGCTCAGCATGTGAAATGGGCAAGCAGAAGAAGAGTTCATTTAAATCAAAGGTTAATCACTCCATAAATGAACCTCTTACAATGATTCATATGGATCTTTTTGATCCCATCAGCACACCATCTTTGGCCAAAAAGATCTATACATTAGTCTTGGTTGATGAATTCTCAAGATACACTTGGGTTATTTTTCTCAAGACTAAAGCTGATGCAACAACAGAAATCATTGCCTTCATTAAAAGAGAAGAACTTCAAAAAGGCAACAAGGTCAAACAACTTAGAAGTGACCATGGTACTGAGTTTAAGAACTCGGTATTGGCTGATTTCTGTGAAGAAAAAGGAATAATACAAAACTTCTCTGCAGCCTACACACCACAACAAAATGGTGTTGTAGAACGAAAGAATAGAACTTTGATTGAGGCTGTAAGAACTTTGTTATGCCATGCTGGACTGGCACTGAGCTTCTGGGCAGAGGCTGTAAATTGTGCGAATTTTACTCAAAACAGAGCTACAATAGTCCAACATCATCAAAAGACTCCTTATGAGTTATGTAATGGAAAGATTCCTAATGTGGAATATTTCCACATCTTTGGGAGTAAATGTTTTGTACTCAGTACTAAACAAAACCTCAACAAATTTGCTCCCAAAGCAAATGAAGGTGTGTTCATGGGCTATTCTCCACACTCTAAAGCCTTCAGAGTGTATGTCATCTCCACCAAGATGATTGTAGAATCTATTCATGTTACATTTGATGAAAATCTGAATGAGCATTCTACTTCAGCAACCGAAGACATTAGTGGCATAGAAATTCTATGCAATCCAGATAATTCTATTGCTGAACAACCCAAGTCTCACCCATATTATGTTGATCATGGTATGAGTGATACTGATCAAGAATCACCTCAGTCTCACTTCAATATATCAAATTCTGAGGTTCCCATTACTGAGAACCCCAATACCGAGTTCCCAATTCTTGATCTGAACAACTCCACTTATGAGGAAGGTGAATCTTCCAGTACTTCTCAAGAATCAACATCCAATCTACAAAATTCAGAAGAACAGCAACCAGTAGTGTCTGATACTGAACAAGTTTCAACTCAGTATCAGGCATACAATCCATCACCACTACAAGATATTGTTGATCTTGCTTCAAATGTTTCCTTAGGAAATAATCTAAGGGATCACAGAGACCATCCTCATGCAAATATTATTGGTCCCATTGAACAAGGTGTCCAAACAAGAAGAAAGTTAGAATTTGAACCCCAAGCAACTGCAAACTTCTGTTTCTTCTCAAGCTTCTTATCTACCATGGAACCAAAGAAAGCTGATGAAGCATTATTAGATGAAGACTGGGTAGAAGCTATGCAAGAAGAACTGACAGAGTTTGAAAGAAATAAAGTTTGGAACTTAGTACCACCTCCTGCTGGTAAAACTATTATTGGTACTAAGTGGGTGTTCAGAAACAAAATGGACAAGGATGGTGTTGTCATCAGAAACAAAGCGAGACTGGTTGCTCAGGGTTACAGGCAAGAAGAAGGTATTGACTATGATGAAACTTTTGCACCAGTTGCAAGAATTGAAGCTATTAGGCTGTATCTTGCATATGCAGCTTTCAAGAATTTCAAAGTTTATCAGATGGATGTCAAGAGTGCATTTCTGAATGGAAAACTACAGGAGGAAGTTTATGTCAAACAACCACCAGGTTTTGTTGACCCTAAATTTAGTAATTACGTTTTCAAGCTTGATAAAGCTCTATATGGGCTCAAACAAGCTCCCAGAGCCTGGTATGATACCCTGTCTGAGTACTTAATTGAAAATAAGTTTATAAGAGGTAAAATTGACAAAACATTATTTTCAAAAAGAAAAGGTTCTGACATTTTACTCATTCAGATATATGTAGATGATATTATCTTTGGCTCCACTGACAAGTCAATGTGTGACTGGTTTGCTAAGATAATGTCATCTCAGTATCAGATGAGTATGATGGGAGAAATTACTTACTTTCTTGGTTTACAAGTTGAACAAAAGCCTGATGGCACTTTCATAAATCAAAGTAAGTATGTGCATGACATGCTCAAGAAATATAAATTTGAAAATTTATCATCCATGCACACTCCTATGGTTACTCAGGATAAAATAAGTAAAGATGAAACTGGTAAACCAGTATGTCAATCCACATATCGAGGTATGATTGGTTCTTTACTTTACTTAACAGCTAGCAGGCCTAATATCATGTTTGCAACATGTTTGTGTGCTCGGTATCAGGCTGATCCTAAAGAATCACATATGAAAGCTGTTAAGCGGAATTTTAGATATCTTTCAGGTACTCCTAACATGGGTCTTTGGTATCCCAAAGACTCAAACTTTGACCTTGAAGGGTATACAGATGCCAATTTTGCAGGTTGTAGGTTGGACAAGAAGAGTACAAGTGGAGGATGTCAAATCCTCGGTGGAAGATTAGTTGGTTGGTCATCCAAGAAACAAAATTCAGTAGCAACTTCTACTGCAGAAGCAGAATATGTTGCTGCAGGAAGTTGTTGTGCTCAACTCCTATGGATGCAGTATCAATGTTAGGTCACAACAACCCTGGTTAACTTGATAATTGTTAGATTTATAATTTACTTAAGACAATTAAGGTGATAAACACAGTAATTTAGTCAAACGTATATTATTCCACTAAGTGTGGCTTGTAGCGGAAATACAAGACCACTTGAACAATTACAAAGATGAATACTATGAATATGTAAATTGGTACGTACTCCTTTGCAAGATGATCTCTATTTATAATGCTATAGAGATCTTACATTATGGGCAAAGGAGTAACCGAAGGACTAAGTAAATGTAATGACTAAGATCAAGGGATTTGATCTTAGTCAGTTACTATACTGACCATGACTCAGTCCTTCTACTCGGTATTGGTTTTCCAATACTGAGTGCTGATACTGAGTGGCCAGTATTGGCCAAACTCAGTATCACTACTAACTTAGCTATTTTAATCTACATTTAATCTAAGCTATTCTATATTGTTTTGTTATCCTAAGATTCACAAAGAGGTAAGGCTTTTTGCCTTAACAATCTCCCCCTATCTAATGATAACAAAACAATTATACAGAGATATAAAACAAAATAAACTGCAGGCTGCAAAGTCTTCTTCTTTATTCTTTCTTGATTGATTCAAACTCATAGAAGACTTCTTTCTTTACATGGATGAACTCTTCTCTTTTCTTCAGTTCATCTTGCCTGTTGTTTAGCACAACAACAATCTTCTTTCTGAACCAAGCATCTTCTTTCTTGGTTATCATCCATTTCAAGCCCACCAAATGGCTGATAGGAGCTGTTTGCAGTTCTGCTTCAGTGATGAAGCACTCCCTGTCCTCTGAGTCAGTGTACATATATCCAGATGTTGGATATATGGTACTCTTCTGATCCTGAAATATAAGGTTAGAAGGGACAGTGTACTTAGGGAACATTCTGAAGGTATTCAGGCACTCAGGCTTGTTGTTTTTGACAGCCTCAGTCATAACACTGAGTGCCCTATAATCTGCTGCATATAAAATGCCTTGTTCATAACACACTGCAGCTACAGCCCATACTTCATCCATCATCACTTGAGCTTCAGAAGATCTGGATTTCAGTTCCTTAATCAGTCTAGCAATTTTAATCCAGTCTTGTACACCCATATTCTGGATATCATGAAGAAAGAACTTCAATGGAGGACTGACTGGCCCAGTGCATGTTGCAGTAATGCATCTGTCAACAATTTTGACTTTGATTTTGTTGACAAATTCATTTAGCCAGTGAATGTTCTTCACATCCAGAAAGATTCTGTTCCTCAGCATGTTCATTCTGGTTTCTCTATATCTGAATCTTTGGGCAATGATGTTCCAGTATTGTTGAAGAACATCATCACCTTTTCTTCTGACAACATGAGGCTTCCAAGAGTCATCTGCCTCAGTATCAGTTTCAGGATCTTCTTCTTTGACAGGAAAGAATCTTTGGGCTTCAATCTCATCCTCCGTGTATTGAACAGATCTTCTCGGTCTAGAGATCAGTGGAGCTGGATCTGTTTCTTCACTAGATTCTGAAGACATAACCACATTTGTCATTCGTCTGGTTATTGGTCTTCTAGGAATTCTAGAAGGTCCTTCAGCTTGAGGAGAGATAGGTTTTTCTGTATGCTCTTCATCATCAGAGAATGATGATGAAGAGGTTTCTTTATTTGCTTCATCCAGTGCAAAGTTTAAAACATCTTCTGATGCCACTGGATGTTCTTCATCTTCATCATCAGCAATAGGCCACACAAACGGCCTATACACAATTATCTACAAGTTATTTTGCTCAGTCACAACTTGCTGATGTTGATCAGTATCAGTCTCCCCCTGAGCAGATGGCTCAGATGGTTCTTCTTCAAGTTGTTCCAAGACTGATCTTCCTCTCTGTCTGCTCCTCTCATATCTAAACCGAAGAGGTTCAGTATGAGGTGTTTGCTGATGTTGTTGTTGTTGTTGCTGTGGAGGTTGATCTTCATTCAGCTTTCTCCTTTTCTCCCCCTGAGAAGATGGCTCAGGTTGATCAACCTCTTGATCTCTCTGTCTTTTCTCCCCCTTTTTGTTTTCATTGGATGGGGAGGGAATGGGTTCAGTATCACCACCCATGTCTTCTTGTTGTTGTTCAGGACTGGGGGAGAGCATGGGTTCAGTGTCAGCCTGCCCTGCACTATGAGTGTGTGCAGGAGATGGTGATCTGCGAGGCTCAGTGGCAGGACTATCTTCATTATTATTGCCTCCAGTAGATGGAGGGGGTGGAGGCTGTTGTCGTTGTTGTTGTAATTGTGCCACTGATTGCTTCAAGGAATCAATCTCAGTGCTCATTTCATCCATCCTGGCCAGAATGTTATTCTGAGTAGTCTGCATAGCCAGGATCTGGTTGAGAATAGTTTGTAAAGCTCCTTGTACTTCCTGAGACTTAGTAGCTTGAGCTCGTTGACCCTGCACAGATGGTGCTAAAGAAACCAAAAACATAAAACTTGTTAGTAAGAAAGGTTTATCAAATAGAATTGTGGTATTGATTAACTCTATAATCATATAAACAGAATTTGGAAGTCTGTATTTCATCTGGTTCATGATGAAATATTGTGGACTAGTGCAAAGCATGTGTAAGAAGTGTTTTTAGTAATGATGAGTGATATTTTAAGTATCTCAGTGGAGGATAGGTCACATTTACTAAAAGGTTTAGGTTGGGAATTCGAAGTCTGGGATATACTTCTTTTTATTTTCAATGTTCATCACTCGGTCTCAGAGTGATAATAGAAATGTGGCTTTGACCCATGGAAGTTTTTGGCAAGTGTGGCTTAAGGGGTTTTGGATCATTTCTTGAACAATGGTATCCAACTCAAAATAAGTTGGACATCATTCAAGCAGCACCAGTGGGTGTCAGTGTGACATCAACCACTATTGTTTCATTAATGGTGAAACAACCGTAGACTGACAATGATCATGTGAAAAACTCGGTATATGAATTTTGCATAGCAGCAGTGGGCATACTATGTTGGCCATAAAAGGATATATTTGAAAGTTCGATTGAGACTGTGGTCAGTATTGAGTTGGTACTGGCCAATACATAGTCTCTATGGGGGGGGAAAATATATATATATATATATATATATATATATATATATATATATATATATATATATATATATATATATATATATATATATATAAGTTTAAGGATTTTAGAAATTCATACCTGAGACTTTATCGGATTCTCTTCTAGCATCATGAGAAATCGGTGCTGGATCATTTGGATTTGGATGTGAGGCACCAGCACCTTCAAGAGCTTCTTCTCTTCTGCTTGCTGGACCTTCCAGTGTATGCTGAGTAAACTGAAGTTCGACATCAAGAGGATCATGAGGAGCCTCAAGATGATGAGCAATATGTGCTGGTTCTGGACCTGGAAGGTCAACATTGGCGGCAACCGCACTTTGGACTTGAAGAGATGCAGTTAAAGATGGAATGTGTTCAGTTTGCATCTCTTCTGATGACATATTTCCCATAGGAACAGGGGAAAGATTTCTTCTTCTTCTTCGAAGAACTAGTGGTGTGTCTTCTGAGAGCTCAGTATCAGAAGCTTCTTCAATAATAGGAGCATCCGGATCCTGTGCTGGTGGAGAAGAAACTAGTGCTTGTTGAGCTTCCACCATCTCAGTATCTGGATCATCATTTCCACCATCACCACTGTCATCATCAGTATCATTATTTTCTGATGCAGTATCAGAAGATTCTGCATCATTGATGTGTGCCTAGACTATAGCCCACATTGAGTGACTCATTACAGGCTCTCCTTCTCTTGGCCTGTAGAAGAAAATCTTCTCATGAAGAGGTGGAAGATCCACTCTTGGACTGTTGAATTCATCATATATATGTGCCGGCATCTCATTCTGAAAGATGAGAGAAAGGAATCTGCAGAAAGGAACGTTTAATTCTCTGACTTTGGCCCGAATCAGAGATGCTAATTCTTCAAAATCGTTGATCTGGTCCAAGGCACCAGTCTTGTGAGTCATACACCGAATGACCGTAGAGATCAGTATACCCCACATTGGACCAAATTCGTTTCTTTTAATTATTCATGTGGTTCCTCTTCTTCCAATAAGTGGTAATACTGATCGAGCCTCGACTCTGTCAACAAAGGGCTCATATTGAGCATGAGCAGGAAGACCCAGAGCTTCCCGAATGATTGCTGTTGAGACGAAGGTTCTTCTTTGGTCACGAATCACCCAACCGGTAATCATATCAGGTGAGTCGATTTTGGCAGAGTACCAGAATTCGCAGAGCATTTCTGGGTAAATTGCTCTGGGAGATCTAATCAGTGCTTGAGTGATTGGGCAGTGTTTCAAAAATGTTATCATTTGTGTGAATTCAGGGCACGCCCAAGCTTGAGGAATATCAAAATTTGCTGTGATGTTGTTCCTCGCAAACTTTGGTAATTCATCGTTTCTGAATTGCGTTGCCGGTGCAGCCTCCGGTGCAAAGAATCGGTAGTTTGCCATCTGTGATTTGGATTAAAAAAAATTTGCTTGCAAAGAGAAACTGAAATCGTTAATCGCAGAGAGAATCGAAAATTAAGTTAAGAAATAACTGTTGTAAAAAAAGTGATAATGAAAGAAAAAACGGTTATTTATACTTAATTGAAAGATATTTACGGTATTGGGAAGTTAAACCGGCTGATTTGACAGCCTTATCCTGTGTTAACTGTAACTTTCCTATTAAGAAAGGTTACCGTTAGGGAGTATTGAGGTTAAAAGTCAGTTGTGTTACTCCAGGATTCCAATACCGAGTTTTTAAAAAAAATTAAATTAAATTAAAAAAATTAGAAAAAATTAGAAAAAATATAAAAAATTAGAAAAACATTTAATATAATCTATAAATTAAAAAAAAATAAAAATTTACAAAATTTGATAAATCAGACTAGTGATACTGACTTGGTCGGTATTGAAAGCAATACCGATCAGTCGGTATCAGAAAATTTAAGTAAATTTAAGGATTCAGCATACCCAATTGTCCTAGTATGTACATAAACCTTTCCTCAGAGAGAGGTTTAGTAAAGACATCGGCCAATTGGTCATCTGTAGGAACGAAATCTACCTCAACCTTACCCTTTTCCACATTATCTCAAATAAAGTGGTGTCTGATATCAATGTGCTTGGTTCTGGAGTGATGGACTGGGTTTTCAGTGATAGCAATAGCACTCTTGTTATCACAATGTATAGGTGTCTTCTGGAAGTTAAACCCATAGTCCATTAGTTGATACTGCATCCACAAAAGTTGAGCACAGCAACTTCCTGCAACAACATATTCTGCTTCTGCAGTAGAAGTTGCAACTGAATTTTGCTTCTTGGATGACCAGCCAACTAATCTGCCACCGAGGAACTGACATCCTCCACTTGTACTTTTCCTGTCTAACCGACAACCTGCAAAATCTGCATCTGTATACCCTTCAAGATCAAAGTTTGAGTCTTTGGGATACCAAAGACCCATGTTAGGAGTACCTGAAAGATATCTAAAAATTCGCTTAACAGCCTTTAGGATCAGCCTGATACCGAGCACACAAACAGGTTGCAAACATGATATCAGGCCTGCTAGCTGTTAAGTAAAGTAAAGAACCAATCATACCTCGGTATGTGGATTGACATACTGGTTTACCAATTTCATCTTTACTTATTTTATCCTGAGTACCCATAGGAGTATGCATGGATGATAGATTTTCAAATTTATATTTCTTAAGCATGTCATGCACATACTTACTTTGATTTATGAAAGTGCCTTCAGGCTTTTGTTCAACTTGTAAACCAAGAAAGTAAGTAAGTTCTCCCATCATACTCATCTGATACTGAGATGACATTTTCTTTGCAAACCAGTCACACATTGACTTGTCAGTGGAGCCAAAGATAATATCATCCACATATATTTGAATGAGTAAAATGTCAGAACCATTTCTCTTTGAAAATAATGTTTTATCAATTTTACCTCTTATAAACTTATTTTCAATTAAGTACTCAGACAGGGTATCATACCAGGCTCTGGGAGCTTGTTTGAGCCCATATAAAGCTTTATCAAGCTTGAAAACATAATTAGGAAATTTAGGATCAATAAAACCTGGTGGTTGTTTGACATAGACTTCCTCCTGTAGTTTTCCATTAAGAAAGGCACTTTTGACATCCATCTGATAAACTTTGAAATTCTTGAAAGCTGCATATGCAAGATACAGCCTAATAGCTTCAATTCTTGCAACTGGTGCAAAAGTTTCATCATAGTCAATACCTTCTTCTTGTCTGTAATCCTGAGCAACCAGTCTTGCTTTGTTTCTGATGACAACACCATCTTTGTCCATTTTGTTTCTGAACACCCACTTAGTACCAATAATAGTTTTACCAGCAGGAGGTGGTACTAAGTTCCAAACTTTATTTCTTTCAAACTCTGTCAATTCTTCTTGCATAGCTTCTACCCAGTCTTCATCTAATAAAGCTTCATCAGCTTTCTTGGGTTCCATGGTAGATAAGAAACTTGAGAAGAAACAGAAGTTTGCAGTTGCTTGGGGTTCAAACTCTAACCTTCTTCTTGTTTGAACACCTTGTTCAATGGGACCAATAATGTTGGCATGAGGATGGTCTCTGTGTTCCCTTAGATTATTTCCTAAGGAAACATTTGAAGCAAGATCAACAATATCCTGTTGTGGTGATGGGTTGTCTGCCTGATACTGTGATGAATCCTGATCAGTATCAGACAATACTGGTTGCTGTTCTTCTAAATTTTGCAGATTTGGTGTGGATTCTTGAGCAGTATTGGAGGATTCTCCTTCCTCATATGTGGAGTTGTTCAAATCAAGAATTGGGACCTCAGTATTGGTGTTCTCAATAATGGGAACCTCAGAATTTGTTATATTGACGTTAGACTGAGATGTCTCTTGATCAGTATCACTCATACTGTGATCAACATAGTATGGGTGAGACTTGGGCTGTTCAGCAATGGAGTTTTCTGGATTGCATAGAATTTCTATGCCACTGATGTCTTCACTTGCTGAGGTAGAACGCTCATTCTGATTTTCATCAAATGTAACATGAATAGATTCTACAATCATCTTAGTGGAGATGACATACACTCTGAAGGCTTTAGAGTGTGGAGAATAGCCCATGAACACGCCTTCATTTGCTTTGGGAGCAAATTTGTTGAGATTTTGCTTAGTACTGAGTACAAAGCATTTACTCCCAAAGATGTGAAAATATTCCACGTTAGGAATCTTGCCATTATATAACTCATATGGAGTCTTTTGATGACGCTGGACTATAGTAGCTCTGTTCTGAGTAAAATTTGCACAATTAACAGCTTCAGCCCAGAAGCTCAGTGCCAGTCCAGCATGGCATAACAAAGTTCTCGCAGCTTCAATAAGAGTTCTATTTTTCCGTTCTACAACACCATTTTGTTGTGGTGTGTAGGCTGCAGAGAAGTTTTGTATAATTCTTTTTTCTTCACAGAAATCAGCCAATACAGAGTTCTTGAACTCAGTACCATGGTCACTTCTAAGTTGTTTGACCTTGTTGCCTTTTTGAAGTTCTTCTCTCTTAATGAAGGCAATGATTTCTGTTGTTGCATCAGCTTTAGTCTTGAGAAAAATGACCCAAGTGTATCTTGAGAATTCATCAACTAAGACTAATGTATAGATCTTTTTGGCCAAAGATGGTGTGTTGATGGGACCAAAAAGATCCATATGAATCATTGTAAGAGGTTCATTTATGGAGTGATTAACTTTTGACTTGAATGAACTCTTCTTCTGCTTGCCCATTTCACATGCTGAGCATAACTTATCTTTTGAATAAGTAATAGTGGGCAACCCTCTCACCAGTTTCTTGATACTGAGCTCATTAATATTACGAAAAATTATGTGAGAGAGCTTCTTGTGCCATAACCAATGTAATTCTGGTTTGACTTTAGACAGCAGGCAAACTCGAATGGTGGGGTCTATTTCAGATAGATTGACCACATAAACATCTTTTTCTCTTCTAGCAACTAGTACAGGTTACCCTTTATCATTGTAGATGATCCCTGCAATCTTTCTGAATCGAGCTTCATTATCATCATCACACATCTGGCTGATACTGAGCAGATTGTGTTTAAGACCCTCCACATAGGCAACTCTTTTAAAAGTTATGTTGCCTGCTTTTATAACTCCATACCCTCTTGTTTTCCCTATTGAATCATCTCCAAACTTGACAGAAGGACCCTTCTCTGGAGTATAATTTAGAAGGTACTCCATACTGCCAGTCATGTGTCTTGAGCAGCCACTATCTAGATACCATTTTCTGTCACCCTGCACAAGACACAAATAATACATTAGTTCCTTTTAGGAACCCATTTTTGAATGGGACCTTTGATAGGAGAAACAGGGTTTGACTTGATCTCTTTTGTGGAAGAGGTCAGTATCACTTCAGGAATAACCTTTGAGGTTTTCTTTGGTGATACCGACTTAGTTTCTCTCATTTTCTTTGGTACTGAGTACCTAGGACTTGAGAGATCAGTCCAGCATTCATCTCCTTTGTGTCCAGTATGATGACATCTATAACATTTTCTAGGTCTGTTTCTAAACATATTTTCATAAGGAACTTTTGAAAATTGTTTAACTGTTGGTTGATCAGTATTAGTTAATTTTTCAAACTTTTGACTTAGAATTTTAATCTTATCACCAATTGATTTTAAAATGTTATTTTTGTCATTTTTTAATGGAGTTTTAATTTTATTTTTGACTGTTTTTGAAGGAGATGACTCTGGTGTTTTGATTTTATTTTGCATAGAAGTCTTTTTATCGGTTGACTTCTTGTTTTTGACACTTGAAGATCCTGTTGAAGTTGTTTTCTTTTTATCATGTTTTAGAATGACAACTTTAACAGGTTCTTTAGATTCTTGAGTAGTTGACTTTGCTGTTCCTGTGGATTCAGTATTAGTTAAAACAGTTTGAGTAGCAGTAAGTTTCTTTTCTGTATTATCAGGTTCTTTATATATCTCAAACGTAGTTGTGTTAAATAATAATTCAAATGGAGGAACAGCAGAAGTGTCATACTGTACTATTTCGAGGTCAGTATCAAAAATTTCTTTTTCAGGAAATTCAATACTGAGCTCTTGTAGTTCAGTATAGCACTTAGAACAGATGGAAGGACCAATTTGTTTTTCAAAAGTGATTTTATCCTCATCATCTGATTCAGTTTGACATCCTATCTCACAAAAAGTTTTTGCTTTTACAAACTGAATAGGGTTCATATCCGAAAATTCTTCAAATAAATCAACAAAATTATTTCTATTTTTTAATTGAGGATCAACAACAAGTGCAGCCCTTAAATTTTCTGGAAATTGTTGATTTAGACATTTATTTAGTTTAATAGATGCATTTCCCCAAGATTTACACTGATTTTCAAATTTTTCTTTTTCCAGTTTGTGTAAATGAGCTTTATCAGCTAATCTTTGGTTAATGTCTTGTAAGTTTAAAAAATCTAATTCTAAATCTTTAAATTTTGCTAATTTATCTAAATGTTCGTTATTTACCCTTTCAAGTTCATGAATTGTTAATTTTAATGCCTTTTCTCTCTGTACTAAAGTTTTAAGATCAACAATCATATACTCAAAAATCTTTTCTTTTTCATTTTCAGAATAAGTTTGAAAGGGACTCACCTTGTACAACTGAGTGGAATCCCAATCAGTGTGGACACTCATTCTCTCAGCTTCTTTGATATCTCTATCAAAGGAGCTCTTCAAAACTTCTTCATTAAAAGCCATAAAGGCTTTGTTCTCAATCTCTTCCTCATCATCACTTATTTCCTCATCCATCCAAGCCTCTGAGTAAAGTGCTTGATGAGATGCACCATTCCCTGCCGCATTCTTCCCCTTGCTCCAGTTCTTCAGCTTGACATACTTATCTCTATACCGTTTAGCTCGGTATGCAATCTTTTCATTCTGATCAGTTTTAGTTGACTTGGTATGACAATTAGCAGCAATATGACCAGGCTTTCCACACCTATAGCAAAGACTTGATCTTGGATCAGTATTGGAAGAGCTAACACCAAGCCTCTTATTTTTCAACTAATCCAGCTTCATGGACATAAGAGCCATTAGTGTTTCAAGCTCTTCTGCCTCAGCATTAGCAAGATCAACTTCTGGTTCTTCAGGTTCTGTTACAGTATATGCCTGTTGCACAACTAGAGCCATACCAGTGGAAGACTTGTCAGTTTTCTTCCAGTTGATCAGTCTTGCAGCATTATTCTCCTCATGATTCAACATTAATCCATACAAAGTTTGAAGAGTGTATGACTCAATGTTGTTAGCAGCATTGACAGAGTTTGTCATGTCAAGAAACTGTTGAGGAAGACTATCCAAGAACTTTTGAACAAGCTCTCCTTCTTCCTTTACAATGCCTACACTGATTAAATCATGGACAACAGTATTAAACCTGTTGTAGAGAGTAGTGATGTCTTCATTTGGACTAGAGAAGAAGTTTTCATACTTCCTTCTCATATTGCTTTTCCTCTGCAACTTCACCTTGGGTGTGCCTTCATAAGTGATTGATAGACTTTCCCACATAGCCTTTGCTGTTGGCAATTTCATAATTGCATTAAGTATTTCTTTGGTAACAGCATTACCAATCACTCCCTTAGCTCTTGAGTCTAGACTGAATAACTGACGGTCAGTATCAGTCCAGGTGTGTTTCAGTTTAGGAACTGTTCTTGTGCTCTCAGGAGCATCATCAGTAGCAGCAACGGGTTCCACAGTTTGTGGGATGATAGGACCATCATTTAGCACAGTGAGCATCTCATGATGAATTGATTCAAGATACCACTGAGCCTTAAGCTTCCATTGATGGAAGTCTTTTCCATCAAAGATGGGCACTCCCTTACCAGACATGACTGGGGCAACGATTGTAGACATTTTGGATTTTTGAGTATTGGAAGGATAAGTATAAGGAATGGCTGCAAGGGTTAAAAGATCGACTAAATAAGAATTAATTTAGCCTGCTCTGATACCAGTTGTTAGGTCAGAACAACCCTAGTTAGTTTGATAATTGTTTAGATTAATAATTTACTTAAGACAATTAATGTGATTAACACAGTAATTTAGTCAAACGTATATTATTCCACAAAGTGTGGCTTGTAGCGGAAATACAAGACCACTTGAACAATTACAAAGATAGATATGTGAACGTGTTAATTGGTGAGTACTTCTTTGCAAGATGATCTCTATTTATAATGTTATAGAGATCTTACATTATGGGCAAAGAAGTAACCGAAGGACCAAGTAAATGAAATGACTAAGATCAAGGGATTTGATCTTAGTCTGTTACTATACTGACTGTGACTCAGTCCTTCTACTCGGTATTGGTTTTCCAATACCGAGTGCTGATACTGAGTGGCCAGTATTGGCCAAACTCAGTATCACTTTTAACTTAGCTATTTTAATCTACATTTTAATCTAAGCTATTCTAGATTGTTTTGTTATCCTAAGATTCATAAAGAGGTAAGGCTTTTTGCCTTAACAAGCATATCCCAGGCTTCGAATTTCCCAACCAAACCTTTTAGTAAATGTGACTTATCCTACACTGAGCCACTTCAAATTTCACACTCACTTTTACTAAAACACTTCTTCCACATGCTTTGCACAAGTCCACAATATTTCATCATGAACCAGATGAAATACAGACTTCAAAATTCTGTTTATATGATTATAGAATTAATCAATACCACGATTCTATTTGATAAACTTTTCTTACTAACCAGTTTTATGTTTTTGTTTCTTTAGCACCATCTGTGCAGGGTCAAAGTGAAGGAATTATGTGCACAGTCAGTCAACCTATGATGATACATCCATGCCTACGAAACACTTAAGGGTCACACCGGTGAGTACATGTAATACGAGCAAGATAAGCAATGACACTACAAAGAGGAAAGATTCATAATAGTCATTATGAATCAGTTAAGTATTGAGTTAAGTTTAACTTATTACTAGATTAGTTTAACTAACTAATTAATACAAGTAGTTATGCATTTACTAGTTGAGTAAATATACAATGTGTTAATTATAGATTATCCATAATATGATTTAAAGCTATTAAATCATATAGTAATTGGATAATATTGTTGTATAAATTATATAAAGGTTATTATATAATTAACTATTAGAAGTATAAACACAAGTATATAATTCGTGTATATGGGTACCGAATTATTAGTGTGTTAATGCTAGACATTTGATAGTTAAGTGCAACAATAATAAACTAGTTAAACTATAAGGGATGGAAGTGCTAAAAGGAAGTTTAATTAAAGTTCTAATATTAATTAAACTAGAAGGGTTCTAAGCGTAACTTATTTCTATATAAATAAGAGGCTTAGGGTAAACCCTAAACCCCTTAACACTTATCAATAGCCACGAAAATTCCCTCCCTCCCTCTCCTATTTTCGGCCGAACTAGGAACAAGGGAAGAACACAAGTCTTGTGTTCTTCGTGTTCTTCGTTCGTTCTTCGTGTTCTTCAAGTTTTGAAGAACAAGTTCTTTGCTTAGATCAACTAGAAGATCGCTTGGTTTGTTCATCATCAGTGGATCTATCTTAAGCAATCAACAAGGTATGTTTTGGGAAAACCCTTTCTTCCCTTCTCCCTCTTGGACGAATTCGACCAAAGAACCCTAGGGTTCTTTGGTTGATGGTCGAACGAACCACACAAGCAATGTGTGTGTTCGAGTTCTTCGTACAAGGTTTCTTTCTTGTTAACCTAATCTAAATCTCCAAGATCCCAATCCTTTAGGGTTTAAGGATTAGGTTTAATCCCAGTTCCGCATTTATGGATTAAATCAGCTAGTTGGTTTAACCGGTCAAGAACAAGTTCATGTTCTTGGTCACCAAGGTTCGAACCAAGCATGCTAGGCGGTCGACCCAAGTGGTTGATCGAGTACAATGAAACCCTTCAGTGGTATCAGAGCGATGGTTTAGAGATCTAGACTAGATTAACAAAGTTGTTTGTTTACTTTAATTTACAAGTTTTTTTTGTTTCAAGTTCTTTCTTTCTTCTTCATATTTTCGAAATAGGGAAGAAACCCTAAGACCAAGAACACTAAACTAGTCTTAGTTTAATTGGTCAAGAAGGTTTCTAGAAAACCCTAGCAAATTTCGAAAAACCATGGAAGAACCCTAGGATCAAGTATATTAAACAAGATATGTTTAATTGATCAAAAGGATTCTTTTCATAAACCCTAGAAATTTCGTGACCTAGAAAGAACCCTAGGATCAAGTATATTAAACAAGATATATTTAATTGATCAAAAGGATTCTTTCCTAGTTACCTTAGAATTTTCGAAATTTAGGAGGAAACTTGGACACCAAGTATGTTAAACTAGCCTAGTTTAATTGGTGGAAAAGTTTCTTAGTGTTAAGATTTCGAAAACCCTAAGAATCCTAGAACATTAAACTAGTTTAGTTTAATAGTTTAAAATATTAATTAGGATAATAATCTAAAGCCTAGTTAATTAGACAAGTTTATGTCTAATAGGTTTAATTATTATTTTTGATAAGTTTATTAAAGCTAGTTCTTTAAACCTAGTAATTTAGACAAAGTTTATTGTCTATAAGGTTTAAATTAAAAAGTTTAAATAAATTTATTAAAAGTTATAATCTATCTTAGAATTTAAACAAAGTTTATTGTTTAAAAGGATTGATTAAAATTAATCTTTTAAATTAGAAATAATGTCTTTGATCAAGAAAGTCAAAACCCTAGTTTTGATTGGTCAAAAACAAGATTAGGGTTCATCTAATTAATTTAGGGAATTGATAAAGAAAGGTGTTAATTTTTAAGTTCTAAAATTAACAAGGTGTATTTAATTGTTTATGTATATGTATTTATATTTTTCGGAATTTTTAAGTAATTAAATAAAATTAAATTTGAAAAAGATATAATAAGTTTATACACATTTTAATTAGTTCAAGTTAAAATGTATAAGTATAAATTAGGTGTAATATTCTAACTTAGAATGTTACAAGTTTATTGTTATAAATACATATATACGAATTTATATATATATATATATATATATATATATATATATATATATATATATATATATATATATATATACATATATATATATATATATATATATATATATATATATATTAAATACAAGATAAAATGAAACAATTAAAAGGATAATGTTATTTTGATCTTTAAAGAAATAATAGTTTAACTAGTTATTGTATAAGTTATAATATAATTAAAACTAGAATGTACAAAGTTATGATTTAATTATAACTAGTAATTGTACAGGTTAAAATTATATTATTAACTAGAAATATACAAAGTTATATTATTATGTATATCAAGGTGTATAAAGTTATAAGTTATTATAACTAGATAATTATACAAGTATGATATAAGTATTTTACAAGTTATGTAATATACTAGATTAATGATCAAGTATAAATAACAAGAACCTATATTTAACTAGTTCAAGTTAAATATAAGAAAGGTTTAAACAAACTAAAGAATTATTATATATAATTTTTATATAATAGGTTTATTAGTTTCACCAAGTATAAACCGGTGATTGTGTTGGCTTAAAGTTTCATCATGGTTGTTGAAGCTAGTGGGAGCTACACAAGAAAATCACAAAGTTTGTAAGTGTGTCGTTATGGCATAAGTTATGGTCGAATCTAATAATTATAAACAAAATGTTTAATTTCATTATTAGACATATGAAAAACTAGGTGTGTTAAACTAGGTTTATGTTTCAAGTTTATGAATCATAAAAGTCTTAAAAGTTTAACATAAGTTTATAAGTTTTTCAAGTAATATAAAACAAGTAATTTTTATTAGAAATAAGGTTTTTCACAAAACCTAGTAAAAACGTTTTGTACACCTCGTTTTAGGTATACATGTAAAATCGTATAAATTCTTGAAACTATAAGTTTTAAAGAATAGTTCTTAAGTTTTAAAAAGGTGTCTTGTTGGACGTTTCAATCCTTCAATGTCACACATTTTAAACAAGGATTAAGATTGGAATAAAAGTTTAAGTTTAGTTTAAGACTTAAACAAACCCAAGAAAATCTTAGATCGAAGTACTATCCACCTAATGGAACACCTCACTTGTTCAACGATATTCATATTGTAAGGATAAAGAACCTTAGATATGGATTCAAATCATTGCGAGTGTTAGGGTGCGTAAGGTTCTGTGATAATCGGGAGTCCCGGCGCAGAGCATCGCACTGTCTTAGATGGTCTGATCTACTTTGGTGATAATCGGGAGTCCCGGCCCAAAAAGTACTTGAGTAGAATAAACATACTAGACTTTATTACTAACTTAGAAATGTACGATTAGATTGTACAAAGTTGTAATAAGTTATAAGTCTAAAGATTCTACGACCCCTAGGAATCGTGTCAAGTCTTGATGCGATCGGTAAGGAAGTTACCTACCAGAAATAGCATGTCTCGTCGGGAAGTGCCCAAACCTTGCGGCGAGAATGTGACATATGGATCCTAGGCCTAAAATATTAATTATGGGTTTATAATATATTTTAGAGAATGTTTATTGATGATTACTAATTAAACTGGGTTTGATTTGTAGATGGCAGCAACAAATGTGATTGCGACAACAAGTACCAACAATCTCTCACTTCGCTCAATCCTCGAAAAAGGAAAGTTGACTGGGTCAAACTTTCTCAACTGGGAGCGCAATCTTCGTATTGTGCTCAGGCATGAGAGAAAGTGGTATGTCTTGGAGAGAGCAGTACCGAACACCCCTGCTGTTAATGCCAGAGCTGAAACGAGGCAAGCTTATGATAAGCATGTCAGTGATGCACTTGATGTGAGTTGTTTAATGCTAGCCACCATGAGTCCTGAGTTACAAGCGGGACTTATGGATGTGCCTGCATTTGAGATGATCCAGCAACTTAGGGATTCATTTCATGAGCAAGCTCGCACCGAGAGGTTTGACATCAATCGAGCCTTCAACTCTTGCAAGATGGTTAAAGGAACGCCGGTGAGTGCCCACGTCATGAAAATGAAGGGACACATGGATCACCTCGCTAGACTTGGTCACCCCATACCGTTGCAAATGGCAACAGATACTATACTCAACTCGTTGTCTGATGACTACAAGTCTTTTGTGGTCAACTACAACATGCATAATATGGAGAAATCCATTGCTGAGCTACATTCCATGCTCAAGACAGCTGAGTTGAGTTTGGGGACCAAATCTAAGGACGTTCTCTTGATCGGTAATGGCGGTGGCGGTGGAAAGAAGAGAAAAGGGCATGGTGGTAAAGGAAAGGGTAAAACCTATCCTAACCAAGGAGTGCCAAATGGTATAGGTGTCAAACAAAAGGTCAAGAAGGTTAAGCCTAACACTGTGAGGACCGAGAACCGGTGCTTTAAGTGTGGTGAGGCTGGGCATTGGAAAAGAAATTGTCCAAAGGGTGCAAGTGGTAGTGGAGGAAACGCAAGTTCCTCAGGTAACACAACCACACTTCTTAATCACTTTTAGATACTAGTAAAGTACATTACGAGTAATCTAACTTTTGCAATCGTTTATTGCAGGAGATGGAAAGTGATGGTGACCGGCATGAGATGGTGATGATCCCACGAGCACCAAGTTTTTTTTTTATGATTCAGTTTTTTCAGTGGATTCGGTTTTAAACAATTTACTTTATTGTTTTGGATAATTTTATTTTTATGTTAAAACAAGTTTCATTTTGGTTTTAATTAAATTATCGAATCCATGGTTGAATTATAATGTGTGCATGTGTGATAATTACACTAGTCAAGATTTATGACTAGATTGTAAGTCAAGTTTTGATTTACTTATGTTTCATGTTTATATTTATATTTGTTTGATTGTTGTATAAATAAATGTCTTGATAGCTCAAGGAATTTAAATGCTAGTAATTAGAAAGTTTTTCTAATGAAAGTATTTAAAAGTTTTATGGAAGCATAAGGTTCAAAAGTTATTGAACTTAGTTAAAACATCTTAAGTAATAGTCATTACTTATGATAGAAAGTTTTAAAGTATTAGTGTTAATATAGTATGATTATATTGTATATAATCAAGATATACTTTAAGAGTATTATTACAAGTCTTTCATACTTGTAGTAAAGGATTTAATGAAGTCATAATTCCCTAATAGGAATAGTTGGATATTCGTATAATCCAAGTAAAATGACTTAGATAAACTCTTAAAAGAAACAAACTATATTATTTAAGAAATTAAATGGTATTATTGCAAGTCTTTTATACTTGTAATAAATACGTTATTTAATCAAGTCATAATTCCCTAATAGGAATAATGGATATTTGACAAATCCAAGAAATGACTTTGGCATTAAATAAGATTCTTAAAAGAATACTAATGTATTTAAGAATTGATAGTATCGTTTCAAGTGTTTCATACTTGTTAGATACAGTAATCAATGAAGTAATGGTGATTTTCGGTTAAAACAATTAACAAAACGCAGCGGAAAGTATTTATCACCATGAAAGGATCTTGATATCAATCATACAATTAAACTAAAAGAAAAATCAAAGAGAATGGTATAAGAATCATACCCTAGTTGCCTTTGATCAATGATGAATTCGGATGGATATTGTGAGCAACCGAAACCAAGGATTCCAATGGGGAATACCTCTAAAGCAAGTCCACACAACACTTCCAAGAACACCAATGTAATGGATGCTAGTCCTAGAGTCTTGAGAGCAAAAGAAAGAAAACAAAACACCTACAAAGTGTGAGAGAGAGGGACGGCCAAGAGAGGTGGTCAAAAGGGAGTTTATGGACCATTATATCTCTTAATGGTGCCATTACAATCCTTTAATGATTTCCATAAATCATTAGTCTTATTTGCCCACAAGTCCCTATCTTTTGTTTCTTCTAGTTTGCCCACAAGAAAGTTTCAATATTAACTTTTAATATTAAACTTATGATAGACAAGCTTATAGCTTATATATATTAATAATTAATGTAATTACACTAATTACACTAATTATATAATGGTGTTTAGTGTTTAAGTGTGTGACCCTTTAGGCTCACAAACAACTAGCCATATAACTATATGTTATACGCGTGAAGCATATTCCAACAGCTCCCACTTGCGCACGTGATAACATCAAGAAGTTATACAAGCAAAGGTTAGAGTCTAGCAACCCGCCAATGCCCCTAGGAGTATATGAGGAGTTTCATAAAATCTTTGTTCAAAGTTTTTCGAGCAGTTATCCTTTTGTTACTGATACTATGTTGAATTTTAGACAAGGATTAATGTCAATCTAAAATTTCAACGATTCTGTTTCTCGATCTATATAATGAAGTAGATTACCAAAATCAATCAAGATTCATCTTGATTACCTTTTGGGTGTGGCCACACATACATCTATTCAAAATCATCGAGGGGCCCAGTAGTATCTAATCCACATGCGTGGAGGAACAAATTCTTTGTTGACTGCACGTGTTTGTCATATGCTTAATGACAAACCCGATAATGGTTGTTATAGCAGCCTTATTCAGGTCAGCGTTTAACCATATCAAAGTTTGCCCCTCTACATACACAAACCAACTTGCATCTCAAGTCAGAGGATAAGTGACAAAGCCTTTGTGAGATTCACTTGTGACATAAATCCAAGAAGTGATTTCTCATAGGTTGGGTCAGTCCAATTGTGCATCAATATGAACAACATGTGAGTTTGATTTCATCATCCTTAGTCATACTAAGATAATGTCATCAATGCCCTCAGATTTGTCTTAATAATATTCCCATATTATTAATATGACAATGGACAATTTAGAATATAAAACGCAGTAGATATTCACGGATATAAACATGCAAATATAGAACACAGTAGATATTCATATAAAAACGATCATATCAAATATATCAATTTATTCCAATAAAAACTGCTCAATGTTCCATTATCCAAATACTAAAACAGATTACATGAAACTACTAGCTGGTCGAAGTCCAATGCTTCTAGCATGCTCAATATGTTTGGTACATGACATTGGCTTCGTGAAGGGATCAGCTAAGTTGTCATCTGTATGAACTTTGAGCAAGCGTACATCTCCCATTAGGATCGCATCTCTAATGTAGTGAAGCTTCCTCCGATAATGTCTGGCGCCTTTCTGAACACCAGGTTCGTTGGCAATGATGATAGCACCTGTGTTATCACAGTACATATCCATAGGTTTTTCATTACTGGGGACAACTCCAAGCCCAGAGATGAATTTCCTCATCCAAACAGCTTCCATTGCAGCTTCAGTAGTTGCAATGTATTCAGCTTCTGTAGAAGACATAGCGATAGTGCTCTGCTTTGCACTTTTCCAATCAACAGCGCCTCCGTTCAAAACGAAAACATACCCCGTTTGAGATTTGGAATCATCTCTATCAGTCTCAAAACTAGCATCAGAATAACAAGTGACGCTCAGTTCATCTTGACTTTCACCACCATAAACAAGAAACATATCTTTAGTATTCCTAAGATACTTCAGTATGTTCTTAACAGCAGTCCAGTGACTCTCACCTGGATTCTGTTGATATCGGCTTGTAAGGTTCTGAGAGAACGCTACATCAGGTCTTGTGCACCGCACAGCATACATGATAGATCCTACTGCCGAGGCATAGGGGACATCACGCATACGTTTCATCTCATCAGGTGAGGACGGTCCTTGAGTCTTACTCAAGTGTACATTGTGTTGCATAGGGAGACTTCCACGTTTGGAAGCATCCATTCTAAACCGTTTTAGAATCTTATCAATGTACGCACTTTGACTTAGTCCGATTAACCGCTTTGATCGATCTCGATAGATCTTTATACCAAGTATATATGCCGCTTCCCCAAGATCCTTCATAGCGAAGCACTTCCCAAGCCAGGATTTTACATCTTGTAGCATTGGAATGTTATTCCCTATGAGTAGTATGTCATCGACATATAGGATTAGAAAGACGACAATGCTCCCACTAGCTCTTACATATACACATGGCTCGTCGGGATTCTGAGTAAAGCCAAACGATTTGACTTCCTCATCGAATCTTTTGTTCCAACTCCTGGATGCTTGCTTTAGTCCATAAATGGACCTTTGAAGCTTACATACTTTCTTTGGGTGTTTTGGATTAACAAAACCCTCAGGTTGAACCATATAAACATCTTCATCAAGATGTCCATTTAAGAAAGCAGTTTTAACATCCATTTGCCAAATCTCATAGTCATAGTACGCTGCTATGGCTATGACAATCCTAATAGCTCTAACGTCGGCAACAGGCGAGAAGGTTTCATCATAGTCAATCCCGTAGGTTTGAGTGTAACCTTTTGCTACCAACCGAGCTTTATAGGTGTGTACATTTCCATCCATGTCGGTCTTCTTCTTGAAGAGCCACTTGCTACCAACAGTCTTACTGTTAGGAGGAAGATCAACCAACGTCCATACTTGGTTATCTTTCATGGATTGCATTTCCGCGTTCATAGCATCAAGCCATTTGTCAGATTCAGAATCTGATAATGCAGCTCGATAGTTAGGGGGTTCATTATGATCCCCTAAACTTAGCTCCTCAGCATCGATTTGGAAACCATATCGTTCAGGTGCATGAGGTGTCCTTGCGGACCTTCGAACGGGGACTTCATCATTTTGAGGTGCAACAGGAACAGTTTCATGTTCAACCTCATCTTGATGTTCGCTAGTATCTACAATAGGTTGTGCATCTTCATCGCTTGGAATCTCGTCAAAGTCGATGGTACTCCCACTTGCTTCTTGTGAAATGAGATTGCTCTCAAGAAACTCAGCATAACGAGCAATAATTACTTTTTGCTCAGGTGGGTAGTAGAAATAGTAACCCATTGTTTCCTCAGGGTATCCTATAAAGATGCACTTGACAGCTCTGGGTTCAAGTTTGTTTGGCGTGTCTCGTTTCACGAGAGCCTCACAACCCCAGACCTTCAAGTAAGACAAGTTAGGGACTTTCCCATGCCATATCTCATATGGTGTCTTTTCAACCTTCTTGGTGGGAACCATATTCAGTATGCGAGCAGCCGATTTGAGTGCATAACCCCAAAAGGATAGAGGCAGAGTTGTAGGACTCATCATCGATCGGACCATGTCAAGCAAGGTGCGATTTCTCCTCTCCGATACACCATTATGCTGTGGTGTATAAGGGGGAGTGAATTGTGAGACAATCCCACAATTCTTAAGATGGTCTTGAAACTCATGGCTCATGTACTCTCCTCCTCGATCAGAACGAAGAGCCTTTATCTTCTTGCCGAGTTGATTTTCTACTTCATTTTGGAAAGCTTTGAACGTTTCAAAGGTTTCATGTTTATGTTTAATCAAGTAAACATAACCATAACGACTAAAGTCGTCAGTGAAAGTGATGAAGTAGGTAGCACCTTCCCTAGTTCGAGTTCTAAAAGGGCCACATACATCAGTATGTATGAGTCCAAGTAGATCATTGGCCCTTTCACCTACATGGGAGAAAGGCTTGCGCGCCATTTTACCAGATATGCAAGAAACACATTTATCAAATGATTCAGAATCATCTGATTTTATAAGTCCATCCTTTTGTAATTTCAAAACGCGTTTCTTGTTAACATGGCAAAGGCGACAATGCCATAGGTAAGTAGAATCCAAATTCTTCTTGGATTTCTTATTGCTACATGTATAAATAGAACTACTGTTTGTGATACGATTATGCATGTCAATCTCAAAGATACCATCACGAGGAATAGCATTAAAGTAAAAAACATTATCCTTTGAAACTGAAATACCATAATCCGTAAACGTATGAATAAAACCATTATTCCACAAACAAGAAAGCGATACTATACCCCTAGTAATACTAGGCGCATAGTGACAATTGTCTAATACAATAATTAAACCACTAGGAAGGATTAAATCAAAGCTTCCTATAGCTTCGACCGGTGCACGATTGCCATTGCCCACGTACAAGTCCAAAGCTCCATGGTTTAGCTTTCTACTTCCCCTTAGACCCTGCATGGTATTACAAATGTGAGTTCCACAACCAGTGTCATATACCCATGATTTCTTAGGGAAAGCATATAGTTCTATTGTGAAGATACCTGATGTGCCAACCTTGTTGGCTTTGTTCTTCATCAACTCTGCCAGGTAGGCAGGACAATTCCTCCTCCAATGGCCTGTTTCACCGCAGTGATGGCAAGCAAGATCCTTAGCGGGATGCTCCTTACGAGTAGGTGGGGGAACCTTTGGCTTGGGCTTGTAAACTTGCTTTCCCTTGCCTTGGCCCTTCGCAACTACTTGCGGTTTTGGTTTTTGGATCTTTCCTTGCCTTATAGCAAGGACAGTAGGGGCCGGAGTTTTCTTGGGTAGGCTTGCCTCCGTTTGTTTCAGCATAGCATGTAATTCGGCGAATGTCTTCCCCATACTATGCATATGATAAGTCATGACAAACGGTGCAAAATCCTTGTTTAGGGACGTTAGAATCAAGCTAATCCCAAGGATGTGCGGCATAGCGTAACCAAGCCTCTCCATTTGGTCTAAGTAGCTCTTCATCTTCAAGAGATAAGAGCTAACAGACTGTCCCTCCTCCTGCTTGCAAGCGTGGAAGGCTTTGACAGTGTCAAAGAGTTCCTGCTCGGCTTGCTTTTGATACATGGCCGTTAGTTCACGCATCATATCAAATGCAGTGAGGTCCTCGAGGTTCTTTTGAATCTCGGGAATCATGCTCACTAGCATAAGCGCGGCGACTTCCTGTTGTTCGTTAAACCTTTTGGTATAGGCTGTACGAACAGCAGCAGTGGCGGTAGCAGCAGGGGCAGGGGGCAGCGCCTCCTCCAAATGGTGGTACTTGTGCTCGGCCCTAAGGACAATCCTTAGGTTTCGAGACCAGTCCACAAAGTTCGTTCCATCAAGTTTCTCTTTTTCGAGAACGGAACGAATGGTGGTGTGAGTTAGGGTTTGATTGTTTGAAGTCATCTACAAAATTACAAAGTCCATTAATTAGTATTTTCAATAATAATGTCTTTTAATAAATTAACTACCCAATTAATTTTAATTAAAAGCTAAGATCCCATTGAGCTTCTATCATCGCATCAGTTGATCTGCTAGAGATGATAGATCCAATAGGTAGGTGACGATCAACAATTGCATTACACGTGCAACTCTTAGAGGTATGGGACTTCATGGCACCTAGTGAACAAGCATCTAGGGTCAAGTGGCATGTTTGTCGCATCTTCGCCTCGAGTCAAGGTCTCACCGTTAACTTGATTAAGTCATCCAATGTGAAATCTTGTCAAAATAGATCTAGGTCTCACCGTAGAGAATAATGACCTCGGATTTAAATTCAAACCACGTCTCACGTGAATTCAAAAATAGAAGCAAGTGATTTACAACCGATTGGACGGCGTGACTTAAATTTTAGGTATGTTTAAATTTTAATTTAATAAAATTTTATTTAAGATATGAATGAATCATGTACTTCATTCATACCACTTCATAAGTCTTGTAATAAACGGTAAAAACTTTTAGCGATTATTAAGTGATGAGTTTCAAATCATATTTAAACTTAGTTTAATCTCAAAACGATTTTAGATTAAAGGTTTAATCATCAATGATTAACTAGTAGTCATCGATGATTAAGGGTTTGAATGTTTTAATGTTTGTGTCAAAAAACCATTTTTAATTTGTTTTACTATTTGTATCTAATAGAAAAGAAAAACAACCACAAACATGGTATAAAACATGCAACATAATTTTGTGCAAACCTCGACCGATGAAATCCTAGGTTCGGTCACGTGAGTCATCACGACGGACCGAAAGGTCAAACTAGGGGACGGGCCAACATGAACCCAAACGGGCCTACATAAACCCAATGGGCTCCCACTTGCTCCAAGACATTCTTGAGTAAGTAGAGCCCAAAATTGTGAAAAAATGTAATCTGCCAGAAAATTCCAGCAGACTTTGAAGCCCGAAAAGTCACTGAAGGAGTCTTCGTTGGTCTTCCCGGCCTTCTGGAAAGTTGTAGCCCACGACTTTGCAAGCATTTTGGGCTTTTGAATCGCCCAAAAAGGAGTCCGTATGCCTCTGGAAAACCTGTTTTCGTACAGCCCTCGCTTTTATGACGGAAATTTGTTGTTTTCTTCATTAGTCTTCTATATTTTTTGTCAAACAATTTACAATAAAAAGATAAAATAAATACAATCTATTCTATTACTTTTACATTACAAATTGCCCCAAAAAAAATGGCACCAAAAAATAAAAGAAAAAATTAAACAAATTTCAACAATTAAGCCAAAAAACACGGCTTTTCCCGAAATAAACAAACAACCAAACATCAACCACATTCATTCACAAACGGTCTAGGCTTTCATCGGTTTGCACAAACAATCAACAATTGACAAGGCTTTGGCTTGGGATATGGCAAAAATACATGTTTTGCCATATCAAAAAACATTATTAAACAAGTAATTCCAAGCCAAATAATCAAAAAATTCAATAAACTAGATTAATTTTTTTTTGATTTGATTTTGTAACAAGTGACAATAGGGTTCCAAAAATACATGTTTTAACCCATCTTTTAATTTAAAAAAAACCGAAAAAAAATATAAAACCCGTAGGGTTTGTTTTTGCGATCGGATTTTTTTTTAAAAAAATACAAAAATTGATTGATTTTTGCCACTTTTCACAAAATCTAGCTAATTATATGATTAATATAATGGCTCGTGATACCACTAATGGTGATTTTCGGTTAAAACAATTAACAAAACGCAGCGGAAAGTATTTATCACCATGAAAGGATCTTGATATCAATCATACAATTAAACTAAAAGAAAAATCAAAGAGAATGGTATAAGAATCATACCCTAGTTGCCTTTGATCAATGATGAATTCGGATGGATATTGTGAGCAACCGAAACCAAGGATTCCAATGGGGAATACCTCTAAAGCAAGTCCACACAACACTTCCAAGAACACCAATGTAATGGATGCTAGTCCTAGAGTCTTGAGAGCAAAAGAAAGAAAACAAAACACCTACAAAGTGTGAGAGAGAGGGACGGCCAAGAGAGGTGGTCAAAAGGGAGTTTATGGACCATTATATCTCTTAATGGTGCCATTACAATCCTTTAATGATTTCCATAAATCATTAGTCTTATTTGCCCACAAGTCCCTATCTTTTGTTTCTTCTAGTTTGCCCACAAGAAAGTTTCAATATTAACTTTTAATATTAAACTTATGATAGACAAGCTTATAGCTTATATATATTAATAATTAATGTAATTACACTAATTACACTAATTATATAATGGTGTTTAGTGTTTAAGTGTGTGACCCTTTAGGCTCACAAACAACTAGCCATATAACTATATGTTATACGCGTGAAGCATATTCCAACATGAAGATCATAATTCCCTTAAAAGGAATGTTGGATATTCGAGAATCCAAAGGATGATCTTAATTATTGATAGAATTCTTAAAAGATTAAACTACAAGTTATTGACTAGGTCAAAGTAGTAGTTTAAGAGATGCTTAAGTTCCATAAAAGTAAGTGGGAGCTAAGGCTAACATAATTCATTAAAGGTGTTAGTGAATTTAGTAAGTTAGCAAGACATTAACAACAAGATTTTACCATGTCGTTAGCCAAAGAGTTAAGAGAAATAATAAATGATCAATTAGATTATTGCAAACCTAATAGCGTGATCACAAGTCTTGTGATTGATTATTGCATATCTAATAGGTTGTTAAACACTTTAGTGGATAACACAATCATTTAAGGAAATTTCTTTAACTAGTAAAGATATCTACAAATCAAGTAACTAAAAGAGGCTTTAGTTACAAGGATGATTTTATGAATTCAAGAAACTAAGGAGTTAATTTCCAATCCACCTATGTTTACCGAATTACATAAAAGGCAAGACTAGAATATGTTCTAAATTGTTGCAAGAACAATATCTAGCAAAGACAAAAGTAATAGTATTCCTAAATACTCGTCTTATGTCTTTAGTTTAATAGAAATGATTGGTTTAGTGATAAAGTTACAATCTAGGTTGTAAGAATCATTAAGTAATCAACACAAACGAAAGGAATAAGTAATGATCCAGTAATAATTCAGTATCTATGTCCAGTGAGGAATAGTACATGAGTTAGTATCATTTTTATTCAGACTTTGTATGTTTTACAAGATCCACGAATAAAAGTATATTTATTCAAGAAGACACAAAATCCGTGACTACTCGTCTTGGTGGGAACCTCGATGGGACGTTAACGTCATCGCGGTATTTGGTGGTAGATTCGAAAGTTCTTCGAAGATAGCTACACAAGTTTTGTGTAAACCAAATATCGGTGATATTCTGTTGGAGGCTCAACGAATATTGGATTGACCACCATGACAATACTTCGTGGTTGAAAAGTTCAAAAGTATTGTTCACTAGGATTGTCCTTAAGCCTGAGGTATTTGGTTTAGGATACAATGAGTAATGTGCTTTGGTTCAACTTAGACAATACTGTAATAAGTTTGTCATACGAGGCGATACTGGGTACAAAGGAAGTTGTATTTTTAAATCGAAATATACAAGATGGTAATTGCACCTCCTCTTTAGGAGAGATATTTATAGGTCCTTTGACTTGATAAGAAACTGGCAAGTGCACGGCCGTGCCCAAACGAACTGATTTGTTCTTTGTCGTTTATCACAGCAGTGGAATCAAGAAGTCATGAAATGATTTCGAATACAG
This sequence comes from Calendula officinalis, assembly GCA_963853835.1. Taxonomy (NCBI): domain Eukaryota; kingdom Viridiplantae; phylum Streptophyta; class Magnoliopsida; order Asterales; family Asteraceae; genus Calendula; species Calendula officinalis. The sequence goes on from OY970828.1 coordinate 66,546,057, forward strand.
GAGTTGATAATTTCTACCATGCTCGTATTCGTTATCACAAATATCGTGCTGCAAGGGATGAGCCTAACATAGTTTGCCCAAGAAGTAGAGACAGAGTGTTCTTTACTAGGAGAAGCTATTAAAGAGTTTTTCATAAACCATACCTGGGTTACGTAAGCTGTTTTTATGGGGTTGGTTACCTACATGCCCATCTAGAAGGCCACTGTAGCTCGTATCATTAAGACAAAGGTTACAGACTTGCACAAGTGGGAGTCTGAAGGAATTATGTGCACAGTCAGTCAACCTATGATGATACATCCATGCCTACGAAACACTTAAGGGTCACACCGGTGAGTACATGTAATACGAGCAAGATAAGCAATGACACTACAAAGAGGAAAGATTCATAATAGTCATTATGAATCAGTTAAGTATTGAGTTAAGTTTAACTTATTACTAGATTAGTTTAACTAACTAATTAATACAAGTAGTTGTGCATTTACTAGTTGAGTAAATATACAATGTGTTAATTATAGATGAATATGATTTAAAGCTATTAAATCATATAGTAATTGGATAATATTGTTGTATAAATTATATAAAGGTTATTATATAATTAACTATTAGAAGTATAAACACAAGTATATAATTCGTGTATATGGGTACCGAATTATTAGTGTGTTAATGCTAGACATTTGATAGTTAAGTGCAACAATAATAAACTAGTTAAACTATAAGGGATGGAAGTGCTAAAAGGAAGTTTAATTAAAGTTCTAATATTAATTAAACTAGAAGGGTTCTAAGCGTAACTTATTTCTATATAAATAAGAGGCTTAGGGTAAACCCTAAACCCCTTAACACTTATCAATAGCCACGAAAATTCCCTCCCTCCCTCTCCTATTTTCGGCCGAACTAGGAACAAGGGAAGAACACACGTCTTGTGTTCTTCGTGTTCTTCGTTCGTTCTTCGTGTTCTTCAAGTTTTGAAGAACAAGTTCTTTGCTTAGATCAACTAGAAGATCGCTTGGTTTGTTCATCATCAGTGGATCTATCTTAAGCAATCAACAAGGTATGTTTTGGGAAAACCCTTTCTTCCCTTCTCCCTCTTGGACGAATTCGACCAAAGAACCCTAGGGTTCTTTGGTTGATGGTCGAACGAACCACACAAGCAATGTGTGTGTTCGAGTTCTTCGTACAAGGTTTCTTTCTTGTTAACCTAATCTAAATCTCCAAGATCCCAATCCTTTAGGGTTTAAGGATTAGGTTTAATCCCAGTTCCGCATTTAGGGATTAAATCAGCTAGTTGGTTTAACCGGTCAAGAACAAGTTCATGTTCTTGGTCACCAAGGTTCGAACCAAGCATGCTAGGCGGTCGACCCAAGTGGTTGATCGAGTACAATGAAACCCTTCACAAAGAGCACAAGCTACTCAGTCTCAGGAAGTACATGGAGCTTTACAAACTATTCTAAATCAAATCCTGGCCATTCAGACTAGTCAGAATAACATTCTGGCCAGGATGGATGAAATGAGTACTGAGATTGACTCATTAAAGCAATCAGTGGCACTCCTACAGCAACAACAACAGCCTCCATCACCTCCACCAACTACCACTAGAGGCAATAATGATGAAGAAGGTCCTGCCACTGAGCCTCGACGATCACCATCTCCTACACATACTCAAAGTGCAAGGGAGGTTGGCACTGAACCTATGCTCTCCCCAAGTCCTGAAGCTCAACAGGGGGACATGGGTGGTGATACTGAACTCATTCCCTCCTCCTCAAATGATAACAATAAAGGGGAGTAAAGACAAAGAGATCAGGAAGTTGATCAACCTGAGCCATCTGCTCAGGGGGAGAAAAGAAGGAAACTAAATGAAGATCAATCTCCACAGCAACAACAACATCTGCAAACACCTCATACTGAACCACTAAGGTTTAGGTATGAAAGAAACAGACAAAGGGGAAGATCAGTTTTGGAAATACTTGAAGAAGAACCATCTGAGCCATCTGCTCAGGGGGAGGCTGAAACTTACCAACCACAGCAAGCTGATACTGAGGAAAAAAACTTGCAGATTATTGTGTATAGGCCTTTTGTGTGGCCTATTGCTGATGATGAAGATGAAGAACATCCAGTGGCATCAGAAGATTTTTTAAACTTTGCACTGGATGAAGCAAATAAAGAAACCTCTTCATCATCATTCTCAGATGATGAAGAGCATACAAGAAAACCTATCTCACCTCAAGCTGAAGGACCTTCTAGAATTTCTAGAAGACCAGTAACCAGAAGAATGACAAATGTGGTTATGTCCTCAGAATCAAGTGAAGAAACAGATCCAGCTCCACTGACTATTAGACCCAGAAGATCTGTTTAATATACTGAGGATGAGGTTGAAGCTCAAAGATATTTCCCTATCAAGGAAGAAGATCCTGAAACTGATACTGAGGCAGATGATTAATGGAAGCCTCATAATGTCAGAAGAAAAGGTGATGATGTTCTCCAACAATATTGGAACATTGTTGCTCAAAGATTCAGATATAGGGAAAACAGGATGAACATGCTGAGGTACAGAGTTTTTCAGAATGTGAAGAACATATACTGGCTGAATGAGTTTGTCAACAAAATTAAAGTTAAAATCATTGACAGATGCATTACTGCAACATGCACTGGGCCAGTCAGTCCTCCAATGAAGATCTTTCTTCATGACATTCAGAATATGGGACTACAAGATTGGATTAAAATTGCTAGACTGATTAAGGAGTTGAAATCCAGGTCTTCTGAAGCCCAAGTGATGATGGATGAAATCTGGGTTGTATCTGCTGTATGCTATGAACAGGGCATTCTTTATGCAGCAGATTATAGGGCACTCAGTGTGATGACTGAGGTTGTAAAGAACAATAAACCTGAGTGCCTGAATACATTCAGAGTGTTCCCTAAATATACTGTTCCTCCTAACCTTATTTTTCAGGATTAAAAGAGTACCATATATCCAACATCTGGATATATGTATACTGACTCAGAGGACAGAGAGTGCTTCATTACTGAAGCAGACTTGGCAATAGCTCCTATCAGCCATTTGGTGGGTCTAAAATGGATGATAACCAAGAGAGAAGATTCTTGGTTCAGAAAGAAGATAGTTGCTGTACTAAACAACAGACGGGATGAACTGAAGAAGAGAGAAGAGTTTATTTATGTGAAGAAAGAAGTCTTCTACGAGTTTGAATCTATCAACAAAGAATAAAGAAGAAGACTCTGCAGCCTGTAGTTTATGTAGTTTGAAATCTCTTTGTAATTGTTTTGTTATCATTAGATAGGGGGAGATTGTTAAGGCAAAAAGCCTTACCTATTTGTAAATCTTAGGATAACAAAATAACCTAGACTAGCTTAGATTAAAAAAGTAGATTAAATTAGCTAAGTTAGGAGTAATACTGAGTTTGGCCAATACTGGCCACTCAGTATCAGCACTCAGTATTGGAATACCAATACTGAGTAGAAGGACTGAGTGATACTCAGTATTGTAACGGACTAAGAACAAATCCCTTGATCTTAGTCATTTCCTTTACTTAGTCCTTCGGTTACTCCTTTGCCATAATGTAAGATCTCTATAGACATTATAAATTGAGATCACCTTGCAAAGGAGTATTCACCAATTTACACGTTCACTTATCCATCTTTGTAATTGTTCAAGTGGTCTTGTATTTCCGCTACAAGCCACACTTTGTGGAATAATATACGTTTGACTAAATTACTGTGTTAATCACCTTAATTGTCTTAAGTAAATTATTAATCTTAACAATTATCTATCAAACCAGGGTTATTGTGACCTAACAAAAAGACTCCTTATGAGTTATATAATGGCAGGGTTCCTAATGTGGAATACTTCCACGTCTTTGGGAGTAAATGTTTTGTACTTAGTACTAAAGAAAATCTAAACAAATTTGCTCCCAAAGCAAATGAAGGAGTGTTCATGAGCTAGTCACCAAACTCTAAGGCCTTCAAAGTGTTAAGGCAAAAAGCCTTACCTCTTTGTGAATCTTAGGATAACAAAACAATATAGAATAGCTTAGATTAAATGTAGAATAAAATAGCTAAGTTAGTAGTGATACTGAGTTTGGCCAATACTGGCCACTCAGTATCAGCACTCAGTATTGGAAAACCAATACTGAGTAGAAGGACTGAGTCACGGTCAGTATAGTAACTGACTAAGATCAAATCCCTTGATCTAAGTCATTACATTTACTTAGTCCTTCGGTTACTCCTTTGCCCATAATGTAAGATCTCTATATCATTATAAATAGAGATCATCTTGCAAAGGAGTACTTACCAATTTACATATTCATAGTATTCATCTTTTGTAATTGTTCAAGTGGTCTTGTATTTCCGCTACAAGCCACACTTAGTGGAATAATATACGTTTGACTAAATTACTGTGTTTATCACCTTAATTGTCTTAAGTAAATTATAAATCTAACAATTATCAAGTTAACCAGGGTTGTTGTGACCTAACAACTGGTATCAGAGCAGGCTAAATTAATTCTTATTTAGTCGATCTTTTAACCCTGGCAGCCATTCCTTATACTTATCCTTCAAATACCCAAAAATCCAAAATGTCTACAATTGTTGGTATCTTGAATCAATTCATCATGAGATGCTCATTGTGCTGAATGATGGTCCTATCATCCCACAAACTGTGGAACCCGTTGCTGCTACTGATGATGCTCCTGAGAGCACAAGAACAGCTCCTAAACTGAAACACACCTGGACTGATACTGACCGTCAGTTATTCAGTCTAGACTCAAGGGCTAAGGGAGTGATTGGTAATGCTGTTACCAAAGAAATACTTAATGCAATTATGAAATGCCAACAGAAAAGGCTATGTGGGATAGTCTATCAATCACTTATGAAGGCACACGCAAGGTGAAGTTGCAGAGGAAAAGCAACATGAGAAGAAAGTATGAAAACTTTTTCTCTACCCCAAATGAAGACATTACTACTCTCTACAACAGGTTTAATACTGTTGTTCATGATTTAATCAGTGTAGGCATTGTAAAGGAAGAAGGAGAACTTGTCCAAAAGTTCTTGGATAGTCTCCCTCAACAGTTCCTTGATATGACAAATTCTGTCAATGCTGCCAACAACATTGAGTCATACACTCTTCAAACCTTGTATGGATTAATGTTAAATCATGAGGAGAATAATGCTGCAAGACTGATCAACTGGAAGAAAACTGACAAGTCTTCCACTGGTATGGCTCTAGTTGTACAACAGGCATATACTGTCACTGAGCCTGATGAACCAGAAGTTGATCTTGCTGATGTTGAGGCAGAAGAGCTTGAGACACAAATGGCTCTTATGTCCATGAAGCTGGATCAGTTGAAAAAGAAGAGGCTGGGTGTTAGCTCTTCCAATACTGACCCAAGATCAGGTCTGTGCTATAGGTGTGGAAAGCCTGGACATATTGCAGCAAATTGTCATACCAAGTCAACTGAAACTGATCAGAATGACAAAATTGCATACCGAGCTAAAAGGTATCGTGACAAGTATGTTAAGCTAAAGAACTGGAGCAAGGGGAAGAATGTAGCTGGGAATGGTGCACCTCATCAAGCTCTTTACTCAGAGGCTTGGATGGATGAGGAAATAAGTGATGATGAGGAAGAGGTTGAGAACAAAGCCTTTATGGCTTTTACTGAAGAAGATTTGAAGAGCTCCTTTGAGAGAGATATCAAAGAAGCTGAGAGAATGAGTGTCCATACTGATTGGGATTCCACTCAATTGTACAAGGTGAGTTCCTTTCAAACTTATTCAGATAATGAAAAAGAAAAGATTTTTGAGTATATGATTGTTGATCTTAAAACTTTAGTACAGAGAGAAAAGGCATTAAAATTAACAATTCATGAACAAGAAAGGGTAAATAACGAACATTTAGATAAATTAGCAAAATTTAAAGATTTGGAACTAGATTTTTTAAACTTACAAGACATTAACCAATGATTAGCTGATAAAGCTCATTTACACAAACTTGAAAAAGAAAAATTTGAAAATCAGTGTAAATCTTGGGGAAATGCATCAATTAAACTAAATAGATGTCTAAATCAACAATTTCCAGAAAATGTAAGGGCTGCACTTGGTGTTGACCCTCAATTAAAAAATAGTAAAAATTTTGCTGATTTATTTGAAGAGTTTTCGGATATGAACCCTATTCAGTTTGTAAAAGCAAAAACATTTTGTGAAGTAGGATGTCAAACTGAACCAGATGATGAGGATAAAATCATTTTTGAAGGATGTCAAACTGAATCAGATGATGAGGATAAAATCATTTTTGAAAACTCAATTGGTCCTTCCATCTGTTCTAAATGCTATACTGAACTACAAGAGCTCAGTATTGAATTTCCTGAAAAAGAAATTTTTGATACTGATCTCGAAATAGTACAGTATGACACTTCTGCTGTTCCTCCATTTGAATTATTATTTAACACAACTACGTTTTAGATATATAAAGAACCTGATAATACAGAAAAGAAACTTACTGCTACTCAAACTGTTTTAACTAATACTAAATCCACAGGAACAGCAAAGTCAACTACTCAAGAATCTAAAGAACCTGTTCAAGTTGTCATTCTAAAACATGATAAAAAGAAAACAACTTCAACAGGATCTTCAAGTGTCAAAAACATGAAGTCAACTGATAAAAAGACTTCTATGCAAAATAAAATCAAAACACCAGAATCATCTCCTTCAAAAACAGTCAAAAATAAAATTAAAACTCCATTAAAAAATGACAAAAACAACATTTTAAAATCAATTGGTGATCAGATTAAAATTCTAAGTCAAAAGTTTGCAAAATTAACTAATACTGATCAACCAACAGTTAAACAATTTTCAAAAGTTCCTTATGAAAATATGTTTAGAAACAGACCTAGAAAATGTTATCGATGTCATCATACTGGACACAAAGGAGATGAATGCTGGACTGATCTCTCAAGTCCTAGGTACTCAGTCCCAAAGAAAAGGAGAGAAACTAAGTCGGTATCACCAAAGAAAACCTCAAAGGTTATTCCTGAAGTGATACTGACCTCTCCCACAAAAGAGATCAAGTCAAACCCTGTTTCTCCTATCAAAGGTCCCATTCAAAAATGGGTTCCTAAAAGGAACTAATTTATTATTTGTGTCTTGTGCAGGGTGACAGAAAATGGTATCTAGATAGTGGCTGCTCAAGACACATGACTGGCAGTATGGAGTACCTTCTAAATTATACTCCAGAGAAGGGTCCTTCTGTCAAGTTTGGAGATGATTCAATAGGGAAAACAAGAGGGTATGGAGTTATAAAAGCAGGCAACATAACTTTTAAAAGAGTTGCCTATGTGGGGGGTCTTAAACACAATCTGCTCAGTATCAGCCAGATGTGTGATAATGATAATGAAGCTCGATTCAGAAAGATTGCAGGGATCATCTACAATGATAAAGGGCAACCTGTACTAGTTCCTAGAAGAGAAAAAGATGTTTATGTGGTCAATCTGTCTGAAATAGACCCCACCATTCGAGTTTGCCTGCTGTCTAAAGTCAAACCAGAATTACATTGGTTATGGCACAAGAAGCTCTCTCACATAAATTTTCTTAATATTAATGAGCTCAGTATCAAGAAACTGGTGAGAGGGTTGCCCACTATTACTTATTCAAAAGATAAGTTATGCTCAGCATGTGAAATGGGCAAGCAGAAGAAGAGTTCATTCAAGTCATAAGTTAATCACTCCATAAATGAACCTCTTACAATGATTCATATGGATCTTTTTGGTCCCATCAGCACACCATCTTTGGCCAAAAAGATCTATACATTAGTCTTAGTTGATGAATTTTCAAGATACACTTGGGTTATTTTTCTCAAGACTAAAGCTGATGCAACAACAGAAATCATTGCCTTCATTAAAAGAGAAGAACTTCAAAAAGGCAACAAGGTCAAACAACTTAGAAGTGACCATGGTACTGAGTTCAAGAACTCGGTATTAGCTGATTTCTGTGAAGAAAAAGGAATTATACAAAACTTCTCTGCAGCCTACACACCACAACAAAATGGTGTTGTAGAACGGAAAAATAGAACTCTTATTGAAGCTGCAAGAACTTTGTTATGCCATGCTGGACTGGCACTGAGCTTCTGGGCTGAAGCTGTTAATTGTGCAAATTTTACTCAAAACAGAGCTACTATAGTCCAGCGTCATCAAAAGACTCCATATGAGTTATATAATGGCAAGATTCCTAATGTGGAATATTTTCACATCTTTGGGAGTAAATGCTTTGTACTCAGTACTAAGCAAAATCTCAACAAATTTGCTCCCAAAGCAAATGAAGGCGTGTTCATGGGCTATTCTCCACATTCTAAAGCCTTCAGAGTGTATGTCATCTCCACTAAGATGATTGTAGAATCTATTCATGTTACATTTGATGAAAATCAGAATGAGCATTCTACCTCAGCAAGTGAAGACATCAGTGGCATAGAAATTCTATGCAATCCAGAAAACTCCATTGCTGAACAGCCCAAGTCTCACCCATACTACGTTGATCACAGTATGAGTGATACTAATCAAGAGACATCTCAGTCTAACGTCAATATAACAAATTCTGAGGTTCCCATTACTGAGAACCCCAATACTGAGGTCCCAATTCTTGATTTGAACAACTCCACATATGAGGAAGGAGAATCCTCCAATACTGCTCAAGAATCCACACCAAATTTGCAAAATTCAGAAGAACAGCAACCAGTATTGTCTGATACTGATCAGGATTCATCACAGTATCAGGCAGACAACCCATCACCACAACAGGATATTGTTGATCTTGCTTCAAATGTTTCCTTAGGAAATAATCTAAGGGAACACAGAGACCATCCTCATGCCAACATTATTGGTCCCATTGAACAAGGTGTTCAAACAAGAAGAAGGTTAGAGTTTGAACCCCAAGCAACTGCAAACTTCTGTTTCTTCTCAAGTTTCTTATCTACCATGGAACCCAAGAAAGCTGATGAAGCTTTATTAGATGAAGACTGGGTAGAAGCTATGCAAGAAGAATTGACAGAGTTTGAAAGAAATAAAGTTTGGAACTTAGTACCACCTCCTGCTGGTAAAACTATTATTGGTACTAAGTGGGTGTTCAGAAACAAAATGGACAAAGATGGTGTTGTCATCAAAAACAAAGCAAGACTTGTTGCTCAGGGTTACAGGCAAGAAGAAGGTATTGACTATGATGAAACTTTTGCACCAGTTGCAAGAATTGAAGCTATTAGGCTGTATCTTGCATATGCAGCTTTCAAGAATTTCAAAGTTTATCAGATGGATGTCAAAAGTGCCTTTCTTAATGGAAAACTACAGGAGGAAGTCTATGTCAAACAACCACCAGGTTTTATTGATCCTAAATTTCCTAATTATGTTTTCAAGCTTGATAAAGCTTTATATGGGCTCAAACAAGCTCCCAGAGCCTGGTATGATACCCTGTCTGAGTACTTAATTGAAAATAAGTTTATAAGAGGTAAAATTGATAAAACATTATTTTCAAAGAGAAATGGTTCTGACATTTTACTCATTCAAATATATGTGGATGATAATATTTTTGGCTCCACTGACAAGTCAATGTGTGACTGGTTTGCAAAGATAATGTCATCTCAGTATCAGATGAGTATGATGGGAGAACTTACTTACTTTCTTGGTTTACAAGTTGAACAAAAGCCTGATGGCACTTTCATAAATCAAAGTATGTGCATGACATGCTTAAGAAATATAAATTTGAAAATCTATCATCCATGCATACTCCTATGGGTACTCAGGATAAAATAAGTAAAGATGAAACTGGTAAACCAGTATGTCAATCCACATACCGAGGTATGATTGGTTCTTTACTTTACTTAACAGCTAGCAGGCCTGATATCATGTTTGCAACCTGTTTGTGTGCTCGGTATCAGGCTGATCCTAAAGAATCACATATGAAAGTTGTTAAGCGAATTTTTAGATATCTTTCAGGTACTCCTAACATGGGTCTTTGGTATCCCAAAGACTCAAACTTTGATCTTGAAGGGTATACAGATGCAGATTTTGCAGGTTGTCGGTTAGACAGGAAAAATACAAGTGGAGGATGTCAGTTCCTCGGTGGCAGATTAGTTGGCTGGTCATCCAAGAAGCAAAATTCAGTTGCAACTTCTACTGCAGAAGCAGAATATGTTGCTGCAGGAAGTTGATGTGCTCAACTTTTGTGGATGCAGTATCAACTAATGGACTATGGGTTTAACTTCCAGAAGACACCTATACATTGTGATAACAAGAGTGCTATTGCTATCACTGAAAACCCAGTCCATCACTCCAGAACCAAGCACATTGATATCAGACATCACTTTATTCGAGATAATGTTGAAAAGGGTAAGGTTGAGGTAGATTTCGTTCCTACAGATGACCAATTGGCCGATGTCTTTACTAAACCTCTCTCTAAGGAAAGGTTTATGTACTTACTAGGACAATTGGGTATGCTGAATCCTTAAATTCACTTAAATTTTCTGATACCGACTGATCGGTATTGCTTTCAATACCGACCAAGTCCGTATCACTAGTCTGATTTATCAAATTTTGTAAATTTTTATTTTTTATTAATTTATAGATTAAATTAAATGTTTTTCTAATTTTTTTTATATTTTTTTTAATTTAATTTTTTTTTAAACTCGGTATTGGAATCCTGGAGTAACATAACTGACTTTTAACCTCAATACTCCCTAACGGTAACCTTTCTTAATAGGAAAGTTACCGTTAACACAGGATAAGGCTGTCAAATCAGCCGGTTTAACTTCCCAATACCGTAAATATCTTTCAATTAAGTATAAATAACCGTTTTTTCTTTCATTATCACTTTTCTTACAACAGTTATTTCTTAACTTAATTTTCGATTCTCTCTGCGATTAACGATTTCAGTTTCTCTTTGCAAGCAAATTTTTTTTTTTTTAAAATCCAAATCACAGATGGCAAACTACCGATTCTTTGCACCGGAGGCTGCACCGGCAACGCAATTCAGAAACGATGAATTACCAAAGTTTGCGAGGAACAACATCACAGCAAATTTTGATATTCCTCAAGCTTGGGCGTGCCCTGAATTCACACAAATGATAACATTTCTGAAGCACTGCCCAATCACTCAAGCACTGATTAGATCTCCCAGAGCAATTTACCCAGAAATGCTCTGTGAATTCTGGTACTCTGCCAAAATCGACTCACCAGATATGATTACGGTTGGGTGATTCGTGACCAAAGAAGAACCTTCGTCTCAACAGCAATCATTCGGGAAGCTCTGGGTCTTCCTGCTCATGCTCAATATGAGCCCTTTGTTGACAGAGTCGACGCTCGATCAGTATTACCACTTATTGGAAGAAGAGGAACCACAGGAATAATTAAAAGAAACGAATTTGGTCCAATGTGGGGTATACTGATCTCTACGATCATTCGGTGTATGACTCACAAGACTGGTGCCTTGGACCAGATCAACGATTTTGGTATGCAGATGGTTCATGCCTTGTACCATGGAAGGGATATCGATTATGCTCGATTGATTTTTGAAGAATTAGCATCTCTGATTCGGGCCAAAGTCAGAGAATTAAACGTTCCTTTCTGCAGATTCCATTCTCTCATCTTTCAGAATGAGATGCCTGCACATATATATGATGAATTCAACAGTCCAAGAGTGGATCTTCCCCCTCTTCATGAGAAGATTTTCTTCTACAGGCCAAGAGAAGGAGAGCCTGTAATGAGTCACTCAATGTGGGCTATAGTCCAGGCACACATCAATGATGCAGAATCTTCTGATACATCAGAAAATAATGATACTGATGATAACAGTGGTGATGGTGGAAATGATGATCCAGATACTGAGATGGTGGAAGCTCAACAAGCACTAGTTTCTTCTCCACCAGCACAGGATCCGGATGCTCCTATTATTGAAGAAGCTTCTGATACTGAGCTCTCAGAAGACACACCACTAGTTCTTCGAAGAAGAAGAAGAAATCTTTCCCCTGTTCCTATGGGAAATATGTCATCAGAAGAGATGCAAACTGAACACATTCCATCTTTAACTGCATCTCTTCAAGTCCAAAGTGCGGTTGCCGCCAATGCTGACCTTCCAGGTCCAGAACCAGCACATATTGCTCATCATCTTGAGGCTCCTCATGATCCTCTTGATGTCGAACTTCAGTTTGCTCAGCATACACTGGAAGGTCCAGCAAGCAGAAGAGAAGAAGCTCTTGAAGGTGCTGGTGCCTCACATCCAAATCCAAATGATCCAGCACCGACCTCTCATGATGCTAGAAGAGAATCCGATAAAGTCTCAGGTATGAATTTCTAAAATCCTTAAACTTATATATATATATATATATATATATATATATATATTTTTCCCCCATAGAGACTATGTATTGGCCAGTACCAACTCAATACTGACCACAGTCTCAATCGAACTTTCAAATATATCATTTTATGGCCAACATAGTATGCCCACTGCTGCTATGCAAAATTCATATACCGAGTTTTTAACATGATCATTGTCAGTCTACGGTTGTTTCACCATTTATGAAGCAATAGTGGTTGATGTCACACTGACACCCACTTGTGCTGCTTGAATGATGTCCAACTTATTTTGAGTTGGATACCATTGTTCAAGAAATGATCCAAAACCCCTTAAGCCACACTTGCCAAAAACTTCCATGGGTCAAAGCCACATTTCTGTTATCATTCTGATACCGAGTGATGAACATTGAAAATAAAAAGAAGTATATCCCAGACTTCGAATTCCCAACCTAAACCTTTTAGTAAATGTGACCTATCCTACACTTAGCTACTTACAATATCACTCATCTTTACTAAAAACACTTCTTACACATGCTTTGCACTAGTCCACAATATTTCATCATGAACCAGATGAAATACAGACTTCCAAATTCTGTTTATATGATTATAGAGTTAATCAATACCACAATTCTATTTGATAAACCTTTCTTACTAACCAGTTTTATGTTTTTGGTTTCTTTAGCACCATCTGTGCAGGGTCAACGAGCTCAAGCTACTCAGTCTCAGGAAGTACAAGGAGCTTTACAAACTATTCTCAACCAGATCCTGGCTATGCAGACTACTCAGAATAACATTCTGGCCAGGATGGATGAAATGAGCACTGAGATTGATTCCTTGAAGCAATCAGTGGCACAATTACAACAACAAAGACAACAGCCTCCACCCCCTCCATCTACTGGAGGCAATAATAATTAAGATAGTCCTGCCACTGAGCCTCGCAGATCACCATCTCCTGCACACACTCATAGTGCAGGGCAGGCTGACACTGAACCCATGCTTTCCCCAAGTCCTGAACAACAACAAGAAGACATGGGTGGTGATACTGAACCCATTCCCTCCCCATCAAATGAAAACAAAAAGGGGGAGAAAAGACAGAGAGATCAAGAGGTTGATCAACCTGAGCCATCTGCTCAGGGGGAGAAAAGGAGAAAGCTGAATGAAGATCAACCTCCACAGCAACAACAACAACAACAACAACAACATCAGCAAACACCTCATACTGAACCTCTTCGGTTTAGATATGAGAGGAGCAGACAGAGAGGAAGATCAGTCTTGGAACAACTTGAAGAAGAACCATCTGAGCCATCTGCTTAGGGGGAGACTGATACTAATCAACATCAGCAAGTTGTGACTGAGCAAAACAACTTGCAGATAACTGTGTATAGGCCGTTTGTGTGGCCTATTGCTGATGATGAAGATGAAGAACATCCAGTGGCATCAGAAGATTTTTTAAACTTTGCACTGGATGAAGCAAATAAACAAACCTCTTCATCATCATTCTCTGATGATGAAGAGCATACAGAAAAACCTATCTCTCCTCAAGCTGAAGGACCTTCTATAATTCCTAGAAGACCAATAACCAGACGAATGACAAATGTGGTTATGTCTTCAGAATCTAGTGAAGAAACAGATCCAGCTCCACTGATCTCTAGACCGAGAAGATCTGTTCAATACACTGAGGATGAGATTGAAGCCCAAAGATTCTTTCCTATCAAAGAAGAAGATCCTGAAACTGATACTGAGGCAGATGACTCTTGGAAGCCTCATGTTGTCAGAAGAAAAGGTGATGATGTTCTTCAACAATACTGGAACATCATTGCCCAAAGATTCAGATATAGAGAAACCAGGATGAACATGCTGAGGAACAGAATCTTTCTGGATGTGAAGAACATTCACTGGCTAAATGAATTTATCAACAAAATCAAAGTCAAAATTGTTGACAGATGCATTACTGCAACATGCACTGGGCCAGTCAGTCCTCCATTGAAGTTCTTTCTTCATGATATCCAGAATATGGGTGTACAAGACTGGATTAAAATTGCTAGACTGATTAAGGAACTGAAATCCAGATCTTCTGAAGCTCAAGTGTTGATGGATGAAGTATGGGCTGTAGCTGCAGTTTGTTATGAACAAGGCATTTTATATGCAGCAGATTTAGGGCACTCAGTGTTATGACTGAGGCTGTCAAAAACAACAAGGCTGAGTGCCTGAATACCTTCAGAATGTTCACTAAGTACACTGTCCCTTCTAACCTTATATTTCAGGATCAGAAGAGTACCATATATCCAACATCTGGATATATGTACACTGACTCAGAGGAAAGGGAGTGCTTCATCACTGAAGCAGAACTGCAAACAGCTCCTATCAGCCATTTGGTGGGCTTGAAATGGATGATAACCAAGAAAGAAGATGCTTGGTTCAGAAAGAAGATTGTTGCTAATGGTGATTTTCGGTTAGAACAATTAACAAAACGCAGCGGAAAGTATTTATCACCATGAAAGGATCTTGATATCAATCATACAATTAAACTAAAAGAAAAATCAAAGAGAATGGTATAAGAATCATACCCTAGTTGCCTTTGATTATTATTAAATACGGATGGATTTAGGTGACGGATGGAAACCAAGTGTTCAACAAGAACACCTCTAAAAGAAATCCACACAACACTTTGCAAGAACACCAACCAATGGATGCTAGTCCTTAAGTCTTGAGAGCAAAGAGAGAAAGCAAAAAACACCTACAAAGTGTGAGAGAGAGGGGACGGCCAAGGTGGTGGTCAAGAGGGAGTTTATGGACCATTATTTCTCTTAATGGTGCCATTACAATCCTTTAATGATTTCCATAAATCATTAGTCTTATTTGCCCACAAGTCCCTATCTTTTGTTTCTTCTAGTTTGCCCACAAGAAAGTTTCAATATTAACTTTTAATATTAAACTTATGATAGACAAGCTTATAGCTTGTATATATTAATAATTAATGTAATTACACTAATTACACTAATTATATAATGGTGTTTAGTGTTTAAGTGTGTGACCCTTTAGGCTCACAAACAACTAGCCATATAACTATATGTTATACGCGTGAAGCATATTCCAACAGCTCCCACTTGCGCACGTGATAACATCAAGTAGTTATACAAGCAAAGGTTAGAGTCTAGCAACCCGCCAATGCCCCTAGAAGTACATGAGGAGTTTCATAAAATCTTTGTTCAAGGTTTTTCAAGCAGTTATCCTTTTGTTACTGATACTATGTTGAATTTTAGACAAGGATAAATGTCAATCTAAAATTTCAACGATTCTGTTTCTCGATCTATACATTGAAGTAGATTACCAAAACCAATCAAGATTCATCTTGATTACCTTTTGGGTGTGGCCACACATACATCTATTCAAATCATCGAGGGGCCCAGTAGTATCTAATCCACATGTGTGGAGGAACAAATTCTTTATTGACTGCACGTGTCCGTCATATGCTTAATGACAAACCCGATAATGGTTGTTATAGCAGCCTTATTCAGATCAGCGTTTAACCATATCAAAGTTTGCCCCTCTACATACACAAACCAACTTGCATCTCAAGTCAGAGGATAAGTGACAAAGCCTTCGTGAGATTCACTTGTGACATAAATCCAGGAAGTGATTTCTCATAGGTTGGGTCAGTCCAATTGTGCATCAATATGAACAACATGTGAGTTTGATTTCATCATCCTTAGTCATACTAAGATAATGTCATCAATGCCCTCAGATTTGTCTTAATAATATTCCCATATTATTAATATGACAATGGACAATTTAGAATATAAAACACAGTAGATATTCACGGATATAAACATGCAAATATAGAACACAGTAGATATTCATATAAAAACGATCATATCAAATATATCAATTTATTCCAATAAAAACTGCTCAATGTTCCATTATCCAAATACTAAAACAGATTACATGAAACTACTAGCTGGTCGAAGTCCAATGCTTCTAGCATGCTCAATATGTTTGGTACATGACATTGGCTTCGTGAAGGGATCAGCTAAGTTGTCATCTGTATGAACTTTGAGCAAGCGTACATCTCCCATTAGGATCGCATCTCTAATGTAGTGAAGCTTCCTTCGATAATGTCTGGCACCTTTCTGAACACCAGGTTCGTTGGCAATGATGATAGCACCTGTGTTATCACAGTACATATCCATAGGTTTTTCATTACTGGGGACAACTCCAAGCCCAGAAATGAATTTCCTCATCCAAACAGCTTCCATTGCAGCTTCAGTAGTTGCAATGTATTCAGCTTCTGTAGAAGACATAGCGATAGTGCTCTGCTTTGCACTTTTCCAATCAACAGCGCCTCCGTTCAAAACGAAAACATACCCCGTTTGAGATTTGGAATCATCTCTATCAGTCTCAAAACTAGCATCAGAATAACAAGTGACGCTCAGTTCATCTTGACTTTCACCACCATAAACAAGAAACATATCTTTAGTATTCCTAAGATACTTCAGTATGTTCTTAACAGCAGTCCAGTGACTCTCACCTGGATTCTGTTGATATCGGCTTGTAAGGTTCTGAGAGAACGCTACATCAGGTCTTGTGCACCGCACAGCATACATGATAGATCCTACTGCCGAGGCATAGGGGACATCACGCATACGTTTCATCTCATCAGGTGAGGACGGTCCTTGAGTCTTACTCAAGTGTACATTGTGTTGCATAGGGAGACTTCCACGTTTGGAAGCATCCATTCTAAACCGTTTTAGAATCTTATCAATGTACGCACTTTGACTTAGTCCGATTAACCGCTTTGATCGATCTCGATAGATCTTTATACCAAGTATATATGCCGCTTCCCCAAGATCCTTCATAGCGAAGCACTTCCCAAGCCAGGATTTTACATCTTGTAGCATTGGAATGTTATTTCCTATGAGTAGTATGTCATCGACATATAGGATTAGAAAGACGACAATGCTCCCACTAGCTCTTACATATACACATGGCTCGTCGGGATTCTGAGTAAAGCCAAACGATTTGACTTCCTCATCGAATCTTTTGTTCCAACTTCTGGATGCTTGCTTTAGTCCATAAATGGACCTTTGAAGATTACATACTTTCTTTGGGTGTTTTGGATTAACAAAACCCTCAGGTTGAACCATATAAACATCTTCATCAAGATGTCCATTTAAGAAAGCAGTTTTAACATCCATTTGCCAAATCTCATAGTCATAGTACGCTGCTATGGCTATGACAATCCTAATAGCTCTAACGTCGGCAACAGGCGAGAAGGTTTCATCATAGTCAATCCCGTAGGTTTGAGTATAACCTTTTGCTACCAATCGAGCTTTATAGGTGTGTACATTGCCATCCATGTCGGTCTTCTTCTTGAAGAGCCACTTGCTACCAACAGTCTTACTGTTAGGAGGAAGATCAACCAAAGTCCATACTTGGTTATCTTTCATGGATTGCATTTCCGCGTTCATAGCATCAAGCCATTTGTCAGATTCAGAATCTGATAATGCAGCTCGATAGTTAGGGGGTTCATTATGATCCCCTAAACTCAGCTCCTCAGCATCGACATGGAAACCATATCGTTCAGGTGCATGAGGTGTCCTTGCGGACCTTCGAACAGGGATTACATCATTTTGAGGTGCAACAGGAACAGTTTCGTGTTCAGCCTCATCTTGATGTTCGCTAGTCTCTACAATAGGTTGTGCATCTTCATCGCTTGGAATCTCGTCAAAGTCGATGGTACTCCCACTTGCTTCTTGTGAAATGAGATTGCTCTCAAGAAACTCAGCATAACGAGCAATAATTACTTTTTGCTCAGGTGGGTAGTAGAAATAGTAACCCATCGTTTCCTCAGGGTATCCTATAAAGATGCACTTGACAGCTCTGGGTTCAAGTTTGTTTGGCGTGTCTCGTTTCACGAGAGCCTCACAACCCCAGACCTTCAAGTAAGACAAGTTAGGGACTTTCCCATGCCATATCTCATATGGTGTCTTTTCAACCTTCTTGGTGGGAACCATATTCAGTATGCGAGCAGCCGATTTGAGTGCATAACCCCAAAAGGATAGAGGCAGAGTGGTAGGACTCATCATCGATCGAACCATGTCAAGCAAGGTGCGATTTCTCCTCTCTGATACACCATTATGCTGTGGTGTATAAGGGGGAGTGAATTGTGAGACAATCCCACAATTCTTAAGATGATCTTGAAACTCATGGCTCATGTACTCTCCTCCTCGATCAGAACGAAGAGCCTTTATCTTCTTGCCGAGTTGATTTTCTACTTCATTTTGGAAAGCTTTGAACGTTTCAAAGGTTTCATGTTTATGTTTAATCAAGTAAACATAACCATAACGACTAAAGTCGTCAGTGAAAGTAATGAAATAGGTAGCACCTTCCCTAGTTCGAGTTCTAAAAGGGCCACATACATCAGTATGTATGAGTCCAAGTAGATCGTTGGCCCTTTCGCCTACATGGGAGAAAGGCTTGCGCGCCATTTTACCAGATATGCAAGAAACACATTTATCAAATGATTCAGAATCATCTGATTTTATAAGTCCATCCTTTTGTAATTTCAAAACGCGTTTCTTGTTAACATGGCAAAGGCGACAATGCCATAGGTAAGTAGAATCCAAATTCTTCTTGGATTTCTTATTGCTAAATGTATAAATAGAACTACTGTTTGTGATACGATTATGCATGTCAATCTCAAAGATACCATCACGAGGAATAGCATTAAAGTAAAAAACATTATCCTTTGAAACTGAAATACCATAATCCGTAAACGTATGAATAAAACCATTATTCCACAAACAAGAAAGCGATACTATACCCCTAGTAATACTAGGCGCATAGTGACAATTGTCTAATACAATAATTAAACCACTAGGAAGGATTAAATCATAGCTTCCTATAGCTTCGACCGGTGCACGATTGCCATTGCCCACGTACAAGTCCAAAGCTCCATGGTTTAGCTTTCTACTTCCCCTTAGACCCTGCATGGTATTACAAATGTGAGTTCCACAACCAGTGTCATATACCCATGATTTCTTAGGGAAAGCATATAGTTCTATTGTGAAGATACCTGATGTGCCAACCTTGTTGGCTTTGTTCTTCATCAACTCTGCCAGGTAGGCAGGACAATTCCTCCTCCAATGGCCTGGTTCACCGCAGTGATGGCAAGCAAGATCCTTAGCGGGATGCTCCTTACGAGTAGGTGGGGGAACCTTTGGCTTGGGCTTGTAAACTTGCTTCCCCTTGCCTTGGCCCTTCGCAACTACTTGCGGTTTTGGTTTTTGGATCTTTCCTTGCCTTATAGCAAGGACAGTAGGGGCCGGAGTTTTCTTGGGTAGGCTTTCTTCCGTTTGTTTCAGCATAGCATGTAATTCGGCGAATGTCTTCCCCATACTATGCATATGATAAGTCATGACAAACGGTGCAAAATCCTTGTTTAAGGACGTTAGAATCAAGCTAATCCCAAGGATGTGCGGCATAGCGTAACCAAGCCTCTCCATTTGGTCTAAGTAGCTCTTCATCTTCAAGAGATAAGAGCTAACAGACTGTCCCTCCTCCTGCTTACAAGCGTGGAAGGCTTTGACAGTGTCAAAGAGTTCCTGCTCGGCTTGCTTTTGATACATGGTCGTTAGTTCACGCATCATATCAAATGCAGTGAGGTCCACGAGATTCTTTTGAATATCGGGAATCATGCTCACTAGCATAAGCGCGGCGACTTCCTGTTGTTCGTTAAACCTTTTGGTATAGGCTGTACGAACAGCAGCAGTGGCGGTAGCAGCAGGGGCAGGGGGCAGCGCCTCCTCCAAATGGTGGTACTTATGCTCGGCCCTAAGGACAATCCTTAGGTTACGAGACCAGTCCACAAAGTTCGTTCCATCAAGTTTCTCTTTTTCGAGAACGGAACGAATGGTGGTATGTGTTAGGGTTTGATTGTTTGAAGTCATCTACAAAATTACAAAGTTCATTAATTAGTATTTTTAATAATAATTTCTTTTAATAAATTAACTACCCAATTAATTTTAATTAAAAGCTAAGATCCCATTAAGCTTCTATCATCGCATCAGTTGATCTGCTAGAGATGATAGATCCAATAGGTAGGTGACGTTCAACAATTGCATTACAAGTGCAACTCTTAGAGGTATGGGACTTCATGGCACCTAGTGAACAAGCATCTAGGGTCAAGTGGCATGTTTGTCGCATCTTCGCCTCGAGTCAAGGTCTCACCGTTAACTTGATTAAGTCATCCAATGTGAAATCATGTCAAAATAGATCTAGGTCTCACCGTAGAGAATAATGACCTCGGATTTAAATTCAAACCACGTCTCACGTGAATTCAAAAATAGAAGCAAGTGATTTACAACCGATTGGACGGCGTGACTTAAATTTTAGGTATGTTGAAATTTTAATTGAATAAAATTTTATTTAAGATATGAATGAATCATGTACTTCATTCATACCACTTCATAAGTCTTGTAATAAACGGTAAAAACTTTTAGCGATTATTAAGTGATAAGTTTCAAATCATATTTAAACTTAGTTTAATCTCAAAACGATTTTTAGATTAAAGGTTTAATCATCAATGATTAACTAGTAATCATCGATGATTAAGGGTTTGAATGTTTTAATGTTTGTGTCTAAAAAACCATTTTTAATTTGTTTTACTATTTGTATCTAATAGAAAAGAAAAACAACCACAAACAAAGAATAAAACATGCAACAAAATTTTGTGCAAACCTCGACCGATGAAATCCTAGGTTCGGTCACGTGAGTCATCACGACGGACCGAAGGGTCAAACTAGGGGACGGGCCAACATGAACCCAAACGGGCCTACATAAACCCAATGGGCTCCCACTTGCTCCAAGACATTCTTGAGCAAGTAGAACCCAAAATTGTGAAAAAGTGTAATCTGCCAGAAAATTCCAGCAGACTTTGAAGCCCGAAAAGTCACTGAAGGAGTCTTCGCTGGTCTTCCCGGCCTTCTGGAAAGTTGTAGCCCACGACTTTGCAAGCATTTTGGGCTTTTGAATCGCCCAAAAAGGAGTCCGTATGCCTCTGGAAAACCTGTTTTCGTACAGCCCTCGCTTTTGTGACGGAAATTTGTTGTTTTCTTCATTAGTCTTCAATATTTTTGTCAAACAATTTACAATAAAAAGATAAAATAAATACAATCTATTCTATTACTTTTACATTACAAATTGCCCCAAAAATGGCACCAAAAATAAAAGAAAAAAAAATGAAACAAATTACAACAATTAAGCCAAAAAACACGGCTTTTCCCGAAATAAACAAACAACCAAACAATCAACATATTCATTCACAAAGGTCTAGGCTTTCATCGGTTTGCACAAACTAGCAACAATTGACAAGGCTTTGGCTTGGGATATGGCAAAAATACATGTTTTGCCATATCAACAAAATGGAATTAAAAATTAAATTCCAAGCCAAATAATCAAAAAAATACAATAACAAGATTAATTTTTTTTGATATGATTTTGTAACAAGTGACAATAGGGTTCCAAAAATACATGTTTTAACCCATGTTTTAATTTAAAAAACCGAAAAAAAATATAAAACCCGTAGGGTTTGTTTTTGCGATCGGGTTTTTAAAAAAATACAAAATTGATTGATTTTTGCCACTTTTCACAAAATCTAGCTAATTATATGATTAATATAATGACTCGTGATACCACTAATGGTGATTTTCGGTTAGAACAATTAACAAAACGCAGCGGAAAGTATTTATCACCATGAAAGGATCTTGATATCAATCATACAATTAAACTAAAAGAAAAATCAAAGAGAATGGTATAAGAATCATACCCTAGTTGCCTTTGATTATTATTAAATACGGATGGATTTAGGTGACGGATGGAAACCAAGTGTTCAACAAGAACACCTCTAAAAGAAATCCACACAACACTTTGCAAGAACACCAACCAATGGATGCTAGTCCTTAAGTCTTGAGAGCAAAGAGAGAAAGCAAAAAACACCTACAAAGTGTGAGAGAGAGGGGACGGCCAAGGTGGTGGTCAAGAGGGAGTTTATGGACCATTATTTCTCTTAATGGTGCCATTACAATCCTTTAATGATTTCCATAAATCATTAGTCTTATTTGCCCACAAGTCCCTATCTTTTGTTTCTTCTAGTTTGCCCACAAGAAAGTTTCAATATTAACTTTTAATATTAAACTTATGATAGACAAGCTTATAGCTTGTATATATTAATAATTAATGTAATTACACTAATTACACTAATTATATAATGGTGTTTAGTGTTTAAGTGTGTGACCCTTTAGGCTCACAAACAACTAGCCATATAACTATATGTTATACGCGTGAAGCATATTCCAACAGTTGCTGTGCTAAACAACAGGCAAGATGAACTGAAGAAAAGAGAAGAGTTCATCCATGTAAAGAAAGAAGTCTTCTATGAGTTTGAATCAATCAAGAAAGAATAAAGAAGAAGACTTTGCAGCCTGCAGTTTATTTTGTTCTATATCTCTGTATAATTGTTTTGTTATCATTAGATAGGGGGAGATTGTTAAGGCAAAAAGCCTTACCTCTTTGTGAATCTTAGGATAACAAAAACAATATAGAATAGCTTAGATTAAATGTAGATTAAAATAGCTAAGTTAGTAATGATACTGAGTTCGGCCAATACTGGCCACTCAGTATCAGCACTCAGTATTGGAAAACCAATACCGAGTAGAAGGACTGAGTCATGGTCAGTATAGTAACTGACTAAGATCAAATCCCTTGATCTTAGTCATTACATTTACTTAGTCCTTCGGTTACTCCTTTGCCCATAATGTAAGATCTCTATAGCATTATAAATAGAGATCATCTTGCAAAGGAGTACGTACCAATTTACATATTCATAGTATTCATCTTTGTAATTGTTCAAGTGGTCTTGTATTTCTGCTACAAGCCACACTTAGTGGAATAATATACGTTTGACTAAATTACTGTGTTTATCACCTTAATTGTCTTAAGTAAATTATAAAGCTAACAATTATCAAGTTAACCAGGGTTGTTGTGACCTAACAGTTAATTGTGCAAATTTTACTCAAAACAGAGCTACTATAGTCCAGCGTCATCAAAAGACTCCATATGAGTTATATAATGGCAAGATTCCTAATGTGGAATATTTTCACATCTTTGGTAGTAAATGCTTTGTACTCAGTACTAAGCAAAATCTCAACAAATTTGCTCCCAAAGCAAATGAAGGCGTGTTCTTGGGCTATTCTCCACACTCTAAAGCCTTCAGAGTGTATGTCATCTCCACTAAGATGATTGTAGAATCTATTCATGTTACATTTGATGAAAATCAGAATGAGCATTCTACCTCAGCAAGTGAAGACATCAGTGGCATAGAAATTCTATGCAATCCAGAAAACTCCATTGCTGAACAGCCCAAGTCTCACCCATACTATGTTGATCACAGTATGAGTGATACTGATCAAGAGACATCTCAGTCTGACGTCAATATAAAAATTCTGAGGTTCCCATTACTGAGAACCCCAATACTGAGGTCCCAATTCTTGATTTGAACAACTCCACATATGAGGAAGGAGAATTCTCCAATACTGCTCAAGAATTCACACAAAATCTGCAAAATTCAGAAGAACAGCAACCAGTATTGTCTGATACTGATCAGGATTCATCACATATCAGGCAGACAACCCATCACCACAACAGGATATTGTTGATCTTGCTTCAAATGTTTCCTTAGGAAATAATCTAAGGGAACACAGAGACCATCCTCATGCCAACATTATTGGTCCCATTGAACAAGGTGTTCAAACAAGAAGAAGGTTAGAGTTTGAACCCCAAGCAACTGCAAACTTCTGTTTCTTCTCAAGTTTCTTATCTACCATGGAACCCAAGAAAGCTGATGAAGCTTTATTAGATGAACACTGGGTAGAAGCTATGCAAGAAGAATTGACAGAGTTTGAAAGAAATAAAGTTTGGAACTTAGTACCACCTCCTGCTGGTAAAACTATTATTGGTACTAAGTGGGTGTTCAGAAACAAAATGGACAAAGATGGTGTTGTCATCAGAAACAAAGCAAGACTAGTTGCTCAGGGTTACAGGCAAGAAGAAGGTATTGACTATGATGAAACTTTTTCACCAGTTGCAAGAATTGAAGCTATTAGGCTGTATCTTGCATATGCAGCTTTCAAGAATTTCAAAGTTTATCAGATGGATGTCAAAAGTGCATTTCTTAATGGAAAACTACAGGAGGAAGTCTATGTCAAACAACCACCAGGTTTTATTGATCCTAAATTTCCTAATTACGTTTTCAAGCTTGATAAAGCTTTATATGGGCTCAAACAAGCTCCCAGAGCCTGGTATGATACCATGTCCGAGTACTTAATTGAAAATAAGTTTATAAGAGGTAAAATTGATAAAACATTATTTTCAAAGAGAAATGGTTCTGACATTTTACTCATTCAAATATATGTGGATGATATTATCTTTGGCTCAACTGACAAGTCAATGTGTGACTGGTTTGCAAAGATAATGTCATCTCAGTATCAGATGAGTATGATGGGAGAACTTACTTACTTTCTTGGTTTACAAGTTGAACAAAAGCCTGATGGCACTTTCATAAATCAAAGTAAGTATGTGCATGACATGCTTAAGAAATATAGATTTGAAAATCTATCATCCATGCATACTCCTATGGGTACTCAGGATAAAATAAGTAAAGATGAAACTTGTAAACCAGTATGTCAATCCACATACCGAGGTATGATTGGTTCTTTACTTTACTTAACAGCTAGCAGGCCTGATATCATGTTTGCAACCTGTTTGTGTGCTCGGTATCAGGCTGATCCTAAAGAATCACATATGAAAGCTGTTAAGCGAATTTTTAGATATCTTTCAGGTACTCCTAACATGGGTCTTTGGTATCCCAAAGACTCAAACTTTGATCTTGAAGGGTATACAGATGCAGATTTTGCAGGTTGTCGGTTAGACAGGAAAAGTACAAGTGGAGGATGTCAGTTCCTCGGTGGCAGATTAGTTGGCTGGTCATCCAAGAAGCAAAATTCAGTTGCAACTTCTACTGCAGAAGCAGAATATGTTGCTGCAGGAAGTTGCTGTGCTCAACTTTTGTGGATGCAGTATCAACTAATGGACTATGGGTTTAACTTCCAGAAGACACCTATACATTGTGATAACAAGAGTTCTATTGCTATCACTGAAAACCCAGTCCATCACTCCAGATCCAAGCACATTGATATCAGACACCACTTTATTCGAGATAATGTGGAAAAGGGTAAGGTTGAGGTAGATTTCGTTCCTACAGATGACCAATTGGCCGATGTCTTTACTAAACCTCTCTATGAGGAAAGGTTTATGTACTTACTAGGACAATTGGGTATGCTGAATCCTTAAATTTACTTAAATTTTCTGATACCGACTGATCGGTATTGCTTTCAATACCGACCAAGTCAGTATCACTAGTCTGATTTATCAAATTTTGTAAATTTTTATTTTTTATTAATTTATAGATTAAATTAAATGTTTTTCTAATTTTTTTTTTTAATTTAATTTTTTTTAAACTCGGTATTGGAATCCTGGAGTAACACAACTGACTTTTAATCCCAATACTCCCTAACGGTAACCTTTCTTAATAGGAAAGTTACCGTTAACACAGGATAAGGCTGTCAAATCAGTCGGTTTAACTTCCCAATACCGTAAATATCTTTCAATTAAGTATAAATAACCGTTTTTTCTTTCATTATCACTTTTCTTACAACAGTTATTTCTTAACTTAATTTTCGATTCTCTCTGCGATTAACGATTTCAGTTTCTTTTTGCACGCAAATTTTTTTTAATCCAAATCACAGATGGCAAACTACCGATTCTTTGCACCGGAGGCTGCACCGGCAACGCAATTCAAAAACGATGAATTACCAAAGTTTGCGAGGAACAACATCACAGCAAATTTTGATATTCCTCAAGCTTGGGCGTGCCCTGAATTCACAAAAATGATAACATTTTTGAAGCACTGCCCAATCACTCAAGCACTGATTAGATCTCCCAGAGCAATTTACCCAGAAATGCTCTGCGAATTCTGGTACTCTGCCAAAATCGACTCACCAGATATGATTACCGGTTGGGTGATTCGTGACCAAAGAAGAACCTTCGTCTCAACAGCAATCATCCGGGAAGCTCTGGGTCTTCCTGCTCATGCTCAATATGAGCCCTTTGTTGACAGAGTCGAGGCTCGATCAGTATTACCACTTATTGGAAGAAGAGGAACCACGGGAATAATTAAAAGAAACGAATTTGGTCCAATGTGGGGTATACTGATCTCTACGATCATTCGGTGTATGACTCACAAGACTGGTGGCTTGGACCAGATCAACGATTTTGGTATGCAGATGGTTCATGCCTTGTACCATGGAAGGGATATCGATTATGCTCGATTAATTTTTGAAGAATTAGCATCTCTGATTCGGGCCAAAGTCAGAGAATTAAACGTTCCTTTCTGCAGATTCCTTTCTCTCATCTTTCAGAATGAGATGCCTGCACATATATATGATGAATTCAACAGTCCAAGAGTGGATCTTCCACCTCTTCATGAGAAGATTTTCTTCTACAGGCCAAGAGAAGGAGAGCCTGTAATGAGTCACTCAATGTGGGCTATCGTCCAGGCACACATCAATGATGCAGAATCTTCTGATACTGCATCAGAAAATAATGATACTGATGATGATAGTGGTGATGGTGGAAATGATGATCCAGATACTGAGATGGTGGAAGCTCAACAAGCCCTAGTTTCTTCTCCACCAGCACAGGATCCGGATGCTCCTATTATTGAAGAAGCTTCTGATACTGAGCTCTCAGAAGACACACCACTAGTTCTTCGAAGAAGAAGAAGAAATCTTTCCCCTGTTCCTATGGGAAATATGTCATCAGAAGAGATGCAAACTGAACACATTCCATCTTTAACTGCATCTCTTCAAGTCCAAAGTGCGGTTGCCGCCAATGCTGACCTTCCAGGTCCAGAACCAGCACATATTGCTCATCATCTTGAGGCTCCTCATGATCCTCTTGATGTCGAACTTCAGTTTGCTCAGCATACACTGGAAGGTCCAGCAAGCAGAAGAGAAGATGCTCTTGAAGGTGCTGGTGCCTCAAATCCAAATCCAAATGATCCAGCACCGACCTCTCATGATGCTAGAAGAGAATCCGATAAAGTCTCAGGTATGAATTTCTAAAATCCTTAAACTTATATATATATATATATTTTTCCCCCATAGAGACTATGTATTGGCCAGTACCAACTCAATACTGACCACAGTCTCAATCGAACTTTCAAATATATCCTTTTATGGCCAACATAGTATGCCCACTGCTGCTGTGCAAAATTCATATACCGAGTTTTTCACATGATCATTGTCAGTCTACGGTTGTTTCACCATTTATGAAACAATAGTGGTTGATGTCACACTGACACCCACTGGTGCTGCTTGAATGATGTCCAACTTATTTTGAGTTGGATACCATTGTTCAAGAAATGATCCAAAACCCCTTAAGCCACACTTGCCAAAAACTTCCATGGGTCAAAGCCACATTTCTGTTATCACTCTGATACCGAGTGATGAACATTGAAAATAACAAGAAGTATATCCCAGACTTCGAATTCCCAACCTAAACCTTTTAGTAAATGTGACCTATCCTACACTAAGCTACTTAAAATATCACTCATCTTTACTAAAAACACTTCTTACACATGCTTTGCACAAGTCCACAATATTTCATCATGAACCAGATGAAATACAGACTTCCAAATTCTGTTTATATGATTATAGAGTTAATCAATACCACAATTCTATTTGATAAACCTTTCTTACTAACCAGTTTTATGTTTTTGGTTTCTTTAGCACCATCTGTGCAGGGTCAACGAGCTCAAGCTACTCAGTC
Source organism: Calendula officinalis (assembly GCA_963853835.1). Taxonomy (NCBI): domain Eukaryota; kingdom Viridiplantae; phylum Streptophyta; class Magnoliopsida; order Asterales; family Asteraceae; genus Calendula; species Calendula officinalis. The sequence continues at coordinate 66,574,340 of OY970828.1, forward strand.
TCAGGAAGTACATGGAGCTCTACAAACTATTCTTAATCAAATCCTGGCTATGCAGACTACTCAGAATAACATTCTGGCCAGGATGGATGAAATGAGCACTGAGATTGATTCCTTGAAGCAATCAGTGGCACAATTACAACAACGACAACAGCCTCCACCCCCTCCATCTACTGGAGGCAATAATAATGAAGATAGTCCTGCCACTGAGCCTCGCAGATCACCATCTCCTGCACACACTCATAGTGCAGGGCAGGCTGACACTGAACCCATGCTCTCCCCCAGTCCTGAACAACAACAAGAAGACATGGGTGGTGATACTGAACCCATTCCCTCCCCATCCAATGAAAACAAAAAGGGGGAGAAAAGACAGAGAGATCAAGAGGTTGATCAACCTGAGCCATCTGCTCAGGGGGAGAAAAGGAGAAAGCTGAATGAAGATCAACCTCCACAGCAACAACAACAACATCAGCAAACACCTCATACTGAACCTCTTCGGTTTAGATATGAAAGGAGCAGACAGAGAGGAAGATCAGTCTTGGAACAACTTGAAGAAGAACCATCTGAGCCATCTGCTCAGGGGGAGACTGATACTGATCAACATCAGCAAGTTGTGACTGAGCAAAATAACTTGCAGATAACTGTGTATAGGCCGTTTGTGTGGCCTATTGCTGATGATGAAGATGAAGAACATCCAGTGGCATCAGAAGATTTTTTAAACTTTGCACTCGATGAAGCAAATAAAGAAACCTCTTCATCATCATTCTCTGATGATGAAGAGCATACAGAAAAACCTATCTCTCCTCAAGCTGAAGGACCTTCTAGAATTCCTAGAAGACCAATAACCAGACGAATGACAAATGTGGTTATGTCTTCAGAATCTAGTGAAGAAACAGATCCAGCTCCACTGATCTCTAGACCGAGAAGATCTGTTCAATACACTGAGGATGAGATTGAAGCCCAAAGGTTCTTTCCTGTCAAAGAAGAAGATCCTGAAACTGATACTGAGGCAGATAACTCTTGGAAGCCTCATGTTGTCAGAAGAAAAGGTGATGATGTTCTTCAACAATACTGGAACATCATTGCCCAAAGATTCAGATATAGAGAAACCAGGATGAACATGTTGAGGAACAGAATCTTTCTGGATGTGAAGAACATTCACTGGCTAAATGAATTTGTCAACAAAATCAAAGTCAAAATTGTTGACAGATGCATTACTGCAACATGCACTGGGCCAGTCAGTCCTCCATTGAAGTTCTTTCTTCATGATATCCAGAATATGGGTGTACAAGACTGGATTAAAATTGCTAGACTGATTAAGGAACTGAAATCCAGATCTTCTGAAGCTCAAGTGATGATGGATGAAGTATGGGCTGTAGCTGCAGTTTGTTATGAACAAGGCATTTTATATGCAGCAGATTATAGGGCACTCAGTGTTATGACTGAGGCTGTCAAAAACAACAAGCCTGAGTGCCTGAATACCTTCAGAATGTTCCCTAAGTACACTGTTCCTTCTAACCTTATATTTCAGGATCAGAAGAGTACCATATATCCAACATCTGGATATATGTACACTGACTCAGAGGACAGGGAGTGCTTCATCACTGAAGCAGAACTGCAAACAGCTCCTATCAGCCATTTGGTGGGCTTGAAATGGATGATAACCAAGAAAGAAGATGCTTGGTTCAGAAAGAAGATTGTTGCTGTGCTAAACAACAGGCAAGATGAACTGAAGAAAAGAGAAGAGTTCATCCATGTAAAGAAAGAAGTCTTCTATGAGTTTGAATCAATCAAGAAAGAATAAAGAAGAAGACTTTGCAGCCTGCAGTTTATTTTGTTCTATATCTCTGTATAATTGTTTTGTTATCATTAGATAGGGGGAGATTGTTAAGGCAAAAAGCCTTACCTCTTTGTGAATCTTAGGATAACAAAAACAATATAGAATAGCTTAGATTAAATGTAGATTAAAATAGCTAAGTTAGTAATGATACTGAGTTCGGCCAATACTGGCCACTCAGTATCAGCACTCAGTATTGGAAAACCAATACCGAGTAGAAGGACTGAGTCATGGTCAGTATAGTAACTGACTAAGATCAAATCCCTTGATCTTAGTCATTACATTTACTTAGTCCTTCGGTTACTCCTTTGCCCATAATGTAAGATCTCTATAGCATTATAAATAGAGATCATCTTGCAAAGGAGTACGTACCAATTTACATATTCATAGTATTCATCTTTGTAATTGTTCAAGTGGTCTTGTATTTCTGCTACAAGCCACACTTAGTGGAATAATATACGTTTGACTAAATTACTGTGTTTATCACCTTAATTGTCTTAAGTAAATTATAAAGCTAACAATTATCAAGTTAACCAGGGTTGTTGTGACCTAACAGTTAATTGTGCAAATTTTACTCAAAACAGAGCTACTATAGTCCAGCGTCATCAAAAGACTCCATATGAGTTATATAATGGCAAGATTCCTAATGTGGAATATTTTCACATCTTTGGGAGTAAATGCTTTGTACTCAGTACTAAGCAAAATCTCAACAAATTTGCTCCCAAAGCAAATGAAGGCGTGTTCTTGGGCTATTCTCCACACTCTAAAGCCTTCAGAGTGTATGTCATCTCCACTAAGATGATTGTAGAATCTATTCATGTTACATTTGATGAAAATCAGAATGAGCATTCTACCTCAGCAAGTGAAGACATCAGTGGCATAGAAATTCTATGCAATCCAGAAAACTCCATTGCTGAACAGCCCAAGTCTCACCCATACTATGTTGATCACAGTATGAGTGATACTGATCAAGAGACATCTCAGTCTGACGTCAATATAAAAATTCTGAGGTTCCCATTACTGAGAACCCCAATACTGAGGTCCCAATTCTTGATTTGAACAACTCCACATATGAGGAAGGAGAATTCTCCAATACTGCTCAAGAATTCACACAAAATCTGCAAAATTCAGAAGAACAGCAACCAGTATTGTCTGATACTGATCAGGATTCATCACATATCAGGCAGACAACCCATCACCACAACAGGATATTGTTGATCTTGCTTCAAATGTTTCCTTAGGAAATAATCTAAGGGAACACAGAGACCATCCTCATGCCAACATTATTGGTCCCATTGAACAAGGTGTTCAAACAAGAAGAAGGTTAGAGTTTGAACCCCAAGCAACTGCAAACTTCTGTTTCTTCTCAAGTTTCTTATCTACCATGGAACCCAAGAAAGCTGATGAAGCTTTATTAGATGAACACTGGGTAGAAGCTATGCAAGAAGAATTGACAGAGTTTGAAAGAAATAAAGTTTGGAACTTAGTACCACCTCCTGCTGGTAAAACTATTATTGGTACTAAGTGGGTGTTCAGAAACAAAATGGACAAAGATGGTGTTGTCATCAGAAACAAAGCAAGACTAGTTGCTCAGGGTTACAGGCAAGAAGAAGGTATTGACTATGATGAAACTTTTTCACCAGTTGCAAGAATTGAAGCTATTAGGCTGTATCTTGCATATGCAGCTTTCAAGAATTTCAAAGTTTATCAGATGGATGTCAAAAGTGCATTTCTTAATGGAAAACTACAGGAGGAAGTCTATGTCAAACAACCACCAGGTTTTATTGATCCTAAATTTCCTAATTACGTTTTCAAGCTTGATAAAGCTTTATATGGGCTCAAACAAGCTCCCAGAGCCTGGTATGATACCCTGTCCGAGTACTTAATTGAAAATAAGTTTATAAGAGGTAAAATTGATAAAACATTATTTTCAAAGAGAAATGGTTCTGACATTTTACTCATTCAAATATATGTGGATGATATTATCTTTGGCTCAACTGACAAGTCAATGTGTGACTGGTTTGCAAAGATAATGTCATCTCAGTATCAGATGAGTATGATGGGAGAACTTACTTACTTTCTTGGTTTACAAGTTGAACAAAAGCCTGATGGCACTTTCATAAATCAAAGTAAGTATGTGCATGACATGCTTAAGAAATATAGATTTGAAAATCTATCATCCATGCATACTCCTATGGGTACTCAGGATAAAATAAGTAAAGATGAAACTTGTAAACCAGTATGTCAATCCACATACCGAGGTATGATTGGTTCTTTACTTTACTTAACAGCTAGCAGGCCTGATATCATGTTTGCAACCTGTTTGTGTGCTCGGTATCAGGCTGATCCTAAAGAATCACATATGAAAGCTGTTAAGCGAATTTTTAGATATCTTTCAGGTACTCCTAACATGGGTCTTTGGTATCCCAAAGACTCAAACTTTGATCTTGAAGGGTATACAGATGCAGATTTTGCAGGTTGTCGGTTAGACAGGAAAAGTACAAGTGGAGGATGTCAGTTCCTCGGTGGCAGATTAGTTGGCTGGTCATCCAAGAAGCAAAATTCAGTTGCAACTTCTACTGCAGAAGCAGAATATGTTGCTGCAGGAAGTTGCTGTGCTCAACTTTTGTGGATGCAGTATCAACTAATGGACTATGGGTTTAACTTCCAGAAGACACCTATACATTGTGATAACAAGAGTTCTATTGCTATCACTGAAAACCCAGTCCATCACTCCAGATCCAAGCACATTGATATCAGACACCACTTTATTCGAGATAATGTGGAAAAGGGTAAGGTTGAGGTAGATTTCGTTCCTACAGATGACCAATTGGCCGATGTCTTTACTAAACCTCTCTATGAGGAAAGGTTTATGTACTTACTAGGACAATTGGGTATGCTGAATCCTTAAATTTACTTAAATTTTCTGATACCGACTGATCGGTATTGCTTTCAATACCGACCAAGTCAGTATCACTAGTCTGATTTATCAAATTTTGTAAATTTTTATTTTTTATTAATTTATAGATTAAATTAAATGTTTTTCTAATTTTTTTTTTTAATTTAATTTTTTTTAAACTCGGTATTGGAATCCTGGAGTAACACAACTGACTTTTAATCCCAATACTCCCTAACGGTAACCTTTCTTAATAGGAAAGTTACCGTTAACACAGGATAAGGCTGTCAAATCAGTCGGTTTAACTTCCCAATACCGTAAATATCTTTCAATTAAGTATAAATAACCGTTTTTTCTTTCATTATCACTTTTCTTACAACAGTTATTTCTTAACTTAATTTTCGATTCTCTCTGCGATTAACGATTTCAGTTTCTTTTTGCACGCAAATTTTTTTTAATCCAAATCACAGATGGCAAACTACCGATTCTTTGCACCGGAGGCTGCACCGGCAACGCAATTCAAAAACGATGAATTACCAAAGTTTGCGAGGAACAACATCACAGCAAATTTTGATATTCCTCAAGCTTGGGCGTGCCCTGAATTCACAAAAATGATAACATTTTTGAAGCACTGCCCAATCACTCAAGCACTGATTAGATCTCCCAGAGCAATTTACCCAGAAATGCTCTGCGAATTCTGGTACTCTGCCAAAATCGACTCACCAGATATGATTACCGGTTGGGTGATTCGTGACCAAAGAAGAACCTTCGTCTCAACAGCAATCATCCGGGAAGCTCTGGGTCTTCCTGCTCATGCTCAATATGAGCCCTTTGTTGACAGAGTCGAGGCTCGATCAGTATTACCACTTATTGGAAGAAGAGGAACCACAGGAATAATTAAAAGAAACGAATTTGGTCCAATGTGGGGTATACTGATCTCTACGATCATTCGGTGTATGACTCACAAGACTGGTGGCTTGGACCAGATCAACGATTTTGGTATGCAGATGGTTCATGCCTTGTACCATGGAAGGGATATCGATTATGCTCGATTAATTTTTGAAGAATTAGCATCTCTGATTCGGGCCAAAGTCAGAGAATTAAACGTTCCTTTCTGCAGATTCCTTTCTCTCATCTTTCAGAATGAGATGCCTGCACATATATATGATGAATTCAACAGTCCAAGAGTGGATCTTCCACCTCTTCATGAGAAGATTTTCTTCTACAGGCCAAGAGAAGGAGAGCCTGTAATGAGTCACTCAATGTGGGCTATCGTCCAGGCACACATCAATGATGCAGAATCTTCTGATACTGCATCAGAAAATAATGATACTGATGATGATAGTGGTGATGGTGGAAATGATGATCCAGATACTGAGATGGTGGAAGCTCAACAAGCCCTAGTTTCTTCTCCACCAGCACAGGATCCGGATGCTCCTATTATTGAAGAAGCTTCTGATACTGAGCTCTCAGAAGACACACCACTAGTTCTTCGAAGAAGAAGAAGAAATCTTTCCCCTGTTCCTATGGGAAATATGTCATCAGAAGAGATGCAAACTGAACACATTCCATCTTTAACTGCATCTCTTCAAGTCCAAAGTGCGGTTGCCGCCAATGCTGACCTTCCAGGTCCAGAACCAGCACATATTGCTCATCATCTTGAGGCTCCTCATGATCCTCTTGATGTCGAACTTCAGTTTGCTCAGCATACACTGGAAGGTCCAGCAAGCAGAAGAGAAGATGCTCTTGAAGGTGCTGGTGCCTCAAATCCAAATCCAAATGATCCAGCACCGACCTCTCATGATGCTAGAAGAGAATCCGATAAAGTCTCAGGTATGAATTTCTAAAATCCTTAAACTTATATATATATATATATTTTTCCCCCATAGAGACTATGTATTGGCCAGTACCAACTCAATACTGACCACAGTCTCAATCGAACTTTCAAATATATCCTTTTATGGCCAACATAGTATGCCCACTGCTGCTGTGCAAAATTCATATACCGAGTTTTTCACATGATCATTGTCAGTCTACGGTTGTTTCACCATTTATGAAACAATAGTGGTTGATGTCACACTGACACCCACTGGTGCTGCTTGAATGATGTCCAACTTATTTTGAGTTGGATACCATTGTTCAAGAAATGATCCAAAACCCCTTAAGCCACACTTGCCAAAAACTTCCATGGGTCAAAGCCACATTTCTGTTATCACTCTGATACCGAGTGATGAACATTGAAAATAACAAGAAGTATATCCCAGACTTCGAATTCCCAACCTAAACCTTTTAGTAAATGTGACCTATCCTACACTAAGCTACTTAAAATATCACTCATCTTTACTAAAAACACTTCTTACACATGCTTTGCACAAGTCCACAATATTTCATCATGAACCAGATGAAATACAGACTTCCAAATTCTGTTTATATGATTATAGAGTTAATCAATACCACAATTCTATTTGATAAACCTTTCTTACTAACCAGTTTTATGTTTTTGGTTTCTTTAGCACCATCTGTGCAGGGTCAACGAGCTCAAGCTACTCAGTCTCAGGAAGTACATGGAGCTCTACAAACTATTCTTAATCAAATCCTGGCTATGCAGACTACTCAGAATAACATTCTGGCCAGGATGGATGAAATGAGCACTGAGATTGATTCCTTGAAGCAATCAGTGGCACAATTACAACAACGACAACAGCCTCCACCCCCTCCATCTACTGGAGGCAATAATAATGAAGATAGTCCTGCCACTGAGCCTCGCAGATCACCATCTCCTGCACACACTCATAGTGCAGGGCAGGCTGACACTGAACCCATGCTCTCCCCCAGTCCTGAACAACAACAAGAAGACATGGGTGGTGATACTGAACCCATTCCCTCCCCATCCAATGAAAACAAAAAGGGGGAGAAAAGACAGAGAGATCAAGAGGTTGATCAACCTGAGCCATCTGCTCAGGGGGAGAAAAGGAGAAAGCTGAATGAAGATCAACCTCCACAGCAACAACAACAACATCAGCAAACACCTCATACTGAACCTCTTCGGTTTAGATATGAAAGGAGCAGACAGAGAGGAAGATCAGTCTTGGAACAACTTGAAGAAGAACCATCTGAGCCATCTGCTCAGGGGGAGACTGATACTGATCAACATCAGCAAGTTGTGACTGAGCAAAATAACTTGCAGATAATTGTGTATAGGCCGTTTGTGTGGCCTATTGCTGATGATGAAGATGAAGAACATCCAGTGGCATCAGAAGATTTTTTAAACTTTGCACTCGATGAAGCAAATAAAGAAACCTCTTCATCATCATTCTCTGATGATGAAGAGCATACAGAAAAACCTATCTCTCCTCAAGCTGAAGGACCTTCTAGAATTCCTAGAAGACCAATAACCAGACGAATGACAAATGTGGTTATGTCTTCAGAATCTAGTGAAGAAACAGATCCAGCTCCACTGATCTCTAGACCGAGAAGATCTGTTCAATACACTGAGGATGAGATTGAAGCCCAAAGGTTCTTTCCTGTCAAAGAAGAAGATCCTGAAACTGATACTGAGGCAGATAACTCTTGGAAGCCTCATGTTGTCAGAAGAAAAGGTGATGATGTTCTTCAACAATACTGGAACATCATTGCCCAAAGATTCAGATATAGAGAAACCAGGATGAACATGTTGAGGAACAGAATCTTTCTGGATGTGAAGAACATTCACTGGCTAAATGAATTTGTCAACAAAATCAAAGTCAAAATTGTTGACAGATGCATTACTGCAACATGCACTGGGCCAGTCAGTCCTCCATTGAAGTTCTTTCTTCATGATATCCAGAATATGGGTGTACAAGACTGGATTAAAATTGCTAGACTGATTAAGGAACTGAAATCCAGATCTTCTGAAGCTCAAGTGATGATGGATGAAGTATGGGCTGTAGCTGCAGTTTGTTATGAACAAGGCATTTTATATGCAGCAGATTATAGGGCACTCAGTGTTATGACTGAGGCCGTCAAAAACAACAAGCCTGAGTGCCTGAATACCTTCAGAATGTTCCCTAAGTACACTGTTCCTTCTAACCTTATATTTCAGGATCAGAAGAGTACCATATATCCAACATCCGGATATATGTACACTGACTCAGAGGACAGGGAGTGCTTCATCACTGAAGCAGAACTGCAAACAGCTCCTATCAGCCATTTGGTGGGCTTGAAATGGATGATAACCAAGAAAGAAGATGCTTGGTTCAGAAAGAAGATTGTTGCTGTGCTAAACAACAGGCAAGATGAACTAAAGAAAAGAGAAGAGTTTATCCATGTAAAGAAAGAAGTTTTCTATGAGTTTGAATCAATCAAGAAAGAATAAAGAAGAAGACTTTGCCGCCTGCAGTTTATTTTGTTTTATATCTCTGTATAATTGTTTTGTTATCATTAGATAGGGGGAGATTGTTAAGGCAAAAAGCCTTACCTCTTTGTGAATCTTAGGATAACAAAACAATATAGAATAGCTTAGATTAAATGTAGAATAAAATAGCTAAGTTAGTAGTGATACTGAGTTTGGCCAATACTGGCCACTCAGTATCAGCACTCAGTATTGGAAAACCAATACCGAGTAGAAGGACTAAGTCACGGTCAGTATAGTAACTGACTAAGATCAAATCCCTTGATCTAAGTCATTACATTTACTTAGTCCTTCGGTTACTCCTTTGCCCATAATGTAAGATCTCTATATCATTATAAATAGAGATCATCTTGCAAAGGAGTACTTACCAATTTACATATTCATAGTATTCATCTTTGTAATTGTTCAAGTGGTCTTGTATTTCCGCTACAAGCCACACTTAGTGGAATAATATACGTTTGACTAAATTACTGTGTTTATCACCTTAATTGTCTTAAGTAAATTATAAATCTAACAATTATCAAGTTAACCAGGGTTGTTGTGACCTAACACAGAGTGTATGTCATCTCAACTGAGATGATTGTAGAATCCATCCATGTTACATTTGATGAAAATCAGGATGTTCATTCTACTTCAGCAAAAGAAGACATAAGTGGCATAGAAATTATATGCAACCCAGAAAATGCAATTGCTGAACAGCCCAAGTCCCATCCATACTATGTTGAACATAATATGAGTGATACTGATCAATTTAGAACTCAAAATAATCAAGATGAAGCAGATACTGAGGTTCCCATCTTAGAGGACCCCCATACTGAGTTTCCAACTATTGATCTGAACAACTCCACATATGAAGAAGGTGAAACATCCAACTCTGCTCAAGAATTCACCTCAGATCTGCAAAATGAAGAAGAACAACAACCTGAACTGTCTAATACTGAACAAACTTCAGATAGTATCAGGCAGACAACACATCAGTACAACAAGATATTGTTGACCTTGCTTCAAATACTCCCTTAGGAAACAATCTAAGGGAACACAGAGACCATCCACACTCCAATATTATTGGTCCAATCGAACAAGGTGTCTAAACAAGAAGGAAGTTAGCTTTTGAACCTCAAGCCACAGCAAATTTCTGTTTCTTTTCAAGCTTCTTATCTACCAAGGTTTGGAACTTACTACCACCCCCTGCTGCAAAACTATTATTGGTACTAGGTGGGTGTTCAAAAACAAGATAGACAAGGATGGTGTTGTCATTAGAAACAAAGCAAGACTGGTTGCTCAGGGTTACAGGTAAGAAGAAGGCATTGATTATGATGAAACTTTTGCACGAGTTTCAAGAATTGAAGCTATTAGGTTGTACCTTGCATATGCAGCCTTCAAGAACTTCAAAGTTTATCAGATGGATGTCAAGAGTGCCTTTCTCAAAGGAAAACTACAAGAGGAAGTTTATGTTAAACAACCTCCAGGTTTTGTTGATTCTAAATTTCCTAATTATGTTTTCAAGCTTGATAAATCATTATATGGGCTCAAACAAGCTCCTAGAGCCTGGTGTGATACCCTGTCTGAGTACCTAATTGAAAATAAATTTATAAGAGGTAAAATTGACAAAAAAAATTATTTTCAAAACGGAAAGGTTCTGACATCTTACTTATTCAGATATATGTAGATGATATTATCTTTGGCTCCACTGACAAGTCAATGTGTGACTGGTTTGCTAAGATAATGTCATCTCAGTATCAGATGAGTATGATGGGAGAACTTACTTACTTTCTTGGTTTACATGTTGATCAAAAGTCTGATGGCACTTTTATAAATCAAAGTAAGTATGTGCATTACATGTTAAAGAAATACAAAATTGAAAATTTATCTTCCATGCACACTCCTATGGGTACTTAGGATAAGATAGGTAAAGATGAGCCTGAGAAGCCAGTATGTCAATCCACATACCGAGGTATGATTGGTTCTTTACTTTACTTAACAGCTAGCAGGCCTGATATCATGTTTGCAACATGTTTGTGTGCTCGGTATCAGGCTGATCCGAAGGAATCACACATGAAAGCTGTTAAGCGCATTTTTAGATATCTTTTAGGAACACCTAACATGGGACTTTGGTATCCCAAAGACTCAAACTTTGACCTTGAAGGGTATACAGATGCAGATTTTGCAGGTTGCAGGTTGGACAGGAAAAGCACAAGTGGAGGATGTCAATTCCTTGGTGGTAGACTAGTTGGCTGGTCATCCAAGAAACAGAACTCAGTAGCAACTTCTACTGCAGAAGCAGAATATGTTGCTGCAGGAAGTTGTTGTGCTCAACTCTTGTGGATGCAGTATCAACTCATGGACTATGGGTTCAATTTTCAAAAGACACCCATTCATTGTGATAACAAGAGTGCTATTGCTATCACTGAAAACCCAGTCCATCACTCCAGAACAAAGCACATTGATATCAGACACCACTTTATTCGAGATAATGTGGAAAAGGGTAAGGTTGAGGTAGATTTCGTTCCTACAGATGATCAATTGGCCGATGTGTTTACTAAACCTCTCTCTGAGGAAAGGTTTATGTACTTACTAGGCCAATTGGGTTTGCTGAATCCTTAACTTTCCATAAATTTTTCTGATACTGACTGATCAGTATTAGTTCTAATACTGACCAGCTCAGTATCACTCGTCTGATTTATCAAAATTAAATAATTTTTATTTTTCATTTATTTATAGATTAAATTAAATGTCTTTATAATTTTTAATTTTTTTTAATTTAATTTTTTTTACTCGGTATTGGAGTGCTGGAGTGTTAACTCTTATCCTAACCCTCATACTCCCCAACGGTAACCTTTCTTAATTAGAAAGTTACCGTTGGAATACGATAAGGCAGTCATTTCAGCCGTTTTTACTTCCCATTACCAAAATTATCGCCTAATTAAGTATAAATAACCGTTTTTTTTTCATTCAAACTTTTCTACAGTTATTTCATTCTTCTCGTTTCGATTTCTCTCTGCGATTAACGAATTCACTTTTATTTTGCAAGCAATACTTCTTTTTATTCCAAAAATCACAGATACAAATGGCCAATTACACTTTCGTCGCACTAGAGGTTGCACCGGCGAACCAGTTTAGATAAGACGAAGTGCCCAAGTTTGCGAGGAACAACATAACTGCAAACTTCAATATTCCTCAGGCTTGGGCGTGGCCCGAATTCACACATATAGTCACATATTTGAAGAATTGTCCCATTACTCAAGCACTGACTCTATCTCCTCGAGCCGTATATCCGGAAATGCTATGTGAATTCTGGTACTCTGCAAAACTTGACTCTCCAGACATGATCACTGGTTGGGTTGTCCGTGATCAAAGAAGGGCTTTTGTCTCAACGGCTATTATTAGGGAAACTTTGAGACTTCCCGCCCACACTCAGTATGAGCCGTTTGTTGATCGAATAGAGGCCAGATCAGTCTTGCCCTTCATTGGTTGCAGAGGTACCATAGACATAATCAAGAGAAATGAATTTGGTCCATTGTGGGGTGTTCTAATTTCAACAATCATTCGGTGTATGACCCACAAGACTGGACCTTTGGACCAAATAAATGAATTTGGGATGTAGATAGTACATGCTATGTACTATGGTCGAGACATTGATTATGCAGGACTAATATTCAATGAATTAGCTTCTCTGGTTAGGGCTCAAATCAGAGAATCCAATGTACCTTTCTGCATATTTCTATCCCTCATCTTCCAAAGCTCAATGCCTGCACACATTTATGATGAATTAAACAGCCCAAGAGCTGATCTTCCTCCCCTAAATGAGAAGATTTATTTTTACAGACCAAGGGAAGGAGAACCAGTACTGAGTCACTCAATGTGGGCTATTGTGCAGGCTCATATAAGTGATTTTGATACTGAATCAGAAAATGGAAATGATGATGATGATGATGTGGTGGTGATGGTGGTAATGCAGATCAAGATGATGAGATGCTGGATGCTCAACCAGATCAAGAACAAGAGCATCCAGACATTCCTCAACTTGAACAGGATCCTGATGCTCCTCATACTGCATCAGATTCTGATACTGAGTCCACCGAAGTGAAACCCCTTATCATAAGAAGAAGAAGAAGAAGAAGAAGAAGTTTAACTCCGGTGATAATGGGTGATTTATCATCAGAAGAGGTGCACCATACTCATATTCCATCATTGACTGCATCTCTTCAAGAGCACAATCTAGTTGCCGCTACCGCTGACCTTCCAGGCACAGAACCAGAACAGAGTGCTCAACAAATTGAGGAACCTCATGTTCCTCTTGAAGTGGAGATCCAGTATGAGCAAAATACACTGGAAGGTGCTCAGGAGAGAATAGAAATAGGTCCTGAGGATGCTGGTGCCTTAAATCAACATACAAATGATCCAGCACCGACCTCTGCAGATGTTCGAAGGGATTCTGACAAAGTATCAGGTATGAATTTCCATAAAACTCTAAAACTTATATATATATATATATTTTTCCCAAATAGAGACTAAGTATTGTCCAGTACCAACTCAATACTGACCGAAGTCTCAAACAAACTTTCATATATCTATCCTTTTATGGCCAACATAGTTAGCCCACTGCTGCTATGCAACATTCATACACTGGGAACTTAAATGATCACTGTCAGTCTACAGTTGCCTCAACATTTAAAGAGACAATGGTGGTTGATGTCACACTGACACCCACTGGTGCTGCTTGGATCATGTCCAACTTATTCTTGAGTTGGATCACATGATTCAAGAAGTGATCACAAACCCTTGAGCCACAATAGCCAAATATTTTCCATGGGTTTTAGCCACATTTCTGTTATCATTCTGATAACGAGTGATAAACATTGAAAATAAAACGAAACACATCCCAGGCTTCGTTTTCCCAAACCAAAACCTTTTAGTAAATGTGACCTATCCTCCACTGAGCTACTCAAATAGTCACACTTATCATTTACTAAAAACTTCTTACACATGTAATACACAAGTCCACAATATTTCATCATGAACCATATGAAATACAGACTTCAAAATTCGGTTTACATGATTATAGAATTTAACAACAACACAATTCTATTTGATAAACCTTTCATTCTAACCAGTTTTGTTTTTTTTTTTTTTTTGTTTCTTTAGCACCATCTGTGCAGGTCATTCAAGCATCTCAGTTTCAAGACGAGCAAGGGGCTCTGCAAACGATCTTGAATCAAATCTTGGCCATGCAGAACACTCAGAACACTATTCTGGCAAAGAATGAGTAGTGAAATTGACTCGATAAAGCAGTCAGTGGCACTAATCCAGCAACAACAACAGCCTCCACCAACTCCACAGTCTCCACTTGGTGGAAATAATGAAGAAGATGAAGGAGGCGATGATACTGAACCAAGGAAATCACCCTCCAATGCTAATACTTAGGGTGAACATGATGCTGCTACTGAGCCTATGCCCTCCCCCACACAAGATGATCAACAAGGGGACATAGGTGGTGATACTGAACCTCTTCCTTCCCCATCCAATGATAACAATAAGGGGGAGAAGACACAAAGAGAAGAGGAGGTTGATCAACCTGAGCCATCTGCTCGGGGGGGGGAGAAAAGAAGAAAACTGAATGAAGATCAACCTCCACAGCAACAACAACAACAACATCAGCACATCACTCATACTGAACCACTCAGGATTCAATATGAGAGAAGAAGACAAAGAGGGAGGTCAGTCCTGCAATAACTTGAAGAATCTGAGCCAAATGCTCAGGGGGAGACTAATACTGACCAACCTCAACAGGTTGACACTGAGCCACCTGCTCAGGAAGTGAACAACCTGCAGATTGTGGTATACAGGCCAATTGTCTGGCCCATAGCTGATGATGAAGATGAAGAACATTCGGTGCCTTCTCAGAACTTCCTCAACTTTGCACTGGATGTAGCTAATAAAGAAAGCTCTTCATCATCATCCTCCAATGATGAAGTGCCTCTAAGAAAACTAGAATAATGACAAGAGTCCCTAGAAGGCCAATCACTAGAATAATGACAAGAGTAGCCTCTAGAGCCCCTAGAAGGCCAATCACTAGAATAATGACAAGAGTAGTCATGTCCTCTGAATCAAGTGAGGAATCTGATCCAGCTCCTTTGATCACCAGACCAAGAAGATCAGTTCATGATACTGTGGAGGAGACTGCTCAAGATATTGAGGATGAGACTGAAGCTCAAAAGTTCTTCCCTATCAAGGAAGAAGTTCCTAATACTGATACTGATGAAGATGTTCCATGGAAACCTCACATTGTAAGAAGAAAAGGAGATGACCTTCTTCAAGAATACTGGAACATTGTTGCTTAAAGAACAAGGTATACGGAGAACAGAATGGGTATGCTGAGAAATAGATCATTTCTCAATGTGAAGGAGATATGCTGGCTAAACATTTATGTCAACAAAGTCAAAGTCAAAACTGTTGACAGGTCCATAGTTGCAGTCTGCACTGGACCAGTCAGTCCTCCCATGAAGATCTTGCTTCATGATATTCAGAACATGGGACTCCAAGACTGGGTGAAGATTGCCAGACTGATAAAGGAGTTGCCATCAACATACTCTGAAGCCCAAGTAATGATGGATGAAATCTGGGTTGTTGCTGCTGTATGCTTTGTAAAAGGCATTCTATACAAGGCAAATTACAGGGCACTCGGTGTGATGATTGAGGCTGTCAAAAACAACAAGCATGAGTGTCTTAACACTTTCAGGATCTTTAACTCATATCATGTACCTCCTAACCTTGTTCTTCAGGATCAAAAGAGCACCATATATCCAACCTCTGGATGAAGGGTTCACTACGCACCATGCGACTGATCAACCACTTGGGTCGACCTCCTAGTGTACTTGGTTCGAACCATGACTGACCAAGAACATGAACTTGTTCTTGACCGGGTAAAACCAACTAGCTGATTTAATCCCAAAATGCGGAACTAGGATTAAACCTAATCCTTAAACCCTAAAGGATTGGGATGTTGGAGTTCTAGATTAGGTTAACAAGAAAGAAACCTTGTACGAAGAACTCGACCACACACATTGCTTGTGTGGTTCATTCGACCATCAACCAAAGAACCCTAGGGTTCTTTGGTCGAATTCGTCCAAGAGGGAGAAGGGAGAAAAGGTTTTCCCAAAACATACCTTGTTGATTGCTTAAGATAGATCCACTGATGATGAACAAAACAAGCGATCTTCTAGTTGATCTAAGCAATGAACTTGGATCTTCAAGACTTGAAGAACACGAAGAACGATGAACACAAAGAGTTGTGTTCTAGGTTCGGCCGAATGGAGGAAGTGAGGCTAGGGTTTCGGCTTTTGTGGTGTAACCCCATAAGTGATCCATAAGCCTTCTATTTATAATATATGGACTTTCACTTAGGGCCCTTCTAGTTTAATTAATATTAATCTCTTAATTAAACTTATCCTTTTACACTTCCATCCCTTATAGTTTAACTAGTTTATTATTGTTGCACTTAACTACTAAATGTCTAGTATTAACACACTAATAATTCGGTACCCGTATACACGAATTATTCATACTTGTATTTATACTTTTAATAGTTAATTATATAATAACCTTTATATAATTTATACAACAATATTATCCAATTAGTATATGATTTAATAACTTTAAATCATATCATGGATAATCTATAATTAACACATTGTATACTTACTCAACTAGTAAATGTACAACTACTTGTATTAATTAGTTAGTTAAACTAATCTAGTAATCAGTTAAACTTAACTTAATACTTAACTTATTCATATTGACTATTATGAATCATTCCTCTTCGTAGTAACATTGCTTATCTTGCTCGTATTACATGCACTCACCGGTTTGACCCTTAAGTGTTTCGTAGGCATGGATGTATCATCATAGGTTGACTAACTGTGCACATAATTCCTCAGACTCCCACTTGTGCAAGTTTGTAACCTTTGTCTTAATGATACGAGCTACAGTGGCCTTCTAGATGGGCATGTAGGTAACCAACCCATAAAAAACAGCTTACGTAACCCAGGTATAGTTTATGAAAAACTCTTTAATAGCGTCTCCTAGTAAAGAACACTCCGTCTCTACTTCTTGGGCAAACTATGTTAGGCTTATCCCTTGCAACACGATATTTGTGATAACGAATACGAGCATGGTAGAAATTATCAACTCCTGTATTCGAAATCATTTTATGACTTCTTGACTCCAACTGTTGTGATAAACGACAAGGAACAGATCAGTTCGTTTGGGCACAGCCATGCACTTGCCAGATTCTCATCAAGTCAAAGGACCTATAATTATCTCTCATAAAAAGGAGGTGCAACTACCATCTTGTTATATTTCGATCTAAAATACAACTTCCTTTGTACCCAGTATCTTCCTCGTATGACAAACGTATTTCAGAATCATCTGAGTTGAACCAAAGCACATTAGTCATGGTATCCAAAACCAAATACCTCAGGCTTAAGGACAATCCTAGTGAACAATACTTTTGAACTTTTCAACCACGAAGTATTGTCACGGTGGTCAATCCAATATTCGTTGAGCCTCCAACAGAATATCACCAATATTTGGTTTACACAAAACTTGTGTAGCTATCTTAGAAAGACTTCGAATCTACCACCAAACTTGTGTAGCTATCTTAGAAAGACTTCGTCCCATCAAGGTTCCCACCTAGACGAGTAGTCACAGATTTTGTATCTTTTTGAATAAATAGACTTTTATTCATGGATGATGTAAAACATACAAAGTCTGAATAAAAATGATACTAACTCATGTATTATTCCTCACTGGACATAGATACTGAATTATTACTGGATCATTACTTATTCCTTTCGTTCGTGTTGATTACTTAATGATTCTTGCAACCTTGATTGTAAATTTATCACTGAACCAATCATTTCTATTAAACTAAAGACATAAGACAAGTATTTAGGAATAATATTTCTTTTGCCTTTGCTCGATATTATTCTTGCAATAATCTAGAACACATTCTAGTCTTTCCTTTTATGTAATTCTGTAAACATTGGAGGATTGGAAATTAACTCCTTAGTTTCTTGAATTCATAAAATTATCCTTGCAACTAAAGCCTCTTTTAGTTATTTGATTTGTAGATATTCTTACTAGTTAAAGAAATTTCCTTAAATGATTGTCTTATCCACTGAAGTGTTAACAACCTATTAGATATGCAATAATTAATCACAAGACTTGTGATCACGCTATTAGGTTTGCAATAATCTAATTAACGATCATTTATTATTTCTCTTAACTCTTTTGCTTATGACTTGGTAAAACCTTGTTGTCAATGTCTTGCTAACTTACTGAATTCATTAACATCTTTTATGAATTACGTTAGTCTTAGCTCCCACTTATTTTTATGGAATTTAAGCATCCCTTAAACTACTACTTTGACCTAGTCAATAACTTGTAGTTTAATTTTATAAGAATTCTATCAATAATTAAGATCATCATTTGGATTTGCGAATATCCAACATTCCAGTTTAGGGAATTATGATCTTTATTGATCACTGTATCTAACAAGTATGAAACACTTGAAATGATACTATCAATTCTTAAACACATTAGTATTCTTTTAAGAATCTTATTTAATGCCAAAGTCATTACTTGGATTTGTCAAATATCCATTATTCCTATTAGGGAATTATGACTTGATTAAATATTGTATTTATTACAAGTATAAAAGACTTGCAATAATACCTTTTAATTCTTAAATGCTTTAATATAGTTTGTCCCTTTTAAGGGTCATTTAATGTCTAAGTCATTTTACTTGGATTATACGAATATCCAATTATTCGTATTAGGGAATTATGACTTCATTAAATCCTTTACTACAAGTATAAAAGACTTGTAATAATACTCTTAAAGTCTATCTTGATTATATCCAATACAATCATACTATATTAATACTAATACTTTAAAACGTTCTATCATAAGTAATGACTATTACTTAGATGTTTTAACTAAGTTCAATAACTCTTGAACCTTATGCTTCCATAAAACTTGTAAAATACTTTCATTAGAAAAACTTTCTAATTACTAGCATCTAAATACCCTGAGCTATCAAGACATTATTTAAACAACAATCAAGCAAATATATATAAACATGAAATATAAGTAAATCAAAACTTGATTTACAATCTAGTCATAAACCTTGACTAGTGTAATTATCACACATGCACACAATATATTTCAACCATGGATTCGAAATTTATTAAAACCAAAATAAAACTTGTTTTAACAAAATAAAATTATCCAAACAATAACGTAAAATTGTTTTAAAACGAATCCACGAAATACTGAATCATAAAACTTGGTGCTCGTGGGATCATCACCATCTCATGCCGGTCACTATCACTTTACATCTCCTCCTGCAATAAACGATTGCAAAAGTTAGATTACTCGTAACGTACTTTACAAGTATCTTAAAGTGATTAAGAAGTGTGGTTGTGTTACCTGAGGAACTTGCGTTTCCTCCACTACCACTTGCACCCTTTGGACAATTTCTTTTCCAATGCCCATCCTCACCACACTTGAAGCACCGGTTCTCGGTTCTCGGTCCTCGCAGTGTTAGGCTTAACCTTCTTAACCTTTTGTTTGACACCTTTACCATTTGGAACTCCTTGGTTAGGATAGGTTTTACCCTTTCCTTTACCACCATGCCCTTTTCTCTTCTTCCCACTGCCACCGCTGTTACCAATCAAGAGAACATCCTTAGATTTGGTCCCCAAACTCAACTCAGCTGTCTTGAGCATGGAATGTTGCTCAACAATGGATTTCTCCATATTATGCATGCTGTAGTTGACCACAAAAGACTTGTAGTCATCAGACAACGAGTTGAGTATAGTATCTGTTGCCATCTGCAACGGTATGGGGTGACCAAGTCTAGCGAGGTGATCCATGTGTCCCTTCATTTTCATGACGTGGGCACTCACCGGCGTTCCTTTGACCATCTTACAAGAGTTGAAGGTTCGATTGATGTCAAACCTCTCAATGCGAGCTTGCTCTTGAAATGAATCCCTAAGTTGCTGGATCATCTCAAATGCAGGCACATCCATAAGTCCCTCTTGTAACTCATGACTCATAGTGGCGAGCATTAGACAGCTCACATCGAGTGCATCACTGACATGCTTATCATAAGCTTGCCTCGTTTCAGCTCTGGCATTAACAGCAGGGGTGTTTGGTACTGCTCTCTCCAAGATATACCACTTTCTCTCATGCCTGAGCACAATAGAAGATTGCGCTCCCAGTTGAGAAAGTTTGACCCAGTCAACTAGTGCTTTTCGAGGATTCAGCGAAGTGAGAGATTATTGGTACTTGTTGTCGCGATTGCGTTTGTTGCTGCCATCTACAAATCAAACCCAGTTTAATTAGTAATCATCAATAAACATTCTCTAAAATATATTATAAACCCATAATTAATAATTTAGGCCTAGGATCCATATATCACATTCTCGCCGCAAGGTTTGGGCACTTCCCGACGAGACATGCTAATTCTGGTAGGTAACATCCTTACTGATCGTATCAAGACTTGACACGATTCCTAGGGGTCGTAGAATCTTTAGACTTATAACTTATTACAGCTTTGCACAATCTAATTGTACATTTCTAAGTTAGTAATAAAGTCTAGTATCTTTATTCTACTCATGTATTTTTGGGTCGGGACTCCCGATTATCACCAAAGTAGATTAGACCATCTAAGACAGTGCGATGCTCTGCGCCGGGACTCCCGATTATCACAGAACCTTACGGACCCTAACACTCGCAATGATTTTAATCCATATCTAAGGTTTTTTATCCTTACAATATGAATATCGTTTAACAAGTGAGGTGCTCCATTAGGTGGATGGTACTTAGATGCTCCATTAGGTGGATGGTACTTAGATATAAGATTTTCTTGGGTTTGTTTAAGTCTTAAACTAAACTTAAACCTTTATTCCAATCTTAATCCTTGTTTAAAATGTGTGACTTGTGAATTGAAGGGTTCTACAAGACAGCTTTTTAAAACATAAGAACTATTCTCTAAAACTTATAGTTTCAAGAATTTGCGCGATCTTACATGTATACCTAAAACGAGGTGTACAAAACGTTTTACTAGGTTTTATGATAAACTTTATTTTATGATAAAAGTTACTT
Source organism: Calendula officinalis (assembly GCA_963853835.1). Lineage (NCBI taxonomy): Eukaryota > Viridiplantae > Streptophyta > Magnoliopsida > Asterales > Asteraceae > Calendula > Calendula officinalis. Next base: position 66,595,631 of record OY970828.1, read on the forward strand.
GTTTTATATTACTTGAAAAAACTTATAAACTTATGTTAGACTTTAAATTCTCTTATGATTCATAAACTTGAATCATAAATCTAGTTTAACACATCTAGTTTTTCACTTGTTTAATAAGGAAATTAAACATTCGTTTTGACTTACTAGATTCGACCAAGACTTGTATCTTAACGACACACTTATAAACTTTGTGATTTTCTTGTGTAGCTCCCACTAGCTTCAACAACCATGATGAAACTTAAGCTATCACAATCATTGGTTTATACTCGGTGAAACTAATAAACTTATTATATAAAGATTATATAATAATTCTTAGTTTGTTTAAACCTTTCTTATATTCAACTTGAACTAGTTAAATATAGGTTCTTGTTATTTTTACTTGATCATTAATCTAGTATATTACATGACTTGTAAAATACTTATATTATACTTGTATAATTATCTAGTTATAATAACTTATAACTTTATACATCTTATTATATTTCTAGTTAATCTTATAATTTCAACTTGAACAATTTTTAGTTATAATGAAATCATAACTTTGTACTTTCTAGTTTTAATTATATTATAACTTATACAATAACTAATTATAATATTATCTTTTAAAGATCAAAATAACATTATCTTTTAATTGTTCCATTTTATCTCGTATTTTAATATATTCGTATATATGTATATTTTATAATAAACTTGTAACATTTGAATAAGAATATTACATCTAGTTTATACATATGTATTTTAACTTAAACTAATTAAAATACGTATAAACTTATTATATCTTTAATATTCAATTTTACATAATAATTAAAAAATTATGAAAATTTTAGTACATATATATAAATAATTAAATACACCTTGTTAATTTTAAAACTTAAAAATTAACATCCTCTTTATCAATTCCCTAAATTAATTAGATGAACCATAATCTTGTTTTTGATCAATCAAAACAAGGGTTTTGACTTTCTTGATCAAATACATCATTTTATTTAAAAGATTAATTCCTTTTAATCAATCATATCTAAACGATAAACTTTGTTTAAATTCTAAGATAGATTATAACCTTTAATAAATTTTTTTAAACTTTTTAAATTAAACCTTATGGACAATAAAACTTTGTCTAAATTACTAGGTTTAAAGAACTAGCTTTAATAAATCTATCAAAATAATAATTAAACCTATGAGACATAAACTTGTCTAATTAACTAGGTTTAAGATTATTATCCTAATTAATACTTTCAAACTATTAAACTTAAACTAGTTTAATATTCTAGGGTTCTTTAGGGTTTCGAAATTCTTAAGCCTAGGAAACTTTTCAACCAATTAAACTAGGCTAGTTTAATAAACTTGGTGTCCAAGTATCCTCTAGGTTTTCGAAAATCCTAAGGGATTAGGAAAGAATCCTTTTGATCAATTAAACATATCTTGTTTAACATACTTGATCCTCGGGATCTTCCTTGGTCACGAAAATTGCTAGGGAAGTAAGGAAAGAATCCTTTTGATCAATTAAACATATCTTGTTTAACATACTTGATCCTAGGGTTCTTCCTATGTATTTCGAAAATTACTAGGGTTTTTTAGAAACCTTCTTGACCAATTAAACTTAGACTAGTTTAATATTCTTGGTCCTAGGGTTCTTCCCTTTTTTGAAAAATATGAAGAAGAAGAAGAAAACTTGAAACAAAAAAAAACTTTAAATTAAAGTAAAAAAAACAATCTTTGTTAATCTATCTCTAAACCGACGCTCTGATACCACAGAAGGGTTTCACTACGCACCATGCGACTGATCAACCACTTGGATCGACCTCCTAGTGTACTTGGTTCGAACCATGACTGACCAAGAACATGAACTTGTTCTTGACCGGTTAAAACCAACTAGCTGATTTAATCCCTAAATACGGAACTGGGATTAAACCTAATCCTTAAAACCTAAAGGATCTAAGCAATGAACTTGGATCTTCTAGTTGATCTAAGCAATGAACTTGGATCTTCAAGACTTGAAGAACACGAAGAACACGAAGAACGAAGAACACAAAGAGTTGTGTTCTAGGTTCGGCCGAATGGAGGAAGTGAGGCTAGGGTTTCGGCTTTGGTGGTGTAACCCCATAAGTGATCCCTAAGCCTTCTATTTATAATAGATGGACTTTCACTTAGGGCCCTTCTAGTTTAATTAATATTAATCTCTTAATTAAACTTATCCTTTTACACTTCAATCCCTTATAGTTTAACTAGTTTATTATTGTGGCACTTAACTACTAAATGTCTAGTATTAACACACTTATAATTCGGTACCCATATACACGAATTATTCACACTTGTATTTATACTTTTAATAGTTAATTATATAATAACCTTTATATAATTTATACAGCAATATTATCCAATTAGTATATGATTTAATAACTTTAAATCATATCATGGATAATCTATAATTAACACATTATATATTTATTCAACTAGTAAATGTACAACTACTTGTATTAATTAGTTAGTTAAACTAATCTAGTAATAAGTTAAACTTAACTTAATACTTAAGTGATTCATAATGACTATTATGAATCATTCCTCTTCGTAGTAACATTGCTTATCTTGCTCGTATTACATACACTCACCGGTTTGACCCTTAAGTGTTTCGTAGGCATGGATGCATCATCATAGGTTGACTAACTGTGCACATAACTCCTTCACTGGATATATGTATACTGACCCAGAATATAGGGAATGCTTTATCACTCAAGCAGATTTGCCAAAAGCACCTATCAGTCATCTTGTGGGTCTGAAGTGGATGATAAACAAGAAGGAGGATTCTTGGTTTAGGAAAAAAATTGTTGTTGTGCTTAACAACAGGCAGGATGAACTGAAGAAAAGAAAAGAGTTCATCCATATCAAGCAAGAGGTCTTCTATGAGTTTGAATCTATTAACAGAATATGAAGAAGAAGACTCTGCTGCCTTTGTATTATTTTTGCTAATTCTCTTTGTAATTGTTTTGGTATCATTAGATTTGGGGAGATTGTTAAGGCAAAAAGCCTTACCCCTTTAGGATATTAAGATATCAAAACAACCTAGACTAGCTTAGATTAAATAGTAGAATAAATTAGCTAAGTTTAGGTCTGATACTGAGTTTGGCCAGTATCGGCCACTAAGTATCAGCACTCAGTATTGGAAAACCAATACTGAGTAGAAGGACTGAGTTACAGTCAGTATTGTAACGGACTAAGATCAAATCTCTTGATCTTAGTCGTTTCCCTAGTTTAGTCCTTCGGTTACTCCTTTGCCCATTATGTAAGATCTCTATATCATTATAAATAGAGATCATCTTGCAAAGGAGAACTCACCAATTCACGTATTCACTTCCATACTTTTGTAATTGATCAGTGGACTTGTTATTCCGCAACAAGCCACACTTAGTGGATTCATACATTGACTATATTCTTGTGTTATCACTTTAATGTTTCAACAAGTATAATAATCTATCAATTAACTTATAAAACCAGGGTGTTGTGACCTAACAACTGGTATCAGAGTATGCTAAATAAATCCTTATTTAGTCGATCTATTACCCTGGCAGCCATTCCCTATATATATCCTTCCAACACTCAAAAATCCATAATGTCTACAATTCTTGCACTAGTTATGTCTGGAAAGGGAGTGCCCATCTTTGATGGAAAAGACTTTCATCAATGGAAGCTAAAAGCTCAGTGGTATTTTGAATCTATTCATCAGGAGATACTCACTGTGCTTAATGATGGTCCTATCATTCCACAAACTGTGGAACCCGTTGCTGCTACTGATGATGCTCCTGAGAGCACAAGAACAGTTCCTAAACTGAAGCGCACATGGGCTGATACTGACCGTCAGTTATACAGTTTAGACTCCAGAGCAAAGGGGGTGATTGGTAATGCTGTTACCAAAGAAATACTTAATGCAATTATGAAACAGCAAAGGCTATGTGGGATAGTCTATCAGTCACCTATGAAGGCACAACAAAGGTGAAGTTGCAAAGAAAAAGCAACATGAGAAGAAAATACGAAAACTTTGTTAGTGATTTACGGTTTAATCAAAGTAAAACGCAGCGGAAATAATATATATAAATCACTAATCAAGGATCTACATATTGACGAAGTAATTAAGCATAAATAATTAGGATGAATAACATACCCTTGAAGCCTTTAATTACACCAACGAATAAGTATGAATAACTCCAAGAAATCAATGTAGAATTCCTCTAATGGTATCCACACTACACCATATCTAGAACACCAATTGGGATGCTAGTCCCTTGAGCAAGAATCAAAACCAAAAACACACCGTCTGAATTGTTGTTACGGACGTGAGTTTTAAGGATAATCTTTTCCTTTATCCGTGTACCAAACCCACCCCACAAAGCAGACGTGAGTTTTGAATAAAAGGGAGAATCCTCTTCATAACACTACATAATCTCTCATTGTGTTATTCTGCGGCAGTGAGCTAGGGAGGGAGAAATTAGGGTTAATCTATCTTGCTCCCTAAGCTAAGTGTATATTCCCTAATTACAAGTTAGGAGATATGACACTTAGCCCCTTTTACTTTTGATTCTTTATGATTACTTACTAATATGTTTTAACTTAACAATTAATTAAAACATAACTAGCCAAGTAATCATAGTTTATATAAATAATATAATTACCCTAATTATATTAAATATATTAAATGGTGTTTGGTGTATAAGTGTGTGACCCTTTAGGCTCACATGCGTCTAGCCATATAACTATATGTCATGAACGTAAAGCATATTCCAACAGCTCCCACTTGCGCACGTCATAACATCAAGTAGTTATACAAGCAAAGGTTAGAGTGTAGCAACCCGCCAATGCCCCTAGAAGTATATGAGTGAGTTTCAGAAAAGTCCATGTTCAAAGTTTTTCAATCAGTTATCCTTTTGTTACTGATACTATGTTGAATTTTAGACAAGGATTAATGTCAATCTAAAATTTCAACGATTCTGTTTCTCGATCTTTACATTGAAGTAGATTACCAAACCAATCAAGATTCATCTTGATTACCTTTGGGTACGGCCGTACAAGCATCTATTCAAATCATCGAGGGGCCCAGTTGTATCTAATCCACATATGTGGAGGACCAAATTCTTTATTGACTGCACGTGTTTGCCATATGCTTAATGACAAACCCGATAATGGTTGTTATAGCAGCCTTATTCAGGTCAGCGTTTAACCACATCAAAGCTTGCCCCTCTACATACTCAAACCAACTTGCATCTCAAGTCAGAGGATAAGTGACAAAGCCTTTGTGAGATTCACTTGTGACATAAATCCAGGAAGTGATTTCTCATAGGTTGGGTCAGTCCAATTGTGCATCATTATGAATAACATGTGAGTTTGATTTCATCATCCTTAGTCATACTAAGATAATGTCATCAATGCCCTCAGATTTGTCTTAATAATATTCCCATATTATTAATATGACAATGGACAATTTAGAATATAAAACGCAGTAAATATTCATGGATATAAACATGCAAATATAGAACACAGTAGAGATTCATATAAAAACGATCATATCAAATATATCAATTTATTCCAATAAATACTGCTCAATGTTCCATTATCCAAATACTAAACAGATTTACATGAAACTAAGAGCTTGTCGAAGTCCAACGTTCCATTCATATTCAGTATGTTTGGTACAAGACATTGAGTTCAATAAAGTGTCAGCTAGTTAGTTATCTGTTTGAACTTTAAGAATACGAATTTCACATATCTCGATAAATCATTCGAATGTAGTGAACCTTCGTAAATAGGATCTAGCGTCATCACGACCTATTTCAAAACCAACATAAGTATAGCAAGTATACTTAGTTTCAGTTTGGTATCTCCACCATAACCAAGGAACATATGTCCAGTATTTCAAAAATACTTCAATGTGTTCTTAACAGCAATCCAGTGACTATCTCGTGGATTCTGTTGGTACTTTCTAGTAAGGTCCCCTAAGGACGTTACATTTGGCATAGTGCTTCTTACAACGTACATGATGAATGGAATAGCCGATTCATAGGGGATTACATTCATTCGCTTCACCACATCAGGTGTGGAAGGTCCTTGAGTCTCACTCAAGTTTACATTGTGTTGTATACGAGGACTTCCTCGTTTGGGAGCATTCATTCTAAACCATTTTAGAATTTTTTCAATGTAAGCACTTTGACTTAAACCAATCAACCGCTTTGATCTATTCCAATAGATTCTTAACTTCAAGTATGTGTGTCGTATTTCTACAATCCTTCATGTCAAACCATTTTCCAATCCAGGATTTACATCTTGTAGCATTGGTATATCGTTTCACATGAGTGACATGTCATCAACATGTATGACTTAAGAAACGACAATGCTCCCACTAGCTTTCATATATACACATGCTCATTTTGGGGTTTAGGTGAAACAAACATTTTGATTTCACCATTAACCAAATCTTATAGTCATAGTACACTACTTTGGCTATAAGAATCCTAATGTCTTTAGTAACAAGCGAGAAGGTTTCATCATTGTCAATCCCGTAGGATTGAGTGTAACCTTTTGCTACTACAAGAGCTTTATAGGTGTGTATATTTTCATCCATGTCAACAATCTTACTGTTTTGAGAAAGACCAACTAAGTTCAAAACTTGATTGTCTCTCATGGATTTCATTTTCGCATTCATAGCTTCAAGTCATTTTTCGAATTCAAAATTCAATAATGCAACTTGATAGTTAGGGGGTCAATATGATCCCCGAAACATTGCTCCTCAGCATCGACATAAATCTATATCGTTCAGGTGCATGAGGTGTCCTTGCGGACCTACGAATGGGAACAACGTCATCTTGTGGTCCAACATCTATATGTCCAGCCTTAGTATGATATTTGCTAGTGTTACCAGAAGGTTGTGCATCTTCACTTTGAATCTTGTCAAAGTCTATAGTGCTCCCACTTGCTTTGTGAAATGAGACAGTTCTCAAGAAACTTAGCATACCGAGCAACAACAATTTGTTCTCAGGTGGGTAGTAAAATAGTAACGAAGATATACTTGATAGATATGGGCTCAAGTTTGTTCGGCATGTCTCGTTCCACGAGATCCTCACAACCCCAGATCTTCAAGTATGACAAATTAGGGACTTTCCCATGCCATATTTTATATGATGTCTTTTTAACCTTTTGGTCGGAACCATATTAAGTATTCGAGCAGCAGACTTCAGTGCATGCGCCTCAAAAGGATAGTGTAAGAGTAGTAGGACTCATCAAAGATCGAACCATGTCACACAGGGTCCGATATCTCCTTCCAGACACAACATTATCTTGTGGAGTGTATGGAGGAGTGAATTGTGAGACAATCTCACGTTGTGTTTGATGATCCAGAAACTCTTGGCTCATGTACTTTCCTCCTTGATTAGGACGGAAATCCTTTGTTGTCTTGCCGAGTTGATTTTCTACATCACTTTAGAAAGCTTTGAACGTTTCAAAGATTTTATGTTTATGTTTAATCAAGTAAACATAACCATAACTACGGAAATCATCAGTGGAAGTGATAAAGTAGGTAACACCTTCCCTAGTCTTAGTTCTAAAAGGGCCACACACATCAGTATGTATGAGTCAAAGTAGATTTTTAGCTCTTTCGCCAACATGGGAGAAAAGTTTTCTTGTTATCTTTCCATAATATACAAGAGAGGCATTTAAATGATTCATAATCATTTGTTAAGAAGCCCTTCGTGTTGTAGTGTCAAAATGCGTTTCTTGTTTATGTGGAAAAGATGACAATGATCTAGGTAAATGGAATCCAAACCGTTTTGGATTCTTGAGTGCTACATTTCTATATAGAACTATCGTTTGAATTAGGATCATGCATATTTATTTCAAATATACTATTACAAGGAATAGTTATAAAAACATGTTATTTTCCATAAAACAAAATATCAGGATCCATAATAGTTTGAATAAATCATTATTCAACAAACGATAAAGCTAAACAATGCATAATTGACAATTGTTCAAAACAATAATTAACGCCTTAGGAAGAATTAGATCACAGCTTCCATTATTTTAGCTTTATACTTTACTTTTAATCTTGCACATTTGTGTAAATGTGAGTTCCACAACTAGTGTCATACACTCAAGATTTATTAGTAAAAGTATAGAGTTCTATAATGAAGATACCTAATGTGCTAGCCAGAACACATTTGTCCTTCATCAACTCTGCCAAGAAGGCAGGACAGTTCCTCCTTCAATGGCCGGTTTCATCTCAATGATGGCAAGAAATATCCTTTGTAGGGTGCTCCTTTTTAGCAGGTGGGGGAATCGTAGGTTTGGAAAAGTAAACTAGTTTACCCTTACCTAGACTCTTGCCTTGTGCTTGCGGTTTACCTTCCCTGATTGCTAGAAAAGTATTGGGTAACCTTTGCTCAACCAGTTTTACTATAGCATGTTATTCAACAATTGTCTTCCCCATGCTATGTACTTTTAAAGCTCTTTTCAAACTGGTCATAGTCCTTGGATAGTGAGGTAAGAATCAAGCTCATTCCAAGAACTTGTGGCAATGGGTAACCAATACGTTCTATTTGATCAAGATAGCATATCATATTCAAGATGTTAGTGCTAACTGATTGGTCGTCCTCCTGCTTGTAAGCGTGGAATGCTTTAACTGTTTCGAACAGTTAATGTTCTGCTTGTTGTGAAATATCGTTTTTAACTCGCTTATCGTGTCATATGCTGTGAGTTCCTCGAAGTTCTTTCGAATCTCGGGGTTCATGCTCACAAGCATAAGAGTAGTGACTTCTTGGTGTTCGTTAAACGTTTCGGTAAAGGCTTGACGAACAGCAGAAACATTCGCAGGAGGTGCCTCAGGTAAGGCCTCTTATAGGTGTATCAACTTGTTCTCATCTCTAAGGACAATCCTTAGAGTTCGATATCAGTCGATAAAGTTGATATTAGTCAGTTTCAGTTTTCAAGAACTGATTTTAGAGTGGAGATACTTAGGTTTTGATTTGTTGTTGTTATCTGTATAACACAAAAAGTTCAAAAAATTAGTATTTTCAATAATAATTTCTTTTAATCAATTAACTACCCAATTAATTTTAATTAAAAGCTAAGATCCCATTGAGCTTCTATCACCGTATCAGTTGATCTGCTAGAGATGATAGATCCAATAGGTAGGTGACGATCAACAATTGCATTACAAGTGCAGCTCTTAGAGGTATGGGACTTCATGGCACCTAGTGAACAAGCATCTAGGGTCAAGTGGCATGTTTGTCGCATCTTCGCCTCGAGTCAAGGTCTCACCGTTAACTCGATTAAATCATCCAATGTGAAATCATGTCAAAATATATCTAGGTCTCACGCGTAGAGAATAATGACCTCGGATCTAAATTCAAACCACGTCTCACGTGAATTCAAAAATAGAAGCAAGTGATTATCAACCGATTGGACGGCGTGACTTAAATTTTAGGTATGTTAAATTTTAATGGATAAAATTTTATTAAGATATAAATGAATCATGTACTTCATTCATACCACTTCATAAGTCGTTTAATAAACGGTAAAAAGATTTAACGATTATTAAGGGTTAAGTTTCAAACCATATTTAAACTTAGTTTAATCTCAAAACAATTTTAGATTAAAGATTAATCATTAATGATTAACAAGTAATCACAGATGATAAAAGGTTTGGATGTTTTAATGTTTGTGTCTAAAATCATATTTTAATTGTTTTATTACTTGTATCTAATAGAAAAGAAAACAACCACAAACATAAATAAAACATGCAAAAAAATTTTGTGCAAACCTCGACCGATGAAATCCTAGGTTCGGTCACGTGAGTCATCACGACGGATCGAAGGGTCAAACTAGGGGACGGGTCAACATGAACCCAAACGGGCCTACATAAACCCAATGGGCTCCCACTTGCCCCATGACATTCATATGCGTCTAGCCATATAACTATATGTCATGAACGTAAAGCATATTCCAACAAACTTCTTCTCAACACCTAATGAAGACATCACCACTCTCTATAACAGGTTCAATACTGTTATCCATGATTTAATCAGTGTAGGCATTGTGAAGGAGGAAGGAGAGCTTGTTCAAAGTTCTTGGATAGTCTTCCTCAACAGTTTCTTGTTATGACAAATTCTGTCAATGCTGCTAACATAATTGAGTCATACACTCTTCAAACTTTGTATGGTCGACTAATGTTGAATCATGAGGAGAATAATGCTGCAAGACTGATCAACTGGAAGAAAACTGACAAGTCTTCCACTGTCATGGCTCTAGTTGTGCAACAGGCATATACAGTGACTGAGCCTGAAGAACCAGAAGTTGATCTTGCTGATGCTCAGGCAGAAGAGCTTGAAACCTAAATGGCTCTTATGTCTATCAAGCTGGATCAGTTGAAAAAGAAGAGGCTTGGTGTTAGCTCTTCCAATACTGACCCAAGATCAGGTGTTTGCTATAGGTGTGGAAAGCCTGGGCACATTGCTGCAAATTATCATACTAAGTCAACTGAAACTGATCAGAATGACAAGATTGCATACCGAGCTAAACGGTATAGAGACAAGTATGTCAAGCTAAAGAACTGGAGCAAGGGCAAGAATGCATCAGGGAATGGAGCACCTCTTCAAGCTCTTTACTCCGAAGCTTGGACGGATGAAGAGCTCAGTGATGATGATGAAGAGGTTGAAAACAAAGCCTTTATGGCTTTCACTGAAGATGATTTGAAGAGTTCCTTTGAAAAGGACATCAAAGAAGCTGAGAGGATGAGTGTTCATACTGATTGGGATTCCACTCAGTTGTACAAGGTGAGTTCCTTTCAAACTTATTCAGTGAATGAAAAAGAAAAGATTTTTGAGTATATGATTGTTGATCTTAAAACATTAGTACAGAGAGGAAAAGCTTTAAAATTAACAATTCTTGAACTTGAAAGGGTAAACAATGAACATTTAGATAAATTAGCAAAATTTAAAGATTTAGAACTAAATTTTTTAAACTTACAAGACATCAACCAAAGATTAGCGGATAAAGCTCATTTACACAAATTTGAAAAATAAAAATTTGAAAACCAGTGTAAATCTTGGGGAAATGCATCTATTAAATTAAATAAATGTCTAAATCAATAATTTCCAGAAAATGTGAGGGCTGCACTTGGTGTTGATCCTCAGTTAAAAAATAGAAATAATTTTGCTGATTTATTTGAAGAATTTTCTGATATGAACCCTATTCAGTTTGTAAAAGCAAAAACGTTTTGTGAAGTTGGATGTCAAACTGAGTCAGATGATGAGGATAAAATTATTTTTGAAAAACCAATTGGTCCTTCCATTTGTTCTAAGTGTTATACTGAACTACAAAAGCTCAGTATTGAATTTCCTGAAAAAGAAATTTCTGATACTGACCTCGAAGTTGTGCAGTATGATACTTCTGCTGTTCCTCCATTTGAAGTTTTATTTAACACAACCACTTTTGAGATATAAATAAAACTACTTCTACTCAAAATGTTCTATCTAATACTGAGGTTGCAGGAACAGAAAAGTCAACTACTCAAGAATCTAAAGAACCTGTTCAAGTTGTCATTCTAAAACATGATAAACAGAAATCAACTTCAACAGGATCTTCAAGTGGCAAAAACAAGAAGTCTAATATAAAAAAGACTTCTCTACCAAATAAAAACAATACACCAGATCCATTGGTGACAAGACACAAGTAAAAAATGACAAAAACAACATTTTAAAATCTATTGGTGATAAGATCAAAGTTTTAAGTCAAAAGTTTGCAAAACTTACTCATACTGATCAACCAAAAGTCAAACAATTTTCTAAAATTCCTTATGAAAATATGTTCAGAAACAGACCTAGAAAATGTTATAGATGCCATCATACTGGACATAAAGGAGATGAATGCTGGACTGATCTCTCAAGTCCTAGGTACTCAGTACCAAAGAAAATGAGAGAAACCAAGTCAGTATCACCAAAGAAAACCTCCAAGGTTTCCCCTAAAGTGATACTGACCTCTCCAACAAAAGAGATCAAGTCTACCCCTGTTTCTCCTACCAAAGGTCCCATTCAAAAATGGGTTCCTAAAAAGAACTAATCTTTAATTTGTGTCTTGTGCAGGGTGACAGAAAATGGTACTTAGATAGTGGCTGCTCAAGACACATGACTGGCAGTATTGAATACCTTCTAAACTATATACCAGAGAAGGGTCCTTCTGTCAAGTTTGGAGATGATTCAATTGGAAAAACAAGAGGGTATGGAGTAATCAAGGCAGGCAACATAACGTTTAAAAGAGTTGCTTATGTAGAGGGTCTTAAACACAATCTGCTCAGTATCAGCCAGATGTGTGATGATGACAATGAAGCTCGATTCAGAAAGGTGGCAGGAATCAACTACAATGATAAAGGGCAACCGGTACTCAATGCTAGAAGATGTTAGGGTAGAAAACCCGGTCAAACCTATTACTTTATGAATCTGATGAACAAAGGAATATATAAGTTTAACTTATATAAATAATCTTAGTGATACTCATCTCATACCGAGTTGGTTGGTATGTGGTCATACTGAGTTGGTCAGTATGAGGTGATACCGAGTTCACGGACCGAGCTGCACAATCAGTGCATGATTTCCCATGATTCACTTTATTAGTCAAAGCCTTTAATCATGGGATACACTTAATAAGAATTGGGAGTTACATTTTGAATATAGTTAATTGTAAAACCTCTATACATTATAAATAGAGGTTTAGTCTTTAGTTGTTAAGCATCCTTTTGGATCCCGGTTGATCACTTGTGTGGATCACCGGTAACCCAATTCTAAATGTAACACTTTGTGGAGTGTTCTTGGTTATTCCACAACCAAGAACACATTTTATACGTTTGTGCTTAATAAGAATAATCGTATGACGTATATGATCTTGTCTTTACCGATTTTACTATCAATATTAGGGTTGTTGTGACCTAACAACTGGTATCAGAGCGGTTCAAAGTTATCTACAACTTTGATGATCCTATAATCCTAATATTGTTGAAGATCAAGTCTTTTCATAAAGAAGAACAATGCAGAATTTTCGTCATATTCTGCGCACGAGTAGAAGAAATGCCGGATCTCCTTCGTTAATGGTCGAATCTGTGTGAAATTTGAACAGGAGGTTCTCAACACACAGAAACACAGTCTGACCGTTCAGAATTGCAATTCGAGTTTCTGGTAGAGAGATATGTATGGCGCAAAAAGTCAGATTCTATGCTTTTTATTCCTTACTTTCTGGGCAGCCATGGTAGAAAAATCAAATCTCTTTCTTCAAACTTCTAATAAGCGTGAAATTTGGACAGAAGGTTCACCATAATGTGTTTAACGTTTTCACCGTTCAGATCTTCAAAAGGAATCGTTTATTGAGAGATATAAATTTTTGAAGATTATTGACGAATATTTATGGTATGTTTTTAATTCTGCGCAACTCTGGTAAAACGGCTATTGTATCTTTTGTAACCGTTGGATTTTCATAAATTTTGGATAATATATCCATAACACATACATGTACTTGGTATCAAAATTTCAGACTGATCAGAATCGTATACTGAGAGATACATATTTTCATAGTTGATGATTTTCTAATACTGACTGTCTCATACCGAGTGGTCAGTATGAGACCGCTGTGATCGTTTCAACCGATGGATCACTATGATTTTTGGATATGATGTTGAAGACAGGTATATGTATATTGTGTTAAAAATGCATAATGATCAGAAGATTCTACATGGAGATATGATTTTTTTGAAGTTGCTGCAAAATTAGAGAAACGAAATTCTGAAAGCTGAATTTTACAAGTGAGTATATTTCACATGTTTTTCTCTTTTTAATGAAGGCAATGATTTCTGTTGTTGCATCAGCTTTAGTCTTGAGAAAAATAACCCAAGTGTATCTTGAGAATTCATCAACTAAGACTAATGTATAGATCTTTTTGGCCAATGATGGTGTGCTGACGGGACCAAAAAGATCCATATGAATCATTGTAAGAGGTTCATTTATGTAGTGATTAACTTTTGACTTGAATGAACTCTTCTTCTGCTTGCCCATTTCACATGCTGAGCATAACTTATCTTTTGAATAAGTAATCGTGGGCAGCCCTCTCACCAGTTTCTTGATACTGAGCTCATTTATATTTCGGAAATTTATGTGAGAGAGCTTCTTGTGCCATAACCAATGTAATTCTGGTTTGACTTTAGACAGCAGGAAAACTCGAATGGTGGGGTCTATTTCAGATAGATTGACCACATAAACATCCTTTTCTCTTCTAGCAATGAGTACAGGTTGCCCTTTATCATTGTAGATGATTCCTGCAATCTTTCTGAACCGAGCTTCATTATCATCATCACACATCTGGCTGATACTGAGCAGATTGTGTTTGAGACCCTCCACATAGGCAACTCTTTTAAAAGTTATATTGCCTGCCTTTATGACTCCATACCCTCTTGTTTTCCCTATAGAATCATCTCCAAACTTGAGAGAAGGACCCTTCTCTGGAGTATAGTTTAGAAGGTACTCCATACTGCCAGTCATGTGTCTTGAGCAGCCACTATCTAGATACCATTTTCTGTCACCCTTGTACAACTGAGTGGAATCCCAATCAGTGTGGACACTCATTCTCTCAGCTTCTTTGAAATCTCTATCAAAGGAGCTCTTCAAATCTTCTTCATTAAAAGCCATAAAGGCTTTGTTCTCAATCTCTTCCTCATCATCACTTATTTCCTCATCCATCCAAGCCTCTGAGTAAAGTGCTTGATGAGGTGCACCATTCCCTGCCGCATTCTTCCCTTTGCTCCAGTTCTTCAGCTTGACATACTTATCTCTATACCGTTTAGCTCGGTATGCAATCTTGTCATTCTGATCAGTTTCAGTTGACTTGGTATGACAATTAGCAGCAATATGCCCAGGCTTTCCACACCTATAGAAAAGACCTGATCTTGGATCAATATTGGAAGAGCTAACACCAAGCCTCTTCTTTTTCAACTGATCCAGCTTCATGGACATAAGAGCCATTTGTGTTTCAAGCTCTTCTGCCTCAGCATCAGCAAGATCAACTTCTGGTTCTTCAGGTTCTGTTACAGTATATGCCTGTTGCACAACTAGAGCCATACCAGTGGAAGACTTGTCAGTTTTCTTCCAGTTGATCAGTCTTGCAGCATTATTCTCCTCATGATTCAACATTAATCCATATAAAGTTTGAAGAGTGTATGACTCAATGTTGTTAGCAGCATTGACAGAATTTGTCATGTCAAGAAACTGTTGAGGAAGACTATCCAAGAACTTTTGAACAAGCTCTCCTTCTTCCTTTACAATGCCTACACTGATTAAATCATGGACAACAGTATTAAACCTGTTGTACAGAGTAGTGATATCTTCATTTGGGCTAGAGAAGAAGTTTTCATACTTCCTTCTCATATTGCTTTTCCTCTGCAACTTCACCTTGGGTGTGCCTTCATAAGTGATTGATAGACTATCCCACATAGCCTTTACTGTTGGCAATTTCATAATTGCATTAAGTATTTCTTTAGTAACAGCATTACCAATCACTCCCTTAGCTCTTGAGTCTAGACTGAATAACTGACTGTCAATATCAGTCCAGGTGTGTTTCAGTTTAGGAACTGTTCTTGTGCTCTCAGGAGCATCATCAGTAGCAGCAACGGGTTCCACAGTTTGTGGGATGATAGGACCATCATTTAGCACAGTGAGCATCTCATGATGAATTGATTCAAGATACCACTGAGCCTTAAGCTTCCATTGATGGAAGTCTTTTCCATCAAAGATGGGCACTCCCTTACCAGACATGACTGGGGCAACGATTGTAGACATTTTGGATTTTTGAGTATTGGAAGGATAAGTATAAGGAATGGCTGCCAGGGTTAAAAGATCGACTAAATAAGAATTAATTTAGCCTGCTCTGATACCAGTTGTTAGGTCACAACAACCCTGGTTAGTATATTAAAATGTAGATTAAAATAGCTAAGTTAGGAGTGATACTGAGTTTGGCCAATACTGGCCACTCAGTATCAGCACTCGGTATTGGAAAACCAATACCGAGTAGAAGGACTGAGTTACAGTCAGTATAGTAACGGACTAAGATCAAATCCCTTGATCTTAGTCATTTCATTTACTTAGTCCTTCGGTTACTTCTTTGCTCATTATGTAAAATAAGTTGATTGATTCTTTGGAGGGGTTTCAAGTCAAAGATAAAATATACCGAACAGTTTAAGGTGAAAGTATATGATTCAGGGGGAGAAAAACTCAATGCAATATATATTTTCTCTTAATATGAAGCTAAAGTTCTTGAAGCTAAAGTGTTCATGCTAAGTTATTCAAGGGGGGTACATGTCACATATTATTTTACAATCATTTGAATCGTTTCAAACTGAGGAAATCTACTAGTTGAATGATTCTTGGGATATGTTTCATTTCAACTCAAATATACCGGACAGTTTGAGGAGGAGTCAATGATTGTGGGGTGTTAGGTCACAACAACCCTGGTTAACTTGATAATTGTTAGATTTATAATTTACTTAAGACAATTAAGGTGATAAACACAGTAATTTAGTCAAACGTATATTATTCCACTAAGTGTGGCTTGTAGCGGAAATACAAGACCACTTGATCAATTACAAAGATAGATATGTGAATATGTAAATTGGTATGTACTCCTTTGCAAGATGATCTCTATTTATAATGCTATAGAGATCTTACATTATGGACAAAGGAGTAACCGAAGGACTAAGTAAATGTAATGACTAAAATCAAGGGATTTGATCTTAGTCAGTTACTATACTGACCGTGACTCAGTCCTTCTACTCGGTATTGGTTTTCCAATACCGAGTGCTGATACTGAGTGGCCAGTATTGGACAAACTCAGTATCACTACTAACTTAGCTATTTTAATCTACATTTTAATCTAAGCTATTCTATATTGTTTTTGTTATCCTAAGATTCATAAAGAGGCAAGGCTTTTTGCCTTAACAATCTCCCCTATCTAATGATAACAAAACAATTATGCAGAGATATAAAAAACAAAATAAACTGCAGGCTGCAAAGTCTTCTTCTTTATTCTTTCTTGATTGATTCAAACTCATAGAAGACTTCTTTCTTTACATGGATGAACTCTTCTCTTTTCTTCAGTTCATCTTGCCTGTTGTTTAGCACAGCAACAATCTTCTTTCTGAACCAAGCATCTTCTTTCTTGGTTATCATCTATTTCAAGCCCACCAAATGGCTGATAGGAGCTGTTTGCAGTTCTGCTTCAGTGATGAAGCACTCCCTGTCCTCTGAGTCAGTGTACATATATCCAGATGTTGGATATATGGTACTCTTCTGATCCTGAAATATAAGGTTAGAAGGGACAGTGTATATGGGAACATTCTGAAGGTATTCAGGCACTCAGGCTTGTTGTTTTTGACAGCCTCAGTCATAACACTGAGTGCCCTATAATCTGCTGCATATAAAATGCCTTGTTCATAACAAACTGCAGCTACAGCCCATACTTCATCCATCATCACTTGGGCTTCAGAAGACCTGGATTTTAGTTCTTTAATCAGTCTAGCAATTTTAATCCAGTCTTGTACTCCCATATTTTGGATGTCATGAAGAAAGAACTTCAATGGAGGACTGACTGGCCCAGTGCAGGTTGCAGTAATAAATCTGTCAACAATTTTAACTTTGATTTTGTTGACAAATTCATTTAGCCAGTGAATGTTCTTCACATCCAGAAAAATTCTGTTCCTCAGCATGTTCATACTGTTTTCTCTATATCTGAATCTTTGAGCAATGATGTTCCAGTATTGTTGACGAACATCATCACCTTTTCTTCTGACAGTATGAGGCTTCCAAGAGTCATCTGCCTCAGTATCAGTTTCAGGATCTTCTTCCTTGACAGGAAAGAATCTTTGGGCTTCAATCTCATCCTCAGTGTATTGAGCAGATCTTCTATGTCTAGAGATCAGTGGAGCTGGATCTGTTTCTTCACTAGAATCTGAAGACATAACCACATTTGTCATTCTTCTGGTTATGGGTCTTCTAGGAATTCTAGAAGGCCCTTCAGCTTGAGGAGAGATAGGTTTTTCTGCATGCTCTTCATCATCAGAGAATGATGATGAAGAGGATTCTTTATTTGCTTCATCCAGTGCAAAGTTTAAAAAATCTTCTGATGCCACTGGATGTTCTTCATCTTCATCATCAGCAATAGGCCACACAAACGGCCTATACACAATTATCTGCAAGTTGTTTTGCTCAGTCACAACTTGCTGATGTTGATCGGTATCAGTCTCCCCCTGAGCAGATGGCTCAGATGGTTCTTCTTCAAGTTGTTCCAAGACTGATCTTCCTCTCTGTCTGCTCCTCTCATATCTAAACCGAAGAGGTTCAGTATGAGGTGTTTGCTGATGTTGTTGTTGTTGTTGCTGTGGAGGTTGATCTTCATTCAGCTTTCTCCTTTTCTCCCCCTGAGCAGATGGCTCAGGTTGATCAACCTCTTGATCTCTCTGTCTTTTCTCCCCCTTTTTGTTTTCATTGGATGGGGAGGGAATGGGTTCAGTATCACCACCCATGTCTCCTTGTTGAAGTTCAGGACTGGGGGAGAGCATGGGTTCAGTGTCAGCCTGCCCTGCACTATGAGTGTGTGCAGGAGATGGTGATCTGCGAGGCTCAGTGGCAGGGCTATCTTCATCATTATTGCCTCTAGTAGATGGAGGGGTTGGAGGCTGTTGTTGTTGTTGTAATAGTGCCACTGATTGTTTCAAGGAATCAATCTCAGTGCTCATTTCATCCATCCTGGCCAGAATGTTATTCTGAGTAGTCTGCATAGCCAGGATTTGGTTGAGAATAGTTTGTAGAGCTCCATGTACTTCCTGAGACTGAGTAGCTTGAGCTCGTTGACCCTGCACAGATGGTGCTAAAGAAACCAAAAACATAAAACTGGTTAGTAAGAAAGGTTTATCAAATAGAATTGTGGTATTGATTAACTCTATAATCATATAAACAGAATTTGGAAGTCTGTATTTCATCTGGTTCATGATGAAATATTGTGGACTAGTGCAAAGCATGTGTAAGAAGTGTTTTTAGTAAAGATGAGTGATATTTTAAGTAGCTCAGTGTAGGATAGGTCACATTTACTAAAAGGTTTAGGTTGGGAATTCGAAGTCTGGGATATACTTCTTTTTATTTTCAATGTTCATCACTCGGTATCAGAGTGATAACAGAAATGTGGCTTTGACCCATGGAAATTTTTAGCAAGTGT
The DNA here is from genome assembly GCA_963853835.1 of Calendula officinalis. Taxonomy (NCBI): domain Eukaryota; kingdom Viridiplantae; phylum Streptophyta; class Magnoliopsida; order Asterales; family Asteraceae; genus Calendula; species Calendula officinalis. The sequence continues at coordinate 66,614,909 of OY970828.1, forward strand.
GGCTTAAGGGGTTTTGGATCATTTCCTTGAATAATGGTATCCAACTCAAAATAAGTTAGACATCATTCAAGCAGCACCAGTGGGTGTCAGTGTGACATCAACCACTATTGTTTCATAACTGGGGAAACAACCGTAGACTGACAATGATCATGTGAAAAACTCGGTATATGAATTTTGCATAGCAGCAGTGGGCATACTATGTTGGCCATAAAAGGATATATTTGAGAGTTCGATTGAGACTGTGGTCAGTATTGAGTTGGTACTGGCCAATACATAGTCTCTATGGGGGAAAAATATATATATTTATATATAAGTTTAAGGATTTTAGAAATTCATACCTGAGACTTTATCGGATTCTCTTCTAGCATCATGAGAGGTCGGTGCTGGATCATTTGGATTTGGATGTGAGGCACCAGCACCTTCAAGAGCTTCTTCTCTTCTGCTTGCTGGACCTTCCAGTGTATTTTGAGGAAACTGAAGTTCGACATCAAGAGGATCATGAGGAGCCTCAAGATGATGAGCAATGTGTTCTGGTTCTGGACCTGGAAGGTCAGCATTGGCGGCAACCGCACTTTGGACTTGAAGAGATGCAGTTAAAGATGGAATGTGTTCAGTTTGCATCTCTTCTGATGACATATTTCCCATAGGAACAGGGGAAAGGTTTCTTCTTCTTCTTCGAAGAACTAGTGGTGTGTCTTCTGAGAGCTCAGTATCAGAAGCTTCTTCAATAATAGGAGCATCCGGATTGTGTGCTGGTGGAGAAGAAACTAGTGCTTGTTGAGCTTCCACCATCTCAGTATATGGATCATCATTTCCACCATCACCACTGTCATCATCAGTATCATTTTTTTTTGACGCAGTATCAGAAGATTCTGCATCAGTGATGTGTGCCTGGACTATAGCCCACATTGAGTGACTCATTACAGGCTCTCCTTCTCTTGGCCTGTAGAAGAAAATCTTCTCATGAAGAGGAGGTAGATCTACTCTGGGGCTGTTGAATTCATCATATATGTGTGCGGGCATCTCATTCTGAAAGAAGAGAGAAAGGAATCTGCAAAAAGGAACGTTTAATTCTCTGATTTTGGCCCGAATCAGAGATGCTAATTCTTCAAAAATTAATCGAGCATAGTTGATATCCCTTCCATGGTACATGGCATGAACCATCTGCATACCAAAATCGTTGATCTGGTCCAAAGCACCAGTCTTGTGAGTCATACACCGAATGATCGTAGAGATCAGTATACCCCACATTGGACCAAATTCATTTCTTTTAATGATTCCTGTGGTTCCTCTTCGTCCAATAAGAGGTAATACTGATCGAGCCTCTACTCTGTCAACAAATGGCTCATATTGAGCATGAGCAGGAAGACCCAGGGCTTCCCGAATGATTGCTGTTGAGACGAAGGTTCTTCTTTGGTCAAGAGTCACCCAACCAGTAATCATATCTGGTGAGTCGATTTTGGCAGAGTACCAGAATTCACAGAGCATTTCTGGGTAAATTGCTCTGGGAGATCTAATCAGTGCTTGAGTGATTGGGCAGTGCTTCAAAAATGTTACCATTTGTGTGAATTCAGGGCACGCCCAAGCTTGAGGAATATCGAAATTTGCTGTGATGTTGTTCCTCGCAAACTTTGGGAGTTCATCGTTTCTGAATTGTGTTGCCGGTGCAGCCTCCGGTGCAAAGAATCGAAATTTGGGAGCTGTTGGATAAAATAGTTTGCCATCTGTGATTTGGATTTAAAAAAAAATGTGCTTGCAAAGAGAAAACTGAAATCGTTAATCGCAGAGAGAATCGAAATTTAAGTTACGAAATAACTGTTGTAAGAAAAGTGATAAAAAAAAACGGTTATTTATACTTAATTGAAAGATATTTACGGTATTGGGAAGTTAAACCGGCTGATTTGACAGCCTTATCCTGTGTTAACGGTAACTTTCCTATTAAGAAAGGTTACCGTTGGGGAGTATAGGGGTTAAAACTCAGTTTTATTACTCCAGGATTCCAATACCGAGAAAAAAAATTTTAAAAAAAAATTAAAAATTAGAAAAAAACATTTAATTTAATCTATAAATTAATAAAAACTAGAAATTTACAAAATGTGATAAATCAGACGAGTGATACTGACTTGGTCGGTATTGAAAGCAATACCGAGCAGTAGGTATTAGAAAATTTAAGTAAATTTAGGGATTCAGCATACCCAATTGTCCTAGTAAGTACATAAACCTTTCCTCAGAGAGAGGTTTAGTAAAGACATCGGCCAATTGGTCATCTGTAGTAACGAAATCTACCTCAACCTTACCCTTTTCCACATTATCTCGAATAAAGTGGTGTCTGATATCAATGTGCTTGGTTCTGGAGTGATGGACTGGGTTTTCAGTGATAACAATAGCACTCTTGTTATCACAATGTATAGGTGTCTTCTGGAAGTTAAACCCATAGTCCATGAGTTGATACTGCATCCACAATAGTTGAGCACAGCAACTTCCTGCAGCAACATATTCTGCTTCTGCAGTAGAAGTTGCAACTGAATTTTGCTTCTTGGATGACCAGCCAACTAATCTGCCACCTAGGAACTGACATCCTCCACTTGTACTCTTCCTGTCTAATCGACAACCTGCAAAATCTGCATCTGTATACCCTTCAAGATCAAAGTTTGAGTTTTTGGGATACCAAAGACCCATGTTAGGAGTACCTGAAAGATATCTAAAGATTCGCTTAACAGCTTTCATATGTGATTCTTTAGGATCAGCCTGATACCGAGCACACAAACAGGTTGCAAACATGATATCAGGCCCGCTAGCTGTTAAGTAAAGTAAAGAACCAATCATACCTCGGTATGTGGATTGACATACTGGTTTACCAGTTTCATCTTTACTTATTTTATCCTGAGTACCCATAGGAGTATGCATGGATGATAGATTTTCAAATTTATATTTCTTAAGCATGTCATGCACATACTTACTTTGATTTATGAAAGTGCCATCAGGCTTTTGTTCAACTTGTAAACCAAGAAAGTAAGTAAGTTCTCCCATCATACTCATCTGATACTGAGATGACATTATCTTAGCAAACCAGTCACACATTGACTTGTCAGTGGAGCCAAAGATAATATCATCCACATATATTTGAATGAGTAAAATGTCAGAACCATTTCTCTTTGAAAATAATGTTTTATCAATTTTACCTCTTATAAACTTATTTTTAATTAAGTACTCAGACAGGGTATCATACCAGGCTCTGGGAGCTTGTTTGAGCCCATATAAAGCTTTATTAAGCTTGAAAACATAATTAGGAAATTTAGGATCAATAAAACCTGGTGGTTGTTTGACATAGACTTCCTCCTGTAGTTTTCCATTAAGAAAGGCACTTTTGACATCCATCTGATAAACTTTGAAATTCTTGAAAGCTGCATATGCAAGATACAGCCTAATAGCTTCAATTCTTGCAACTGGTGCAAAAGTTTCATCATAGTCAATACCTTCTTCTTGCCTGTAACCCTGAGCAACCAGTCTTGCTTTGTTTCTGATGACAACACCATCTTTGTCCATTTTGTTTCTGAACACCCACTTAGTACCAATAATAGTTTTACCAGCAGGAGGTGGTACTAAGTTCCAAACTTTATTTCTTTCAAACTCTGTCAATTCTTCTTGCATAGCTTCTACCCAGTCTTCATCTAATAAAGCTTCATCAGCTTTCTTGGGTTCCATGGTAGATAGGAAACTTGAAAAGAAACAGAAGTTTGCAGTTGCTTGGGGTTCAAATTCTAACCTTCTTCTTGTTTGAACACCTTGTTCAATGGGACCAATAATGTTGGCATGAGGATGGTCTCTGTGTTCCCTTTGATTATTTCCTAAGGAGACATTTTATAGGTGATTTTCGGTTAAAACATTTAACAAACGCAGCGGAAAAGATCAAATCACCATAAACGGATCTTGATATTAATCATACAATTAAACTAATAAATAAATCAAAGAGAGTGGAGGAACATTTCATACCCTTGAAGCCTTTGCTCTTTATGATTCGGATGGATGAAGATGGTGACCGAAACCAAGTATTCTAAAGGAGAATACCTCTAAAGATTGATCCACACAACACTCTTCTTGAACACCAAAGGAGGATGCTAGTCCTTGTGCTTGCAAAGAAGAAGAACCAAAAAACACCTTTTGTGTGTGTTTTCTTGGACGGTCAAAGAGAGGACAAAAGAGGGAGTTTATGGACAATTATGGTGTTTCAATGTTAACAATTAATATTAAACTCTAATATATACAAGCATGTAGCTTATATTAATATATAATGTAATTACCCTAATTACATTATATATCTTATGGTGTTAAGTGTTTAAGTGTGTGACCCTTTAGGCTCACAAACTACTAGCCATATAACTATATGTTATACGCGTGAAGCATATTCCAACAGCTCCCACTTGCGCACGTGATAACATCAAGTAGTTATACAAGCAAAGGTTAGAGTCTAGCAACCCGCCAATGCCCCTAGAAGTACATGAGGAGTTTCATAAAATCTTTGTTCAAAGTTTTTCGAGCAGTTATCCTTTTGTTACTGATACTATGTTGAATTTTAGACAAGGATTAATGTCAATCTAAAATTTCAACGATTCTGTTTCTCGACCTATACATTGAAGTAGATTACCAAAACTAATCAAGATTCATCTTGATTACCTTTTGGGTGTGGCCACACATACATCTATTCAAATCATCGAGGGGCCCAGTAGTATCTAATCCACATGCGTGGAGGAACAAATTCTTTGTTGACTGCACGTGTCTGTCATATGCTTAATGACAAACCCGATAATGGTTGTTATAGCAGCCTTATTCAGGTCAGCGTTTAACCATATCAAAGGTTGCCCCTCTGCATACACAAACCAACTTGCATCTCAAGTCAAAGGATAAGTGACAAAGCCTTTGTGAGATTCACTTGTGACATAAATCCATGAAGTGATTTCTCATAGGTTGGGTCAGTCCAATTGTGCATCATTATGAACAACATGTGAGTTTGATTTCATCATCCTTAGTCATACTAAGATAATGTCATCAATGCCCTCAGATTTGTCTTAATAATATTCCCATATTATTAATTATGACAATGGACAATTTAGAATATAAAACACAGTAAATATTCATGGATATAAACATGCAAATATAGAACACAGTAGATATTCATATAAAAACGATCATATCAAATATATCAATTTATTCCAATAAATACTGCTCAATGTTCCATTATCCAAATACTAAAACAGATTTACATGAAACTAATAGCTTGTCGAAGTCCAAAGTTCCATTCATATTCAATATGTTTGGAACAAGACATTGAGTTCGATAAAGTGTCAGCTAGTTAGTTATCTGTTTGAACTTTAAGAGTACGAATTTCACATATCTCGATGAATCATTCGAATGTAGTGAACCTTCGTAAATAGGGTCTAGCATCATCACGACCTATTTCAAAACTAGCATAAGTATAGCAAGTATACTTAGCTTCAGTTTGGTATCTCCACCATAACCAAGTAACATATATGTGTTCTTAACAGTGATCCAGTGACTCTCTCGTGGATTCTGTTGGTATTTTCTAGTAAGATCCCTTAAGGACGTTACGTTTGGACTAGTGCTTCTTACAACATACATGATGAATGGAATAGCCGACTCATAGGGGATTACATTCATTCGCTTCACCATATCAGGTATGGAAGGTCCTTGAGTCTCACTCAAGTTTACATTGTGTTGTATACGAGGACTTCCTCATTTGGGAGCATTCATTCTAAACCATTTTAGAATTTTGTCAATGTAAGCACTTTGACTTAAACCAATCAACCGCTTTGATCTATTCCAATAGATTCTTAACTTCAAGTATGTGTGTCGTATTTCTACAATCCTTCATGTTAAAACATTTCCAAGCCAGGATTTTCATCTTGTAGCCATGGTATATTGTTTCACATGAGTGACATGTCATCAACATGTATGATTTGAGAAATGACAATGCTCCCACTAGCTTTCGTATATACACATGCTCAGTTTGGATTTTAGGTGAAACAAACATTTTATTTCATCATTAACCAAATCTTATAGTCATAGTACACTACTTTGGCTATAAGAATCCTAACGTCTTTAGTAACAAGCGAGAAGGTTTCATCATTGTCAATTTCGTAGAATTGAGTGTAACCTTTTGCTACTACAAGAGCTTTATAGGTGTGTATATTTTCATCCATGTCAACAGTCTTACTGTTTTGAGAAAGACCAACTGAGTTCAAAACTTGATTGTCTCTTATGGATTTCATTTTCGCATTCATAGCTTCAAGTCATTTTTCGAATTCAAAATTCGATAATGCAACTTGACAGTTAGGGGGTTCATTATGATCCTCGAAACTTTGCCCCTCAGCATCGACATAAATCTATATCGTTCAGGTGCATGAGGTGTCCTTGCGGACCTACGAATGGGAACAACATCATTATGTGGTCCAACATCTATATGTACAGCCTCATAATGATGTTTGCAAGTGTTACCAGAAGGTTGTGCATCTTCGCTTTGAATCTTGTAAAAGTCTATAGTGCTCCCACTTGCTTTGTGAATTGAGACTTTTCTCAAGAAACTCAGCATACCGATAAACAACAATTTGTTCTCAGGTGGGTAGTAAAATAGTAATGAAGATACAGTTGATAGATATGGGCTCAAGTTTGTTCGACATGTCTCGTTCCACGAGATCCTCACAACCCCAGATCTTCAAGTAAGACAAATTAGGGACTTTCCCAAGCCATATCACATATGGTGTCTTTTTAACCTCTTTGTTGGAACCATTATTAAGTATTCGAGCAGCACACTTCAGTGCATGACCCTCAAAAGGATAGAGGAAGAGTATTAGGACTCATCATAGATCGAACCATGTCAAGCAGGGTCCAATATCTCCTTTCAGACACACCATGATCTTGTGGAGTGTATGGAGGAGATAATTGTGAGACAATCTCACGTTGGGTTGGATGATCCTGAAACTCTTGGCTCATGTACTTTCCTCCTCGATTAGGACGGAAATCCTTTGTTGTCTTGCCGAGTTGATTTTCTACATCACTTTAGAAAGGTTTGAACGTTTCAAAGATTTTATGTTTATGTTTAATCAAGTAAACATAACCATAACTACTGAAATCATCAGTGGAAGTGATAAAGTAGGTAACTCCTTCCCTAGTCTTAGTTCTAAAAGGGCCACATACATCAGTATGTATGAGTCCAAGTAGATTTTTAGCTCTTTCGCCAACATGGGAGAAAAGCTTTCTTGTTATCTTTCCATAATATACAAGAGAGGCATTTAAATGATTCATAATCATTTGTTAAGAAGCCCTTCGTGTGGTAGTGTCAAAATGCGTTTCTTGTTTATGTGGAAAAGATGACAATGCTCTAGGTAAATGGAATCCAAACCGTTTTGGATTCTTGAGTGCTACATTTCTATATAGAACTATCGTTTGAATCTGGATCATGCATATCAATTTCAAACATACTATTACAAGGAATAGTTATAAAATATGTTATTTTTCATAAAAAAAAATATCATAATCCATAATAGTTTGAATAAATCATTATTCAACAAACGATAAAGCTAAACAATGCATAATTAACAATTGTTCAAAACAATAATTAACGCATTAGGAAGGATTAGATCATAGCTTCCATTATTTTAGCTTTATACTTTACTTTTAATCTTGCACATTTGTGTAAATGTGAGTTCCACAACTAGTGTCATACACTCAAGATTTATTAGTAAAAGTATAGAGTTCTATAATGAAGATACCTAATGTGCTAGCCAGAACACATTTGTCCTTCATCAACTCTGCCAAGTAGGCAGGACAGTTCCTATTTCAATGGCCGGTTTTATCTCAATGATGGCAAGAGATATCCTTTGTAGGGTGCTCCTTTTTAGCATGTGGGGAAATCGTAGGTTTGGAAAAGTAAACTAGCTTACCCTTACCTAGACTCTTGCCTTGTGGTTGCGGTTTACCTTCCCTGATTTCTAGAAAAGAATTGGGTAACCTTTGCTCAACCAGTTTTACCATAGCATGTAATACACCAATTGTCTTCCCCATGCTATGTATTTTTAAAACTCTTTTCAAACTGGTCATAGTCCTTGGATAGTAAGGTACGAATCAAGCTCATTCCAAGACTTGTGGCAATGGGTAACCAAGACGTTCCATTTGATCAATATAGCATTTTATATTCAAGATATAAGTGCTATTTGATTGGCCTAGCCTGCTTGTAAGCGTGGAATGCTTTAACTGTTTTGAACAGTTCATGTTCTGCTTGTTGTTGAAATATCATTTTTTTTTAACTCGCTTATCGTGTCATATGCTGTGAGTTCCTCGAAGTTCTTTCGGATCTCGGGGTTCATGCTCACAAGCATAGGAGTAGCGACTTCTTGGTGTTCGTTAAAACGTTTCGGTAAAGGCTTGACGAACAGCAGCATAAGCATTTGCAGGAGGTGCCTCAGGTAAGGCCTCTTATAGGTGTATCAACTTGTTCCCATCTCTAAGGACAGTCCTTAGAGTTCGATATCCGTCGACAAAGTTGATATTAGTCAGTTTCAGCTTTCAAGAACTGATTTTAGAGTGGAGATACTTAGGTTTTGATTTGTTGTTGTTATCTGTATAACACACAAAGTTCAAAAAATAGTATTTTCAATAATAATTTCTTTTAATCAATTAACTACCCAATTAATTTTAATTAAAAGCTAAGATCCCATTGAGCTTCTATCATCGCATCAGTTGATCTGCTAGAGATGATAGATCCAATAGGTAGGTGACGATCAACAATTTCATTACAAGTGCAACTCTTAGAGGTATGGGACTTCATGGCACCTAGTGAACAAGCATCTAGGGTCAAGTGGCATGTTTGTCGCATCTTCGCCTCAAGTCAAGGTCTCACCGTTAACTTGATTAAGTCATCCAATGTGAAATCATGTCAAAATAGATCTAGGTCTCACCGCAGAGAATAATGACCTCGGATCTAAATTCAAACCACGTCTCACGTGAATTCAAAAATAGAAGCAAGTGATTATCAACCGATTGGACGGCGTGACTTAAATTTTAGGTATATTTAAATTTTAATTGATAAAATTTTATTAAGATATGAATGAATCATGTACTTCATTCATACAACTTCATAAGTCGTTTAATAAACGGTAAAAACATTTAGCGATTATTAATGGTTAAGTTTCAAATTGTATTTAAACTTTAGTTTAATCTCAAAACAATTTTAGATTAAAGGTTAATCATCAATGATTAACTAGTAATCATCGATGATTAAGAGTTTGGATGTTTTAATGTTTGTGTCTAAAAACCATTTTTTTTATTTGTTTTACTACTTGTATCTAATAGAAAAGAAAACAACCACAAACAAAGAATAAAACATGCAACAAAAATTGTGCAAACCTCGACCGATGAAATCCTAGGTTCGGTCACGTGAGTCATCACGACGGACCGAAGGGTCAAACTAGGGGACGGGCCAACATGAACCCAAACGGGCCTACATAAACCCAATGGGCTCCCACTTGTCCTCATGACATTCATGGGCAAGTAGAAACCAACAATTGTGAAAAAATACATTCTGCCAGAAAATTCAGACTGACTTCAAGGCCCGAAAAGTCACTAAAGGAGTCTTCGGTGGTCTTCCCCACCTTCTGTAAAGTTGTAGGTCTCTGAGTTGCGGAACTTTTGGCGGTGGTTTCAGGTCCAACGAAATAGCCAATCGCCGGGAAAGTCTGTTTTCGTGCAGCTGCGCAGGAGGTGCCGAAAATTGTTGTTTTGTCCTCATTTTCTCTCCATCTTTGGTCAACAAATTACAACATACAAAGAAATAAAATACAACTATTCTAATTACTTTTACAATGAAATTTGCCCCAAAACATGGCACCAAAATAAAAGAAAAAATTGAAACAAAATTACAACAATTTAAGCCAAAAACACGGCTTTTCCCAAATCAACCAAAACAACCAAACAATCAACACATTCATTCACAAAGGTCTAGGCTTTCATCGGTTTGCACAAACAAGCAACAATTGACAAGGCTTTGGCTTGGGATATGGCAAAAATACATGTTTTGCCATATCAAAAAACAAAATTAAACAAGTAATTCCAAGCCAAATAATCAAAAAAATTCAATAAACTAGATTAATTTTTTGATGTGATTTTGTAATAAATGGCAATTGGGTTCCAAAAATACAAGTTTTAACCAACTTTTAATTAAAAAACTGAAATTTTAAATCAAAAACCCTACGGTTTTTTTCTTCTTCTTGTCCGATCGGATGGTTTTTTACATCAAAAAAAATTGATTTTTGCCACTTTTCACAAAATCTAGCTAATTATATGATTAATATAATGACTCGTGATACCACTATAGGTGATTTTCGGTTAAAACATTTAACAAACGCAGCGGAAAAGATCAAATCACCATAAACGGATCTTGATATTAATCATACAATTAAACTAATAAATAAATCAAAGAGAGTGGAGGAACATTTCATACCCTTGAAGCCTTTGCTCTTTATGATTCGGATGGATGAAGATGGTGACCGAAACCAAGTATTCTAAAGGAGAATACCTCTAAAGATTGATCCACACAACACTCTTCTTGAACACCAAAGGAGGATGCTAGTCCTTGTGCTTGCAAAGAAGAAGAACCAAAAAACACCTTTTGTGTGTGTTTTCTTGGACGGTCAAAGAGAGGACAAAAGAGGGAGTTTATGGACCATTATGGTGCCATAATTCCCATTAATGATTTCCATAAACCATTGATTATTTTCACTCTAGTCCCTTGTCTTTATTTCTTCTATTTGCTTACAATTAAGTTTCAATGTTAACAATTAATATTAAACTCTAATATATACAAGCATGTAGCTTGTATTAATATATAATGTAATTACCCTAATTACATTATATATCTTATGGTGTTAAGTGTTTAAGTGTGTGACCCTTTCGGCTCACAAACTACTAGCCATATAACTATATGTTATACGCGTGAAGCATATTCCAACACATTTGAAGCAAGATCAACAATATCATGTAGTGGTGATGGGTTATCTGCCTGATACTGTGATGAATCCTGATCAGTATCAGACAATACTGGTTGCTGTTCTTCTGAATTTTGCAGATTTGGTGTGGATTCTTGAGCAGTATTGGAGGATTCTCCTTCCTCATATGTGGAGTTGTTCAAATCAAGAATTGGGGCCTCAGTATTGGGGTTCTCATTAATGGGAACCTCAGAATTTGTTATATTGACGTTAGACTGAGATGTCTCTTGATCAGTATCACTCATACTGTGATCAACATAGTATGGATGAGACTTGAGCTGTTCAGCAATGGAGTTTTCTGGATTGCATAGAATTTCTATGCCACTGATGTCTTCACTTGCTGAGGTATAATGCTCATTCTGATTTTCATCAAATGTAACATGAATAGATTCCACAATCATGTTAGTGGAGATGACATACACTCTGAAGGCTTTAGAGTGTGGAGAATAGCCCATGAACACGCCTTCATTTGCTTTGGGAGCAAATTTGTTGAGATTTTGCTTAGTACTGAGTACAAAGCATTTACTCCCAAAGATGTGAAAATATTCCACGTTAGGAATCTTGCCATTATATAACTCATATGGAGTCTTTTGATGACGCTGGACTATAGTAGCTCTGTTTTGAGTAAAATTTGCACAATTAACAGCTTCAGCCCAGAAGCTCAGTGCCAGTCCAGCATGGCATAACAAAGTTCTCGCAGCTTCAATGAGAGTTCTATTTTTCCGTTCTACAACACCATTTGTTGTGGTGTGTAGGCTGCAGAGAAGTTTTGTATAATTCCTTTTTCTTCACAGAAATCAGCCAATACCGAGTTCTTGAACTCAGTACCATGGTCACTTCTAAGTTGTTTGACCTTGTTGCCTTTTTGAAGTTCTTCTCTCTTAATGAAGGCAATGATTTCTGTTGTTGCATCAGCTTTAGTCTTGAGAAAAATGACCCAAGTGTATCTTGAAAATTCATCAACTAAGACTAATGTATAGATCTTTTTGGCCAAAGATGGTGTGCTGATGGGACCAAAAAGATCCATATGAATCATTGTAAGAGGTTCATTTATGGAGTGATTAACTTTTGACTTGAATGAACTCTTCTTCTGCTTGCCCATTTCACATGCTGAGCATAACTTATCTTTTGAATAAGTAATAGTGGGCAACCCTCTCACCAGTTTCTTGATACTGAGCTCATTAATATTACGAAAATTTATGTGAGAGAGCTTCTTGTGCCATAACCAATGTAATTCTGGTTTGACTTTAGACAGCAGGCAAACTCGAATGGTGGGGTCTATTTCAGACAGATTGACCACATAAACATCTTTTTCTCTTCTAGCAACTAGTACAGGTTGCCCTTTATCATTGTAGATGATCCCTACAATCTTTCTGAATCGAGCTTCATTATAATCATCACACATCTGGCTGATACTGAGCAGATTGTGTTTAAGACCCTCCACATAGGCAACTCTTTTAAAAGTTATGTTGCCTGCTTTTATGACTCCATACCCTCTTGTTTTCCCTATTGAATCATCTCCAAACTTGACAGAAGGACCCTTCTCTGGAGTATAATTTAGAAGGTACTCCATACTGCCAGTCATGTGTCTTGAGCAGCCACTATCTAGATACCATTTTCTGTCACCCTGCACAAGACACAAATAATAAATTAGTTCCTTTTAGGAACCCATTTTTGAATGGGACCTTTGATAGGAGAAACAGGGTTTGACTTGATCTCTTTTGTGAGAGAGGTCAGTATCACTTCAGGAATAACCTTTGAGGTTTTCTTTGGTGATACCGACTTGGTTTCTATCCTTTTCTTTGGTACTGAGTACCTAGGACTTGAGAGATCAGTCCAGCATTCATCTCCTTTGTGTCCAGTATGATGACATCGATAACATTTTCTAGGTCTGTTTCTAAACATATTTTCATAAGGAACTTTTGAAAATTGTTTAACTGTTGGTTGATCAGTATTTGTTAATTTTGCAAACTTTTGACTTAGAATTTTAATCTGATCACCAATTGATTTTAAAATGTTATGTTTGTCATTTTTTAATGGAGTTTTAATTTTATTTTTGACTGTTTTTGAAGGAGATGATTCTGGTGTTTTGATTTTATTTTGCATAGAAGTCTTTTTATCACTTGACTTCTTGTTTTTTACACTTGAAGATCCTGTTGAAGTTGTTGTCTTTTTATCATGTTTTAGAATGACAACTTGAACAGGTTCTTTAGATTCTTGAGTAGTTGACTTTGCTGTTCCTGTGGATTCAGTATTAGTTAACACAGTTTGAGTAGCAGTAAGTTTCTTTTCTGTATTATCAGGTTCTTTATATATCTCAAATGTAGTTGTGTTAAATAATAATTCAAATGGAGGAACACCAGAAGTGTCATACTGCACTATTTCGAAATCAGTATCAAAAATTTCTTTTTTAGGAAATTCAATACTGAACTCTTGTAGTTCAGTATAGCACTTAGAACAGATGGAAGGACCAATTGAGTTTTCAAAAATAATTTTATCCTCATCATCTGATTCAGTTTGACATCCTTCAAAAATGATTTTATCCTCATCATCTGGTTCAGTTTGACATCCTACTTCACAAATTGTGTTTGCTTTTACAAACTGAATAGGGTTCATATCCGAAAATTCTTCAAATAAATCAGCAAAATTTTTACTATTTTTTTAATTGAGGGTCAACACCAAGTGCAGCCCTTACATTTTCTGGAAATTGTTGTTTTAGACATTTATTTAGTTTAATGGATGCATTTCCCCAAGATTTACACTGATTTTCAAATTTTTCTTTTTCAAGTTTGTGTAAATGAGCTTTATCAGCTAATTTTTGGTTAATGTCTTGTAAGTTTAAAAAATCTAGTTCCAAATCTTTAAATTTTGCTAATTTATCTAAATGTTCGTTATTTACCCTTTCTTGTTCATGAATTGTTAATTTTAATGCCTTTTCTCTCTATACTAAAGTTTTAAGATCAACAATCATATACTCAAAAATCTTTTCTTTTTCATTATCTGAATAAGTTTGAAAGGAACTCACCTTGTACAATTGAGTGGAATCCCAATTAGTATGAACACTCATTCTCTCAGCTTCTTTGATATCTCTCTCAAAGGAGCTCTTCAAATCTTCTTCAGTAAAAGCCATAAAGGCTTTGTTCTCAACCTCTTCCTCATCATCACTTATTTCCTCATCCATCCAAGCCTCTGAGTAAAGAGCTTGATGAGGTGCACCATTCCCAGCTACATTCTTCCCCTTGCTCCAGTTCTTTAGCTTAACATACTTGTCACGATACCTTTTAGCTTGGTATGCAATTTTGTCATTCTGATCAGTTTTAGTTGACTTGGTATGACAATTTGCTGCAATATGTCCAGGCTTTCCACACCTATAGCACAGACCTGATCTTGGGTCAGTATTGGAAGAGCTAACACCCAGCCTCTTCTTTTTCACCTGATCCAGCTTCATGGACATAAGAGCCATTTGTGTCTCAAGCTCTTCTGCCTCAACATCAGCAAGATCAACTTCTGGTTCATCAGGCTCAGTGACAGTATATGCCTGTTGTACAACTAGAGCCATACCAGTGGAAGACTTGTCAGTTTTCTTCCAGTTGATCAGTCTTGCAGCATTATTCTCCTCATGATTTAACATTAATCCATACAAGGTATGAAGAGTGTATGACTCAATGTTGTTGGCTGCATTGACAGAATTTGTCATATCAAGGAACTGATGAGGGAGACTATCCAAGAATTTTTGGACAAGTTCTCCTTCTTCCTTTACAATGCCTACACTGATTAAATCATGGACAACAGTATTAAACCTGTTGTAGAGAGTAGTAATGTCTTCATTTGGGGTAGAGAAAAAGTTTTCATACTTTCTTCTCATGTTGCTTTTCCTCTGCAACTTCACCTTGGGTGTGCCTTCATAAGTGATTGATAGACTATCCCACATAGCCTTTGCTGTTGGCAATTTCATAATTGCATTAAGTATTTCTTTGGTAACAGCATTACCAATCACTCCCTTAGCCCTTGAGTCTAGACTGAATAACTGACGGTCAGTATCAGTCCAGGTGTGTTTCAGTTTAGGGACTGTTCTTGTGCTCTCAGGAGCATCATCAGTAGCAGCAACGGGTTCCACAGTTTGTGGGATGATAGGGCCATCATTCAGCACAGTGAGCATCTCATGATGAATTGATTCAAGATACCACTGAGCTTTAAGCTTCCATTGATGAAAGTCTTTTCCATCAAAGATGGGTATTCCCTTGCCAGACATGACTGGGGCAACAATTGTAGACATTTTGGATATTTGGGTATTTGAAGGATAAGTATAAGGAATGGCTGCCAGGGTTAAAAGATCGACTAAATAAGAATTAATTTAGCCTGCTCTGATACCAGTTGTTAGGTCACAACAACCCCAGTTAACTTGATAATTGTTAGATTTATAATTTACTTAAGACAATTAAGGTGATAAACACAGTAATTTAGTCAAACGTATATTATTCCACTAAGTGTGGCTTGTAGCGGAAATACAAGACCACTTGATCAATTACAAAGATAGATATGTGAATATGTAAATTGGTATGTACTCCTTTGCAAGATGATCTCTATTTATAATGCTATAGAGATCTTACATTATGGACAAAGGAGTAACCGAAGGACTAAGTAAATGTAATGACTAAAATCAAGGGATTTGATCTTTGTCAGTTACTATACTGACCGTGACTCAGTCCTTCTACTCGGTATTGGTTTTCCAATACCGAGTGCTGATACTGAGTGGCCAGTATTGGCCAAACTCAGTATCACTACTAACTTAGCTATTTTAATCTACATTTTAATCTAAGCTATTCTATATTGTTTTTGTTATCCTAAGATTCATAAAGAGGCAAGGCTTTTTGCCTTAACATGGGGGAGAAAAGTTACTGTGATATATATTTTCTTGAAGTACTTAGTGAATAAAGAATATGAAAAGATCTCAAAAAGAAGACCATACAAGACAAGATCGTTATTATTTATTAGGTTAAACATATTCATTTGTTATCATCAGATAGGGGGAGATTGTTAGGGTAGAAAACCCGGTCAAACCTATTACTTTATGAATCTGATGAACAAAGGAATATATAAGTTTAACTTATATAAATAATCTTAGTGATACTCATCTCATACCGAGTTGGTTGGTATGTGGTCATACTGAGTTGGTCAGTATGAGGTGATACCGAGTTCACGGACCGAGCTGCACAATCAGTGCATGATTTCCCATGATTCACTTTATTAGTCAAAGCCTTTAATCATGGGATACACTTAATAAGAATTGGGAGTTACATTTTGAATAGGGTTAATTGTAAAACCTCTATACATTATAAATAGAGGTTTAGTCTTTAGTTGTTAAGCATCCTTTTGGATCCCGGTTGATCACTTGTGTGGATCACCGGTAACCCAATTCTAAATGTAACACTTTGTGGAGTGTTCTTGGTTATTCCGCAACCAAGAACACATTTTATACGTTTGTGCTTAATAAGATTAATCGTATGACGTATATGATCTTGTTTTTACCGATTTTACTATCAATATTAGGGTTGTTGTGACCTAACAGAAGAGAAAAAGATGTCTATGTGGTCAACTTATCTGAAATAGACCCTACTATTCGAGTTTGCCTGCTGTCTAAAGTCAAGCCAGAACTGCACTGGTTATGGCACAAGAAACTTTCTCACATAAACTTTCTCACATAAACTTCAGAAATATTAATGAGCTCAGTATGAAGAAACTGGTGAGAGGGTTGCCCACAATTACTTATTCAAAAGATAAGTTATGCTCATCATGTGAAATGGGCAAGCAGAAGAAGAGTTCATTCAAGTCAAAAGTCAATCATTCCATTAATGAACATCTTACAATAATACATATGGATCTTTATGGCCCCATCAGCACACCATCTTTGGCCAAAAAGATCTATACTTTAGTCTTAGTTGATGAATTCTCAAGATATACTTGGGTCATCTTTCTCAAGACCAAATCAGATGCAACAACAGAAATCATTGCCTTTATCAAAAGAGAAGAACTACAGAAAGGCAACAAGGTCAAGCAACTAAGAAGTGACCATGGTACTGAGTTTAAGAACTCAGTATTAGCAGATTTCTGTGAAGAAAAAGGAATCGTTCAAAACTTCTCTGCAGCCTATACACCACAACAAAATGGTGTTGTAGAAAGAAAGAATAGAACATTAATTGAAGCTGCAAGAATTTTGTTATGCCATGCTGGACTTGCACTAAGCTTCTGGGCAGAAGCTGTCAACTGTGCAAATTTTACTCAGTACAGAGCTACAATAGTCCAGAGACATCAAAAGACTCCTTATGAGTTATACAATGGCAAGGTTCCTAATGTGGAATACTTTCACATTTTTGGGAGTAAATGTTTTGTACTTAGTACTAAACAAAATCTCAACAAATTTGCTCCCAAAGCAAATGAAGGTGTGTTCATGGGCTACTCTCCACACTCTAAAGCTTTCAGAGTGTATATATCATCTCAACTAAGATGATTGTAGAATCCATTCATGTCACGTTTGATGAAGATCAGAATGAGCATTCTACATCAGCAAAGGAAGACATTAGTGGCATAGAAATTCTATACAATCCAGAAAACTCAATTGCTGAACAGCCCAAGTGTCACCCATACTTTGTTGATCCTGGTATGCGTGACACTGATCAAGAAAGAACTCAGTATAACTCGAATGCATCAAATTCTGAGGTTCACATATCTGAGAACCCCAATACTGAGTTCCCAATCATTGATCTGAACAACTCCATTTATGAAGAGGGTGAATCTTCTGGTACTTTTCAAGAATCCACCTCAGATCTGCCAAATCAAGAAGCACAACAACCTGAACTGTCTAATACTGACAAGAATTCAACTCAGTATCAGGCAGAAAACACATCAGTACAACAAGATATTGTTGACATTGTTTGAAATGCTCCCTTAGGAAACAATCTAAGGGAACTCAGAGATCATCCTCATTCAAATATTATTGGTCCTATTGAACAAGGTGTAAAAACAAGAAGAAAGTTAGATTTTGAACCCCAAGCCACTGCAAATATATGTTTCTTTTCAAGTTTCTTATCTACCATGGAACCAAAAAAGCTGATGAAGCTTTATTAGATGAAGACTAGGTAGAAGCTATGCAAGAAGAACTGACAGAGTTTGAAAGAAACAAAGTTCGGAACTTAGTACCACCTCCTGCTGGCAAAACTATTATTGGTACTAAGTGGGTGTTCAGAAACAAGATGGACAAGGATGGAGTTGTCATTAGAAACAATGCTAGACTGGTTGCTCAGGATTACAGGCAAGAAGAAGGCATTGATTGTGATGAAACTTTTGCACCACTTGCAAGAATTGAAGCTATTAGGCTGTATCTTGCATATGCATCTTTCAAAAACTTCAAAGTTTATCAGATGGATGTCAAGAGTGCCTTCCTCAATGGAAAACTACAAAAGGAAGTTAATGTTAAACAACCACCAGGTTTTGTTGATCCTAAATTTCCAAATTATGTTTTCAAACTTGATAAAGCTTTATATGGGCTCAAACAAGCTCCAAGAGTCTGGTATGATACCCTATCTGAGTACTTAATTGAAAATAAATTTATAAGAGGTAAAATTGACAAAACACTATTTTCAAAGTGGAAAGGTTCTGACATCTTACTTATTCATATATATATACATGATATTATCTTTGGCTCCACTGACATGTAACGACCCGAATTTTGTGATAAATAAATTTTATAAAAAATATGATAAATAAGGATAAATCGTTTAAAGATCGTAGGAATTGGTTTCGTGTTATTTGGACATCGTACGAGAAAGTTATGGACGAAACCGAGTCGAAAAGGAATACAAAAAGTGCAGCCTAACCTCGTGGCACGAAGATTTGGACTCGTGCCACGAAGTGAGACAGAAAGTCGTTTTCGTGTCGCCGCTGACACGAAGATTTAAGTTCGTGCCACGAAGATAGCCCCGCCAAACCTCGTGCCACGAAGAAATTATTTCGTGCCACGAAGGCTGCCAGACAACATAAAAACGGGATTTCTAGGGTTTTCTCTCATTTTTCACTTCTCCAAAGTGTGCAGCGATTCTAGAGAGAGAAAGGGCGGTTATGGTGTTTTGGAGCTTAAATCTTCACATTCTTGAAGGATCTAAACATCAAAGGTAAGGATCTATGATTCTTGTCGTCTCCTAGTAGTTGTAGAATTGATTTGGGGGAAAATGGTGGGGAAGAAGACCCACCATGGATGGTGTCTTGAGGTTTGGGTCTTGAGAGTGTAGAACACTCATAGTTATCATGTATACCATGAATTCATGATTAGTTTGTGCCTAGAACCCGAATTTAAGATCTATGGTTTTGAGATTTCCACCAAGCTTGATGAACTTGGTAGTTGAGGAGAATTATGTTGTGATTATGATGCCTAGCTATTGATGGTAACTAGATATGCTATATATTGTGTTGATAGATTAGAAGAACTAAAAAGTTGGAGATATTCCAAAAGGGCGGGAAGCAAGGATTCGTGTTGATAAACACGATATGGATTTACCTATTGCTAAGGTGAGTACATGAGTCTTTTAAAACTGAGTACATAGTAAATGGTTTTGAAATACATATGATATTTCATGGGTCTTTATTAATAAATGTTTTGATAAAGATAGTGACTGAAAAGATAAGAAAATAGGTATACTGTGATCCTAGAATATGTCTAGTATGATTGATGATATTGAAGTAAATATGATAAACTAAGGTATATATGAAATCCTTATTCATGAACCATAATAATAAAGATTACTGATTAAAAGAATGGATAGTGAGTCTGTATTAATAAATATGTATTAGTAAGGCTATTGGTAATGATTTTATAGTAATTAGTACCTATTTGGTAAGAATTACTAATAAGAGTAAGGAACGAATATGTATGTAAATGAATATAAATTGACTGGTGATAAATATGTATTATAGTCAAGAAGAGATTAAAGTATTATGATATCGATAAATAAGAAATGTATCTTATGAGAATAAGTAAGGATGGAACTCCTGGCTTCATAGATGTAGAAGTAAATGTGGGTTGCTTATTATCGGGTCCATGGGACCATACAGGTACGTTCACACTGTGTTGAACTAACTATGTGTCGTTATTATTAGATGACTAACTTGTTTGATGTTTGATGTGATAGCCGAAGGCTTGACTGACATAACTGTTAGGTTATGATAAGAGATAGATGGTGGTGACGCGGGGGATCCCCGGTCACTGAGCGGTGGTATATATGTTTATACACCGAGTGTATATATGTTTATACACTAAGCACACGGGTGCTTCTAGTACGCATATGTTTGGTACTAGGTATGTTAGGTTCTAATACATATATGTTTATGTATTAGACAAGTTTGTGCTTCTAGTACATATATGTTTATGTACTAGATATGTTGTGCTTCTGGTACCTATATGTTTAGGTACTAGATATGTTTGCTAGGGAAGTAAGATCGATATGGTCACTATAGGGTGACTAGTCTATATTGATGTGAAATATATATATATATATATATATGTGTGTTTATATATTTATGAAACGATTATTATAATTATTATTGGGGTCTAAAAACCCATGTATCTCACGAGACTATTTTGTCTCACGTACTACGTTTGTGTTTGTGGCTATGTACTCACGTACAGGTTGGAAGTAATGGAAGGTTGCATAGAAGTGGCCTAGAGATGTTTAGCTCGGGAGCTCGTAGGTATATCCCGTTTGCCTATGGTTTTGATATACTTGGTGACACCATATTTTTGTATACTCTGATAAAGGTTTTTAAAGTTTTTGTTAAACTGTATTTTGGACAATATGTCAATTATTGGGAGAAAATGTATTTTAAATGATTTAAACGATGTTATAAAAATACGGGTGTTACAACTTGGTATCAGAGCTATAGTTTAAGTGAATTAGGTTGGATGTCCATCTTAGTCTTAGACTGTAGCAATAGGAATGTAATATTCCTTGAGATCGATAGGTTGACCTTGAGACTTTATGTTAAGTTTAGGGTTTAACCTAGGGGACCTATAGAAGTTGTTATGAAATGTGCAATGTAAAGTCTTTTGAGACCGTAGGGCATTAGTATGATAGGGTCGACCCCTATGAGAATGCCATGTTTTAATCTAATTGTGTTGTTTACGATTGTTGAGTTGACCCTTTTAATTCATGTTTGTTGGATACATTAGTATGGCGAAGGAATGAATGTGAAAAGTGGATGATCTCCACTAAATTGGAAAAAGTTATGAATGAGGATATGAACTAGATTTATGGATAATCGAATGAATGAGGGTATGCGGAATGATTCCAATACCCATATGAAGGGAGAGTCATCAAATGGCGAAGTCCGCAGTGGGAAGTATCTACAAAAAAATAAGGGTAGCAAGACCTAGTTGGAAGAAGTGGAATGATGTTGAATAAGCCCTTCATAGCGTGAAAAACCGTTGTGTAATTCGGAAGTTCTAAGGCGGAGGTCACGATCTGGTGGACTCGGTAGATTGAACAAGTGCTAGGGAGTAGCAAACGAAGGAGGAATGATATAGTACGTTGGCATCACCATTTTTGAAGGATGAGGCGCTGGCACGGTGGAATGTGTTGTATGAAACCTTGGGAAAGAGAGCGCGGTACAAGATGTAGTGAAAGGAACTCACGAGTGAGTTGAAACGGGGAGTCTGCCCGGAAGGAAATTTAGAGGGAGTTGATGCAACCTCGGAGATCTTAGGTAAAATGGATGTTATGTGATTATGGTTTAATGTTTGATTGTTGCACGAATTGATGCCTATAGAAATTGGAAATGATTCGTATGATGTGAAGACTTATTGTTAGGTCACAACAACCCTGGTTGACTTGATAATTGTTAGATTAATAATTTACTTAAGACAATTAAGGTGATTAACACAGTAATTTAGTCAAACGTATATTATTCCACTAAGTGTGGCTTGTAGCGGAAATACAAGACCACTTGAACAATTACAAAGATAGATATGTGAATGTGTAAATTGATTTGTACTCCTTTGCAAGATGATCTCTATTTATAATGTTATAGAGATCTTACATTATGGGCAAAGGAGTAACCGAAGGACTAAGTAAATGTAATGACTAAAATCAAGGGATTTGATCTTAGTCAGTTACTATACTGACCGTGACTCAGTCCTTCTACTCGGTATTGGTTTTCCAATACCGAGTGCTGATACTGAGTGGCCAGTATTGGCCAAACTCAGTATCACTACTAACTTAGCTATTTTAATCTACATTTTAATCTAAGCTATTTTATATTGTTTTGTTATCCTAAGATTCACAAGGAGGTAAGGCTTTTTGCCTTAACAATCTCCCCCTATCTAATGATAACAAAACAATTATACAGAGATATTAAACAAAATAAACTACAGGCTGCAAAGTCTTCTTCTTTATTCTTTGTTGATTGATTCAAACTCATAGAAGAATTCTTTCTTCACATGGATGAACTCTTCTCTTTTCTTCAGTTCATCTTGCCTGTTGTTTAGCACAGCAACAATCTTCTTTCTGAACCAAGATCTTCTTTCTTGGTTATCATCCACTTCAGTCCAACAAGATGACTAATGCTGGCTCTTGGCAGATCTGCTTCAGAGATGAAGCACTCTCTATCCTCTGAATCAGTATACATATATCCAGAAGTTGGATATATGACACTCTTTTGATCCTGAAAAACAAGGTTAGGAGGTAGAGGGTACTTCTGAATAAATTTGTATGCATGAAGACACTCAGGCTTGTTGTTTGAGAATGCTTCAGTCATTACACTGAGTGTCCTATACTCCACCTCATGGAGTAATCCCTTTTCATAGCATACAGCAGAAACTGCACAGATTTTATCCAAGACTATCTGAGCATATGTTGATCTGGTTGGAAGCTCTTTGATCAGTCTTGTAATTTTCACCCAGTCTTGAAGCCCAATTGATTGGATATCATGAAGAAAAATGTTCATGGGAGGACTGATTAAACCAGTGCAGGTGATAACAATTTTTCCTTCTTTGGATTTCACTTTCACCTTATTTACATCTAGGTTTAACCAGTGTATCCCCCTTACGTTTGGGAATACCTTGTTCTTCAAGAACTCCTTCCTTCTCTCCTTGTACTGAGTTCGAGCAGCAACCATATTCCAATAATGTTGAATATGATCTGAACCCTTCCTTGAAATTCTATGAGATGGACCAGGAATATCAGTATCTGGGTCAGTATCTGGTTCTTCTTTGATTCCCAACTCTTGTTCATACAGAAATTTTTCTTGTTCTGCACATAGTTGTTGTCGAGTCGGTTTTGGAATCCGTTCAGTATCAGTATCACTGTCCACATTATGAACAGGTCTTCTTGGTCTTGTGATTAAGGGAACAGATTCCTCACTCGATTCAGAGGAAGTAAGAATCACATTAACGGGCTTTCTTGTAGGTAGTCTTCTTCTTCTGAGAACCAGATAATCTTGAGGCTCTTCATCATCGGAGGATGATGATGAAGAGCTTTCTTGTTCTGCCATATCCAGTGCATGTTGAATAAGATTTTGAGATGGCACTGAATTTGATTCTTCTTCTTCATTATCAGCAATAGGCCACACCAAAGGCCTATACACAATTATCTGCAAGTTGTTTTGCTCAGTTACAACTTGCTGAGGTTGATCAGTATTAGTCTCCCCTGAGCAGATGGCTCAGATGATTCTTCTTCAAGTTGTTCCAAGACTGATCTTCCTCTCTGTCTGCTTCTTTCATATCTAAACCGAAGAGGTTCAGTATGAGGTGTTTGCTGATGTTGTTGTTGTTGTTGCTATGGAGGTTGATCTTCATTTAATTTTCTTCTTTTCTCCCCCTGAGCAGATGGCTCAGGTTGATCAACCTCTTGATCTCTTTGTCTTTTCTCCCCCTTATTGTTATCATTTGAGGAGGAGGGAATGGATTCAGTATCATCACCCATGTCCCCTTGTTGATCTTCAGGAGTTGGGGAAAGCATAGGTTCAGTAGGTGCAGGAGATGGGGATCTTCTAGGGTCAGTGGCAGGACCTTCTTCATCATTACCTCCTCCAGTTGGAGTTTGTGGAGGTGGTGGAGGCTGTTGTTGTTGCTGTAAGAGTGCCACTGATTGCTTCAATGATTCAATCTCAGTACTCATTTCATCCATCCTAGCCAGAATGTTATTCTGAGTGGTCTGCATAGCCAGGATTTGATTGAGAATAGTTTGTAGAGCTCCATGTACTTCCTGAGACTGAGTAGCTTGAGCTCTTTGACCCTGCACAGATGGTGCTAAAGAAACCAAAAAACATAAAATTGGTTAGTAAGAAAGGTTTATCAAATAGAATTGTGGTATTGATTAACTCTATAATCATATAAACAGAATTTGGAAGTATGTATTTCATCTGGTTCATGATGAAATATAGTGGACTAGTGCAAAGCATGTGTTAGAAATATTTTAGTAAAAGTGAGTGTGATATTTGAAGTAGCTCAGTGTAGGATAGGTCACATTTACTAAAAGGTTTGGTTTGGGAATTCGAAGTCTGGGATATACTTCTTTTTATTTTCAATGTTTATCACTCGGTATTAGAGTGATAACAGAAATGTGGCTTTGACCCATGGAAGTTTTTGGCAAGTGTGGCTGAAAGGGTTTTGGATCATTTCTTGAACAATGGTATCCAACTCAAAATAAGTTGGACATCATTCAAGCAGCACCAGTGGGTGTCAGTGTGACAACAACCACTATTGTTTCTTTAAATGGTGAAACAACTGTAGATTGACAATGATCATTTGAAAAGCTCGGTATATGAATTTTGCATAGCAGCAGTGGGCATACTATGTTGGCCATAAGAGTGTATATTTGAGAGTTCGATTGAGACTGTGGTCAGTATTGAGTTGGTACTGGCCAATACATAGTCTCTATGGGGGAAAATGTATATATATATATATATAAGTTTAAGGATTTTAGAAATTCATACCTGAGACTTTATCGGATTCTCTTCTGGCATCATGAGAGGTCGGTGCTGGATCATTTGGATTTGGATTTGAGGCACCAGCACCTTCAAGAGCTTCTTCTCTTCTGCTTGCTGGACCTTCCAGTGTATGCTGAGCAAACTGAAGTTCGACATCAAGAGGATCATGAGGGGCCTCAAGATGATGAGCAGTGTGTTCTGGTTCTGGACCTGGAAGGTCAGCATTGGCGGCAACCGCACTTTGGACTTGAAGAGATGCAGTTAAAGATGGAATGTTTTCAGTTTGCATCTCTTCTGATGACATATTTCCCATAGGAACAGGGGAAAGATTTCTTCTTCTTCTTCGAAGAACCAGTGGTGTGTCTTCTGAGGGCTCAGTATCAGGAGCTTCTTCAATAATAGGAGCATCCGGATCCTGTGCTGGTGGAGAAGATACTATTGCTTGTTGAGCTTCCACCATCTCAGTATCCTGATTATCGTTTCCACCATCACCACTGTCATCATCAGTATCATCATTTTCTGATGCAGTATCAGAAGATTCTGCATCATTAATGTGTGCCTGGACTATAGCCCACATTGAATGACTCATTACATGCTCTCCTTCTCTTGGCATGTAGAAGAAAATCTTCTCATGAAGAGGTGGAAGATCCACTCTTGGGCTGTTGAATTCATCATATATATGTGCAGGCATCTCATTCTGAAAAATGAGAGAAAGGAATCTGCAGAAAGGAACATTTAATTCTCTGATTTTGGCCCGAATCAGAGATGCTAATTCTTCAAAAATTAATCGAGCATAGTCGATATCCCTTCCATGGTACATGGCATGAACCATCTGCATACCAAAATCGTTGATCTGGTCCAAGGCACCAGTCTTGTGAGTCATACACCGAATGATCGTAGAGATCAGTATACCCCACATTGGACCAAATTCATTTCTTTTAATGATTCCTGTGGTTCCTCTTCGTCCAATAAGAGGTAATACTGATCGAGCCTCTACTCTGTCAACAAATGGCTCATATTGAGCATGAGCAGGAAGACCCAGAGCTTCCCGAATGATTGCTGTTGAGACGAAGGTTCTTCTTTGGTCACGAATCACCCAACCAGTAATCATATCTGGTGAGTCGATTTTGGCAGAGTACCAGAATTCACAGAGCATTTCTGGGTAAATGGCTCTGGGAGATCTAATCAGTGCTTGAGTGATTGGGCAGTGCTTCAGAAGTGTTACCATTTGTGTGAATTCGGGGCACGCCCAAGCTTGAGGAATATCGAAATTGGCTGTGATGTTGTTCCTCACAAACTTTGGTAGTTCATCATTTCTGAACTGTGTTGCCGGTGCAACCTCCGGTGCAAAGAATCGGTAGTTTGCCATCTGTGATTGTGATTTAAAAATTTTGCTTGCAAAGAGAAATTGAAATCGTTAATCGCAGAGAGAATCGAGAGTGAATTTTAAGAAATAACTGTTGTAAGAAAAATGATAATGAAAAAAAAACCGGTTATTTATACTTAATTGAAAGATATTTACGGTATTGGGAAGTTAAACCGGCTGATTTGACAGCCTTATCCTTTGTTAACGGTAACTTTCCTATTAAGAAAGGTTACCGTTGGGGAGTATAGGGGTTAAAAATCAGTTGTATTACTCCGGGATTCCAATACCGAGTAAAAAAAAATTAAATTAAAAAAAATATTAGAAATTAGAAAAGCATTTAATTTAATCTATAAATTAATAAAAAAATAAAAATTTACAAAATTTGATAAATCAGACGAGTGATACTGACTCGGTCGGTATTGAAAGCAATACCGATCAGTCGGTATCAGAAAATTTAAGTAAATTTAGGGATTCAGCATACCCAATTTTCCTAGTAAGTACATAAACCTTTCCTCAGAGAGAGGTTTAGTAGAGACATCGGCCAATTGGTCATCTGTAGGAACGAAATCTACCTCAACCTTACCCTTTTCCACATTATCTCGAATAAAGTGGTGTCTGATATCAATGTGCTTGGTTCTGGAGTGATGGACTGGGTTTTCAGTGATAGCAATAGCACTCTTGTTATCACAATGTATAGGTGTCTTCTGGAAGTTAAACCCATAGTCCATTAGTTGATACTGCATCCACAATAGTTGAGCACAACAACTTCCTGCAGCAACATATTCTGCTTCTGCAGTAGAAGTTGCAACTGAATTTTGCTTCTTGGATGACCAGCCAACTAATCTGCCACCGAGGAACTGACATCCTCCACTTGTACTCTTCCTGTCTAACCGACAACCTGCAAAATCTGCATCTGTATACCCTTCAAGATCAAAGTTTGAGTCTTTGGGATACCAAAGACCCATGTTAGGAGTACCTGAAAGATATCTAAAGATTCGCTTAACAGCTTTCATATGTGATTCTTTAGGATCAGCCTGATACCGAGCACACAAACAAGATGCAAACATGATATCAGGCCTGCTAGCTGTTAAGTAAAGTAAAGAACCAATCATACCTCGGTATGTGGATTGACATACTGGTTTACCAGTTTCATCTTTACTTATTTTATCCTGAGTACCCATAGGAGTATGCATGGATGATAGATTTTCAAATTTATATTTCTTAAGCATGTCATGCACATACTTACTTTGATTTATGAAAGTGCCATCAGGCTTTTGTTCAACTTGTAAACCAAGAAAGTAAGTAAGTTCTCCCATCATACTCATCTTATACTGAGATGACATTATCTTAGCAAACCAGTCACACATTGACTTGTCAGTGGAGCCAAAGATAATATCATCCACATATATTTGAATGAGTAAAATGTCAGAACCTTTTCTCTTTGAAAATAATGTTTTGTCAACTTTACCTCTTATAAACTTATTTTCAATTAAGTACTCAGACAGGGTATCATACCAGGCTCTGGGAGCTTGTTTGAGCCCATATAAAGCTTTATCAAGCTTGAAAACGTAATTAGGAAATTTAGGGTCAATAAAACCTGGTGGTTGTTTGACATAAACTTCCTCCTGTAGTTTTCCATTAAGAAAGGCACTTTTGACATCCATCTGATAAACTTGGAAATTCTTGAAAGCTGCATATGCAAGATACAGCCTAATAGCTTCAATTCTTGCAACTGGTGCAAAAGTTTCATCATAGTCAATACCTTCTTCTTGCCTGTAACCCTGAGCAACCAGTCTTGCTTTGTTTCTGATGACAACACCATCTTTGTCCATTTTGTTTCTGAACACCCACTTAGTACCAATAATAGTTTTACCAGCAGGAGGTGGTACTAAGTTCCAAACTTTATTTCTTTCAAACTCTGTCAATTCTTCTTGCATAGCTTCTACCCAGTCTTCATCTAATAAAGCTTCATCAGCTTTCTTAGGTTCCATGGTGGATAAGAAACTTGAGAAGAAACAGAAGTTTGCAGTTGCTTGGGGTTCAAACTCTAACCTTCTTCTTGTTTGAACACCTTGTTCAATGGGACCAATAATGTTTGCATGAGGATGGTCTCTGTGTTCCCTTAGATTATTTCCTAAGGAAACATTTGAAGCAAGATCAACAATATCTTGTAGTGGTGATGGGTTGTCTGCCTGATACTGTGATGAATCCTGATCAGTATCAGACAATACCGGTTGCTGTTCTTCTGAATTTTGCAGATTTGATGTGGATTCTTGAGCAGTATTGGAGGATTCTCCTTCCTCATATGTGGAGTTGTTCAAATCAAGAATTGGGACCTCAGTATTGGGATTCTCAGTAATGGGAACCTCAGAATGTGTTATATTGAAATTAGACTGAGGTGTCTCTTGATCAGTATCACTCATACTGTGATCAACATAGTATGGGTGAGACTTGGGCTGTTCAGCAATAGAGTTTTCTGGATTGCATAGAATTTCTATGCCACTGATGTCTTCATTTGCTGAGGTAGAATGCTCATTCTGATTTTCATCAAATGTAACATGAATAGATTCTACAATCATCTTAGTGGAGATGACATACACTCTGAAGGCTTTAGAGTGTGGAGAATAGCCCATGAACACGCCTTCATTTGCTTTGGGAGCAAATTTGTTGAGATTTTGCTTAGTACTGAGTACAAAGCATTTACTCCCAAAGATGTGAAAATATTCCACATTAGGAATCTTGCCATTATATAACTCATATGGAGTCTTTTGATGACGCTGGACTATAGTAGCTCTGTTTTGAGTAAAGTTGGCACAATTAACAGCTTCAGCCCAGAAGCTCAGTGCCAGTCCTACATGGCATAAAAAAGTTCTTGCAGCTTCAATCAGAGTTCTATTTTTCCGTTCTACAACACCATTTTGTTGTGGTGTGTAGGCTGCAGAGAAGTTTTGTATAATTCCTTTTTCTTCACAGAAATCAGCCAATACCGAGTTCTTGAACTCAGTACCATGGTCACTTCTAAGTTGTTTGACCTTGTTGCCTTTTTGAAGTTCTTCTCTCTTAATAAAGGCAATGATTTATGTTGTTGCATCAGCTTTAGTCTTGATACTGAGCAGATTGTGTTTAAGACCCTCCACATAAGCAACTCTTTTAAAAGTTATGTTG
Source organism: Calendula officinalis (assembly GCA_963853835.1). NCBI lineage: Eukaryota > Viridiplantae > Streptophyta > Magnoliopsida > Asterales > Asteraceae > Calendula > Calendula officinalis. The sequence goes on from OY970828.1 coordinate 66,644,471, forward strand.
CCTGCTTTTATAACTCCATACCCTCTTGTTTTCCCTATTGAATCATCTCCAAACTTGACAGAAGGACCCTTCTCCGGAGTATAATTTAGAAGGTACTCCATACTGCCAGTCATGTGTCTTGAGCAGCCACTATCTAGATACCATTTTCTGTCACCCTGCACAAGACACAAATAATAAGTTAGTTCTTTTTAGGAACCCATTTTTGAATGGGACCTTTGATAGGAGAAACGGGGTTTGACTTGATCTCTTTTGTGGGAGAGGTCAGTATCACTTCAGGAATAACCTTTGAGGTTTTCTTTGGTGATATCGACTTAGTTTCTCTCCTTTTCTTTGGTACTGAGTACCTAGGACTTGAGAGATCAGTCCAGCATTCATCTCCTTTGTGTCCAGTATGATGACATCTATAACATTTTCTAGGTCTGTTTCGAAACATATTTTCATAAGGAACTTCTGAAAATTGTTTAACTGTTGGTTGATTAGTATTAGTTAATTTTGCAAACTTTTGACTCAACATTTTAATCTGATCACCAATTGATTTTAAAATGTTATTTTTGTCATTTTTTAATGGAGTTTTAATTTTATTTATGATCTGATCACCAATTGATTTTAAAATGTTCTTGGTCAGCAAGGTTCGAACTCGTGTACTAGGTGGTCGACCCAAGTGGTTGATCAGTCGCATGGTGCGTAGTAAATCCCTACAGTGGTATCAAAGCGTTGGTTTAGAAATCTAGACTAGATTAACAAAGATTGTTTGTTTACTTTAATTATTCTTTTGTTTCAAGTATTTTTCTTTCTTCTTCTTCTTCATATTTTCGAAAAGAGGGAAGAAACCCTAGGACCAAGAACATTAAACTAGTCTATGTTTAATTGGTCAAGAAGGTTTCTAGAAAACCCTAGCAAATTTTCGAAACCCTAGAAAGAACCCTAGGACCAAGAACATTAAACTAGTTTAGTTTAATTGGTCAAAAGGCTTCTTTCCCTAACCCTAAAATTTTCGTGACTTAGGAAAACCCTAGGATCAAGTATATTAAACAAGAAATGTTTAATTGATCGAAAGGATTCTTTCCTAAAACCCTAGAATTTTCGTGACCTAGAAAGAACCCTAGGATCAAGTATATTAAACAAGATATGTTTAATGGATCAAAAGGATTCTTTCCTAATTACCTTAGAGATTTCAGAATCTAGATGAATACTTGGACACCAAGTTTATTAAACTAGCCTAGTTTAATTGGTGGAAAAGAATCCTAGTCTTAAGTTTTCGAAAACCCTAAAGAGCCCTAGAACATTAAACTAGTTTAAGTTTAATAGGTTTAAAAGTATTAATTAGGATAATAATCTAAAACCTAGTTAATTAGACAAGTTCATGTCTAATAGGTTTAGTTATTATTTTGATAGGTTTATTAAAGCTAGTTTTTTAAACCTAGTAATTTAGACAAAGTTTTATTGTCTATAAGGTTTAAATTAAAAAGTTTAAATAAATCTATTAAGGATATAATCTATCTTAGTATTTAAACAAAGTTTATTGTTTAAAAGGATTGATTAAAATTAATCTTTTAATAAAAATTATGTCTTTGATCAAGAAAGTCAAAACCCTAGTTTTGATTGGTCAAAAACAAGATTAGGGTTCATCTAGTTAATTTAGGGAATTGATAAAGAAGGTGTTAATTTTTAAGTTCTAAAATTAACAAGGTGTATTTAATTGTTTATGTATATGTATTTATATTTTTTCGGAATTTTAAATAGTTAAATAAAATAGAATTTTAAAAGATATAATAAGTTTATACACATTTTAATTAGTTCAAGTTAAAATGTATACGTATAAATTAGATGTAATATTCTTATTAGTATGTTACAAGTTTATTATAAGAAATACATACATATATACGAATTTTATTAAATACAAGATAAAATGAAACAATTAAAAAAGGATAATGTTATTTCTATCTTTAATAATAATATTATAAGTAGTTATTGTATAAGTTATAATATAATTAAAACTAGAAAGTACAAAGTTATGATTTCATTATAACTAGAAATTGTACAAGTTGAAATTATATGATTAACTAGTAATATACAAAGTTATATATATATATATATATATATATATATATATATATATATATATATATATATATATATATATTTAGATGTATAAAGTTATAAGTTATTATAACTAGATAATTATACAAGTATAATATAAGTATTTTACAAGTTATGTAATATACTAGATTAATGATCAAGTATAAATAACAAGAACCTATATTTAACTAGTTCAAGTTAAATATAAGAAAGGTTTAAACAAACTAAGAATTATTATATATAGTCTTTATATAATAAGTTTATTAGTTTCACCAAGTATAAACCGGTGATTGTGTTAGCTTAAGTTTCATCATGGTTGTTGAAGCTAGTGGGAGCTACACAAGAAGATCACAAAGTTTGTAAGTGTGTCGTTAAGGCATAAGTTATGGTCGAATCTAATAAATATAACAAATGTTTAATTACATTATTAGACATATGAAAAACTAGGTGTGTTAAACTAGGTTTATGTTTCAAGTCTATGAATCATAAAAGTTTTAAAAGTTTAACATAAGTTTATAAGTTTTTCAAGTAATATAAAACAAGTAAGTTTTATTAGAAATAAGATTTTTCACAAAATCTAGTAAAACGTTTTGTACACCTCGTCTTAGGTATACATATAAAATCGTGCAAATTCTTGAAACTATAAGTTTTAAAGAATAGTTCTTATGTTTTAAAAAGGTGTCTTGTAGAACCATTCAATTCACAAGTCACACATTTTAAACAATGATCAAGATTGGAATAAAAGTTTAAGTTTAGTTTAAGACTTAAACAAACCCAAGAAAATCTTAGATCGAAGTACTATCCACCTAATGGAACACCTCACTTGTTAAACGATATTCATATTGTAAGGATAAAGAACCTTAGATACGGATTCAAATCATTGCGAGTGTTAGGGTGCGTAAGGTTCTGTGATAATCGGGAGTCCCGGCGCAGAGCATCGCACTGTCTTAGATGGTCTGATCTACTTTGGTGATAATCGGGAGTCCCGGCCCAAAAAGTACTTGAGTAGAATAAACATACTAGACTTTGTTACTAACTTAGAAATGTACGATTAGGTTGTACAAAGTTGTAATAAGTTATAAGTCGAAAGATTCTACGACCCCTAGGAATCGTGTCAAGTCTTGATACGATCGGTAAGGAAGTTACCTAACAGAAATAGCATGTCTCGTCGGGAAGTGCCTAAACCTTGCGGCGAGAATGTGACATATGGATCCTAGGCCTAAAATATTAATTATCGGTTTATAATATATTTTAGAGAATGTTTATTGATGATTACTAATTAAACAGGGTTTGATTTGTAGATGGCAGCAACAAATGTGATTGCGACAACAAGTACCAACAATATCTCACTTCGCTCAATCCTCGAAAAGGACAAGTTGACTGGGTCAAACTTTCTCAACTGGGAGCGCAATCTTCGTATTGTGCTCAGGCATGAGAGAAAGTGGTATGTCTTGGAGAGAGCAGTACCAAACACCCCTGCTGTTAATGCCAGAGCTGAAACGAGGCAAGCTAATGATAAGCATGTCAGTGATGCACTCGATGTGAGTTGTTTAATGCTAGCCACCATGAGTCCTGAGTTACAAGCGGGACTTATGGATGTGCCTGCATTTGAGATGATCCAGCAACTTAGGGATTCATTTCAAGAGCAAGCTCGCACTGAGAGGTTTGACATCAATCGAGTCTTCAACTCTTGCAAGATGGTCAAAGGAACGCCGGTGAGTGCCCACGTCATGAAAATGAAGGGACACAAGGATCACCTCGCTAGACTTGGTCACCCCATACCGTTGCAAATGGCAACAGATACTATACTCAACTCATTGTCTGATGACTACAAGTCTTTTGTGGTCAACTACAACATGCATAATATGGAGAAATCCATTACTGAGCTACAATCCATGCTCAAGACAGCTGAGTTGAGTTTGGGGACCAAATCTAAGGACGTTCTCTTGATTAGTAATGGCGGTGGCGATGGAAAGAAGAGAAAAGGGCATGGTGGTAAAGGAAAGGGTAAAACCTATCCTAGCCAAGGAGTGCCAAGTGGTAAAGGTGTCAAACAAAAGGTCAAGAAGGTTAAGCCTAAGACTGCGAGGACCGAGAACCGGTGCTTCAAGTGTGGTGAGGCTGGGCATTGCAAAAGAAATTGTCCAAAGGGTGCAAGTGGTAGTGGAGGAAACGCAAGTTCCTCAGGTAACACAACCACACTTCTTAATCACTTTAAGATACTTGTAAAGTACATTACGAGTAATCTAACTTTTGCAATCGTTTATTGCAGGAGGAGATGGAAAGTGATAGTGACCGGCATGAGATGGTGATGATCCCACGAGCACCAAGTTTTTATAATTCAGTTTTTTCAGTGGATTCGTTTTAAACAATTTTACTTTATTGTTTGGATATTTTTATTTTATGTTAAAACAAGTTTCTATTTGGTTTTAATTAAATTTCGAATCCATAGTTGAATTATATTGTGTGCATGTGTGATAATTACACTAGTCAAGTTTTATGACTAGATTGTAAGTCAAGTTTTGATTTACTTATGCTTCATGTTTATATTCATATATTTGTTTGATTGTTGTATAAATAAAGTCTTGATAGCTCAAGGTGTTTAGATACTAGTAATTAGAAAGTTTTTCTCATGAAAGTGTTTATGAGTTTTATGGAAGCATAAGGTTCAAAAGTTATTGAACCTAGTTAAAACATCTTAAATAATAGTCATTACTTATGATAGTATGTTTTAAAGTATTAGTATTAATATAGTATGATTATATTGGATATAATCAAGATATACTTTAAGAGTATTATTACAAGTCTTTTATACTTGTAATAAAGGATTTAATGAAGTCATAATTCCCTAATAGGAATAATTGGATATTCGCATAATCCAAGTAAAGTGACTTAGACATTAAAGAACTCTTAAAAGGGACAAAACTATATTAAAGTCTTTAAGAATTAAAAGGTATTATTGCAAGTCTTTTATACTTGTAATAAATACAATATTTAATCAAGTCATAATTCCCTTATAGGAATAATGGATATTTGAGAAATCCAAGAAATGACTTTGGCATTAAATGAAGTTCTTAAAGAATACTAATGTGTTTAAGAATTGATAGTATCATTTCAAGTGTTTTATACTTGCTAGATACAGTAATCAATAAAGATCATGATTCCCTAAAAAGGAATGTTGGATATTCGCAAATCCAAAGGATGATCTTAATTATTGATAGAATTCTTAAAAGATTAAACTACAAGTTATTGACTAGGTCAAAGTAGTAGTTTAAGAGATGCTTAAGTTCCATAAAAGTAAGTGGGAGCTAAGACTAACGTAATTCATTAAAGATGTTGGTGAATTCAGCAAGTTAGTAAGACATTAACAACAAGGTTTTACCAAGTCGTTAGCCAAAGAGTTAAGAGAAATAATAAATGATCGATTAGATTATTGCAAACCTAATAGCGTGATCACAAGTCTTGTGATTAATTATTGCATATCTAATAGGTTGTTAACACTTCAGTGGATAACACAATCATTTAACGAAATTTCTTTAACTAATAAGTATATCTTCAAATCGAGTAACTAAAAGAGACTTTAGTTACTTGGATAGTTTTATGAATTCAAGAAACTAAGGAGTTAATTTCCAATCCTCCTATGTTTACCGAATTACATAAAAGGCAAGACTAGAATATGTTCTAGATTGTTGCAAAAACAATATCTAGCAAAGACAAAAGTAGTAGCATTTCTAAATACTCGTCTTATGTCTTTAGTTTAATAGAAATGATTGGTTTAGTGATAAAGTTACAACTAAAATTGTAAGAATCATTAAGTAATCAACACAAACGAAAGGAATAAGTAATGATCCAGTAATAATTCAGTATCTATGTCCAGTGAGCTATAATACTTGAGTTAGTATCATTCTTATTCAGACTTTGTATGTTTTACAAGATCCATGAATAAAAGTCTATTTATTCAAGAAGACACAAAATCCGTGACTACTCGTCTTGGTGGGAACCTTGATGGGACGTTAACGTCATCGCGGTATTTGGTGGTAGATTCGAAGTTCTTCGAAGATAGCTACACAAGTTTTGTGTAAACCAAATATCGGTGATATTCTGTTGGAGCTCAACGAATATTGGATTGACCACCGTGACAATACTTCGTGGTTGAAAAGTTCAAAAGTATTGTTCACTAGGATTGTCCTTAAGCATGAGGTATTTGGTTTAGGATACAATGACTAATGTGCTTTGGTTCAACTTAGACAATACTGAAATACGTTTGTCATACGAGGCGATACTGGGTACAAAGGAAGTTGTATTTTAAATCGAAATATACAAGATAGTAATTGCACCTCCTCTTTAGGAGAGATATTTATAGGTCCTTTGACGTGATGAGATAACTGGAAAAGGGCATGGCCATGCCCAAACGAACTGATTTGTTCTTTGTCGTTTATCACAACAGTTTGAATCAAGAAGTCATGAAATGATTTCGAATACAGGAGTTGATAATTTCTACCATGCTCGTATTCGGTGTCACAAATATCGTGCTGCAAGGGATGAGCCTAACATAGTTTGCCCAAGAAGTAGAGACAGAGTGTTCTTTACTAGGAGACGCTATTAAAGAGTTTTTCATAAACCATACCTGGGTTACGTAAGTTGTTTTTATGGGGTTGGTTACATACATGCCCATCTAGAAGGCCACTGTAGCTCGTATCATTAAGAAAAAGGTTACAAACTTGCCCAAGTGGGAGTCTGGAGGAATTATGTGCACAGTCAGTCAACCTATGATGATACATCCATGCCTACGAAACACTTAAGGGTCACACCGGTGAGTGCATGTAATACGAGCAAGATAAGCAATGATACTACGAAGAGGATCGATTCATAATAGTCATATGAATCAATCAAGTATTAAGTTAAGTTTAACTTATTACTAGATTAGTTTAACTAACTAATTAATACAAGTAGTTGTACATTTACTAGTTGAGTAAACATACAATGTGCTAATTATAGATTATCCATAATATGATTTAAAGCTATTTAAAGCTATTAAATCATATAGTAATTGGATAATATTGTTGTATAAGTTATATAAAGGTTATTATATAATTAACTATTAGAAGTATAAATACAAGTATATAATTCGTGTATATGGGTACCGAATTATTAGTGTATTAATACTAGATATTTAGCAGTTAAGTGCAACAATAATAAACAACAAAACTATAAGGGATGGAAGTGTAAAAGGATAAGTTTAATTAAGAGTTTAATCTTAACTAAACTAGAAGGGCCCTAAGTGAAAATCCATCTATTATAAATAGAGGGCTTAGGCATCACTTATTAGGTTACACCTTTGGAGCCGAAACCCTAACCCCTCTCCTCACAACTTCGGTCGAACACATCCCAAGAACACCAAGTTTGGTGTTCTTCGTTCTTCGTTGTCTTCGAGTTTCGAAGAACAAGTTCATTGCCTAGATCAACTAGAAGATCACTCGATTTGTTCATCATCAGTGGATCAATCTTAAGCAATCAACAAGGTATGTTTTCGGAAAACCCTTTTCTCCCTTCTCCCTCTTGGATGAATTCGACCAAAGAACCCTAGGGTTCTTTGGTTGATGGTCGAACGAACCACACAAGCAATGTGTGTGTTCGAGTTCTTCGTACAAGGTTTCTTTCTTGTTAACCTAATATAGATTTCCAACATCCCAATCCTTTAGGATTTAAGGATTAGGTTTAATCCCAGTTCCGCATTTAGGGATTAAATCAGCTAGTTAGTTTTAACCGGTCAAGAACAAGTTCATGTTCTTGGTCAGCAAGGTTTGAACTCGTGTACTAGGTGGTCGACCCAAGTGGTTGATCAGTCGCATGGTGCGTAGTAAATCCCTACAAGTTGATCAAAAGCATGATGACACTTTTATAAATCAAAGTAAGTATGTGCATGACATGTTAAAGAAATACAAATTTGAAAATTTATCTTCCATGCGCACTCCTATGGGTACTCAGGATAAAATAAGTAAAGATGAAACTGGTAAACCAGTATGTCAATCCACATACCGAGGTATGATTGGTTCTTTACTTTACTTAACAGCTAGCAGGCCTGATATCATGTTTGCAACTTGTTTGTGTGCTCGGTATCAGGCTGATCCTAAAGAATCACATATGAAATCTTTTAAACGCATTTTTAGATATCTTTCAGGTACTCCTAACATGGGTCTTTGTTATCCCAAAGACTCAAACTTTGACCTTGAAGGGTATACAGATGCAGATTTTGCAGGTTGTAGGTTGGTCAGGAAAAGTACAAGTGGAGGATGTCAATTCCTCGGTGGTAGACTAGTTGGTTGGTCATCCAAGAAGCAAAACTCAGGTGCAACTTCCACTGCAGAAGCAGAATATGTTGCTGCAGGAAGTTGTTGTGCTCAACGCTTGTGGATGCAGTACCTGTTAAGGCAAAAAGCCTTACCCCTTTGTGAATCTTAGGATAACAAAAAATTCTAGACTAGCTTAGATTAAAAGGTAGATTAAATTAGCTAAGTTAGGAGTGATACTGAGTTTGGCCAATACTGGCCACTCAGTATCAGTACTCAGTATTGGAAAACCAATACTGAGTAGAAGGACTGAGTGATACTCAGTATAGTAACGGACTAAGATCAAATCCCTTAGTCTTAGTCATTTCCTTTACTTAGTCATTCGGTTACTCCTTTGCTCATTATGTAAGATCCCTATAACCCTATCAATAGAGATCATCTTCCAAAGGAGTATTCACCAATTTACGTATTCACTTCCATACACTTTTAATTGATCAGTGGTCTTGTTATTCCGCAACAAGCCACACTTATTGGATTTATACATTGACTATATTCTTGTGTTATCACTTTAATATTTCATTAAGTATAATAATCTATCAATTAACATTACAAACCAGGGTTGTTGTGATCTAACAACTGGTAGAGCAGGCTAAATTAATTCTTATTTAGTCAATCTTTTACCTGGCAGGCATTCCCTATATCTATCCTTCCAACACTCAAAAATCCAAAATGTCTACAATCATTGCACCAGTTATGTCTGGTAAGGGAGTGCCCATCTTTGATGGAAAAGACTTTCATCAATGGAAGCTTAAGGCTCAGTGGTATCTTGAATCCATTCATCATGAGATGCTCACTTTGCTAAATGATGGTCCTATCATTCCACAAACTGTGGAACCCGTTGCTGCTACTGATGATGCTCCTGAGAGCACAAGAACAGTTCCTAAACTGAAACACACCTGGACTGATACTGACCGTCAGTTATTCAGTCTAGACTCAAGAGCAAAGGGGGTGATTGGTAATGTTGTTACCAAAGAAATACTTAATGCAATTATGAAATTGCCAACAGCAAAGGCTATGTGGGATAGTCTATCAATCACTTATGAAGGCACACCTAAGGTGCAGTTGCAGAGGAAAAGCAACATGAGAAGGAAGTATGAAAACTTCTTCTCTAGTTCAAATGAAGACATCACTACTCTCTACAACAGGTTTAATTCTGTTGTCCATGATTTAATCAGTGTAGGCATTGTAAAGGAGGAAGGAGAGCTTGTTCAAAAGTTCTTGGATAGTCTCCCTCAACAGTTTCTTGACATGACAAATTCTGTCAATGCTGCCAACAACATTGAGTCATACACTCTTCAAACTTTGTATGGTTTAATGTTGAATCATGAGGAGAATAATGCTGCAAGACTGATTAACTGGAAGAAAACTGACAAGTCTTCCACTGGTATGGCTCTAGTTGTGCAACAGGCATATACTGTAACTGAGCCTGAAGAACCAGAAGTTGATCTTGCTGATGCTGAGGCAGAAGAGCTTGAAACACAAATGGCTCTTATGTCTATGAAGCTGGATCAGTTGAAAAAGAAGAGGCTTGGTGTTAGCTCTTCCAATACTGATCCAAGATCAGGTCATTGCTACAGGTGTGGAAAGCCTGGGCATATTGCTGCTAACTGTCATACCAAGTCAATTGAAACTGATCAGAATGACAAGATTGCTTACCGAGCTAAAAGGTATCGAGACAAGTATGTCAAGCTAAAGAACTGGAGCAAGGGGAAGAATGCAACAGGGAATGGTTCACCTTATCAAGCACTTTACTCAGAGGCTTGGATGGATGAGGAGATCAGTGATGATGAGGAAGAGATTGAGAACAAAGCCTTCATGGCTTTTACTAGAAGAAGATTTGAAGAGCTCCTTTGAAAGAGATATCAAAGAAGCTGAGAGGATGAGTGTCCATACTGATTGGGATTCCACTCAGTTGTACAATGTGAGTTCCTTTCAAACTTATTCAGATAATGAAAAAGAAAAGATTTTTGAGTATATGATTGTTGATCTTAAAACTTTAGTACATAGAGAAAAAGCGTTAAAATTAACAATTCTTGAACTTGAAAGGGTAAATAAAGAACATTTAGATAAATTAGCAAAATTTAAAGATTTAGAACTAGATTTTTTAAACTTACAAGACATTAACCAAAGATTAGCTGATAAAGCTCATTTACACAAACTAGAAAAAGAAATATTTGAAAATCAGTGTAAATCTTGGGGAAATGCATCTATTAATCTAAATAAATGTCTAAATCAACAATTTCCAGAAAATGTGAGGGCCGCACTTGGTGTTGATCCTCATTTAAAAAATAGAAATAATTTTGCTGATTTATTTGAAGAATTTTCTGATATGAACCCTATTCAGTTTGTATAAGCAAAAACTTTTGTGAAGTAGGATGTCAAACTGAGTCAGATGATGAGGATAAAATCATTTTTGAAAAACCAATTGGTCATTCCATCTGTCTAAGTGCTATACTGAACTACAAGAGCTCAGTATTGAAATTCCTGAAAAAGAAATTTTTGATATTGATCTCCAAATTGTGTCGTATGACACTTCTGCTGTTTCTCCATTTGAAGTTTTATTTAACACAACTACTTTTGAGATATATAAAGAACCTGAGTCTACAGGAAAGAAAATCACTACTACTCAAAATGTTTTATCTAATACTGAGTCTACAGGAACAGCAAAGTCAACTACTCAAGAATCTAAAGAACCTGTTCAAGTTGTCATTCTAAAACATGATAAAAAGAAAACAACTTCAACAGGATCTTCAAGTGGCAAAAACAAGAAGTCAAATGATAAAAGGACTTCTCTGCCTAATAAAACTAAGACACCAGAACCATCTCCTTCAAAAACAGTCAAAAATAACATTAAAACTCCATTAAAAAAATGACAAAAATAACATTTTAAAATCTATTGGTGATCAGATCAAAGTTTTAAATCAAAAGTTTTCAAAACTCACTCATACTGATCAACCAAAAGTCAAACAATTTTCTAAAATTCCTTATGAAAATATGTTTAGAAATAGACCTAGAAAATGTTATAGATGTCATCATACTGGACATAAAGGAGATGAATGCTGGACTGATCTCTCAAGTCCTAGGTACTCAGTACCAAAGAAAAGGAGAGAAACTAAGTCGGTATCACCAAAGAAAACCTCAAAGGTTTCTCCTGAAGTGATACTGACCTCTCCCACAAAAGAGATCAAGTCAACCCCCGTTTCTCCTTCCAAAGTTCCCATTCAAAAATGGGTTCCTAAAAAGAACTTACTCTTTATTTGTGTCTTGGGCAGGGTGACAGAAAATGGTATCTAGATAGTGACTGCTCAAGACACATGACTGGCAGTATGGAGTACCTTCTCAACTATACTCCAGAGAAGGGTCCTTCTGTCAAATTTGGAGATGATTCTATATGGAAAACAAGAGGGTATGGAGTAATAAAGGCAGGCAATATAACTTTTAAAAGAGTTGCCTATGTGGATGGTCTTAAACACAATCTGCTCAGTATCAGTCAGATGTGTGATGATGATAATGAAGCTCGTTTCAGAATGATTGCAGGAATCATCTACAATGATAAAGGGCAACCTGTACTTGTTGCTAGAAGATAAAAGGATGTCTATGTGGTCAATCTATCTGAAATAGACCCCACTATTCGAGATTGCCTGGTGTCTAAAGTCAAACCAGAACTACATTGGTTATGGCACAAGAAGCTCTCTCACATAGTATTGAAATATAAATGAGCTCAGTATCAAGAAACTGGTGAGAGGGCTGCCCACTATTACTTATTCAAAAGATAAGTTATGCTCAACATGTGAAATGGGCAAGCAGAAGAAGAGTTCATTCAAGTCAAAGGTTAATCATTCCATTAATGAACCTCTTACAATGATACATATGGATCTTTTTGGTCCCATCAGCACACCATCTTTGGCCAAAAAGATCTATACTTTAGTCCTGGTTGATGAATTCTCAAGATACACTTGGCTTATTTTTCTAAAGACTAAAGCAGATGCAACAACAGAAATCATTGGCTTCATTAAAAGAGAAGAACTTCAAAAAGGTAACAAGGTCAAACAACTGAGATGTGATCATGGTACTGAGTTTAAGAACTCAGTATTGGCTGATTTCTGTGAAGAAAAAGGAATCGTACAAAACTTCTCTGCATCGTACACACCACAACAAAATGGTGTTGTAGAACGAAAGAATAGAACCTTGATTGAAGCTGCAAGAACTTTGTTATGCCATGCTGGATTGGCACTGAGCTTCTGGGCAGAAACTGTCAACTGTGCAAATTTTACTCAGAACAGAGCTACAATAGTCCAGCGACATCAAATGACTCCTTATGAGTTATATAATGGCAAGGTTCCTAATGTGGAATACTTCCACATCTTTGGGAGTAAACGTTTTGTACTCAGTACTAAACAAAATCTCAACAAATTTGCTCCCAAAGCAAATGAAGGTGTGTTCATGAGCTACTCTCCACACTCTAAAGCCTTCAGAGTGTATGTCATCTCCACCAAGATGATCGTAGAATCTATTCATGTTACATTTGATGAAAGTCAGAATGAGCATTCTACCTCAGCAACAGATGACATCAGTGGCATAGAAATTCTATGCAATCCAGAAAACTCTGTTGTTGAACAGCCCAAGTCTCACCCATACTAAGTTGATCATGGTATGAGTGATACTGATCAAGAAATAACTCATTCTAACTCAATTGAATAAAATCCTGAGGTTCCCTTAACTGAGAACCCCAATACTGAGTTCCCAATCCTTGATCTGAACAACTCCACATATGAGGAAGGTGAATGTTCCAGTACTGCTCTAGAATCCACATCAAATCTGCAGAATACAGAAGAACAGCAACCAGTATTGTCTGATACTGACCAGGATTCAACTCAGTATCAGGCAGACAACACATCAACTCAACAAGATATTGTTAACCTTGTTTCGAATGCTCCCTTAGGAAACAATCTAAGGGAACACGGAGACCATCCTCATTCTAATATTATTGGTCCCATTGAACAAGGTGTCCAAACAAGAAGAAAGTTTGAGTTTGAACCCCAAGCAACTGCAAACTTTTGTTTCTTCTCAAACTTTTGAAAGGTACTGGAAGATTCACCTTCTTCATAGGTGGAATTGTTCAGATCAAGTATTGGGAACTCAGTATTGGGGTTCTAAGTTATGGGAACCTCAGAATTTGATACATTTGAGTTAGACTTAATTGTTTCTTAATCAGTGTCACTCATACCATGATCAACATATTATGCGTGAGACTTTGGCTGTTCAGCAATTGAGTTTTCTGGATTGCATAGAATTTCTATGCCACTGATGTCTTCTGTTGCTGAGGTAGAATGCTCATTCTGATCTTCATCAAATGTGACATGAATGGAAATCATCTTAGTTGAGATGATATACACTCTGAAGGCTTTAGAGTGTGGAGAGTAGCCCATGAGCACACCTTCATTTGCTTTGGGAGCAAATTTGTTTAGATTTTGTTTAGTACTGAGTAGAAAACACTTACTCCCAAAGATGTGGAAGTAATCCACATTAGGAACCTTGCCATTGTACAACTCATAAGGAGTCTTTAGATGTCTCTGGACGATTGTAGCTCTGTTCTGAGTAAAATTCGCACAGTTACCGCTTCTGCCCAGAAGCTCAGTGCCAGTCCAGCATGGCATAACAAAGTTCTTGCAGCTTCAATCAAGGTTCTATTTTTTCTTTCTACAACACCATTTTGTTGTGGTGTGTAGGCTGCAGAGAAGTTTTGTACAATTCCTTTTTCTTCACATAAATCTGCCAATACTGAGTTCTTAAACTCAGTATCATGGTCACTTCTAAGTTGCTTGACCTTGTTGCCTTTCTGAAGTTCTTCTCTTTTGATGAAGGCAATGATTTCTGTTGTTGCATCAGCTTTAGTCTTGAGAAAGATGACCCAAGTATATCTTGAGAATTCATCAACCAGGACTAATGTATAGATCTTTTTGGCCAAAGATGGTGTGCTGATGGGACCAAAAAGATCCATATGTATCATTGTAAGAGGTTCATTTATGGAGTGATTAACCTTTGACTTGAATGAACTCTTCTTCTGCTTGCCCATTTCACATGCTGAGCATAAGTTATCTTTTGAATAAGTAATAGTGGGCAGCACTCTCACCAGTTTCTTGATACTAAGCTCATTTATATTTCTGAAATTTATGTTAGAGAGCTTTCTTGTGCCATAACCAATGTAGTTCTGGGTTGACATTAGACAGCAGGCAAACTCGAATAGAGGGGTCTATTTCAGACAGATTGACCACATAGACATCCTTTTCTCTTCTAGCAACAAGTACAGGTTGCCCTTTATCATTGTAGATGATTCCTGCAATCTTTCTGAAACGAGGTTCATTATCATCATCACACATTTGGCTGATACTGACCAGATTGTTTTAAGACCCTCCACGTAGGCAACTCTTTTAAAAGTTATATTGCCTGCCTTTATTACTCCATACCCTCTTGTTTTCCCTATAGAATCATCTCCAAACTTGACAGAAGGACCCTTCTCTGGAGTATAGTTTAGAAGGTACTCCATACTGCCAGTCATGTGTCTTGAGCATCCACTATCTAGATACCATTTTCTGTCACCCTGCACAAGACACAAATAATGAGTTAGTTCTTTTTAGGAACCCATTTTTGAATGGGACCTTTGGTAGGAGAAATGGGGGTTGACTTGATCTCTTTTATGGGAGAGGTCAGTATCATTTCAGGAAAAACCTTTGAGGTTTTCTTTGGTGATACCGACTTAGTTTCTCTCCTTTTCTTTGGTACTGAGTACCTAGGACTTGAGAGATCAGTCCAACATTCATCTCCTTTGTGTCCAGTATGGTGACATCTATAACATTTTCTAGGTCTGTTTTGAAACATATTTTCATAAGGAATTATGGAAAATTGTTTAACTGTTGGTTGATCAGTATTAGTGAATTTTGCAAACTTTTGACTCAAAACTTTGATCTGATCACCAATAGATTTTAAAATGTTATTTTTGTCATTTTTTAATGGAGTTTTAATTTTATGTTTGACTGATTTTGAAGGAGATGGTTCTTGTGTCTTAATTTTATTAGGCAGAGAAGTCTTTTTATTAGTTGACTTCTTGTTTGTGACACTTGAAAATCCTGTTGAAGTTGTTTTCTTTTTATCATGTTTTAGAATGACAACTTGAACAGGTTCTTTAGATTCTTGAGTAGTTGACTTTGTTGTTCCTGTGGATTCAGTATTAGATAAAACATTTTGAGTAGCAGTGATCTTCTTTTCTGTAGTCTCAGGTTCTTTATATATCTCAAAAGTAGTTGTGTTAAATAAAACTTCAAATGGAGGAACAACAGAAGTGTCATACTGTACAATTTCGAGGGCAGTATCAAAAATTTCTTTTTCGGGAAATTCAATACCGAGCTCTTCTAGTTCAGTATAGCACTTAGAACAGATGGAAGGACCAATTAGTTTTTCAAAAATGATTTTATCCTCATCATCTGACTCAGTTTGACATCCTACTTCACAAAAAGTTTTTGCTTTTACAAACTGAATAGGGCTCATATCAGAAAATTCTTCAAATAAATCAGCAAAATTATTTCTACTTTTTAACTGAGGATCAACACCAAGTGCAGCCCTCACATTTTCTGGAAATTGTTGATTTAGACATTTATTTAGTTTAATAGATGCATTTCCCCAAGATTTACACTGGTTTTCAAATTTTTCTTTTTCTAATTTGTGTAAATGAGCTTTATCAGCTAACCTTTGGTTCATGTCTTGTAAGTTTAAAAAGTTTAGTTCTAAATCTTTAAATTTTGCTAATTTATCTAAATGTTCATTATTTACCCTTTCAAGTTCAAGAATTGTTAATTTTAAAGCTTTTTCTCTCTGTACTAAAGTTTTAAGATCAACAATCATATACTCAAAAATATGTTCTTTTGCATTCATTGAATAAGTTTGAAAGGAACTCACCTTGTACAACTGAGTGGAGTCCCAATCAGTATGGACACTCATCCTCTCATCTTCTTTGATATCTCTCTCAAAGGAGCTCTTCAAATCTTCTTCAGTAAAAGCCATGAAGGCTTTGTTCTCAATTTCTTCCTCATCATCACTTATCTCCTCATCCATCCAAGCCTCTGAGTAAAGTTCTTGATGAGGTGCACCACTCCCTGCTGCATTCTTCCCATTGCTCCAGTTCTTTAGCTTGACATACTTGTTTCGATACCTTTTAGCTCGGTAAGCAATCTTGTCATTCTGATCAGTTTCAGTTGACTTGGTGTGACAGTTAGCAGCAATATGCCCAGGCTTTCCACACCTGTAGCAAAGACCTGATCTTGGATCAGTATTGGAAGAGCTAACACCAAGCCTCTTCTTTTTCAACTGATCTAGCTTCATAGACATAAGAGCCATTTGTGTTTCAAGCTCTTCTGCCTCAGCATCAGCAAGATCAACTTCTGGTTCATCAGGCTCAGTAACAGTATATGCCTGTTGCAGAACTAGAGCCATACCAGTGGAAGACTTGCCAGTTTTCTTCCAGTTGATCAGTCTTGCAGCATTATTCTCCTCATGATTCAACATTAAACCATACAAAGTTTGAAGAGTGTATGACTCAATGTTGTTGGCAGCATTGACAGAGTTTTTCATGTCAAGAAACTGTTGAGGGAGACTATCCAAGAACTTTTGAACAAGCTCTCCTTCCTCCTTTACAATGCCTACACTGATTAAATCATGGACAACAGTATTAAACCTGTTGTAGAGAGTAGTGATGTCTTCATTTGGACTAGAGAAGAAGTTTTCATACTTCCTTCTCATGTTGCTTTTACTCTGCAACTTCACCTTAGGTGTGCCTTCGTAAGTGATTGATAGACTATCCCACATAGCCTTTGCTGTTGGCAATTTCATAATTGCATTAAGTATTTCTTTAGTAACAACATTACCAATCACCCCCTTTGCTCTTGAGTCTAGACTGAATAACTGACGGTCAGTATCAGTCCAGGTGTGTTTCAGTTTAGGAACTGTTCTTGTGCTCTCAGGAGCATCATCAGTAGCAGCAACGGGTTCCACAGTTTGTGGAATGATAGGACCATTATTTAGCACAGTGAGCATCTCATGATGAATGGATTCAAGATACCACTGAGCCTTAAGCTTCCATTGATGAAAGTCTTTTCCATCAAATATGGGTACTCCCTTACCAGACATAACCGGTGCAATGATTGTAGACATTTTGGATTTTTGAGTGTTGGAAGGATAAATATAGGGAATGGCTGCCAGGGTAATAGATCGACTAAATAGAAATTAATTTAGCCTGCTCTGATACAAGTTGTTAGGTCACAACAACCCTGGATTACTAATATAATTGATGTTATAATTATACGTAAGACAATTAAAGTGATAAACACAGTATTAGAGTCAAATGTATAATTCCACTAATTGTGGTATGCTGCGGAAAAGCAATACCACTAAGTAATTACAAAGATGTTATCGTGTAAAGTAAATTTGTAAGTACTCCTTTGCAAGATGATCTCTATTTATAATGTTATAGAGATCTTACATAATGAGCAAAGGAGTAACCGAAGGACTAAGTAAAGGAAATGACTAAGATCAAGGGATTTGATCTTAGTCCGTTATCATACTGAGTATCACTCAGTCCTTCTACTCAGTATTGGTCTTCCAATACTGAGTGCTGATACTGAGTGGCCAATACTGGCCAAACTCAGTATCACTCCTAACTTAGCTAATTTAATCTACCTTTTAATCTAAGCTAGTCTAGGTTGTTTTGTTATCCTAAGATACACAAAGGGGTAAGGCTTTTTGCCTTATCAACTACACAAAAAGTTTTTGCTTTTACAAACTGAATAGGGTTCATATCAGAAAAATTTTCAAATAAATTAGCAAAATTATTTCTATTTTCTAACTGAGGATAAACACCAAGTGCAGCCAAAATTGTTGATTTAGACATTTATTTAATTTAATAGATGCATTTCCCCAAGATTAACACTGGTTTTCAAATTTTTCTTTTTCTAATTTGTGTAAATGAGCTTTATCAGCTAATCTTTGGTTCATGTCTTGTAATTTTAAAAAGTTTAGTTCTAAATCTTTAAATTTTGCTAATTTATCTAAGTGTTCAATATTTACCCTTTCAAGTTCAAGAATTGTTAATTTTTAAGCTTTTTCTCTCTGTACTAAAGTTTTAAGATCAACAATCATATACTCAAAATCTTTTCTTTTTCATTCACTGAATAAGTTTGAAAGGAACTCACCTTGTACAACTGAGTGGAATCCCAATCAGTATGGAACACTCATCCTCTCAGCTTCTTTGATGTCCTTTTCAAAGGAGCTTTTCAAATCATCTTCAGTGAAAGCCATAAAGGCTTTGTCTTCAACCTCTTCCTCATCATCACTGAGCTTCATCCATCCAAGCTTCGGAGTAAAGTGCTTGAAGAGGTGCTCCATTCCCTGCTGCATTCTTGCCCTTGCTCCAGTTCTTTAGCTTGACATTCTTGTCTCTATACCGTTTAGCTCGGTATGCAATCTTGTAATTCAGATCAGTTTCAGTTGACTTAGTATGACAATTAGCAGCAATGTGCCCAGGCTTTCCACACCTATAGCAAATACCTGATCTTGGGTCAGTATTGGAAGAGCTAACACCAAGCCTCTTCTTTTTCAACTGATCCAGCTTCATAGACATAAGAGCCATTTGAGTTTCAAGCTCTTCTGCCTCAGCATCAGCAAGATCAACTTCTGGTTCTTCAGGCTCAGTCACAATATATGCCTGTTGCACAACTAGAGCCATGCCAGTGGAAGACTTGTCAGTTTTCTTCCAGTTGATCAGTCTTGCAGCATTATTCTCCTTATTATTCAACATTAAACCATACAGAGTTTGAAGAGTGTATGACTCAATGTTGTTGGCAGCATTAACAGAATTTGTCATGTCAAGAAACTATTGAGGAAGACTATCCAAGAACTTTTGAACAAGCTCTCCTTCCTCCTTCACAATGCCTACACTGATTAAATCATGGATAACAGTATTGAACCTGTTATAGAGAGTAGTGATGTCTTCATTTGGACTAGAGAAGAAGTTTTCATACTTCCTTCTCATGTTGCTTTTCGTCTGAAACTTCACCTTTGGTGTTCCTTCATAAGTGTCTGATAGGCTATCCCACTTAGCCTTTGCTGTTGGCAATTTCATAACTGCATTAAGTATTTCTTTGGTAACAGCATTACCAATCATCCCCTTTGCTCTGGAGTCTAGACTGAATAACTGATGGTCAGTATCAGTCTAGGTTTGTTTTAGTTTAGGAACTGTTCTTGTGCTCTCAGGAGCATCATCAGTAGCAGCAACGGGTTCCACAGTTTGTGGAATGATAGGACCATCATTCAGCACAGTGAGCATTTCATGATGAATAGATTCAAGATACCATTGAGCTTTAAGCTTCCATTGATGAAAGGCTTTTCCATCAAAGATGGGCACTCCCTTACCAGACATAACAGGTGCTATGATTGTAGACATTTTGGATTTTTGAGTGTTGGAGGGATAAGTATAGGGAGTGGCTGCCAGGGTAATAGATCGACTAAATAAGGATTAATTTAGCCTGCTCTGATACCAGTTTTTAGGTCACAACAACCCTGGTTAGTTATGTTAATTGATAGACTATTATACTTAATGAAATATTAAAGTGATAACACAAGAATATAGTCAATGTATAAATCCACTAAGTGTGGCTTGTTGCGGAATAACAAGACCACTGATCAATTACAAAGTATGTGAATGTAAGTTCGTGAATTGGTGAGTACTCCTTTGCAAGATGATCTCTATTTATAATGGTATAGAGATCTTACATAAAGGGCAAAGGAGTAACCGAAGGACTAGACTAGGAAAATGACTAAGATCAAGGGATTTGATCTTAGTCTGTTACAATACTGACTGTAACTCAGTCCTTCTACTCAGTATTGGATTTCCAATACTGAGTGGCCAATACTGGCCAAACTCAGTATCACACCTAAACTTAGCTAATTTAAATTCTAAGCTAGTCTAGGTTGTTTTGTTATACTAAGATTCATAAGGGGTAAGGCTTTTTGCCTTAACAAAATGATGATAATTCTGATACAGAATCAGAAAATGATGATGATGATGCTAATGATGATGATAGCGGTGATGGAGGTAATGCTGACCAAGACGTTGAAATGGTGGATGCTCAACCAGAACAAGAACAAGCACAACCACATATACCTCCAACTAAAAAGGATCTTGATGCTCCTCATACTGCATCAGATTCTGATACTGAGTCCACAGAAGAACACCCACTTGTTCGAAGAAGACAAAGAAGAAACTTATCTCCAGTGATAATGGGTGCTTTATCATCAGAAGAGGTGCAACCCACTAATGTTCCATCTTTGACTACATCTCTTCAAGCACAAAGTCTAGTGGCAGCCACCGCTGACCTTCCAGGTCCTGAACCCGAACACATTGCTCAACAAATTGAGGAACCTCATGTTCCTCTTGATGTGGAGATTCAGTTTGAGCAAAATATACTGGAAGGTGCTCATGATAGAAGAGAAGAGGCTCCTGAAGGTGCTGGTGCCTCAAATCAACATACCGATGATCCAGCACCGACCTCTGCAGATGCTCGAAGGGATTCTGACAAAATCTCAGGTATGAATTTCTATAATGCTCTCAAACTTTTATATTTATATATCTTTCCCAAATAGAGACTAAGTATTGGCCAGTACCAACTCAATACTGACCAAAGTCTCCAACGAACTTTCAAATATATATCAAATTATGGCCAACATAGTTAGCCCACTGCTGCTATGCAAAATTCATACACTGAGCACTTATATGATCATTGTCAGTCTACAGTTGTCTCAACATTTAAAGAGACAATGGTGGTGATGTCATACTGACACCCACTGGTGCTGCTTGAATGATGTCCAATTTATTTTTGAATAGGGTCACATAATTCAAGAAATGATCACAAACCTTTTAAGCCACATTAGCCAAACTTTTTCCATGGGTTTTAGCCACATTTCTGTTATCAGTCTGATACCGAGTGATAAACATTGAAATTAACAAGAAGCACATCCCAGGCTTCGATTTCCCAAACCAAAACCTTTTAGTAAATGTGACCTATCGTATACTGAGCTACTCAAATATTCACAATCACTTTTTACAAAACATTTCTTACACATGCTATGCACAAGTTCACAATATTTCATCATGAACCAGATGAAATACAGACTTATAAATTCTATTTACATGATTATAGAATTTAACAACACCATTCTATTTGATAAACCTTTCATTCTATCCAGTTTAAAATTTTTTTTCTCTCTTTAGCACCATTTGTGTAGGGTCATAGAGCTCAAGCAACTCAGCCTCAGGAAGTGCAAGGGGCTCTACAAACAATTCTCAATCAAATCCTGGCCATGCAGAACACTCAGAATACTATTCTGGCCAGATGGATGAAATGAGTAATGAAATTGACTCATTAAAGCAGTCGGTGGCACTACTTCAGCAACAACAACAACGTCCACCACCTCCACAGTCTCCACTTGGTGGAATTAATGATGAAGAAGGCCCCGATACTGAGCCTAGAAGATCACCCTCCAATTCCAATATTGAGGGTGAACATGATGCTGCTACTGAACCTATGCCCTCCCCAACTCCTGATGATCAACAAGGGGACATAGGTGGTGATACTGAACCTCTTCCCTCTCCATCAAATGATAACAATAAGGGGGAGAAGAGACAAAGAGAAGAAGAGGTTGATCAACCTGAGCCATCTACTCAGGGGGAGAAAAGAAGGAAGTTAAATGAAGATCAACCTCCACAGCAACAACAACAACATCAGCAAACTGCTCATACTGAACCACTTAGGTTTCAGTATGAGAGAAGAAGACAAAGAGGAAGGTCATTTCTGGAACAACTTGAAGAATTATCTGAATCAACTGCTCAAGGGGAGACTACAACTGACCAACCACAACAAGTTGATACAGAGCCTCCTGCTCAAGAGCAAAATAACATGCAGATTATAGTTTATAGGCCTTTTAGCTGGCCAATAGTTGATGATGAAGATGAAGAACATCCAGTGCCATCTCAAAATTTCTTAAACTTTGCACTGGATGTGGCACATAAAGAAAGCTCTTCATCATCATCCTCAGATGATGAAGAGCCTCCAAGAAAACCAATCTCTCCTCAAGCTGAAGGACCTTCTAGAGTTCCTAGAAGACCAATCACCAGAAGAATGTCAAGAGTGGTTATGTCTTCTGAATCTAGTGAGGAATCTGATCCAGCTCCTCTAATCACTAGACCAAGAAGAACTGTACATGATACTGAGGAAAAGAGTGATGCTGAGGATGAGATTGAGGCTCAATGATTATTTCCTGTTAAGGAAGAAGATCCTGACACTGAGTCTGATGCAGATGTTCGAAGGAAATCTCACATTATAAGAAGAACAGGAGATGAACTTCTTCAACAATACTGAACATTGTTGCTCAAAGAACAAGATATAGGGAGACTAGGATGGGTATGCTGAGGAATAGATCTTTCCCAAATGTGAAAGAGATATGCTGGCTGAATATTTATGTCAACAAAATTAAGGTCAAAACAGTTGACAAGTCCATTGTTGTAGTCTGCATTGGACCAGTCAGTCCTCCCATGAAGATTTTTCTTCATGATATTCAGTTAATGGGACTCCAAGACTGGGTGAAGATTGACAGACTAATAAAGGAGTTACCATCAAGATCCTCTGAAGCCCAAGTAATGATGGATGAAATCTGGGTTGTTTCTGCTATATGCTTTGAACAAGGCATTCTGTATCAAGCAGATTATAGGGCACTCAGTGTAATGACTGAGGCTGTAAAGAACAACAAGCTTGAGTGCCTTAACACTTTCAAGATCTTTCATTCATATCCTATCCCTCCAAATCTTATTTTTCAAGATCAAAAGAG
Organism: Calendula officinalis; assembly: GCA_963853835.1. Lineage (NCBI taxonomy): Eukaryota > Viridiplantae > Streptophyta > Magnoliopsida > Asterales > Asteraceae > Calendula > Calendula officinalis. The sequence continues at coordinate 66,667,831 of OY970828.1, forward strand.
CACCATATATCCAACCTCTAGGTATATGTATACTGACTCAGAAGATAGGGAATGCTTCATTACTGAAGCAGATTTGCCAAAGGCCCCTATTAGTAATCTGGTGGGCTTGAAGTGGATGATAACCAATAAGGAGGACTCTTGGTTCAGAAAGAAGATAGTTACCGTGCTTAACAATAGGCAAGATGAACTGAAGAAAAGAGAAGAGTTCATCCAAATAAAGAAAGAAGTCTTCTATGAGTTTGAATCAATCAACAAACAGTGAAAAAGAACACTATGCTGCCTGAATTTTTGTTTTTGTAATATTCTCTTTGTAATTGTTTTGTTATCATTAGATAGGGGGAGATTGTTAAGGCAAAAAGCCTTACCCCTTTTGAATCTTAAGATAACAAAACAACCTAGACTAGCTTAGAATAAATAGTAGAATTAATATGCTAAGTTTAGGAGTGATACTGAGTTTGGCCAGTATCAGCACTCAGTATTGGAAATCCAATACTGAGTAGAAGGACTGAGTTATAGTCAGTTTTGTAACGGACTAAGATCAAATCCCTTGATCTTAGTCATTTCCCTAGTTTAGTCCTTCGGTTACTCCTTTGCCAATTATGTAAGATCTCTATACCATTATAAATAGAGATCATCTTGCAAAGGAGAACTTACCAATTCACGTATTCACTTTCATATCTTTGTAATTGATCAGTGGTCATGTTATTCCGCAACAAGCCACACTTAGTGGATTTATACATTGAGTCTAATACTGTGTTATACACTTTAATTGTCCTCGGTATATTAATCTAATCAATTAACCTATAAAACCAGGGTGTTGTGACCTAACAAGAAGATAGTCAGTTCATATATAAAAGTAGTTATAATAAATTACATAAACAAAATTCTTTAAATATTTAAACATTCAAATAGAGATATGAAACAAAAAGTAAAAACAATGAGATTTCAATGCATGTGTTCATTCGATTTACAAAACATTTATAAAATTTGAAAGATATATAATAGCGGGGCGGGGTTTTTGGTTGGGTTTTTCATATGCCCCCGAAAATCGCCCCAAACATTCGGGGGCATTGTTGCGGAATAACAAGACCACTGATCAATTACAAGTGTATGGAAGTGAATACGTAAATTGGTGAATACTCCTTTGCAAGATGATCTCTATTTATAGTGTTTATAGAGATCTTACATAATGAGCAAAGGAGTAACCGAAGGACTAAGTAAAGGAAATGACTAAGATTAAGGGATTTGATCTTAGTCCGTTACTATATTGAGTATCACTCAGTCCTTCTACTCAGTATTGGTTTTCCAATACTGAGTGCTGATACTGAGTGGCCAGTATTGGCCAAACTCAGTATCACTCCTAACTTAGCTAATTTAATCTACCTTTTAATGTAAGCTAGTCTAGATTGTTTTATTATCCTAAGATTCACAAAGGGGTAAGGCTTTTTGCCTTAACACTAATTGTTATCATTGTATGGGGACGGAATAGGTTCAGTATCACCACCTATGTCCCCTTCTGGATCATCTTGGGTAGGGGAGGGCATAGGCTCAGTGGCAACATCAGTATCACCCTCAGGATCAGCATTGGAGGGTGATTTTTGTTAGTGATTTACGGTTTAATCAAAGTAAAACGCAGCGGAAAAGTAACACAAATCACTAATAACGGATCTACATATTGACAAAGTAATTAAGCAATAATATCAAAGAGTTAAGATGAATATCATACCCTTGAAGCCTTTGATTTTCGTGTACTATGAGGATGATGAAACCAAATATCCAATGGAGGATACCTCTAAAGTAGTCCACACTACACGTCCTTAATCACCATAGGATGCTAGTCCTTTTAGTAACTATGTTGTCTCTTAGACCAGACGCACAAACAAACAAAAAAAACCATATGAATGTAAAAGAGATACACGTCTCTTTACTTTGTGTGAGTTTTTGTTTTCCACCAACATCCCAAAAGGAATTCTAATATGGTTTTGTGTGTACTGCGTTCTTAAACAAACACCACATGGGTGTTTTGTTTTGTCGGTCAAGAAACTAGAGAACACACGCACGAATCAAATTCTTGCGGCCGTCATCTATCTACGTGAGAGAGGAAGATGTTAGGTCACAACAACCCTGGTTAACTTGATAACTGTTAGATTAATAATTTACTTAAGATAATTAAGGTGAATAACACAGTAATTTAGTCAAACGTATATTATTCCACTAAGTGTGGCTTGTAGCGGAAATACAAGACCACTTGAATAATTACAAAGATAGATATGTGAATATGTAAATTGGTACGTACTCCTTTGCAAGATGATCTCTATTTATAATGTTATAGAGATCTTACATTATGGGAAAAGGAGTAACCGAAGGACTAAGTAAATGAAATGACTAAGTAAATGACTCAAGCTTGTTGTTTTTTACAGCCTCAGTCATAACACTGAGTGCCCTATAATCTGCTGCATATAAAATGCCTTGTTCATAAGAAACTGCAGCTACAGCCCATACTTCATCCATCATCACTTGGGCTTCAGAAGACCTGGATTTCAGTTCCTTAATCAGTCTAGCAATTTTAATCCAGTCTTGTACACCCATATTTTGGATGTCATGAAGAAAGAACTTCAATGGAGGACTGACTGGCCCAGTGCATGTTGCAGTAATGCATCTGTCAACAATTTTAACTTTGATTTTGTTGACGAATTCATTTAGCCAGTGTATGTTCTTCACATCCAGAAAGATTCTGTTCCTCAGCATGTTCATCCTGGTTTCTCTATATCTGAATATTTGGGCAATGATGTTCCAGTATTGTTGAAGAACATCATCACCTTTTCTTCTGACAGTATGAGGCTTCCAAGAGTCATCTGCCTCAGTATCAGTTTCAGGATCTTCTTCTTTGACAGGAAAGAATCTTTGGGCTTCAATCTCATCCTCAGTGTATTGAACAGATCTTCTAGGTCTAGAGATCAGTGGAGCTGGATCTGTTTCTGCACTGGAATCTGAAGACATAACCACATTTGTCATTCGTCTGGTTATTGGTCTTCTAGGAATTCTAGAAGGCCCTTCAGCTTGAGGAGAGATAGGTTTTTCTGCATGCTCTTCATCTTCAGAGAATGATGATGAAGAGGATTCTTTATTTGCTTCATCCAGTGCAAAGTTTAAAAAATCTTCTAATGCCACTGGATGTTCTTCATCTTCATCATCAGCAATAGGCCACACAAAAGGCCTATACACAATTATCTGCAAGTTGTTTTGCTCAGTCACAATTTGCTGAGGTTGATCAGTATCAGTCTCCCCCTGAGCAGATGGCTCAGATGGTTCTTCTTCAAGTTGTTCCAAGACTGATCTTCCTCTCTGTCTGCTCCTTTCATATCTAAACCGAAGAGGTTCAGTATGAGGTGTTTGCTGATGTTGTTGTTGTTGTTGCTGTGGAGGTTGATCTTCATTTAGTTTTCTCCTTTTCTCCCCCTGAGCAGATGGCTCAGGTTGATCAACCTCTTGATCTCTCTGTCTTTTCTCCCCCTTATTGTTATCATTGGATGGGGAGGGAATGGGTTCAGTATCACCACCCATGTCTCCTTGTTGATCTTCAGGACTGGGGGAGAGCATGGGTTCAGTGTCAGCCTGCCCTGCACTATGAGTATGTGCAGGAGATGGTGATCTGCGAGGCTCAGTGGCAGGACTATCTTCATCATTATTGCCTCCAGTAGATGGAGGGGGTGGAGTCTGTTGTCATTGTTGTTGTAATAGTGCCACTGATTGCTTCAAGGAATCAATCTCAGTGCTCATTTCATCCATCCTGGCCAGAATGTTATTCTGAGTGGTCTGCATAGCCAGGATTTGGTTGAGAATAGTTTGTAAAGCTCCTTGTACTTCCTGAGACTGAGTAGCTTGAGCTCGTTGACCCTGCACAGATGGTGCTAAAGAAACCAAAAAAAATATAAAACTGGTTAGTAAGAAAGGTTTATCAAATAGAATTGTGGTATTGATTAACTCTATAATCATATAAACAGAATTTGAAGTCTGTATTTCATCTGGTTCATGATGAAATATTGTGGACTAGTGCAAAGAATGTGTAAGAAGTGTTTTAGTAAAGGTGAGTGTGATATTTTAAGTGGCTCAGTGTAGGATAGGTCACATTTACTAAAAGGTTTGGGTTGGGAATTCGAAGGCTGGGATATACTTCTTTTTATTTTCAATGTTCATCACTCGGTATTAGAGTGATAACAGAGATGTGGCTTTGACCCCTATAAATTTTTGGCAAGTGTGGCTTAAAGGGTTTTGGATCATTTCTTGAACAATGTTATCAAACTCAAAATAAGTTGGACATCATTCAAGCAGCACCAGTGGGTGTCAGTTTGACATCAACCACTATTGTTTCTTTAAATGGTGAAACAACTGTAGACTGACAATGATCATGTGAAAAACTCGGTATATGAATTTTGCATAGCAGCAGTGGGCGTGCTATGTTGGCCATAAGAGTATATATTTGAAAGTTCGATTGAGACTGTGGTCAGTATTGAGTTGGTACTGGCCAATACATAGTCTCTATGGGGGAAGGATATATATATATATATATATATATATATAAGTTTAAGGTTTTTTTTTTTTTTTTTTTTTTTTTGGAAATTCATACCTGAGACTTTATCTGATTCTCTTCGGGCATCATTAGAGGTCGGTGCTGGATCATTTGAATTTGGATTGGAGGCAACAGCACCTCCAAGAGCTTCTTCTCTTCTGCTAGCTGGACCTTCCAGTGTATGCTGAGCAAACTGAAGTTCGACATCAAGAGGATCATGAGGGGCCTCAAGATGATGAGCAATTTGGTCTGGTTCTGGACCTGGAAGGTCAGCATTGGCGGCAACCGCACTTTGGACTTGAAGAGATGCAGTTAAAGATGGAATGTTTTCAGTTTGCATCTCTTCTGATGACATATTTCCCATAGGAACAGGGGAAAGATTTCTTCTTCTTCTTCGAAGAACCAGTGGTGTGTCTTCTGAGGGCTCAGTATCAGAAGCTTCTTCAATAATAGGAGCATCCGGATCCTGTGCTGGTGGAGAAGATACTATTGCTTGTTGAGCTTCCACCATCTCAGTATCCTGATCATCATTTCCACCATCACCACTGTCATCATCAGTATCATCATTTTCTGATGCAGTATCAGAAGATTCTGCATCATTAATGTGTGCCTGGACTATAGCCCACATTGAGTGACTCATTACAGGCTCTCCTTCTCTTGGCCTGTAGAAGAAAATCTTCTCATGAAGAGGGGGTAGATCCACTCTTGGGCTGTTGAATTCATCATATATATGTGCAGGGATCTCATTCTGAAAAATGAGAGAAAGGAATCTGCAGAAAGGAACGTTTAATTCTCTGATTTTGGCCCGAATCAGAGATGCTAATTCTTCAAAAATTAATCGAGCATAGTCGATATCCCTTCCATGGTACATGGCATGAACCATCTGCATACCAAAATCGTTAATCTGGACCAAGGCACCAGTCTTGTGAGTCATACACCGAATGATCGTAGAGATCAGTATACCCCACATTGGACCAAATTCATTTCTTTTAATGATTCCTGTGGTTCCTCTTCGTCCATTAAGAGGTAATACTGATCGAGCCTCTACTCTGTCAACAAATGGCTCATATTGAGCATGAGCAGGAAGACCCAGAGCTTCCCGAATGATTGCTGTTGAGACGAAGGTTCTTCTTTGGTCACGAATCACCCAACCAGTAATCATATCTGGTGAGTCGATTTTGGCAGAGTACTAGAATTCACAGAGCATTTCTGGGTAAATAGCTCTGGGAGATCTAATCAGTGCTTGAGTGATTGGGCAGTGCTTCAGAAATGTTACCATTTGTGTGAATTCGGGGCACGCCCAAGCTTGAGGAATATCGAAATTGGCTGTGATGTTGTTCCTCGCAAACTTTGGTAGTTCATCATTCCTGAACTGTGTTGCCGGTGGAACCTCCGGTGCAAAGAATCGGTAGTTTGCCATCTGTGATTTTGGAATTAAAAAACTTTTGCTAGCAAAGAGAAATTGAAATCGTTAATCACAGAGAGAATCGAAAGTTAAGTTAAGAAATAACTGTTGTAAGAAAAATGATAATGAAAAAAAAAACGGTTATTTATACTTAATTGAAAGATATTTACGGTACTGGGAAGTTAAACCGGCTGATTTGACAGCCTTATCCTGTGTTAACGGTAACTTTCCTATTAAGAAAGGTTACCGTTAGGGAGTATAGGGGTTAAAAGTCAGTTGTGTTACTCCAGGATTCCAATACCGAGTTAAAAAAAAATTAAATTTGAAAAAAAAAATATTAAAAAAAATTTAATTTAATCTATGAATTAATAAAAAATAAAAATTTACAAAATTTGATAAATCAGACGAGTGATACTGACTCGGTCGGTATTGAAAGCAATACTGATCAGTCGGTATCAGAAAATTTAAGTAAATTTAGGGATTCAGCATACCCAATTGTCCTAGTAAGTACATAAACCTTTCCTTAGAGAGAGGTTTAGTAAAGACATCGGCCAATTGGTCATCTGTAGGAACGAAATCTACCTCAACCTTACCCTTTTCCACATTATCTCGAATAAAGTGGTGTCTGATATCAATGTGCTTGGTTCTGGAGTGATGGACTGGGTTTTCAGTGATGGCAATAGCACTCTTGTTATCACAATGTATAGGTGTCTTCTGGAAGTTAAACCCATAGTCCAGTAGTTGATACTGCATCCACAATAGTTGAGCACAGCAACTTCCTGCAACAACATATTCTGCTTCTGCAGTAGAAGTTGCAACTGAATTTTGCTTCTTGGATGACCAGCCAACTAATCTGCCACCGAGGAACTGACATCCTCCACTTGTACTCTTCCTGTCTAACCGACAACCTGCAAAATCGGCATCTGTATACCCTTCAAGATCAAAGTTTGAGTCTTTGGGATACCAAAGACCCATGTTAGGAGTACCTGAAAGATATCTAAAGATTCACTTAACAGCTTTCATATGTGATTCTTTAGGATCAGCCTGATACCGAGCACACAAACAAGTTGCAAACATGATATCAGGCCTGCTAGCTGTGGATTGACATACTGGTTTACCAGTTTCATCTTTACTTATTTTATCGTGAGTACCCATAGGAGTATGCATGGATGATAGATTTTCAAATTTATATTTCTTAAGCATGTCATGCACATACTTACTTTGATTTATGAAAGTGCCATCAGGCTTTCGTTCAACTTGTAAACCAAGAAAGTAAGTAAGTTCTCCCATCATACTCATCTGATACTGAGATGACATTATCTTAGCAAACCAGTCACACATTGACTTGTCAGTGGAGCCAAAGATAATATCATCCACATATATTTGAATGAGTAAAATGTCAGAACCTTTTCTCTTTGAAAATAATGTTTTGTCGATTTTACCTCTTATAAACTTATTTTCAATTAAGTACTTAGACAGGGTATCATACCAGGCTCTGGGAGCTTGTTTGAGCCCATAAAAAGCTTTATCAAGCTTGAAAACGTAATTAGGAAGTTTAGGGTCAATAAAACCTGGTGGTTGTTTAACATAGACTTCCTCCTGTAGTTTTCCATTAAGAAAGGCACTTTTGACATCCATCTGATAAACTTTGAAATTCTTGAAAGCTGCATATGCAAGATACAGCCTAATAGCTTCAATTCTTGCAACTGGTGCAAAAGTTTCATCATAGTCAATACCTTCTTCTTGCCTGTAACCCTGAGCAACCAGTCTTGCTTTGTTTCTGATGACAACACCATCTTTATCCATTTTGTTTCTGAACACCCACTTAGTACCAATAATAGTTTTACCAGCAGGAGGTGGTACTAAGTTCCAAACTTTATTTCTTTCAAACTCTGTCAATTCTTCTTGCATAGCTTCTACCCAGTCTTCATCTAATAAAGCTTCATCAGCTTTCTTGGGTTCCATGGTAGATAAGAAACTTGAGAAGAAACAGAAGTTTGCAGTTGCTTGGGGTTCAAACTCTAACCTTCTTCTTGTTTGAACACCTTGTTCAATGGGACCAATTATGTTTGCATGAGGATGGTCTCTGTGTTCCCTTAGATTATTTCCTAAGAAAACATTTGAAGCAAGATCAACAATATCTTGTAGTGGTGATGGGTTGTCTGCCTGATACTGTGATGAATCCTGATCAATATCAGACAATACTGGTTGCTGTTCTTCTGAATTTTGCAGATTTGATGTGGATTCTTGAGCAGTAGTGGAGGATTCTCCTTCCTCATATGTGGAGTTGTTCAAATCAAGATTTGGGACCTCAGTATTGGAATTCTCAGTAATGGGAACCTCAGAATTTGTAATATTGAAGTTAGACTGAGGTGTCTCTTGATCAGTATCACTCATACTGTGATCAACATAGTATGGGTGAGACTTGGGCTGTTCAGCAATGGAGTTTTCTGGATTGCATAGAATTTCTATGCCACTGATGTCTTCATTTGCTGAGGTAGAATGCTCATTCTGATTTTCATCAAATGTAACATGAATAGATTCTACAATCATCTTAGTGGAGATGACATACACTCTGAAGGCTTTAGAGTGTGGAGAATAGCCCATGAACACGCCTTCATTTGCTTTGGGAGCAAATTTGTTGAGATTTTGTTTAGTACTAATTACAAAGCATTTACTCCCAAAGATGTGAAAATATTCCACATTAGGAATTTTGCCATTATATAACTCATAAGGAGTCTTTTGATGACGCTGGACTATAGTAGCTCTGTTTTGAGTAAAGTTGGCACAATTAACAGCTTCCGCCCAGAAGCTCAGTGCCAGTCCAGCATGGCATAACAAAGTTCTTGCAGCTTCAATCAAAGTTCTATTTTTCCGTTCTACAACACCATTTTGTTGTGGTGTGTAGGCTGCAGAGAAGTTTTGTATAATTCCTTTTTCTTCACAGAAATCAGCCAATACCGAGTTCTTGAACTCAGTACCATGTTCACTTCTAAGTTGTTTGACCTTGTTGCCTTTTTGAAGTTCTTCTCTTTTAATGAAGGCAATGATTTCTGTTGTTGCATCAGCTTTAGTCTTGCGAAAAATAACCCAAGTGTATCTTGAGAATTCATCAACTAAGACCAATGTATAGATCTTTTTGGCCAAAGAATGTGTGCTGATGGGACCAAAAAGATCCATATGAATCATTGTAAGAGGTTCATTTATGGAGTGATTAACTTTTGACTTGAATGAACTCTTCTTCTGCTTGCCCATTTCACATGCTGAGCATAACTTATCATTTGAATAAGTAATAGTGAGCAGCCCACTCACTAGTTTCTTGATACTGAGCTCATTAATATTTCGGAAATTTATGTGAGAGAGCTTCTTGTGCCATAACCAATGTAATTCTGGTTTGACTTTAGACAGCAGGCATACTCGAATGGTGGGGTCTATTTCAGACAGATTGACCACATACACATCTTTTTCTCTTCTAGCAACTAGTACAGGTTGCCCTTTATCATTGTAAATGATTCCTGCAATCTTTCTGAATCGAGCTTCATTATCATCATCACACATCTGGCTGATACTGAGCAGATTGTGTTTAAGACCCTCCTCATAGGAAACTCTTTTAAAAGTTATGTTGCCTGCTTTTATAACTCCATACCCTCTTGTTTTCCCTATTGAATCATCTCCAAACTTGACAGAAGGACCCTTCTCTGGAGTATAATTTAGAAGGTACTCCATACTGCCAGTCATGTGTCTTGAGCAGCCACTATCTAGATACCATTTTCTGTCACCCTGCACAAGACACAAATAATAAGTTAGTTCTTTTTAGGAACCCATTTTTGAATGGGACCTTTGATAGGAGAAACGGGGTTTGACTTGATCTCTTTTGTGGGAGAGGTCAGTATCACTTCAGGAATAACCTTTGAGGTTTTCTTTGGTGATACCGACTTAGTTTCTCTCCTTTTCTTTGGTACTGAGTACCTAGGACTTGAGAGATCAGTCCAGCATTCATCTCCTTTGTGTCCAGTATGATGACATCTATAACATTTTCTAGGTCTGTTTCGAAACATATTTTCATAAGGAACTTTTGAAAATTGTATAACTGTTGGTTGATCAGTATTAGTTAATTTTGCAAACTTTTGACTTAGAATTTTAATCTGATCACCAATTGATTTTAAAATGTTATTTTTGTCATTTTTTAATGGAGTTTTAATTTTATTTTTGACTGTTTTTGAAGTAGATGATTCTGGTGTTTTGATTTTATTTTGCATAGAAGTCTTTTTATCAGTTGACTTCTTGTTTTTGACACTTGAAGATCCTGTTGAAGTTGTTTTCTTTTTATCATGTTTTAGAATGACAACTTGAACAGGTTCTTTAGATTCTTGAGTAGTTGACTTTGTTGTTCCTGTGGATTCAGTATTAGTTAAAACAGTTTGAGTAGCAGTAAGTTTATTTTCTGTATTATCAGGTTCTTTATATATCTCAAACGTAGTTGTGTTAAATAATAATTCAAATGGAGGAACAGCAGAAGTGTCATACTGTACTATTTCGAGATCAGTATCAAAAATTTCTTTTTCAGGAAATTCAATACTGAGCTCTTGTAGTTCAGTATAGCACTTAGAACAGATGGAAGGACCAATTGGGTTTTCAAAAATGATTTTATCCTCATCATCTGATTCAGTTTGACATCCTTAAAAAATGATTTTATCCTCATCATCTGGTTCAGTTTGACATCCTACTTCACAAAATGTTTTTGCTTTTACAAACTGAATAGGGTTCATATCCGAAAACTCTTCAAATAAATCAGCAAAATTATTTCTATTTTTTAATTGAGGATCAACACCAAGTGCAGCCCTTACATTTTCTGGAAATTGTTGATTTAGACATCTATTTAGTTTAATGGATGCATTTCCCCAAGATTTACACTGATTTTCAAATTTTTCTTTTTTAAGTTTGTGTAAATGAGCTTTATCAGCTAATCTTTGGTTAATGTCTTGTAAGTTTAAAAAATCTAGTTCTAAATCTTTAAATTTTGCTAATTTATCTAAATGTTCGTTATTTACCCTTTCTTGTTCATGAATTGTTAATTTTAATGCCTTTTCTCTCTGTACTAAAGTTTTAAGATCAACAATCATATACTCAAAAATCTTTTCTTTTTCATTATCTGAATAAGTTTGAAAGGAACTCACCTTGTACAATTGAGTGGAATCCCAATCAGTATGTACACTCATTCTCTCAGCTTCTTTGATATCTCTCAAAGGAGCTCTTCAAATCTTCTTCAGTAAAAGCCATAAAGGCTTTGTTCTCAACCTCTTCCTCATCATCACTTATTTCCTCATCCATCCAAGCCTCTGAGTAAAGTGCTTGATGAGGTGCACCATTCCCTGCTACATTCTTCCCCTTGCTCCAGTTCTTTAGCTTAACATACTTGTCACGATACCTTATAGCTCGGTATGCAATCTTGTCATTCTGATCAGTTTCAGTTGACTTGGTATGACAATTTGCTGCGATATGCCCAGGCTTTCCACACCTATAGCACAGACCTGATCTTGGGTCAGTATTGGAAGAGCTAACACCCAGCCTCTTCTTTTTCAACTGATCCAGCTTCATGGACATAAGAGCCATTTGTGTTTCAAGCTCTTCTGCCTCAGTATCAGCAAGATCAACTTCTGGTTCTTCAGGATCAGTAACAGTATATGCCTGTTGCACAACTAGGGCCATACCAGTGGAAGACTTGTCAGTTTTCTTCCAGTTGATCAGTCTTGCAGCATTATTCTCCTCATGATTTAACATTAATCCATACAAGGTTTGAAGAGTGTATGACTCAATGTTGTTGGCAGCATTGACAGAATTTGTCATATCAAGGAACTGTTGAGGGAGACTATCCAAGAACTTTTGAACAAGTTCTCCTTCTTCCTTTACAATGCCTACACTGATTAAATCATGGACAACAGTATTAAACCTGTTGTAGAGAGTAGTGATGTCTTCATTTGGAGTGGAGAAAAAGTTTTCATACTTTCTTCTCATATTGCTTTTCCTCTGCAACTTCACCTTGGGTGTGCCTTCATAAGTGATTGATAGACTATACCACATAGCCTTTGCTGTTGGCAATTTCATAATTGCATTAAGTATTTCTTTGGTAACAGCATTACCAATCACTCCCTTAGCCCTTGAGTCTAGACTGAATAACTGACGGTCAGTATCAGTCCAGGTGTGTTTCAGTTTAGGAACTGTTCTTGTGCTCTCAGGAGCATCATCAGTAGCAGCAACAGGTTCCATAGTTTGTGGGATGATAGGACCATCATTCAGCACAGTGAGCATCTCATGATGAATTGATTCAAGATACCACTGAGCCTTAAGCTTCCATTGATGAAAGTATTTTCCATCAAAGATGGGCACTCCCTTACCAGACATAACCGGGGCAACAATTGTAGACATTTTGGATTTTTGGGTATTGGAAGGATAAGTATAAGGAATGGCTGCCAGGGTTAAAAGATCGACTAAATAAGAATTAATTTAGCCTGCTCTGATACCAGTTGTTAGGTCACAACAACCCTGGTTAACTTGATAACTGTTAGATTAATAATTTACTTAAGACAATTAAGGTGAATAACACAGTAATTTAGTCAAACGTATATTATTCTACTAAGTGTGGCTTGTAGCGGAAATACAAGACCACTTGAACAATTACAAAGATAGATATGTGAATATGTAAATTGGTACGTACTCCTTTGCAAGATGATCTCTATTTATAATGTTATAGAGATCTTACATTATGGGCAAAGGAGTAACCGAAGGACTAAGTAAATGAAATGACTAAGATCAAGGGATTTGATCTTAGTCAGTTACTATACTGATCGTGACTCAGTCCTTCTACTCGGTATTGGTTTTCCAATACCGAGTGCTGATACTGAGTGGCCAGTATTGGCCAAACTCAGTATCACTACTAATTTAGCTATTTTAATCTACATTTAATCTAAGCTATTCTATATTGTTTTGTTATCCTAAGATTCACAAAGAGGTAAGGCTTTTTGCCTTAACAGAAGAAGCGTCCTTAATCATAGTCTTTGGTTTTACTAATATCATATATTAATAAGGCTTAATACCTTTTGGGCTTTTCCTTCTAGGCCCCAGTTAATTAAATTAAACTTAACTATTAAGTCCATTTAATTATTTATGTTACTTAGGATATATATATAATGTAAATACAATAATTACATTATATATATTAAATGGTATCTCAGTGTATAAGTGTGTGACCCTATAGGCTCACATACGTCTAGCTGTATAATTATATGTCATGACATAAGCATATTCCAAGAGCTCCCACTTGCGCACATCATAACAACCAGTAATTATACAAGCAAAGGTTAGAGTCTAGCAACCCGCCAATGCCCCTAGAAGTATATGAGTGAGTTTCAGAAAAGTTCAGGTTCAAAGTTTTTCAATCAGTTATCCTTTTGTTACTGATACCATGTTGAATTTTAGACAAGGATTAATGTCAATCTAAAATTTCAACGATTCTGTTTCTCGATCTTTACATTGAAGTAGATTACCAAACCAATCAAGATTCATCTTGATTACCTTTGGGTACGGCCGTACAAGCATCTCTTCAAATCATCGAGGGCCCAGTAGTATCAAATCCAAACATGTGGAGGAACAAATTCTTTATTGACTACATGTGTTTGATATATGCTTAATATCAAACCTGAAGATGGTTGTTATAGCAGCCTTATTCAGCTCAGCGTTTAACCACATCAAAGTTTGACACTGTACACACACAAACCAACTTGCATCTCAAGTCAGAGGATAAGCGACAAAGCCTTTGTGAGATTCACTTGTGACATAAATCCAGGAAGTGATTTCTCATATGTTGGGTCAGTCCAATTGTGCATCACAATGAACAACATTTGAGTTTGATTTCATAATCCTTAGTCATACTAAGATCATGTCATCAATGCCCTCAGATTTGTCTTAATAATATTCCCATATTATTAATATGACAATGGACAATTTAGAATATAAAACACAGTAAATATTCAAGGATATAAACATGCAAATATAGAACACAGTAGATATTCATATAAAAACGATCATATCAAATATATCAATTTATTCCAATAAAAACTGCTCAATCGTTCCATTATCCAAATACTAAAACAGATTTACATGAAACTACTAGCTTGTCGAAGTCCAATGTTCCATTCATATTCAATATGGTTGGTACAAGACATTGAGTTCGATAAAGAGTCAGCTAGTTAGTTATCTGTTTGAACTTTAAGCATATGAATTTCACATATCTCGATAAATCATTCGAATGTGGTGAACCTTCGTAAATAGGATCTGGCGTCATCACGACCTATTTCAAAACCAGCATAAGTATTGCAAGTATACTTAGTTTCAATTTGGTATCTCCACCATAACCAAGGAACATATATCCAGTATTTAAAAAAATACTTCAATGTGTTCTTAACAGCAATCCAGTGACTCTCTCGTGGATTCTTTTGGTATTTTCTAGTATGGTCCCCTAAGGACTTTACATTTGGCCTAGTGCACCTTACAGCGTACATGATGAATGGAATAGCCGATTCATAGGGGATTACATTCATTCGCTTCACCACATTAGGTGTGGAAGGTCCTTGAGTCTCACTCAAGTTTACAATGTGTAGCATACGAGGACTTCCTCGTTTGGGAGCATTCATTCTAAACCATTTAAGAATTTTGTCAATGTAAGCACTTTGACTTAAACCAATCAACCGCTTTGATCTATTCCAATAGATTCTTAACTTCAAGTATGTTTGTCGTATTTCTACAATCCTTCATGTTAAAACATTTTCCAAGCCAGGATTTTCATCTTGTAGCATTGGTATATTGTTTCACGAGTGACATGTCATCAACATGTATGACTTGAGAAACGACAATGCTCCCACTAGCTTTCATATACGCATGCTCATTTTGGGTTTTAGGTGAAACAAACATTTTTTATTTCATCATTAACCAAATCTCATAGTCATAGTACACTACTTTGGCTTTAAGAATCCTAATGTCTTTAGTAACATGCGAGAAGGTTTCATCATTGTCAATCCCGTAGGATTGAGTGTAACCTTTTGCTACTAGAAGAGCTTTATAGGTGTGTATATAGTCATCCATGTTAATAGTCTTACTGTTTTGAGAAAGACCAATTTAAGTTCAAAACTTAATTGTCTCTCATGGATTTCATTTTCGCATTCATAGCTTCAAGTCATTTTTCGAATTCAAAATTCGATAATGCAACTTGATAGTTAGGGGGTTCATTATGATCCTCGAAACTTTGCTCCTCAGCATCGACATAAATCTATATCGTTCAGGTGCATGAGGTGTCCTTACGAACCTACGAATGGGAACAACATCATCCTGTGGTCCAACATCTACATGTCCAGCCTCAGTATCATATTTGCTAGTATTACCAGAAGGTTGTGCATCTTCGCTTTGAATCTTGTCAAAGTCTATAGTGCTCCTCTTGCTTTGTGAAAAGAGACTGTTCTCAAGAAACTCAGCATACCGAGCAACAACACTTTGTTCTCATGTGGGTAGTAAAATAGTAACGAAGATACAGTTGATAGATATGGGCTCAAGTTTGTTCGGCATGTCTCGGTCCACGAGATCCTCACAACCCCAGATCTTCAAGTAAGACAAATTAGGGACTTTCCCATGCCATATTTCATATGGTGTCTTTTTAACCTTTTGGTTGGAACCATATTAAGTATTCGAGCAGCACACTTCAGTGCATGCCCCTCAAAAGGATAGTGTAAGAGTATTAGGACTCATAATAGATCGAACCATGTCAAGCAGGGTCCGATATCTCCTTTCAGACACACCATGATCTTGTGGAGTGTATGGAGGAGAGAATTGTGAGACAATCTCACGTCGGGTTGGATGATCCTGAAACTCTTGGCTCATGTACTTTCCTCCTCGATTAGGACGGAAATCCTTTGTTGTCTTGCCGAGTTGATTTTCTACATCACTTTAAAAAGCTTTGAACGTTTCAAAGATTTTATGTTTATGTTTAATCAAGTAAACATAACCATAACTACCGAAATCATCAGTGGAAGTGATAAAGTAGGTAACACCTTCCCTAGTCTTAGTTCTAAAAGGGCCACATACATCAGTATGTATGAGTCCAAGTAGATTTTTAGCTCTTTCGCCAACATGGGAGAAAAGCTTTCTTGTTATCTTTCCATAATATACAAGAGAGGCATTTAAATGATTCATAATCATTTGTTAAGAAGCCCGTCGTGATATAGTATCAAAATGCGTTTCTTGTTTATGTGGATAAGATGACAATGCTCTAGGTAGATGGAATCCAAACCGTTTTGGATTCTTGAGTGCTACATTTGTATATAGAACTATCGTTTGAATCTGGATCATGCATATCAATTTCAAGTATACTATTACAAGGAATAGTTATAAAATATGTTATTTTTCATAAAACAAAATAACATGATCCATAATAATTTGAATAAGTCATTATTCAACAAACGATTAAGCTAAACAATGCATAATTGACAATTGTTCAAAACAATAATTAACGCATTAGGAAGGATTAGATCATAGCTTCCATTATTTTAGCTTTATACTTTACTTTTAATCTTGCACATTTGTGTAAATGTGAGTTCCACAACTAGTGTCATACACTCAAGATTTATTAGTAAAAGTATAGAGTTCTATAATGAAGATAACTAATGTGCTAGCCAGAACACATTTGTCCTTCATCAATTCTGCCAAGTATGCAGGACAGTTCCCCCTTCAATGGCCGGTTTCATCACAATGATGGCAAGAGATATCCTTTGTAGGGTGCTCCTTTTTAGCATGTGGGGGAATCGTAGGTTTGGAAAAGTAAACTAGCTTACCCTAACCTAGACTCTTACCTTGTGCTTGCGGTTTACCTTCCCTGATTGCTAGAAAAGAATTGGGTAACCTTTGCTCAACCAGTTTTACCATAGCATGTAATATTCCAATTGTCTTCCCCATGCTAAGTATTTTTAAAACTCTTTTCAAACTGGTCATAGTCCTTGGATAGTGAGGTACGAATCAAGCTCATTCCAAGAACTTGTGGCAATGGGTAACCAAGACGTTCCATTTGATCAAGATAGCATTTCATATTCAAGATGTAAGTGCTAACTGATTGGTCGTCCTCCTGCTTGTAAGCGTGGAATGCTTTAACTGTTTTGAACAGTTCATGTTCTGCTTGTCATATGTTGTCCTCCTGCTTGAAATATCGTTTTCAACTCGCTTAACATGTCATATGTTGTGAGTTCCTCGAAGTTCTTTCGGATCTCGGGGTTCATGCTCACAAGCATAGGAGTAGCGACTTCTTGGTGTTCGTTAAAACGTTTCGATAAAGGCTTGACGAACAACAGCAGAAGCATTTGCAGGAGGTGCCTCAGGTAAGGCCTCTTATAGGTAATCAACTTGTTGTCATCTCTAAGGACAATCCTTAGAGTTCGATATCAGTCGATAAAGTTGATATTAGTCAGTTTCAGTTTTCAAGAACTGATTTTAGAGTGGAGATACTTAGGTTTTGATTTGTTGTTGTTATCTGTATAACACACAAAGTTCAAAAAATAGTATTTTCAATAATAATTTCTTTTAATCAATTAACTACCCAATTAATTTTAATTAAAAGCTAAGATCCCATTGAGCTTCTATCATCGCATCAGTTGATCTGCTAGAGATGATAGATCCAATAGGTAGGTGACGATCAACAATTGCATTACAAGTGCAACTCTTAGAGGTATGTGACTTCATGGCACCTAGTGAACAAGCATCTAGGGTCAAGTGGCATGTTTGTCGCATCTTCGCCTCGAGTCAAGGTCTCACCGTTAACTCGATTAAGTCATCCAATGTGAAATCATGTCAAAATAGCTCTAGGTCTCACGCGTAGAGAATAAGGACCTCGGATCTAAATTCAAACCACGTCTCACGTGAATTCAAAAATAGAAGCAAGTGATTATCAACCGATTGGACGGCGTGACTTAAATTGTAGGTATGTTAAATTTTAATTAATAAAATTTTATTAAGATATGAATGAATCATGTACTTCATTCATACCACTTCATAAGTCGTTTAATAAACGGTAACAACATTTAGCGATTATTAAGGGTTAAGTTTCAAATCGTATTTAAACTTAGTTTAATCTCAAAACAATTTTAGATTAGAGATTAATCATGAATGATTAACAAGTAATCATAGATGATAAAAGGTTTGGACGTTTTATTGTTTGTGTCTAAAATCATATTTTAATTGTTTTATTACTTATATCTAATAGAAAAGAAAACAACCACAAACATAAATAAAACATGCAACAAATTTTGTGCAAACCTCGACCGATGAAATCCTAGGTTCGGTCACGTGAGTCATCACGATGGACCGATGGGTCAAACTAGGGGACGGGCCAACATGAACCCAACCGGGCCAACATAAACCCAATGGGCTCCCACTTGCCCTCATGAGATTCATGGGCAAGTAGAAACCCACATTTGTGAAAAAATAAATTCTGGCAGAAATTTCAGTCTGACTTCAAGGACCGAAAAGTCACTGAAGGAGTCTTCGGTGGTCTTCCCCGCCTTCTGTAAAGTTGTAGGTTTATTAGTTGCGGAAATTTTGGCGGTGGTTTCAGATCCAACGGAATAGCAAATCTCCGGGAAATTCTGTTTTCGTTCAGCTGCGCAGGAGGTGCCGAAAATTGTTGTTTTGTCCTCATTTTCTCTCCATCTTTGGTCAACAAATTACAAAATACAAAGAAATAAAATACAACTATTCTAATTAATTTTACAATGAAATTTGCCCCAAAAAAAAAGGCACCAAAAATAAAAGAAAAAAATGAAACAAATTACAACAATTTAAGCCAAAAACACGGCTTTTCCCAAAACAACCAAACAACCAAACACAATCACATTCAATCACAAACGGTCTAGGTTTTCATCGGTTTGCACAAATAAGCAACAATTGACAAGGCTTTGGCTTGGGATATGGCAAAAATACATGTTTTGCCATATCAAAAAACGAAATTAAACAATAAAATTCCAAGCTAAATAATCAAAAAATACAATAACAAGATAAATTTTTTGATGTTGTTTTTGTAACAAGTACCAATTAGGTTCCAAAAAATCAAATTTTAAACCCAATTTTATAAAAAAAATTTGCTACTTTTTGCCAAAAACTTGCTAATTAAATCATCAATATGATGACTCGTGATACTACTGTTAGTGATTTACGGTTTAATCAAAGTAAAACGCAGCGGAAAAGTAACACAAATCACTAATAACGGATCTACATATTGACAAAGTAATTAAGCAATAATATCAAAGAGTTAAGATGAATATCATACCCTTGAAGCCTTTGATTTTCGTGTACTATGAGGATGATGAAACCAAATATCCAATGGAGGATACCTCTAAAGTAGTCCACACTACACGTCCTCAATCACCATAGGATGCTAGTCCTTTTAGTAACTATGTTGTCTCTTAGACCAGACGCACAAACAAACAAAAAAAACCATATGAATGTAAAAGAGATACACGTCTCTTTACTTTGTGTGAGTTTTTGTTTTCCACCAACATCCCAAAAGGAATTCTAATATGGTTTTGTGTGTACTGCATTCTTAAACAAACACCACATGGGTGTTTTGTTTTGTCGGTCAAGAAACTAGAGAACACACGCACGAATCAAATTCTTGCGGCCGTCATCTATCTACGTGAGGGAGGAAGAAGCGTCCTTAATCATAGTCTTAGGTTTTACTAATATCATATATTAATAAGGCCTAATACCTTTAGGGCTTTTCCTTCTAGGCCCCAGTTAATTAAATTAAACTTAACTATTAAGTCCATTTAATTATTTATGTTACTTAGGATATATATATATAATGTAAATACAATAATTACATTATATATATTAAATGGTATCTCAGTGTATAAGTATGTGACCCTATAGGCTCACATACGTCTAGCCGTATAATTATATGTCATGACATAAGCATATTCCAACAATTTTCTTGGCTCAGTATCATCCTCGCCTTCATTTTCATTGTTTCCACCTTGTTGAGATAGTGGAGTCGGTGGAGGTTGATGTTGTTGTTGGAGTAGTGCCACTGACTGCTTTAGTGAGTCAATTTCACTACTCATGGTGTTCATCCTGGTCAGAATGGTGTTTTGTGTGTTCTGCATGGCCAGGATCTGCTGCATGATTGTTTGCAGGGACACCTATTCTTCTTGAGCCTGAGATGCTTGAATACCCTGCACCGATGGTGCTAAAGAAACAAAAATAGAAAACTGGTTAGTAAGAAAGGTTTATCAAATAGAATTGTGTAGTTGATTAACTCTATAATCATTTAAACAAAATTTTGAAGTCTGTATTTCATCTGGTTCATGATGAAATATTTTGGACTTGTGCAAAGCATGTGTAAGAAATTTTCAGTAAAAAGTGAGTTGTGATATTTAAGTAGCGCAGTGTAGGATAGGTCACATTTTCTGAAAAGGTTTAGATTTGGGAAATCGAAGCCTGGGATGTGCTTCTTTTTATTTTCAATGTTCATCACTCGGTATCCAAGTGATAGCAGAATTGTGGTAGAAACCCCATGGAAAATATTTGGTTGTTGTGTCTTATGGGTGCATCACTTCTTAAATCATGTGATCCAACTCAAAAATAAGTTGGACACGATTCAAGCAGCACCAGTGGGTGTCAGTGTGACAACAACCACCATTGTCTCTTTAAATGTTGAGACAACTGTAGACTGACAGTTATCATTAGAGTGCTCAGTGTATGAATGCTGCATAGCAGTAGTGGGCTAACTATGTTGGCCATAATAGGATATATATTTGAAAGATCGTTTGAGACTTTGGTCAGTTTTGAGTTGGTACTGGCCAATACTTAGTCTCTATTTGGGAAAAAAATATATATATAAGTTTTAGAGTATTATAGAAATTCATACCCGAGACTTTGTCAGATTCCCTTCGTCCATATGTAGAGGACGGTGCTGGATCATCTGTGTGTTGATTGGAACCACCAGCACCCTCAGGAACTTCTTGTCTGCTATCTTGAGCACCTTCCAATATGGGTTGCTCATGCTGGATCTCCACATCAAGAGGAACATGAGATTCCTCAATCGGTTGAGCAATTAGTTCTGGTTCAGGACCTGGAAGGTCTGCAGTTGCAGGAACCACATTCCGCTCTTGAAGAGAGGCAATCAAAGATGGTACATGTGTATGCTGCAAGTCTTCTTCTGATGATAAGGTCCCCATCAGTACTGGAGTCAAACTTCGTCTTCTTCTTCTTAGAATAAGTGGCTGCACCTCTATTGACTAATTATCAGAGTCTGATGTAGTATGAGGAGCATCAAGATTCTCTTGAGGTTGTGGAATTTTTTGCTGTACTGGTTCTTGTTCATGTTGAGCATCCATCATCTCAACGTCTTGATCAACATTACCACCACCACCATTATCATCATCATTATCATCATCATCTTCATCATTATCAGCATTATTATCATCATTTGATTCAGTATCAGAATCATCTTCACCCCATCATCTTCTTCATCATTTATGTGAGCATGTACAATTGCCCACATGGAGTGACTCAGTACAGGTTCTCCTTCCCTTGGTCTGCTAAAGTATATCTTCTCATTAAAGGGAAGAAGACCAGCTCTTGGACTGTTGAATTCATCATAGATGTGAGAACTCATGGAGTTCTGGAAGATGAGAGATAAGAACCTGCAGAATGGTACATTGATTTCTCTGGTTTGAGCTCTAACCAGAGCAGCTAACTCATTGAAGATGAGCCTTGCATAGTCAATGTCACGACATGGTACAGAGCATGTACTATCTGCATTCCAAAATCATTGATTTGGTCCAAAGCTCCAGTTTTGTGGGTCATACACCGAATTATTGTAGAAATAAGAACACCCCACATTGGACCAAATTTCTTTTGATAGTGCCCGTGGTACCTCTGCGACCAATGAAGGGAAATATTGATATGGCCTCTATTCGATCAACAAAAGGCTCATACTGAGCGTGAGCGGGAAGTCTCAGTGTTTCCCGTATAATAGAAGTTGAGACAAAAACCCTTCTTTGATCACGAACGACCCATCCAGTGATCATGTCTGGAGAGTCGAGTTTTGCAGAGTACCAAAATTCACACAGCATCTCTGGATATATTGCTCGTGGAGAGAGTGTCAGAGCTCGAGTAATCAGATAGTTCTTCATGTAAGTGACTAGGTGTGTGAATTCGGGATTGAAATTAGCAGTAATGTTGTTCCTCGCAAACTTGGGCACTTCATCGTTTCTAAACTGGGTCGCCGGTGCAACATCGGGTGCGACGAATCTGTAGTTTGCCATCTGCGATTAGGAATTAAGTAATTTCTTGCGAAGTGATAGTAGAATCGTTAATCGCAGAGAGAATTGAAAGAGAAAGTATGAAATAACTGTTAAAAGATTTAAATGAAAGGAAAAACGGTTATTTATACTAATATAGCGATAATTACGGTATTGGGAAGTAAAAACGGCTGAAATGACAGCCTTATCCTGTTCCAACGGTAACTTTCTTTTTAAGAAAGGTTACCGTTGGGGAGTATATGGGTTAGAATCATTTTAACAGTCCAGGACTTACAATACCGAGTTAACAAAAATTAGATTAAAAAAATATAAAAAAAATATAAAAACATTTAATTTAATCTGTAAATTAAAAAAAATAAAAATGAATTTTGATAAATTGGACGAGTAATACTGAGCTGGTCAGTATTAGAACTAATACTGAGCAGACAGTAAAAATTTTTTTGAAAAGATTTAAGGGTTCAGCATGCCCAATTGCCCTAGTAGATACATGAAACTTTCCTTAGAGAGAGGTTTAGTAAACACATCAGCCAATTGGTCCTCTGTAGGAACGAAATCTACCTCAACCTTACCCTTCATCCACATTATCTCGGATAAAGTGGTGTCTGATATCAATGTGCTTTGTTCTTGAATGATGGACTGGGTTCTCAGTGATAGCAATAGCACTCTTGTTATCACAATGAATGGGTGTCTTCTGAAAGTTGAACCCATAGTCCATAAGTTGATACTGCATCCATAAGAGTTGAGCACAACAACTTCTTGCAGCAACATATTTTGCTTCTGCTGTGGAAGTTGCTACTGAATTTTGCTTCTTGGATGACCAACCAACTAGTCTTCCACCAAGGAATTGACATCCTCCACTTGTGCTTTTTCTATCCATCCTGCAACCTGCAAAATCTGCATTTGTGTACCCTTCAAGGTCAAAGTCTGAGTCTTTGGGATACCAAAGACCCATGTTAGGAGTACCTGAAAGATATCTAAAAATACGCTTAACAGCTTTCATATGTGATTCCTTGGGATCAGCCAGATACCGAGCACACAAACATGTTGCAAACATGATATCAGGCCTGCTAGCTGTTAAGTAAGTAAGGAACCAATCATACCTTGGTATGTGGACTGACATACTGGCTTACCAGTCTTATCCTTACTTATCTTATCATGAGTACCCATAGGAGTGTGCATAGAAGATAAATTTTCTAATTTGTATTTCTTCAGCATGTCATACACATACTTACTTTGGTTTATAAAAGTGCTATCAGGCTTTTGATCAATTTGTAAACCAAGAAAATAAGTAAGTTCAACCCTCATACTCATCTGATACTAAGATGACATTATCTTAGCAAACCAATAACACATTGATTTGTCAGTGGAGCCAAAGATAATATCATCAACATATATCTGAATGAGTAAGATGTCAGACCCTTTCCTTTTTGAAAATAAAGTTTTATCAATTTTACCTCGTGTAATTTATTTTCAAGTAGCTACTCAGACAGGGTATCATACCAGGCTCTTGGAGCTTGTTTGAGCCCATACAAAGCTTTAGCAAGCTTGAAAACATAATTAGGAAATATAGGATCAACAAAACCTGGTGGTTGTTTGACATAAACTTCCTCTTACAGTTTTCCATTTAGGAAGGCACTTTTGACATCCATCTGATAAACTTTGAACTTCTTGAAAGCTGCATATGCAAGATACAACCTAATAGCTTCAATTCTTGCAACTGGTGCAAAAGTTTCATCATAGTCAATGCCTTCTTCTTGCCTGTAACCCTGAGCATCCAGTCTTTCCTTGTTTTTTATTACAACACCATCCTTGTCCATCTTGTTTCTGAACACCCACTTAGTACCAATAACAGTTTTGCCAGCAGGTGGTGGTACTAAGTTCCATACCTTGTTTCTTTCAAATTCTGTGCTCTTCTTGCATAGTTTCTACCCAGTCTTCATCTAATAAAGCTTCATCAGCTTTCTTTGGTTCCATGGTAGACAGAAAACTTGAGAAGAAACAGAAATTCGCAGTGGCTTGGGGTTCAAAAGCTAACTTTTTTCTTGTTTGGACACTTGTTCAATTGGACCAATAATGTTTGAGTGTGGATGGTCTCTGTGTTCGCTTAGATTGTTTCCCAAGGGAGCATTTGAAGCAGGGTCAACAATATCTTGTTGAGCTGGTGTGTTGTCTGTTTGATACTGAGCTGAATTTTGTTCAGTATAAGACAGTTCAGGTTGCTGTTCTTCTTCATTTTTCAGATCCGAGGTGGATTCGTGAGAAGTGTTGGATGTTTCACCTTCTTCATATGTAGAGTTGTTCATATCAATAGTTGGGAACTCAGTGTTGGGGTTCTCAAAAATGGGAACCTCAGTATCTGCTGCAACTTGATTATTTTGAGTTCTAACTTGATCAGTATCACACATACCATGTTCAACATAGTATGGATGAGACTTGGGTTGTTCATCATTGGAGTTTTCTGGATTGCATAGAATTTCTATACCACTTATGTCCTCCCCTGCTGAAGTAGAATGCACATCCAGATTTTCATCAAAAGTGACATGGATGGATTCTACAATCATCCTTGTTGAGATGACGTACACTCTCAAGGCCTTGGAGTGTGGAGAGTAGCCCATGAACACACCTTCAATTGCTTTGGGAGCAAATTTGTTGAGATTTTGTTTAGTACTGAGTACAAAACATTTAATCCCAAAGATGTGGATATATTCCACATTAGGAACCCTGCCATGATATAACTCATAAGGAGTCTTATGGTGTCTCTGGACTATTGTAGCTCTGTTCTCTGTGAAGTTAGCACAGTTTACAGCTTCAACCCAAAAGCTCAGTGCCAGTCCAGCATGGCATAACAAAGTTCTTGCAGCTTCAATCAATGTTCTATTCTTCCTTTCTACAACACAATTTTGTTGTGGTGTGTAGCCTGCAGAGAAGTTTTGTACAATTCCTTTATCTTCACAGAAAACTGCTAATACTGAGTTCTTGAACTCAGTACCATGGTCACTACGAAGTTGCTTGACCTTGTTACCTTTCTGAAGTTCTTCTCTTTTAATGAAGGCTATGATTTCTATAGTGGCATCTGATTTGGTCTTGAGGAAGATGACCCAAGTGTATCTTGAGTATTCATCTACCAAGACCATAGTATAGACCTTTTTAGCCAGAGATGGAGTGCTGATGGGGCCAAAAAGGTCCATATTGTTAGGTCACAACACCCTGGTTTTATAAGTTAACTGATTAGTGTTAAGGCAAAAAGCCTTACCTCTTTATGAATCTTAGGATAACAAAACAATCTAGAATAGCTTAGATTAAAATGTAGATTAAAATAGCTAAGTTAGGAGTGATACTGAGTTTGGCCAATACTAGCCACTCAGTATCAGCACTCGGTATTGGAAAACCAATACCGAGTAGAAGGACTGAGTCACAGTCAGTATAGTAACGGACTAAGATCAAATCCCTTGATCTTAGTCATTTCATTTACTTAGTCCTTCGGTTACTTCTTTGCTCATTATGTAAGATCTCTATAACATTATAAATAGAGATCATCTTGCAAAGAAGTACTTACCAATTTACACGTTCACATATCTAACTTTGTAATTGTTCAAGTGGTCTTGTATTTCCGCTACAAGCCACACTTTGTGGAATAATATACGTTTGACTAAATTACTGTGTTAATCACCTTAATTGTCTTAAGTAAATTATTAATCTAAACAATTATCAAACTAACCAGGGTTGTTGTGACCTAACAACTGGTATCAGAGCAGGCTAAATTAATTCTTATTTAGTCGATCTTTTAACCCTGGCAGTCATTCCTTATACTTATCCTTCCAATACTCAAAAATCCAAAATGTCTACAATCGTTGCCCAGTCATGTCTGGTAAGGGAGTGCCCATCTTTGATGGAAAAGACTTCCATCAATGGAAGCTTAAGGCTCAGTGGTATCTTGAATCAATTCATCATGAGATGCTCACTGTGCTAAATGATGGTCCTATCATCCCACAAACTGTGGAACCCGTTGCTGCTACTGATGATGCTCCTGAGAGCACAAGAACAGTTCCTAAATTGAAACACACATGGACTGATACTGACCGTCAGTTATTCAGTCTAGACTCAAGAGCTAAGGGAGTGATTGGTAATGCTGTTACCAAAGAAATACTAAATGCAATTATGAAATTGCCAACAACAAAGGCTATGTGGGATAGTCTATCAATCACTTATGAAGGCACACCCAAGGTGAAGTTGCAGAGGAAAAGCAATATGAGAAGGAAGTATGAAAACTTCTTCTCTAGTCCAAATGAAGACATCACTACTCTCTACAACAGGTTTAATACTGTTGTCCATGATTTAATCAGTGTAGGCATTGTAAAGGAAGAAGGAGAGCTTGTTCAAAAGTTCTTGGATAGTCTTCCTCAACAGTTTCTTGACATGACAAATTCTGTCAATGCTGCTAACAACATTGAGTCATACACTCTTCAAACTTTGTATGGATTAATGTTGAATCATGAGGAGAATAATGCTGCAAGACTAATCAACTGGAAGAAAACTGACAAGTCTTCCACTGGTATGGCTCTAGTTGTGCAACAGGCATATAATGTAACTGAACCTGAAGAACCAGAAGTTGATCTTGCTAATGTTGAGGCAGAAGAGCTTGAAACACAAATGGCTCTTATGTCCATGAAGCTGGATCAATTGAAAAAGAAGAGGCTTGGTGTTAGCTCTTCCAATACTGATCCAAGATCAGGTCTTTGCTATAGGTGTGGAAAGCCTGGGCATATGCTGCAAATTGTCATACCAAGTCAACTAAAACTGATCAGAATGACAAGATTGCATACCGAGCTAAAAGGTATCGAGACAATTATGTCAAGCTAAAGAACTGGAGCAAGGGGAAGAATGCGGCAGGGAATGGTGC
This sequence comes from Calendula officinalis, assembly GCA_963853835.1. Classification (NCBI taxonomy): domain Eukaryota; kingdom Viridiplantae; phylum Streptophyta; class Magnoliopsida; order Asterales; family Asteraceae; genus Calendula; species Calendula officinalis. The sequence continues at coordinate 66,695,061 of OY970828.1, forward strand.
ACCTCATCAAGCACTTTACTCAGAGGCTTGGATGGATGAGGAAATAAGTGATGATGAGGAAGAGATTGAGAACAAAGCCTTTATGGCTATTACTGAAGAAGATTTGAAGAGCTCCTTTGATAGAGATATCAAAGAAGCTGAAAGAATGAGTGTCCACACTGATTGGGATTCCACTCAGTTGTACAAGGTGAGTTCCTTTCAAACTTATTCAGAAAATGAAAAAGAAAAGATTTTTGAGTATATGATTGTTGATCTTAAAACTTTAGTACAGAGAGAAAAGGCATTAAAATTAACAATTCATGAACTTGAAAGGTAAAGAACGAACATTTAGATAAATTAGCAAATTTTAAAGATTTAGAATTAGATTTTTTAAAGTTACAAGACATTAACCAAAGATTAGCTGATAAAGCTCATTTAGACAAACTGGAAAAAGAAAAATTTGAAAATCAGTGTAAATCTTGGGGAAATGCATCTATTAAACTAAATAAATGTCTAAATCAACAATTTCCGGAAAATGTAAGGGCTGCACTTGGTGTTGATCCTCAATTAAAAAATAGAAATAATTTTGCTGATTTATTTGAAGAATTTTCGGATATGAACCCTATTCAGTTTGTAAAAGCAAAAACTTTTTGTGAAATAGGATGTCAAACTGAATCAGATGATGAGGATAAAATCACTTTTGAAAAACATATTGGTCCTTCCATCTGTTCTAAGTGCTATACTGAACTAAAAGAGCTCAGTATTGAATTTCCTGAAAAAGAAATTTTTGATACTGACCTCGAAATAATACAGTATGACACTTCTGCTTTTCCTCCATTTGAATTATTATTTAACACAACTACGTTTGAGATATATAAAGAACCTGAGAATACAGAAAAGAAACTTACTGCTACTCAAATTGTTTTAACTAATACTGAATCCACAGGAACAGCAAAGTCAACTACTCAAGAATCTAAAGAACCTGTTCAAGTTGTCATTCTAAAACATGATAAAAAGAAAACAACTTCAACAGGATCTCCAAGTGTCACAAACAAGAAGTCAACTGATACAAAGACTTCTATGAAAAATAAAATTAAGACACCAGAATCATCTCCTTCTAAATCTGTCAAAAATACAATTAAAATTCCATTAAAAATGACAAAAATAACATTTTAAAATCAATTGGTGATCAGATTAAAATTCTGAGTCAAAAGTTTGCAAAATTCACTAATACTGATCAACCAACAGTTAAACAATTTTCAAAAGTTCCTTATGAAAATATGTTTCGAAATAGACCTAGAAAATGTTATAGATGTCGTCATACTGGACACAAAGGAAATGAATGCTGGACTGATCTCTCAAGTCCTAGGTACTCAGTACCAAAGAAAAGGAGAGAAACTAAGTCGATATCACCAAAGAAAACCTCAAAGGTTATTCCTGAAGTGATACTGACCTCTCCCACAAAAGAGATCAAGTCAAACCCCGTTTCTCCTACCAAAGGTCCCATTCAAAAATGGGTTCCTAAAAAGAACTAATTTATTATTTGTGTCTTGTGCAGGGTGACAGAAAATGGTATCTAGATAGTGGCTGCTCAAGACACATGACTGGCAGTATGGAGTACCTTCTAAACTATACTCCAGAGAAGGGTCCTTCTGTCAAGTTTGGAGATGATTCTATAGGGAAAATAAGAGGGTATGGAGTCATAAAGGCAGGCAATATAACTTTTAAAAGAGTTGCCTATGTGGAGGGTCTTAAACACAATCTGCTCAGTATCAGCCAGATGTGTGATGATGATCATGAAGCTCGGTTCAAAAAGATTGCAGGAATCATCTACAATGATAAAGGGCAACATGTACTCGTTGCTAGAAGAGAAAAGGATGTTTATGTAGTCAATCTATCTGAAATAGACCCCACCATTCGAGTTTGCCTGCTGTCTAAAGTCAAACAAGAATTACATTGGTTATGGCACAAGAAGCTCTCTCACATAAATTTCCGAAATATAAATGAGCTCAGTATCAAGATACTGGTGAGAGGGCTGCCCACTATTACTTATTCAAAAGATAAGTTATGCTCAGCATGTGAAATGGGCAAGCAGAAGAAGAGTTCATTCAAGTCAAAGGTTAATCACTCCATAAATGAACCTCTTACAATGATTCATATGGATCTTTTTGGTCCCATCAGCACACCATCATTGGCCAAAAAGATCTATACATTAGTCTTAGTTGATGAATTCTCAAGATACACTTGGGTTATTTTTCTCAAGACTAAAGCTGATGCAACAACAGAAATCATTGCTTTCATTAAAAGAGAAGAACTTCAAAAAGGCAACAAGGTCAAACAACTTAGAAGTGACCATGGTACTGAGTTCAAGAACTCGGTATTGGCTGATTTCTATGAAGAAAAAGGAATCATACAAAACTTCTCTGCAGCCTACACACCACAACAAAATGGTGTTGTAGAACGAAAAAATAGAACTTTGATTGAAGCTGCAAGAACTTTGTTATGTCATGCTGGACTGGCACTGAGCTTCTGGGCTGAAGCTGTTAATTGTGCAAACTTTACTCACAACAGAGCTACAATAGTCCAGCGTCATCAAAAGACTCCTTATGAGTTATATAATGGCAAGATTCCTAATGTGGAATACTTCCACATCTTTGGGAGTAAATGTTTTGTACTAAGTACTAAACAAAATCTCAACAAATTTGCTCCCAAAGCAAATGAAGGTGTGTTCATGGGCTATTCTCCACACTCTAAAGCCTTCAGAGTGTATGTCATCTCCACCAAGATGATTGTAGAATCTATTCATGTTACATTTGATGAAAATCAGAATGAGCATTCTATCTCAGCAATTGAAGACATCAGTGGCATAGAAATTGTAACGCCCCGAAATTTAAGTTATTTATTTAATTAATTTTAAGTAGTAGAAAAATAAATTATATATTTTAAATAGTTAATATTTGTCATTAATGAATTTATTAGACGACCTTTAGTTAGACGGTTCGTTTTAGTAGACGTTTTTAGTTATTTTGGACCGCTTAGTTAATAGTATGAGTTGGGTTATATTCTTTCGAGTTGGGTCGGCCGATTAGGCCAAGGCATTCTTCTATGATTCGTTTCTAGCCCGAGTTTGATGCTAATAGCTTTAGCCCAATCTAGTTAAGAGCCTAAAGCCCAAGAGATTATGATTCTTAAGCCTAAATAAAACCCCACCACCACCGAAATTACACCCTAATCCCTACCTCAGCCGCATACTCCTTTTTTTTCCCTCCTCCTTGCGTGGTGACATACGGAAGTTTCTAGCAAGCACAACAAGTTGATAGCAGGTGACAATTTTCTTTTTCTAAAGTTGTTGTCGGTGATCTTAGTGGTGGTGGCAAGATGATAATCTAATTAAAGTGGTGGTGTTTTGGGTTGCTTGAAAGTGGCCATCGGATTAATTCATGAGGCTGCGATTTCTTCTCCTCTTCGTCTGTCTCATGCGATCAAGAAATCAGCAATGGGGAAGCTAGGCAATTGACCGAGATCAAGTTCGAGCAGCTCCCTCTTCAAGTGGTGGACGCCATGGAGAATCAAGATCATGCAGCCGGCGAATGGTGTGGTTGTGGCAGAATTCCGGTATAATCCTTATACCCGATCTATGTTATGTGCATTCCTTCTTCACCGTACCGGAGTTCATACTTTGATTCGGTAACCTAACCCTCTCGTTTAATTCAGTTTCAGTTGTTTACTCGGTCTAATATTGGTTCCATTCAGGTCGGGTTTTTAGTAGCTGTTGTTACTCGATCTAATATTTTGTTTTGGTTGTTATATTGTTGTAGTATTAGATTCTGGCAGGTTTATTTCTCTGAGTTGTCGTTGATTTTAGACCCTCTTCGGGACTGATTCCGGGCTCGGTGTCCTCTAGACATTTGTAGGTCGTCGAGTCAGTGAACTGTGGCCGCCGAGCACTCGTTAATTCGAATTATGATCGGTGAGTTATGGTCATTTCCGTAAGGTGTCGCGTTGCTGTTTGCCTGATTTTGTTTTCTGTATTCTGCGATTATTTCGAGCACTTTCGGGACTGATTCTAAGGTTCGTGTCTTCTTGACATTTGTAGTTCGGCGAGTCAGGAAACCGTGGCCGCCGATCGCTCGTTAATTTGAATTATGGTCGGTGAGTTATGGTCGTTTCCGTAAGATGTCGTTGTGCTGATTTTTCTTTTCGGTTTTGTAATATGTTTTGTAATTATCTAGCATCATTGTTTTTAAGGTTGGAACCGTGATGGGATGGACGACACCCTATCGGGTGTCGGGATGAAATTCCGAGGATCGGGTTTTACTAGTGTAAAAGTCGTTTTCCTAAAGTTCTAGTTTTATTGTTCTTTGTGTTTTGAGAATGGGGAAGTGGCGCGTGATTACTCCGAGGATGGTATCGGGCCCTCGGGCTCGGTTGTATGAGGTCCCGGGACACATCACGATTGTCACTTAACCGATTAAATGACACTTTTATTGATTTACCGTTTTTAGTAACCGAGAGGGGAAACCGAACCCGTAGGGTTCTTGGTTTCCCAATCAAGAAAGTTTTCAATTGAATAAATCAAGTTTATTTTAAATTTAGTTTCCAGTGTTGAGTTGGGTTCCGGGGCTGCGGGTAATGAATTCTAAGTGCACGGGTTCTTCGGTAACGGGTCGGGTAGCTAAAACGGATTTTATGTCATCATTTTTTTTCTGGTAGAATCTGCCTCCTGTTCTCAACTGTTTTTGGCATGTTTAAACCAATCTTTAGAGTTTTTGGCCCGTGCGGGGACCTTTATTTTTGAGTTAGTTTTTCAACGCCGCAAACCTCTCGTCAATCCGAATTACGGTTTAAAAGTTATAGTCATTTTAGTATGCTGCTGTTAGGAAGATGACCTATGCAGCATGTCTGTCTTGCATCACTGTTTTGAAACACTTAGAGTCTGTTTTGGCCAGTGACCGTCTCACAGAGATATGTAGTTCTGGTCGTCTACTTTATATGGTAAAAATTTGGGTTAAATCTACTGCACAGTTTAAGAGATAGAGCAGTGTCCGTGAGACCGACGGGTGCTGCCAGTTTTCTAAATTTGAGTCTTTAGATCGGATTGTAATTCGGGTTTCATTTTTATGCTTTTAGGATCGTCTAGGGATAACCGAGCAGAGCCTTAGAGTATTGAGGAATTCTTTGGAGCTTACGTTTTCTCGAGGTGAGTATTCTCACCGTGTATTCAGTTTTAACGTTGTACATGCATGACTTACGTGTTACATTTCTTGCACTATAGTTGTTATCTGAGATTGATCTGTTATCTGAGATTGATTTATTATCTGAGATTGATCTGTTATCCGAGTTATTTGTCATCTGAGCTTTCTGTGATCTGACTTTCTGAGTTCTGAGTTCTGAGTTCTGAGATTTCTGAGTTTTGAGTTAAACATTAAACATAATATATCTGACTTGACACCGAAGAGCACTGGTGTCAGACGTTTTGACTTGGCACCGAAGAGTACTGGTGCCAGGCCTTTTTGACTCAACACCGAAGAGTACAGGTGTTGAGGTGGTGTGAGGCGGGTCGAGGTTGATCCCTCGGCCCAAGTCACACTAGCGCGCTATATAAATTAAAATCTGAGTAATAAAATCTGAGAAATAAATCTGAGTAATTAATCGAGTAGTTTCTGACTAGGAGTACACCGATGTGCCCTCATGCGTTGTATGTTAGGATTGTTTGCATTTTGAGATATTCACTCAGCTTCTCCAGCTGACCCCTATTTTCCCCCACATTGTTTCAGGTACCAGCAGAGGAAAGGAGAAGGTGCACGGTCGACCGCTGTATCTTTCATTACCGATGTGGACGGCATTTAATATTTTAAAAACACTTAATTTTAACTATTTCCACATTAAATATATTTTAAATGAAAATACTATTATTGGGACTTAATTATTCAAGTTATTGGGACCTTTTGATTATAATTTTGTTGCTAAAAGTTTTAAAAATCTTGTAAATTTTAGGGTGTTATAGAATTCTATGTAATCCAGAAAACTCCACTGCTGAACAGCCCAAGTCTCACCCATACTATGTTGATCATAGTATGAGTGATACTGATCAAGTAGCACCTCAGTCTAACTTCAATATATCAAATCCTGAGGTTCCCATTACTGAGAACCCCAATACTGAGGTCCCAATTCTTGATTTGAACAACTCCACCTATGAGGAAGGAGAATCTTCAAATACTGCTCAAGAATCCACACCAAATCTGCAAAATTCAGAAGAACAGCAACCAGTATTGTCTGATACTAATCAGGATTCATCACAGTATCAGGCAGACAATCCATCACCACTACAAGATATTGTTGATCTTGCGTCAAATGTTCCCTTAGGAAATAATCTAAGGGAACACATAGACCATTCTCATTCAAATATTATTGGTCCTATTGAACAAGGTGTTCAAACAAGAAGTAGGTTGGAGTTTGAACCTCAAGCAACTGCAAACTTCTGTTTCTTCTCAAGTTTCTTATCTACCATGGAACCAAAGAAAGCTGATGAAGCTTTATTAGATGAAGACTGGGTAGAAGCTATGCAAGAAGAACTGACAGAGTTTGAAAGAAATAAAGTTTGGAACTTAGTACCACCTCCTGCTGGTAAAACTATAATTGGTACTAAGTGGGTGTTCAGAAACAAAATGGACAAGGATGGTGTTGTCATCAGAAACAAAGCAAGACTGGTTGCTCAGGGTTACAGGCAAGAAGAAGGCATTGACTATGATGAAACTTTTGCACCAGCTGCAAGAATTGAAGCTATTAGGCTGTATCTTGCATATGCAGTTTTCAAGAATTTCAAAGTTTATCAGATGGATGTCAAAAGTGCCTTCCTTAATGGAAAACTACAGGAGGAAGTTTATGTCAAACAACCACCAGGTTTTGTTGACCTTAAATTTCCTAATTACGTTTTCAAGCTTGATAAAGCTCTATATGGGCTCAAACAAGCTCCCAGAGCCTGGTATGATACCCTGTCTGAGTACTTAATTGAAAATAAGTTTATAAGAGGTAAAATTGACAAAACATTATTTTCAAAAAGAAAAGGTTCTGACATTTTACTCATTCAAATATATGTTGATGATATTATCTTTGGCTCCACTGACAAGTCAATGTGTGACTGGTTTGCTAAGATAATGTCATCTCAGTATAAGATGAGTATGATGGGAGAACTTACTTACTTTCTTGGTTTACAAGTTGAACAAAAGCCTGATGGCACTTTCATAAATCAAAGTAAGTATGTGCATGACATGCTCAAGAAATATAAATTTGAAAATTTATCATCCATGCATACTCCTATGGCTACTCAGGATAAAATAAGTAAAGATGAAACTGGTAAACCAGTATGTCAATCCACATACCGAGGTATGATTGGTTATTTACTTTACTTAACAGCTAGCAGGCCTGATATCATGTTTGCAACTTGTTTGTGTGCTCGGTATCAGGCTGATCCTAAAGAATCACATATGAATGCTGTTAAGCGGATCTTTAGATATCTTTCAGGTACTCCTAACATGGGTCTTTGGTATCCCAAAGACTCAAACTTTGACCTTGAAGGGTATACAGATGCAGATTTTGCAGGTTGTCGGTTGGACAGGAAGAGTACAAGTGGAGGATGTCAGTTCCTCGGTGGCAGATTAGTTGGCTGGTCATCCAAGAAACAAAATTCAGTAGCAACTTCTACTGGAGAAGCAGAATATGTTGCTGCAGGAAGTTGCTGTGCTCAACTCTTGTGGATGCAGTATCAACTAATGGACTATGGGTTTAACTTCTAGAAGACACCTATACATTGTGATAACAAGAGTGCTATTGCTATCACTGAAAACCCAGTCCATCACTCCAGAACTAAGCACATTGATATCAGACACCACTTTATTCGAGATAATGTGGAAAAGGGTAAGGTTGAGGTAGATTTTGTTCCTACAGATGACCAATTGGCCGATGTGTTTACTAAACCCCTCTCTGAGGAAAGTTTTATGTACTTACTAGGACAATTGGGTACGCTGAATCCCTAAATTTACTTAAATTTTCTGATACCGACTGATTAGTATTGCTTTCAATACCGATCAACTCAGTATCACTCGTCTGATTTATCAAATTTTGTAAATTTATTTATAGGTTAAATTAAATGTTTTTCTAATTTTTAATATTTTTTTAAAAATTAATTTTTTTTAACTCGGTATTGGAATCCTAGAGTGATACAACTGACTTTTAACCCCTATACTCCCGAACGGTAACCTTTCTTAATAGGAAAGTTACCGTTGATACAGGATAAGGCTGTCAAATCAGCCAGTTTAACTTCCCAATACCGTAAATATCTTTAGATTATGTATAAATAACCGTTTTCTCTTTCATTAACATTTTCTTACAACAGTTATTTCTTACATTCATTTTCGATTCTCTCTGCAATTAACGATTTCAATTTCTCTTTGCAAGCAAACTTTTTAAATCAAAATCACAGATGGCAAACTACAGATTCTTCGCACCGGAGGCTGCACCGGCAACACAGTTTAGAAACGATGAACTACCAAAATTTGCGAGGAACAACATCACAGCAAATTTCAATTTTCCTCAAGCTTGGGCGTGCCCCGAATTCACACAAATGGTTACATTTCTGAAGCACTGCCCAATCACTCAAGCATTGATTAGATCTCCTAGAGCCATTTACCTAGAAATGCTCTGTGAATTCTGGTACTCTGCTAAAATTGACTCACCAGACATGATTACTGGTTGGGTTATTCGAGAACAAAGATGGACTTTCGTCTCCACGGCCATAATTCGGGAAGCTCTGGGTCTTCCTGCTCATGCTCAATATGAGCCATTCGTTGACCGATTAGAGGCTAGATCCGTGTTACCACTTATTGGTCGCAGAGGTACTACGGGGATCATTAAAAGAAATGAATTTGGTCCGATGTGGGGTATACTGATCTCTACGATCATTCGGTGTATGACTCACAAGACTGGAGCCTTGGACCAAATCAACGATTTTGGTATGCAGATGGTTCACGCCATGTACCATGGAAGGGATATTGATTATGCTCGACTAATTTTTGAAGAATTAGCCTCTCTAATTCGGGCCAAAATCAGAGAATTAAATGTTCCTTTCTGCAGATTCCTTTCCCTCATTTTTCAGAATGAGATGCCTGCACATATCTACGATGAGTTCAACAGCCCAAGAGTGGATCTTCCTCCTCTCCATGAGAAGATTTTCTTTTACAGGCCAAGAGAAGGAGAGCCTGTAATGAGTCACTCTATATGGGCTATACTCCAGGCACACATTAATGATGCACAATCTTCTGATACTGCATCAGAAAATGATGATACTGATGATGACAGTGGTGATGGTGGAAACGATGATCAAGATACTGAGATGGTGGAAGCTCAACCAGCAGCAGTATCATCTCCAACAGCACAGAACCCTGATGCTCCTCATATTGAAACCGCTTCTGATACTGAGACCTCAGAAGACACACCACTGGTTATCCACAGAAGAAGAAGAAATCTTTCCCCGGTTATTATGGGAAACCTCTCATCAGAAGAGATGCAACCTGGAAATGTACCATCTCTAACTGCATCTTTTCAAGAACAAAGTGCTGCTGCAGCCAATGCTGACCTTCCAGGTCCTCAACCAGAACCAACAGCTCAACATATTGAGGAACCCCATGATCCTCTTGATGTAGAACTTCAGTTTGAGCATCATACACTGGAAGGTGCAGCTGTTGGCAGAGAAGAACTTCATGAAGGTGCTGGTGCCTCAAATCAGAATCCAAATGATCCAGCACCGACCTCTCATGATGCTAGAAGAGAATCAGATAAAGTCTCAGGTATGAATTTCTAAAAATCCTTAAATTTATATATATATATATATTTTCCCCCCATAGAGACTATGTATTGGCCAGTACCAACTCAATACTGACCACAGTCTCAATCGAACTTTCAAATATATATACTCTTATGGCCAACATAGTAAGCCCACTGCTGCTATGCAAAATTCATATACTGAGCTTTTCAAAAGATCATTGTCAGTCTACAGCTGTTCCACCCTTTAAAGGGACAATAGTGGTTGATGTCACACTGACACCCACTGGTGCTGCTTGAATGATGTCCAACTTATTTTGAGTTGGATAACATTGTTCAAGAAATGATCAAAAACCCTTTAAGCCACATTAGCCAAAATTTTCCATGGGTCAAAGCCACATTACTGTTATAATTACTCTAATACCGAGTGATAAACATTGAAAATAACAAGAAGCATATCACAGGCTTCAAATTTCCTAACCAAACCTTTTAGTAAATGTGACTTATCCTACACTGAGCTACTTCAAATATCACACTCACTTTTACTAAAACACTTCTTACACATGCTTTGCACTAGTCCACAATATTTCATCATGAACCAGATGAAATACAGACTTCCAAATTCTGTTTATATGATTATAGAGTTAATCAATACCACAATTCTATTTGATAAACTTTTCTTACTAACCAGTTTTATGTTTTTGGTTTCTTTAGCACCATCTGTGCAGGGTCAAAGAGCACAAGAGACTCAGTCTCAGGAAGTACATGGAGCTTTACAAACTATTCTGAATCAAATCCTAGCCATTCAGACTACTCAGAATAACATTCTGGCCAGGATGGATGCAATGAGTACTGAGATTGACTCCTTGAAGCAATCAGTGGCACTACTACAGCAACAACAACAGTCTCCACCACCTCCACCAACTTCCACTGGAGGCAATAATGGTGAAGAAGGTCCTGCCACTGAGCCTCGCAGATCACCATCTCCTGCACACACTCAAAGTGCAAGGGAGGCTGACCCTGAACCTATGCTATCCCCAAGTCCTGAAGATCAACAGGGGGACATGGGTGGTGATACTGAACCTATTTCCTCCCCATCCAATGATAACAATAAGGGGGAGAAAAGACAAAGAGATCAAGAGGTTGATCAACCTGAGCCATCTGCTCAGGGGGAGAAAAGAAGAAAACTGAATGAAGATCAACCTCCACAACAACAACATCAGCAAACACCTCATACTGAACCTCTTCGGTTCAGATATGAAAGAAACAGACAAAGAGGAAGGTCAGTCTTGGAACAACTTGAAGAAGAACCATCTGAGCCATCTGCTCAGGGGGAGACTGACACTGACCAACCTCAGCAATTTGATACTGAGGTGAACAACTTGCAGATTATAGTATATAGGCCTTTCGTATGGCCTATTGCTGATGATGAAGATGAAGAACACCCAATGCCATCTGAAAACTTTCTAAACTTTGCATTGGGTGAAGCAAATAAAGAAAGCTCTTCATCATCATTCTCAGATGATGAAGAGCCTCAAAGAAAACCAATCTCTCCCCAAGTTGAAGGGCCTTCTAGAATTCCTAGAAGACCAATAACCAGACGAATGACAAATGTGGTTACGTCTTCAGAATCTAGTGAAGAAACAGATCCAGCTCCACTGATTTCTAGACCCAGAAGATCTGTTCAATATACTGAGGATGAGATTAAAGCTCAAAGATACTTTCCTGTCAAGGAAGAAGATCCTGAAACTGATACTGAGGCAGATGATTCTTGGAAGCCTCATACTGTCAGAAGAAAAGGTGATGTTGTTCTTCAACAATATTGGAACATTATTGCCCAAAGATTCAGATATAGGGAATCCAGGATGAACATGCTGAGGAACAGAGTTTTTCTGGATGTGAAGAACATACACTGGCTAAATGAATTTGTCAACAAAATCAAAGTTAAAACTGTTGATAGATGCATTACTGCAACCTGCACTGGGCCAATCAGTCCTCCTATTAAGATCTTCCTTCATGACATTCAAAATATGGGACTCCAAGACTGGGTTAAAATTGCTAGACTGATTAAGGAGTTGCCATCAAGGTCTTCTGAAGCCCAAGTGATGATGGATGAAGTATGGGCTATATCTGCTGTTTTTTATGAACAGGACATTCTTTATGCAGCAGATTATAGGGCACTCAGTGTTATGACTGAGGCTGTCAAAAACAACAAACCTGAGTGCCTGAATACCTTCAGAATGTTCCCTAAGTACACTGTTCCTTCTAACCTTATATTTCAGGATCAAAAGAGTACCATATATCCAACATCTGGATATATGTATACTGATTCAGTGGACAGGGAGTGCTTCATCATTGAAGCAGAATTGCCAACAGCTCCTGTCAGCCATTTGGTGGGCTTGAAATGGATGATAACCAAGAAAGAAGATGCTTGGTTCAGAAAGAAGATAGTTGTTGTACTGAACAACAGGCAAGATGAACTGAAGAAAAGAGAAGAGTTCATCCATGTGAAGAAAGAAGTCTTCTACGAGTTTGAATCGATCAACAAAGACTGAAGAAGAAGACTTTGCAGCCTGTAGTTTATTTTGTTTAGTATATCTTTGTATTTGTTTTGTTATCATTAGATAGGGGGAGATTGTTAAGGAAAAAAGCCTTACCTCTTTATGAATCTTAGGATAACAAAACAATCTAGAATAGCTTAGATTAAAATGTAGATTAAAATAGCTAAGTTAGGAGTGATACTGAGTTTGGCCAATACTGGCCACTCAGTATCAGCACTCGGTATTGGAAAACCAATACCGAGTAGAAGGACTGAGTCACAGTCAGTATAGTAACGGACTAAGATCAAATCCCTTGATCTTAGTCATTTCATTTACTTAGTCCTTCGGTTACTTCTTTGCTCATTATGTAAGATCTCTATAACATTATAAATAGAGATCATCTTGCAAAGAAGTACTTACCAATTTACACGTTCACATATCTATCTTTGTAATTGTTCAAGTGGTCTTGTATTTCCGCTACAAGCCACACTTTGTGGAATAATATACGTTTGACTAAATTATTGTGTTAATCACCTTAATTGTCTTAAGTAAATTATTAATCTAAACAATTATCAAAGTAACCAGGGTTGTTGTGACCTAACAACTAGATTTAATATATTTAAGACAATTAAACTGTATAACACAGTATTAGAGTCAATGTATAAATACACTAAGTGTGGCTTGTTGCGGAATAACAAGACCACTGATCAATTACAAAGATGTGAAAGTGAAAACGTGATATGGTAAGTTCTCCTTTGCACGATGATCTCTATTTATAATGATATAGAGATCTTACATAATGGGCAAAGGAGTAACTGAAGGACTAAACTTGGAAAATGACTAAGATCATGGGATTTGATCTTAGTCCGTTACAAAACTAACTGTAACTCAGTCCTTCTACTCAGTATTGGATTTCCAATACTGAGTGCTGATACTGAGTGGCCAATACTGGCCAAACTCAGTATCACTTCTAAAGTTAGCATATATATTCTACTAAATATTCTAAGCTATGCTGAGTTCTTTCTTGATCAGTGTCACTCTCAGATATGGGCTGTTAAACAATTGTGTTTCCTGGATTGCATAGAATGTCTATGCCACTAACGTCTTCTTTTGTTGGGGTAGAATGCACATCCTGATCTTCATCAAAAGTGACATGAATGGATTCTACAATCATCTTAGTTGAGATGACATACACTCTGAAAGCTTTAGAGCGTGGAGAGTAGCCCATGAACACACCTTAATTTGCTTTGGGAGCAAATTTGTTGAGATTTTGTTTAGTACTGAGTACAAAACATTTACTCTCAAAGATGTGGAAGTATTCCACATTAGGAACCTTGCCATTATATAACTCATAAGGAGTCTTTTGTTGTTCTGGACTATTGTGGCTCTGTTCTGAGTAAAATTTGCACAGTTTACAACTTCTGCCCAGAAGCTCAGTGCCAGTCCAGCATGGCATAACAAAGTTCTTGCCGCTTCAATTAATGTTCTATTCTTTCTCTCTACAACACCATTTTGTTGTGGTGTGTAGTCTGCAGAGAAGTTTTGGACGATTCCTTTTTCTTCACAGATATCTGCTAATACTGATTTCTTAAACTCAGTACCATGGTCACTTCTTAGTTGCTTGACCTTGTTGCCTTTATGAAGTTCTTCTCTTTTGATAAAGGCAATGATTTCTGTGGTTGCATCTGATTTGGTCTTGAGAAAGATGACCGAAGTATATCTTGAGTATTCATCAACCAATACTAAAGTATATATCTTTTTGGCCAATGATGGTGTACTGATGGGGCCAAAAAGATCCATATGTATCATTGTAAGAGGTTCATTAATAGAATGGTTGACCTTGGACTTGAATGAACTCTTCTTCTGCTTGCCCATTTCACATGCTGAGCATAACGTATCTTTAGAATAAGTAATAGTGGGCAACCCTCTCACCAGCTTCTTCATACTGAGGTCATTAATATTTCTGAAATTTATGTGAGAAAGTTTCTTGTGCCACAACCAGTTCAGATCTGGCTTGACTTTAGAAAGCAGGCAAACTCGAATAGTAGGGTCTATTTCAGACAGGTTGACCACATAGACATATTTTTCTCTTCTAGCAATGAGTACAGGTTTCCCTTTATCTTTGCAGATAATTCCTGTAGTCTTCCTGAAGCGAGTTTCATTGTCATCATTACACATCTGGCTGATACGGAGCAGATTGTGTTTAAGACCCTCTATATAGGCAACTCTTTTAAAAGTTATGTTGCTTGCCTTGATTACTCCATACCCTCTAATTTTTCCAACTGAATCATCTCCAACCTTGACAGAAGGACCCTTCTCTAGTGTATAGTTTCGAAGGTAGTCCATACTGCCAGTCATGTGTCTTGAGCAGCCACTATCTAAGTACCATTTTCTGTCACCCTGCACAAGACACAAAATAATGATTAGTTCTTTTTAGGAACCCATTTTTGAATGGGACCTTTGGTAGGAGAAACAGGAGTACACTTGATCTCTTTTGTTGGAGAGGTCAGTATCACTTCAGGGGAAACCTTGGAGGTTTTCTTTGGTGATACCGACTTGGTTTCTCTTCTTTTCTTTGGTACTGAGTACCAAGGACTTGAGAGATCAGTACAGCATTCATCTAATTTATGTCCAGTATGTTGACATCTATAACATTTTCTAGGTCTATTTCTGAACATATTTTCATAAGGAATTTTTGAAAATTGTTTAACTTTTGGTAGATCAGTATGAGTAAGTTTTGCAAACTTTTGACTTAAAACTTTGATCTGATCACCAATAGATTTTAAAATGTTATTTTTGTCATTTTTTACTGGTGTTTTAATGTTGTTTTTGACTGGTTTAGAAGGAGATGGATCTGGTGTCTTCTTTTTATTTTTGCAGAGAAGTCTTTTTAATATTAGACTTCTTGTTTTTGCCACTTGAAGATCCTGTTGAAGTTGATTTCTGTTTATCATGTTTTAGAATGACAACTTTAACAAGTTCTTTAGATTATTGAGTATTTGACTTTTCTGTTCCTGCAACCTCAGTATTAGATAGAATATTTTGAGTAGAAGTAGAAGTGGTTTTATATTCATTATATATCTCGAAAGTGGTTGTATTAAATAATAATTCAAATGGAGGAACAACAGATGTATCATACTGCACAACTTCGAGGTCAGTATCAGGAATTTCCTTTTCAGGAAATTCAATACTGAGCTCTTGTAGTTCAGTATAACACTTTGAACAGATGGAAGGACCAATTGGTTTATCAAAATAATTTTATCCTCATCAACTGACTCAGTTTGACATCCAACTTCACAAAAGGTTTTTGCTTTTACAAGACCAAGTGCAGCCTCACATTTTCTGGAAATTGTTGATTTAGACATTTATTTAATTTAATTTAATAGATGCATTTCCCCAAGATTTACACTGATTTTCAAATTTTTATTTTTCTAATTTGTGTAAATGAGCTTTATCAGCTAATCTTTGGTTAATGTCTTGTAAGTTTAAAAAATTTAATTCTAAATCTTTAAATCTTGCTAATTTATCTAAATGTTCATTATTTACCCTTTCAAGTTCAAGAATTGTTAATTTTAAAGCCTTTTCTTTCTGTACTAATGTTTTAAGATCAACAATCATATACTCAAAAATCTTTTCCTTTTCATTCACTGAATAAGTTTGAAAGGAACTCACCTTGTACAACTGAGTGGAATCCCAATCAGTATGAACACTCATCCTCTCAGCTTCTTTGATGTCCTTCTCAATGGAGCTCTTCAAATCATCTTCAGTGAAAGCCATAAAGGTTTTGTTTTCAACTTCTTCCTCATCATCACTAAGCTCTTCATCCATCCAAGCTTTAGAGTAAAGTGCTTGATGAGGTGCTCCATTCCCTGCAGCACCCTTGCCTTTGCTCCAGTTCTTCAACTTGACATACTTGTCTCTATACCATTTAGCTCGGTATGCAATCTTGTCAATCTAATCAGTTTCAATTGACTTATATGACAGTTAGCAGCAATGTGTCCAGGCTTTCCACACCTATAGCAAAGACCTGATCTTGGGTCAGTATTGGAAGAGCTAGCACCAAGCCTCTTCTTCTTCAACTGATCCAGCTTCATAGACATAAGAGCCATTTGGGTTTCAAGCTCTTATGCCTCAGCACCAGCATCAGCAAGATCAACTTCTGGCTCTTCAGGCTTAGTCACAGTATATGCCTGTTGCACAACTAGAGCCATGCCAGTGGAAAACTTGTCAGTTTTCTTCCAGTTGATCAGTCTTTCAGCATTATTCTCCTCATGATTCAACATTAGACCATACAAAGTTTGAAGAGTGTATGACTCAATGTTGTTAGCAGCATTGATAGAATTTGTCCTATCAAGAACTGTTGAGGAAGACTATCCAGAAACTTTTGAACAAGTTCTCCTTCTTCCTTCACAATGCCTAAACTGATGAGATCATGAATAACTGTATTGAACCTGTTATAGAGAGTGGTGATGTCTTCATTTGGACTTCAGAATAAGTTTTCATACTTCCTCCTCATGTTGCTTTTTCTTTGCAACTTCACCTTAGGTGTGCCTTCAAAGGTGACTGATAGACTATCCCACATAGCCTTTGCTGTTGGCAATTTAATAATTGCATTAAGTATTTCTTTGGTAACAGCATTACCAATCACCCCCTTTGCTCTGGAGTCTAAACTGTACAACTGACGGTCAGTATCAGTCCATGTGTGCTTCAGTTTAGTAACTGTTCTTGTGCTCTCAGGAGCATTATCAGTAGCTGCAACGGGTTCCACAGTTTGTGGAATAATGGGACCATCATTCAGCCCAGTGAGCATCTCATGATGAATAGATTCAAGATACCACTGAGCTTTTAGCTTCCCTTGATGGAAGTCTTTGCCATCAAAGATGGGCACTCCCTTTCCAGACATAACTGGTGCAACAATTGTAGACATTTTGGATTTTTGAGTTTGGGAGGGATAGATATAGGGAATGGCTACCAGGGTAATAGATCGACTAAATAAATATTTATTTAGCCTGCTCTGAGACCAGTTGTTAGGTCACAACACCCTGGTTTTATAAGTTAATTGATTAGATTTAATATACTTAAGACAATTAAAGTGTATAACACAGTATTAGAATCAATGTATATATCCACTAAGTGTGGCTTGTTGCGGAATAACAAGGCCACTGATCAGTTACAAAGATGTGAAAGTGAAAACGTGAATTGGTAAGTTCTCCTTTGCAAGATGATCTCTATTTATAATGATATAGAGAACTTACATAATGGGCAAAGGAGTAACTGAAGGACTAAACTAGGAAAATGACTAAGATCAAGGGATTTGATCTTAGTCCGTTACAAAACTAACTGTAACTCAGTCCTTCTACTCAGTATTGGATTTCCAATACTGAGTGTTGATACTGAGTGGCCAATACTGGCCAAACTCAGTATCACTTCTATACTTAGCATATATATTCTACTAATCATTCTAAGCTAGTCTAGGTTGTTTTGTTATCTTAAGATTCCAAAGGGGTAAGGCTTTTTGCCTTAACACATATGTATCATTGTAAGAGGTTCATTAATTGAATGGTTGACTTTTGATTTAAAAGAACTCTTCATCTGCTTGCCCATTTCACATGCAGTACACAATCTATCTTTAGAATAAGTAATCGTGGGCAACCCTCTCACCAACTTCTTCATACTGAGCTCGTTGATGTTTCTGAAGTTGAGGTGAGAGAGTTTCTTGTGCCACATCCAGTTCAGTTCTGGATTGACTATTGAAAGCAAGCAGACTCAAATAGTAGGGTCTAGTTAAGACTGGTTGACCACATTGACATCCTTCTCTCTTCGAGCAATGGGTACAGGTTGCCCATGTCATTGTAGATTCCTGCAGTCTTCCTGAAGCGAGCTTCATTGTCATCGTCACACATCTGGCTGATACTGAGCAGATTGTGTTTCAGACCCTCTACATAGGCAACTCTTTTGAAAGTTATTTTCTCTGCCTTGATCACTCCATATCCTCTTGTTTTTCCAACTGAATCATCCCCAAACTTGATAGAAGGACCCTTCTCTGGTGTATAGTTTAGAAGGTACTCCATACTGCCAGTCATGTGTCTTGAGCAGCCATTATCTAAGTACCATTTTCTGTCACCCTGCACAAGACACAAAATTATGATTAGTTCTTTTTTGGAACCCATTTTTGAATGTGACCTTTGATAGGAGAAACAGGTTTAGACTTTACCTCTTTAAATGGAGAGGTCAGTATCACCTCAGGAGTAACCTTGGAGGTTTTCTTTGGTGATATTGACTGATTTTCTCTCTTCTCCTTTGGTACTGAGTACTTAGGATTTGAGAGATCAGTCCAGTATTCATCTCCCTTATGACCAGTATGATGACATCTATAACATTTTATAGGCCTATTCCTAAACATGTTTTCATAAGGAATTTTAGAAAATTGTTTCTCTCTTGACTGATCCGTATGAGTAAGGTTTGCAAACTTTTGACTTAAATATTTAATCTGATCACCAGTAGATTTTAAAATGCTATTTTTGTCATTTTTAACAGGTGGTCTAATATTATTTTTAACTGATTTTGGAGGAGATGGATCTGGTTTCTTCTTTTTATTTGGCAAAGAAGTCTTATTATTTTTAGACTTCTTATTTTTGCCACTTGAAGATCCTGTTGAAGTTGGTTTTTGATTATCATGTTTTAAAATTACAACTTTAACAGGCTCTTTAGGTTCTTCGCATGACTTTTCTGTTCCTGAAACTTCAGTATCAGTTATAACACTAGATGTAGAAGTTGTTTCATTTTCAAAAGTAGTTGTATTAAATAATTATTCAAATGGTGGAACAGCAGATGTGTCATACTACACTACTTCGGGTTCAGTATCAGTAATTTCTTTTTCAGGAAATTCAATACTGAGCTCTTGTAGTTCAGTATAGCACTTTGAACAGATAGATGGACCAATAGGTTTATCAAAAATGATTTTGTCCTCATCATCTGACTCACTTTGACATCCAACTTCACAAAATGCTTTTGATTTGACAAACTGAATGGGGTTCATATCAGAAAATTCTTCAAATAAATCAGCAAAATTGTTTCTATTTTTAACTGAGGATCAACATCAAGTTCAGCCCTCACATTTTCTGGAAATTGTTGACTTAGACATTTATTTAATTTCATAGAGGCATTTCCCCAAGATTTACACTGTTTTTCAAATTTTTCTTTTTCCAGTTTGTGTAAATGAGCTTTATCAGCTAATCTTTGGTTCATGTCTTGTAAGTTCAAAAAATTTAATTCAAAATCTTTAAATTTTGCTAATTTATCTAAATGTTCATTATTTACCCTTTCAAGTTCAAGAATAGTTAATTTTAAAGCTTTTTTTTCTGTACTAAAGTTTTAAGATCAACAATCATGTACTCAAAAATCTTTTCTTTTTCATTCACTGAATAAGTTTGAAAGGAACTCACCTTGTACAACTGAGTGGAATCCCAATCAGTGTTAACCCTCATCCTCTTAGCCTCTTTGATGTCTTTTTCAAAGAAGCTCTTCAAATCCTCTTCAGTGAAAGCCATAAAGGTTTTGTTTTCAACTTCTTCCTTATCATCATTGAGCTCTTCATCCATCCAAGCTTCAGAGTATAGTGCTTGATGGTGCTCCACTTCCAACTGCACCCTTTCCCTTGCTCTAGTTCTTCAAGTTGACATACTTGTTCCTATACCGATTGGCTCGGTATGCAATCTTGTCATTCTGATCAGTTTCAGTTGACTTAGTATGACAGTTGGCAGAAATGTGTCCAGGCTTTCCTCACCTGTAGCATAGACCTGATCTTGGGTGAGTATTAGAAGAGCTAACACCCAGCCTCTTCTTCTTCAACTGATCCAGCTTCATAGACATGAGATCCGTTTGAGTTTCAAGCTCCTCTGCCTCAGCATCAGCAAGATCAACCTCTCGCTCTTCAGGCTCAGTGACAGTAGAGGCCTGTTGCACAACTAAAGCCATGCCAGTGGAAGTCTTTTCAGTTTTCTTCTAGTTGATCGGTATTGCAGCATTGTTCTCCTCATGATTCAACATTAAACCATACAATGTTTGAAGAGTGTATGTTTCAATGTTGTTATCAGCATTGACAGAGTTTGTCATGTCAAGGAATTGTTGAGGAAAGCTGTCCATAAATTTTTGAGCGAGTTCACCTTCTTCCTTCACAATCCCTACACTGATGAGATCATGGATAACAGTATTGAACCTGTTATAGAGAGTGGTGATGTCTTCATTAGGACTTGAGAAGAAGTTTGCATACTTCCTTCTCATGTTGCTCTTGCTCTGCAACTTCACCTTAGTTGCGCCTTCATAGGTGACTAATAAGCTATCCCACATAGCTTTTGCAGTTGGCAATTTCACAATTGCATTCAATAATTCTTTAGTAACTGCATTACCAATAACCCCCTTTGCTCTGGAGTCCAGACTGTACAACTGACGGTCAGTATCAGTCCATGTATGCTTCAGTTTTGGAACTGTTCTTGTGCTTTCATGAGCATCATTAGTAGCTGCAACGGGTTCCACAGTTTGTGGAATGATGGGACCATCATACATTACTGTGAGCATTTCATGGTGAATGGACTCAAGATACCATTGAGCTTTCAACTTCCACTCATGAAAGTCTTTGCCATCAAAGATTGGCATTCCTTTTCCTGACATAATTGGTGCAACAATAGAAGACATTTTGGATTTTGTAGGTTGGGAAGGGTATATGTATGAAATGGCTTCCAGGGTAATAGATCGACTAAATAAGAGATTATTTAGCTAGCTCTGATACCAGTTGTTAGGTTACAACAACCCTGGTTTGTTTGCTAATTGTTAGATTCGTAATTTACTTAAGACAATTAAGGTGATGAACACAATAATTTAGTCAAACGTATATTATTCCACAAAGGGTGGCTTGTAGCGGAAATACAAGACCACTGAACAATTACAAAAGATATGAAAGTAAACGTGTAAATTGGTGTAGACTCCTTTGCCAAGTGATCTCTATTTATATTGATATAGAGATCTTACAAAATGGGCAAAGGAGTAATGGAACGACTGGTCAAGGAAAGTGACTAAGATCAAGGGATTTGATCTTAGTTAGTTACATTTTAGAATGTAACTCAGTCCTTCCACTCAGTATTGGATTTCCATTACTGAGTGGCCAAAACTGCCCACTTAGTATCACACCGAGACTTAGCTAATTTCTAAAATCTAAACTAAGCTAGTCTAGGTTGTCTTGTTATCATAAGATCCTAAAGGGGTAAGGCTTTTTGCCATAACATTGAGATTCATAACTGAGACTTTGTCAGATTCCCATCTCCCATCTGCAGAGGTCGGTGCTGGATCGTTTGTGTGTTGATTAGAACCACCAGCACCCTCAGGACCTACATGGCCTCTATCCTGAGCACCTTCCAGTGTATGTTGCTCATATTGATCTCCACATCAAGAGTAAAATGAGGTTCCTCAATTGGTTGAGCAATTGGTTCAGGTTCAGGACCTGGAAGGGCTGCAGTTCAGCAATCACATTCTGCTCTTGAAGAGAAGCAGTCAAAGATGGAACATGTGTATGCTGCATGTCTTCTTCTGATGATAAGGCCCCCATTTGTAATGGAGTCAAACTCCGTATTCTTCTTCTTAGAATAAGAGGTTGCACGTCTGTTGACTCAGTATCAGAGTCTGATGCAGTATGAGGAGCATCAGGATTCAGTTGAGGTTGTGGAATGTTTTGCTGTACTGGTTCTTGTTCTTGTTGAGCATCCACCATCTCAGCATCTTGATTAGCATTCCCACCACCATTATCATCATCATTATCATCATCACCATCACAGTCTGTTGTTGATTAAGTATCAGAATCATCTTCATCATCATCATCTATGTGAGCCTGAGCAATGGCTAACATAGTGAAACTGAGTGGTGGTTCTTCTACTCGTGGTTGATGAAAGTAAATCTTCTCATGAATTGGAGGAAGATCAACCCGAATGCCATCAAATTCATCATACATAGAATTTGGCATTGAGTGCTGAAAGATAAGGGATAAAAACCTGCAAAACGGAACATTAGGAGCTCGGAATCTGGCTTGAACAAGTGAGGCCAACTCATTGTATATCCATTTTGCATAGTCAATCTGCCCATTGTGTTACATAGCATATACAAGCTGCATCCCAAAATCATTAATTTTATCAAGGGCCCCTGTTTTTTGGGTTATATACCGGATTATTGTGGAAATCATAATCCCCCATATTGGGCCAAATTCATGCCTCTTGATTATGCCCGTTGTCTGTTGTCTACCTAGGAGAGGCAATACTGATCGTGCAGTATCACGATCAACAAATTCTTCATACTGGGCATGAGCGGGCAAACGAAGTGTTTCTCTAATGATTGTTGTTGAAATAAACGCCCTTCGTTGTTCTCTAATAACCCACCCTCCAATCATGTCTGGTGATTCCATTTCTGCAGTCTACCAGAACTCACAGTGTGACACCCTAAAATTTACAAGATTTTTAAAAATTTTGCGTACAATATTATAATAAAAAAGGTCCCATCAATAATCCCAAAAATAATTGTTTAATATAAAATGTATTAAATGCGGAAAGGTCTTAAATAAATTCAGAGTTTTAAATTAATAAAAACGTTTCACATTAGCACTCAGAAGTAGTACAACAATCAACCGTCCACCTTCTCTTTTCCTTTGCTAGTACCTGAAAAATGGGAGGGAGATTTTGGGGTCAGCGGGGAAGCTGAGTGAATAAACTCGAAATGTAAACAACTACAACGTACAATACATGAGGCACACAAATGAACTCCTAATCATTTACCACTAAGTTAATTTCTCAGTTTTTGTATCTTTTAAATTTATATAGCGCGCTTGTGTAAATCGAGTCGAGAGATCAACCTCGCCTCTCCTTACACTAAAATGCCACTCAGGCTACCACACAGAATTTCCACACAGAATTACCACACAGAATTACCACACAGATTTTCCACGGAGATTTATTAATTATTTTTATGTTTTCAACTCCTAACATAAACCACACAGATAGCCCTATCACTTAGTAGCACAAAATGACTTGGTACCGGCTCAGATACTCGGCACGTCCGTCTCAGATCAGTGGTATGCAAAAACAGTCACTCAGATAACAGATCAACACACAGAAAGTAACCACAGATCAAAACAATTAAACACATAAGTCATGCACGTATCGTTATAACTGAATACACGGTGAGAATACTCACCTCGAGAAAACGTAAGCTCCAAAGAATTCTCGACACTCTAAGGCGCTGCTCGGTTATCCCTAGATGATCCTAGAACATAAAAATGAAAACCGAATTACAATCCATTCCAAGGACTCAATTTAGAGAAACTGGCAGCACCCGTCGGTCTCACGGGACCTGCTATTACTCCTAAACGGCTCGCTAGATTGTTTCCATATTTCTACTCCATAAATTAGACAATCAGAACTACAATTCATTGTGACACGGTCACTGGCCAAATCAGATTTTAAGAGTCTCAAAACAGTGCCGCAAAACAGACATGCCGCACGGGTCACGTTTCCTAACAGCACCATACTAAATTAGCTATAACTTTTAAACCATAAATCGGATTGACGAGCGGGTTACGGCATTGGAAAGCTAACTCAGAAAACAAGGTCTCTACACGGGCCAAAAACACAAAAGGACATTTTAGGCAGGTTGAAAACTATTTAGAACCGAGTGGCAGAATCTGCCAAAAAATCGTTTTTAATTTGAAACCCGTTTTAGTAATCCGACTCGGTCCAATAAACTCGAGTACTCCAACCATATGAAACCCGACCGATTAAAATTCTAGATTACTCAATCTATGGTGTTTTCTAGGACCTAGTGGTAGAAAGTATTTCCGATCGGGAAACCGAGAACCCTACGGGTTCGGTTTCCCTTTCGGTTATCAATTCCGCTTCTTATCAAACGATTTACCCAACCTGACTCAGACTGTCAAAACTAGCCCGACAAACACAACCCTGCAACGAATTGAAATCGAACAGAACACTACTCAATTTGACGAAAGAGAAAAGGAACCAAGAACTACCGAATTGCCTAAGATTCTGCTCGACTTTATCTCAATTAATTTGTCCAAATGCCTTCTCCGATTCTCTTTTGGTTTCTGTTATATTACCAAAAGCCAACAATAAATATAACATGGATCCGATCAGAATCAATAAAGAAAGAATCAGAAACAAATAGCTTGAATCAAACGGAAAAAGGCTATGGTTAACCTTTCGGAATTCTCCTTGCTTGCTCCTACTCTCGGCGACGAACAAAGGGAAAACAGGAAGATGCTCTAGACTGCACACGAATGACGGAATATGGAAGGTATCGGCTGGATTTTTGGGGTAGAATTAATGGTTAATACGTTTCCTATTTCTCTCTTATGTCGACATAATGTTGTCATCTTAATCTCGATCATTAATAATTGTGGGCTGGTCTCATGGGCCCTCAACAACCTCGGTCACAATACTCCTCCTAAGCCCACTGAATTTTGTGATGCAGTATCATGGCCTTATTATAACCGGTCTCGAGTAGAGAAAGAAAAAGAAATACAACGACCCAAGAACTTATAGTAACTAGATTAGGAGTTCGGCCCTTGGCCTATTGGCCGGGCCTCGAGGTCCTCAAAACTTCGATATAAGCTTAAAACTAATCACGGCTCGGAAATCTATTCACTAAGTAGAACTAACTCACACCCTCGGGAAATTTAAACGTTGCGAATAAGAAACGTCACGAAAACGAAATGTTTCATAATTAATCGCTTGCACAACACGAGGCGTCACGCAATAAAATCATATAAATACGTAATCGAAATGTCACACATTAATTCGCTTAGTAATATCGACTAAGTAATACAATCATGTTTTAAAATGAATAAAACGTAATTAAATTTAATTATAAAATTTGGGGCGTTACAACTCAATCCCACTTGGATCAGACTTCGTCCCCGAAGTCATTACTCAGAAAAAGCTCAGGGTAGTTATCACGCATCTCAGACTCGGGTTCCCATGTCCACTCGGAACCTTTACGATGCTGCCACTGCACCTTAACTAACACAATTTCTTTGTAGCGTAAAGTCTTGACCTTGCGGTCAAGAATCGCAACCGGTCGCTCAATATAGTTCAACTTTTCATCAATCTGAATATCTTCTAATGGTACCACTACAGACTCGTCCACAATGCACTTTCTCAGTTGTGAAACGTGAAAAGTGTTATGGATAAGATGAAGCTCTTCTGGTAAATCTAGACGATAAGCAACTTTTCCAACTCTGGCGATCACCTGATAAGGACCAATGTAACGAGGTCCCAACTTCCCCCTCTTCCTGAATCTGATTACTCCCTTCCATGGGGAAACCTTTAGCAACACATAATCCCCGACTTGAAATTCTAAAACGGAACGCCTCTTGTCTGCATAACTTTTCTGGCGACTCTGTGCGGTAATCAACCTCTCACGAACCATCTGAATCATCTCGGTAGTTTTCAATACGATTTCAGTACTACCCAACATCTTGTGCCCAACTTCGCCCCAGCAGATGGGTGTTCGGCGCTTTCTACCGTATAACATCTCAAATGGCGGTTTACCTAATTCAAAGAATTTATTAAAACATTCACACATAAATTTTAAGGAAGGAGAGAAATTAATAGACATACGGATGCTCGAATGGTAGCTATTGTTGTAAGAAAATTCCGCCAACGGTAGATACTTATCCCAACTACCTCCAAAATCAAGCACACATGCTCTCAGCATATCCTCGAGCATCTGAATCGTCCGCTCACTCTGACCATCCGTCTGTGGATGCAACGCGGTACTGAAATGAAGTCTCGTACCCATCTCCTCTTGGAATTTCTCCCAAAATCTCGACGTAAAACGAGTGTCTCTGTCTGATACAATAGAAACCGGTATACCCTGTCTCGCCACAATCTCACGAACAAAAATATCCGCCATCTTCTCCGCTGAAGAACTCTCCCGAATCGGTATAAAGTGGGCACTCTTGGTCAAACTTTCAACAACTACCCAAATAGAATCATACCCTCCAGGCGTTTTCGGTAACTTGGTGATCAAGTGTATAGTAATTTGTTCCCACTTCCACACTGGAATCTCTAATGGCTGCAACATACCATGTGGTTTCTGGTGTTCGGCCTTGACTTTGCGACAAGTCAAGCATTTCTCAACATACTCGGCTACCTCTAACTTCATACCCGGCCACCAATAGTTTTCACGAAGGTCTCGATACATCTTAGTCGAACCCGGATGAATAGAAAATTTAGACTTATGAGCCTCGTCTAATAATACATCTCGATTACCACCATGTGAAGGAACCCAAACTCTACCAAGGTGTGTCAAAAGATCTCTACTGTCTTTCACAAAACTGCCAATCACACCTACAACTCTTTTTTTCTTAGCCTGCTCAGTCTCCGAAGCCTCTATTTGTGCACTGCGAATAGATTCTAACAACGATGCCACCACTGTCAACCTCCTACAAATACCCCGAATAGTGTTCCTGCTCAACGCGTCGGCCACTACATTGGCTTTACCCGGATGGTAAAGGATCTCACAGTCATAATCCTTCAGCACATCAAGCCATCTTCTCTGTCTCATGTTTAAATCTTGCTGATCCATCAAATATTTCAAACTCTTATGATCGGTGTAGATGGTGATTTTCACGCCATACAAATAATGTCTCCAGATTTTCAAGGCAAACACCACTGCACCTAGCTCAAGATCATGAGTAGGATAGTTGCCTTCATGAGACTTCAACTGATTAGAAGCATATGCAATCACCTTACCCCTTTGCATTAGAACTGCACCCAGACCCTGATTAGACGCGTCACAATAAACCACAAAATCTTCTACACCCTCTGGTAGGGATAGAATCGGCGCCTCACATAACCGATTCCTCAATGCTTCGAAAGCTTCTTGATGCTGATTACCCCAACTAAATGCAGCCGATTTCTTGGTCAACTTTGTCAACGGTGAAGCGATTTTGGAGAAATCTTGGATAAAACGACGGTAATACCCAGCTAAACCTAGGAAACTACGGATCTCTGATGGCGTCTTTGGTACTTCCCACTTCATCACTGCTGAGATTTTCGCAGGGTCAACTTTTATACCTTCTTCATTCACAACATGCCCAAGAAACTGCACTTCACGTAACCAAAATTCACACTTAGAAAATTACGCATAAAGGCCCTCGCGTCTCAAAATATCTAATACCTCGCGAAGGTGAACCTCGTGGTCTGCCTTGGTCTTTGAATAAATCAAAATGTCGTCGATAAACACGATCACCGAACGATCTAACATACTGCTACACACCCGATTCATAAGATCCATGAAAGCCGCTGGTGCATTAGTGAGTCCGAATGGCATCACTACAAACTCATAATGACCATAACGTGTCCGAAAGGCGGTTTTCTCAATATCTCCTTCTTTCACCCGCATCTGATGGTACCCTGAACGTAAATCGATCTTTGAAAACCATGATGCACCCTGAAGCTGGTCAAATAAATCGTCAATTCTCGGCAATGGATAACGGTTTTTCACTGTCAACTTATTTAATTCTCTGTAATCGATACATATTCTCTGTGATCCATCTTTCTTATTTACGAATAAAATAGGTGCGCCCCACGGTGAACAACTCGGCCGAATAAATTCTTTCTCTTGCAACTCTTGTAACTGGTCGTACAGTTCTTTTATTTCTGGTGGTGCGAGGCGATAAGGAGCCTAAGCAATCGGCGCAGCACCCGGCACCAAATCTATTCGAAATTCCACCTGCCTCTCTGGTGGTATTCCAGGCAGATCCTCGGGAAAAACATCAACATACTCGCTAACAATAGGAACACTCTCTATCGATCTCGGTTTTGCTTCAAGAATGGTGTCGATAACATAAGCCAGATACCCCACGGCACCATGCTGCAGATATTTTCTTGCCCTCGCAGCCGAACACAGTGCCGGCACCAATCGGTTTATGTCACCCTGAATTAATAATTCAATCCCACTTGGGGGTTTGATACGGATTTGTTTTTGGTGACAGAGAATCTCGGCATGGTATTCGGTCATCCAATCCATCCCCACAATCACACATAACTCTCTCATAGCGATAGGAATAAGATTTATGGGGAATTTCTCCCCACACAACTCGATTAGACATTTCCGATAAACTTTTGTAACAGTTAGAGTTTTCTCATTGACTACCTCTATCACTAAGGGCTCAGAAAGGTCCTCTAATTTATGGGACATCAACTTGCTAAAAGCATAAGAGACAAACGAGTGGGTTGCCCCACTATCAAATAACACAAAAGCAGGTATGTCGTTCACAGAAAATGTACCTATTGCACAGAGATTAACAAAATGCACACAGAATTAGAATCACACAGTAGTAGTACTCATGCAAGTTCCACTCAGATTAAAACACAAATAATAGTTCAGATGATAAATTGAATAATAACTCAGAAGATAAAAATATTTACCAGCAACAGCATTAGGAGCCTTCTTGGCCTCCTCCCCAGTCATCTGATAGGCTCGTCCTCGAGCCCTAGTAGTAGCCCCCTCAGTAATTCTAAGGGTAGCTGGAGCCGGATTAATCACGGGTCCACCTCTAGCATCACCTATTATTGATTATATAAAGATATATATATATATATACACACAGTCAAACAAGAGGGTATAAAAATAATATATGAAAATAGTAAAATAAATGTAGGAATCGGCACCTCTTCCACCATCCCTCTTCTTTGGGCAATCATCTCTCACATGGCCCTCTGCCCTGCAGTAGTAACACACAGGCCCCTTTATGGGACATGCATTCGCCATGTGCCCAGTCTGCCCGCACTTGTAACACATCCTCGGCAGTCTCCCTTCATCTTTATCAGATGCATCACGAGGC
The DNA here is from genome assembly GCA_963853835.1 of Calendula officinalis. Classification (NCBI taxonomy): domain Eukaryota; kingdom Viridiplantae; phylum Streptophyta; class Magnoliopsida; order Asterales; family Asteraceae; genus Calendula; species Calendula officinalis. The sequence continues at coordinate 66,724,302 of OY970828.1, forward strand.
GCGATCCTCGCATCCTCTCGACGTGCGTTTCCACCACGCGCGTTACCTCCAGTATGGCCACTCATGCCTGAATTTCCCCCTCTGAAAGGCTTGAACTCGAATCGATGTTTCTTTTCATTACCCTGACTCGAGTTTCCCTGAGACGGTGGCAATGCTCTCTTGTGATCCTTCTTCTGGCGATCTAGCTCAATTTCGCGACCACGTGCCGCCTCAATCATATCTGCCAATGAATTACGGTTCGTCATCCCCACAAATTATCGAATATCACTACGTAACATATCCAAGTATCGAGCCATCTTCATTTCTTCCGTTGCGGCGTATTCGGGACAAAACGTGGCCATCTCCCGAAACTTAGTAGTGATGGTGTTAACAGACTCAGTAGTTTGATGAAGGCTCAGAAACTCTCGGGTGATTCGCTCCACCTCTACGCGCGGCACATACTGCTTCTTGAACCTTTCCACGAAAACTTCCCAAGTGAACTGTTCCTCAGTCATGGATGCTGCTAGTGGTTTCCACCACTCTTTGGCTTCGCCCTTCAGTGAGTGTGACGCGTAAGTCGTCTTCAAATCGGTGGGGCATCGGGAGTTTCGAAAAACGCTTTCCATGTCAGCGAGCCAACGTGTCGCCACCTTCGGGTCAGATTCACCCTTAAATTCAGGGGGTGAACACATAGAGAAAATTTTGATACCAACTTGTAACACCCTAAAATTTACAAGATTTTTAAAAATTTTGCGTACAATATTATAATCAAAAAGGTCCCATCAATAATCCCAAAAATAATTGTTTAATATAAAATGTATTAAATGCGGAAAGGTCTTAAATAAATTCAGAGTTTTAAATTAATAAAAACGTTTCACATCAGCACTCAGAAGTAGTACAGCAGTCAACCGTCCACCTTCTCTTTTCCTTTGCTAGTACCTGAAAAATGGGAGGGAGATTTTGGGGTCAGCGGGGAAGCTGAGTGAATAAACTCGAAATGTAAAACAACTACAACATACAAATAATGAGGGCACACAAATGAACTCCTAATCGTTTACCACTAAGTTAATTTCTCAGTTTTTGTATCTTTTAAATTTATATAACGCGCTTGTGTAAATCGAGTCGAGAGATCAATCTCGCCTCTCCTTACACTAAAATGCCACTCAGGCTACCACACAGAATTTCCACACAGAATTACAACACAGAATTACCACACAGATTTTCCACTGAGATTTATTAATTATTTTTATGTTTTCGACTCCTAACATAAACCACACAGGTAGCCGTATCACTTAGTAGCACAAAATGACTTGGTACCGGCTCAGATACTCGGCACGTCCGTCTCAGATCAGTGGTATGCAAAAACAGTCACTCAGATAACAGATCAACACACAGAAAGTAACCACAGATCAAAAAAGTTAAACACATAAGTCATGCACGTATCGTTATAACTGAATACACGGTGAGAATACTCACCTCGAGAAAACGTAAGCTCCAAAGAATTCTCGACACTCTAAGGCGCTGCTCGGTTATCCCTAGACAATCCTAGAACATAAAAATGAAAACCGAATTACAATCCATTCCAAGGACTCAATTTAGAGAAACTGATAGCAACCGTCGGTCTCACGGGAACTGCTATTACTCCTAAACGGCTCGCTAGATTGTTTCCATATTTTTACTGCATAAATTAGAGAATCAGAACTACAATTCGTTGTGAGACGGTCACTGGCCAAAACAGATTCTAAGAGTCTCAAAACAGTGCCGCAAAACAGACATGCCGCACGGGTCACGTTTCCTAACAGCAGCATACTAAATTAGCTATAACTTTTAAACCATAATTCGGATTGACGAGCGGGTTTCGGCATTGGAAAGCTAACTCAGAAAACAAGGTCTCATCACGGGCCAAAAACCCAAAAGGTCATTTTAGGCAGGTTGAAAACTATTTTGAACCGAGTGGCAGAATCTGCCAAAAAAACGTTTTTAATTTGAAACCCGTTTTAGTAATCCGACTCGGTCCAATAAACTCGAGTACTCCAACCTTATGAAACCCGTCCAATTAAAATTCTAGATTACTCAATCTATGGTGTTTTCTAGGACCTAGTGGTAGAAAGTATTTCCGATCGGGAAACCGAGAACCCTACGGGTTCGGTTTCCCTTTCGGTTATCAATTCCGCTTCTTATCAAACGATTTACCCAACCCGACTCAGATTGTCAAAACTAGCCCGACAAACACAACCCTGCAACGAATTGAAATCGAATAGAACACTACTCAATTTGACGAAAGAGAAAAGGAACCAAGAACTACCGAATTGCCTAAGATATCGCTCGACTTTATCTCAATTAATTTGTCCAAATGCCTTCTCCGATTCTCTTTTGGTTTCTGTTAGATTACCGAAAGCCAACAATAAATATAACATGGATCCGATCAGAATCAATAAAGAAAGAATCAGAAACGAATAGCTTGAATCAAACGGAAAAAGGCTATGGTTTACCGTTCGGAATTCTCCATGCTTGCTCCTACTCTCGGTGACGAACAAAGCGAAAACAGGAAGATGCTCTAGACTGCACACGAATGACGGAATATGGAAGGTATCGGCTAGATTTTTGGGGTAGAATTAATGGTTTATACGTTTCCTATTTCTCTCTTATGTCGACATAATGTTGACATCTTAATCCCGATCATTAATAATTGTGGGCTGGTCTCATGGGCCCTCAACAACCTCGGTCACAAAACTCCTCCTAAGCCCACCGAATTTTGTGATGCAGTATCATGGCCTTATTATAACCGGTCTCGAGTAGAGAAAGAAAAAGAAATACAACGACCCAAGAACTTATAGTAACTAGATTAGGAGTTCGGCCCTTGGCCGGGCCTCGAGGTCCTCAAAACTTCGATATAAGCTTAAAACTAATCACGGCTCGGAAATCTATTCACTAAGTAGAACTAACTCACACCCTCGGGAAATTTAAACGTTGCGAATATGAAACGTCACGAAAACGAAATGTTTCATAATTAATCGCTTGCACAACACGAGGCGTCACGCAATAAAATCATATAAATACGTAATCGAAACGTCACACATTAATTCGCTTAGTAATATATATCGACTAAGTAATATAGTCATGTTTTAAAATGAACAAAACGTAATTAAATTTAATTAAAATTTGCAGGGTATATTGCTCTCTGAGAGGCTTGGAGAGCATGTGAGATTGGGCTATGTCGGAGATAGGTGACCATTTGTCTGAAATGAAGACATACCCAACCTCCAGGAATGACGAAATTCATTGTGATGTTGTTCCTTGAGAATTTAGGAAGTTCATCACGTTGAAAATTCTTCACAGGTGCAACATTCGGTGCGACGAACTGAAAATTTGCAATCTCTATCTGTGAATTACGAATCGGAAGTGTTTTGCTTGCAAAATGAGAGTAGAAACGTTAATCGCAGAGAGAAAGTAGAGAAATTTAGAATGAATAACTGTTAAAAGATTTAAATGAAAGGAAAAACGGTTATTTATAGTAAAAAGGCAATAATTACGGTATTGGGAAGTTAAACCGGCTGAAATGACAGCCTTATCCTGTTCCAACGGTAACTTTCCTATTAAGAAAGGTTACCGTTGGTGAGTATGAGGGTAAGAATCAGTTTTTTTACTCAGAGGCTTCCAATACCGAGTTAAAAAAAATTAAATTAAAAAAAATATATAAAAACATTTAATTTAATCTGTAAATTAATAATAAAAATAAAATTATTTAGTTTTGATAAATCAGAAGAGTGATAGTGAGCTGGTCAGTATTAGAACTAATACTGAGCAGACAGTACTAGAAAATTTTGAGAAGGTTTAAAGATTCAGCATGCCCAATTGCCCTAGTAGATACATAAACCTTTCTTCAAAGAGAGGTTTAGTAAACACATTAGCC